>OZ020561.1:28895082-30128003 GCA_963971465.1 Lepidochitona cinerea
TTAATTACTAAAACTTGACAACTCAACTTGCCAACAAATTTTGGCTATTGAGAATTAATTTATATTACTTGTTGATCCACGTAAAGCACTTAAAGGGAATGATTTTTACTGGTTTATCTGCAGCCCAGTTACCTTTAATTTGGGCACCCAGTTTGACTTTCCGAGGAGTTTCTCTGGGTAACCCCGCTGATAACATTGCAACTATTGTGAAAAAAAATTGACTGGTGTAAAACGCCTTACAATCAAACAATAGCAGTCAAAGCCATAGAATTTAAATGTAATATGCATGCAACAATTCAAAACACAAAATATTTTTAATTTCAAGTTAAAAACTTTTAATCCATCAAATAAATTATTTGAAAGACAATAAAATAAACTAGTATTTAAAAAATCTGGGATAAAAATTGGAGCATAATTCTCGTTAAAATTGAGGTGATTTTTTTTAATGAGTAATTAATAATTTAATTAACTAAAAGTTATTTAGTTATTGTTATAACCCCAAATACCTTAACTAATGTTAAATGAATACTAATGACATACAAAATAAATATATTCTGGGTGAAAAAATCTCATCATTTTTAAATGAATATTACTATAATTTAAAGTTGATACAATATAATTTTATGATGCCATTCTCGTTTAAAATTCCTGAAATAATTGCATAAGAAATACTGAGATGGTATAATTCCAAACATCATGACTTCCATATTTACTCCCCCGGGGATATTTAAGGCAAAAATTGTGATATTTATATGAACAATGAGGAAAGATTTTGAACGAAACTTCCTCACCCCCAACAAAAAGTAATCCCATAACTCAAATCCTTACAAGACGTATATATAAAACAACACAACATGCCTTTTCCATTCTTTAATTCTTTCCATTAAGCTAAATTGGGTATAATATTGGCCTAATATTCCAATAGGACCTGCAAGCTACGGGTACCTCCCAAGATTTATTGATATCTGATGACAGGTGTCAGTATTAAGACATTTGATTGATTGATTGGGGCTCTACAAACCGTAGAACGTCTGTCTAGAAAGGCTAATGTATTTGGCATACTGGTACTTAGTGTATGTTCCTCCTTGTTAGGTCAGCATACATTGCTAAAACAGAGCCGCAATGCTCAAGTCCAAGGGCAAAAGAACATTTTTATGATCTTGCAATTGGATTGAAATAAGATTTTTGTGTAACTTCACACTGAATTAAATTGGAACAAGCAGCCTAATGTCGAAGACCTTTTCTTCTTTAGCATCAGGCACCCTAATTACTGAGCCACAGGACTGAGTTGATCAAAAGTGTACAAGGTTTAATAAAGACGACGCATAACATAGATATTCTATTGTTACGTTAAAAGTTAAACTATTTTTAAGCCCAATAGACTTTTTAACAACTGGGGCCTGTTTCACAAAGCGGCGTAGCGTAAGTTTTCACGTAAATGCCATAGCAACGTATCTCTACAGTATGGGTTGCTATGGCATTTACGTGTAAACTTACGCTACGCCGCTTTGTAAAACAGGCTCCTGGCCCATGAGGTCCCAACAAAAGATGATAGACAGAGCTGAGTTGTTCAAAAGTGTACTAGGCTTAATACCGGTCTAAATGACGTCACGTGACAAAGAAATTCATTGTTACGTTACAAAGTTATACCAGTATTAAGCCTAATACACCTTTTAACAACCGGCCCCTATTCTGCAATCAATCAATCAATCGAGAGAAAAAATATGACAAAGAGCCAAACATCAGGACTAATTTACAGTGTTATGCAAACATGGTGGACTGACGAATGTTTGATACAACACATGATCAGAGTTCAAAACTTGTACTTGTTTCCTTTCACCTCTTTATACCCTCTTTAAGCCCCAGCATGTTGGCTGTGTGTCTGTACATCTGTATCTGTAACCAGTTCAGGAGACAATTTCAATGCAGTCTCTCCTCAGAATTCAAGGTCAGCATAGGAATAAGGCTTCATTCAACCTTGTAATCCTTGCCAATTAGATGATTTTGGTAATGTTTTGTATTAAAGTGAATTTGACACATCTGATTCTGTCAGGTTTGGTAGCAGACGAGTTAAGGTTACCAGTAGTCACGTCTTTGACGGGAATGACAACAGACACACGACCAGGGGATTTCTCTCTGTTATAATGATGGCATCGTCGGAACCCGCGATTAAAACTTATGCTCATGCTCACTTTACCCGTGGGACAAATGGAAATGAATCCGTCGTTTGTAATTTAATATACATGTAGACTTTGATTGGTTCCGCCACAAAACTGTGGCGGAAATTTCACCAATCAGAATCTGCGTTACGTAAGCAGCCAGACAGTGTTCAAAATAAAGATGGACGACTTCTCGGTTTACACTTCCATTCGATTAACGGGTCTCAAAAACTGAAGAGTTCCAACGTTTAGAAGAGAATTTTTGATTGGCCTGACAGTAAATGTGAGTTCCCAGAAAACGAGGCTTTGAATCGCAATTGGCCCAGGGGTAAAAGGTGAGCTTGTTGAGAATTTAACCCTGGGTATCCGAGGATGTAATGATGGGTGTAATGGTAACAATCAAGTTGAATTTGACATTTCTGGACCACTGTCTGCAAATTCCTTTAACAGATCGTCCTGGGTTTCAACCTGTATCTCTAATTTGGCACATAACACCTGAAGTTCTTTGATTGTCTCATCCTGAGTCTGTGAGAAAGCTTTGGTTTTGGCAACTTCTTGAGACAGATCCTTACAACCAGGGCACGAACTCTGAAATCACAGAAAGATAAAACATTTTTAAGTCACAAAGCTATGAAAGAGCAGAATGGCCGATGATTTAGGGGCTTTCTGTGACTCTGTCGGCAGAGCGATAGTCTCTCCGTCCAACACAAGCCTTCCACGATGGGATACGACTTCAAACCTGACTCAGAAAATTCTGAGGGGGTTTTTCGGTCACCCTATTTTGACAAGTTGCCAGTGAGGGGGTTATCTTCCCCACTAAGAAAAGGAGATAACACCGAAGTCTGTTGTGATTTTTCATTAACCTTCAGATAAGTAGAAAAAAAAAAGTAATCTATTTCGGACACATCGATTTTTTTGGCCAAAAGTTCATGTTCAGAATTATTCACTCTGGCAATTGTTTTGTGTATTGCAAGGCTTAGGTAGATAATTAGCCACAAATCAAAAAGTTACGTTCAGGCAAATGGAAAATTAAATTGTAACCTGAAACCTTTAGTGGGGGGCTTAATGCTCTGAGGAAACCGCCGATATTTGTCAGATACCTGGCAACCATTCCACACATGGTTGATTGATGGATTGTTTGGTGTTATACGTCGCGCTCAAGATTATTTCACTTATAAGGCGGCGTAGCCAGATTTATTGTGGGAGGAAACCGGGCTCTATGCCCGGAGGAAACCCACGACCTTCTGGTGGTAACTGGCAACCATCCCACTAATCCGGGTTTCTGACTCCAAAATTTCGTATTTTGGAGTGAGGGCTCATTGCAATCAAAAAGTCGGAGTAGCCTGCACGCTTCTGATCGGGCAGTTTGCGGTCAGATTTAGACAGTAAATAACAACATAACTAACTCAAATAGTGTCAGTACGACATTCATTAATAATTTAGCCTTTTGTAAAGTGAATTTTACGTTTAAAAACTGAAAAACCACTAAACAGTGTTACGTCATCAATGGCGGAGAGTTTGAGACTGGAGGAGGCAAAAGTAAATTCAGGGGAAGAATAATGTTTATTGGTCGATTTTGCTCGTCCATATCAGGCACTGGTAGGTAGCGAAATTATCCATTATCCATAGACACGATCTGATTAGGTTGTATTGCTATTTCTTTATCTAAATCGGACCACATACTGCCTGCTTCTGAGCGGGCAGCCAACTCCGGCTTTTTGATTGCAGTGAACCCTGACTCCAAAATACAGCCGTCAGTATAAAAAAATAGTCATTTTGGAGTCAGAAACCATCCCACATAGGTTGTTAGAGTGAAAACCCAGTCAGAAAATTGTCCAATTTTTTGGACTGAGTGGGATTCGAACCCGCGACCCATTGGAGGAAGGCTGTTCGGATTGAGAGTCTCTACCCACTGAGCCACTTCCACACATGGAGATGAAATGAAAACTCACTCAGAATTTTATTCAATTTCATTCTTTCGACTGAGAGGAATTCAACTTTGCGATCCATTGATACAAGGCTAGTGTCGGCGTAAGACACACATGTCTCACCATTTTAGCCACCAAGGCCCCGTAACAAGTTTTTGAAGAAGTCACCTTGAGGTTCCCTGCTCCATTACAACCAATAAAAATATCCTTCTGTCTTCTAGCACATATTTTGATGCAGTTTAATTCAATAGACTTAATTTAAGTTTTCCTACATACCGCTTGTTTAACTCTATATGAGTTGAGTTTAAAAGTGAGGGAGTCCATATCATCCTGCATTCGAGTTAGTTCTCGAGTCAGTTCCTCCAATTGTTGTTGGCGCTCCCTGAAATTGGCAAATAAAGTACATATATAGTGGAGGTAGCATATTAAAATTTGTGCTTGATTCTCCTTGAAATTAAGGAGGGGGAGGGAGGGAGGGAGCGCAGCTTATTGTGTCTTTGAAACCGTTGGCTATTGATCAAAAGACTGTCACTGACAGCCCCCTCCAATGAAAACAACAAATCTACGAATACATGTATGCTCAAAACATAAACTGTGGAAGAGTTGACAGGTACTCGCCGAAGGTTGGGGGTTTCCTCCGTGCAAACTAAACCTGGCAAAGTCGCCATATAAGCGAAATACCTTGAGAGCAGCCTAAAACATCAACCAATCAATAAAAATATAAGCACTCACTTTGAATTGCCCATTAGTAAATCTGCCATTTGCTTCTTCATCTTTGAGAGTTTTGCATCTCGAGTGGAAATTTCGTGATCTTTTTCTCTACGGAGTTTGGCGAGTTCATCAGACATCTAAAATTTAGAAACATTTGCTTCATCGTCAATATTGAACACCAGTTGAACATATATATATTTATGATCACTAAAACGCATGGGCACAGGGAAAATATTTTTGTCTAAAATAAGTGTGTTAAAAAAAGGTATATCATTTAGACTTTTATACCCCATAAATTGTTGTAACAAACCAAACCGATGATATTTCATTAAGTTGACTACTGACAGGAGCTTAGCCTTGGTCAGTAGAATTTTCTATAAATTTTATTTTCTGAGGGTAACAAATAAACATTGACTCTGTCCGCTTAACGCCATTCTTCCCAGAGGCCCTCTGGTAAACAAACTATGTACATTTAACATTTCAGGAATAGAAAACATGTCAAGCATTACTTTGTACAAAAAAAAATGAATAAAAAAAATAAAATAAAAGAATAAAATAAAATCATGATATACAATATAAGAGTAGAAAAGTTAATAGACAAATTGGGAAAGGTAATTAATGAGAAGCAGTTACAGTAGTTATCAAAGCAAAATTACATTTATAGTAGTATACCTGTAAAGGTAAAACAGCACATAGAACAGGTAGGGAATGAAAATATATATATATACATATATATATATATTTATGATCACTAAAACACACGGGCACAGGGAAAAATCTTCTTGTCTAAAATAACCATGGAGACAAGTTTCTAATTGTGTTAAAAAGAGGTATATCATTTAGACCTTTATACCCCATAAATTGTTGTAACAAACCAAACCTATGATATTTCATTAGGTTGACGACTGACAAGAGCTTAGCCTTGGTCAGTAGAATTTCTGGATTCCTTTTGTAACACATTGACAATGGTTACGCATCTGAACTATGGCAAGAACATTGGTGGACTGAGACTGAACCCCATAAAGTTTGCTTAGGCCAAGTATTTTGTCATGAGTAACAGTTTTTAGAGTGGAGTCTCTGAGTTTGATGTTTGGCAAAAATTTCAGATTTCTTAGCTTAGCCTCAGTTCCAAAAAGTAAAACAGTAGATTTTGAAGGATTTTTTAACGATGTATGGCTAGTATCAGCACAAGACACAACTGCTTTACCTACTTACATGTACCTTTTGGGGGACATTGTAATGGCACTATCCGTTCATTTAAAGTACAATGTAAAAGTACCTATTTATCTTAAATCGACCTAAATCTTAAACTGCTTTATGTTACACGATGACATGATTTTGAAATAGTTCGTCAGTTTTTACAAAATACTTCTTTACACACATGCAAGAAATCTTATGTCAACAGGCTGACACCTTGTTTTGAAAGTTGCCTAACCTGGAGAAAAATCAATAAAAAATGTATCTCAAATAATCAATGAACAATATACCTCTTCTTTTAGTTTCTTTAATTTGGCCTCGTATTCCACTCTCATTGTTTCCAGCTGAGTCTCCTTTGTCGTTAACTGCTCGCATTTCTGATCCAACTGACATTGAGTCTGTATGTGACTTTGTGTCTCTCTTAAAAGTTTCTCTTGAAAATCTTCTTCCTGTAAAATTGAAAAGAGAACATGCGATGTTCAAAAGGACCTCTAGAATGGAATAAATTATCCCTGCAACTGAAATTAATTAAATCACTTTCACTTTTCAAATCTAAAATCAAATGTTTTCTGTTAGAATCCAACCAGTTTCCATAGCCCCATGGAAAATCTGGTTTGACAAAAGCCAAAACCCTATTAAAATAACTCAAAAATATAAAACTTACACCAGTCGTTTGTTATACATACGATACCCAATCTAATACAGGGATAGATCAAGCCCATTGGGGCTTTATTCCTGGCGGATTTCAATCATGTCATTTATTTTAAATTTTGTTTTTTTTCTATGTATTTATGACATTAGAATATTTGTATATTATCAGTTTTCAATTATTCGGGTGAATAAAAATCAATCAGTCAGTCAACGCCACTTGGTCAGGCCAAACATTGGAAAAGGCCTCGAAAAGCGTCCCACAAATCATGTACAGCCTCAGAGGCTTAGTCGGTTTGTGATAGTCCCTCAGTTCGACACATACCTTCCGTGGGATTTTACAAGGGATCAAATCCAACTCATACTTTGAATCTATAGCACGCTTATCATTTAGCAATTATAGATTTGTCCATGGGTGGATCGGGAAGAAACTATTCAGTCAAGATGGAGGGAAGGCAATTTTGTAGTTTTAATGGAAGAAGGCTAACCAATTTTTGTTTTTATTGCAGTTATCACAGCGTATACACAGTCCTAACATGGTATCTCCCCCCCCCCCCCCCCCCCCCCCCAAAAAAAAAGCAAAGTGATCATAGTTATTGACATTTTGCTTCTGACGGTTTAGCTTTATAATGAGCTGTCTTTAGTGGCATTTAGAAGGTGGTATAGGTAAATAACGTAAGACTTTCGTATGGGTAACACACTTCTAGGTTTATTTGTGGACACTAAAACACACGGGCACAGGGAAAATCTTCTTGTCTAAAATAACCACGGAGACAAGTTTCTAATTGTGTTAAAAAGAGGTATATCATTTAGACCTTTATACCCCATCATAAATTGTTGTAATAAAGTAAACCTATGATATTTCATTAGGTTGACGACTGACAGGAGCTTGGCCTTAGTCAGTAGAATTTTCTGGAACACTTTGTATTACATTGACAATGCTTACGCATCTTAAGCTATAGTAAGAATATCGTCAGACTATATATTATGCCCCCCCCCCCCTCCATACCCTTTCCCAGAAAACCTAGGTAGAAGGCAGACAGGGGAGTTTAGCCCTGACCAGTATGTCTTTCAAACTCTTGTTCTTTTTATAAGCAATGACTGGTCTTTGGGTCAGAGGTCGAGCAAGTTTACTTTGAAGTAGTTTGTATTATTCTACTATAATCTTGGCCATAGCGATGCTAGCTTTGTTATACTGAAACACAAATGGTATTATAGTTTTTTCACGACATCTTCCGGGGTCCAAGTTCAAACCCAAAGGATAAATAGTTTGTAATGTTTGAATCCAAAAACTTTCCCTTTCCAAACGTTTGTGCTTCGTATCTGCAGCGGAAGTGAGAAATGGGATTTTCTCAATAGGCATGATTTCAAAATGGTCCTTGACCGAATGACCTTGAGTATTGAAATGTTGTGCCACGGGTACATCATGTTTAAGTCTTATGCTAGATAAATGGTTGGCTGCTCTTTGTCGTAGAGAATTCTGAGTTTCTCCGACGTACTGTTTGCGACATTTTTTGCACGTGATTACATACACGATATTAGAGGAGTCACAATTAAGATTCTCTGCCATTTATTATTTGTTGCGAGTTTGTTCTCCGAAAAAGGTTCCGCGATCGGGTATGTATATATCGAGTTTACATCGCGTCTTAAGGCATTTCATTGATGTACCTGAGAGAAATGTTGGACGGTAGTGGTACACTCGTGAAGGTTTATTAATGATGACGTTTCTGTCTTTCTCCGAAGACTGTTTTCAAATCATTTTATAATGAGCTAACTGTGAGGCTGACCACCACACAGACATAGCATGTTTAAATTCATGCTTTACAAGCACATATTTAGTTTATAAACCTTGCTTGCTGTCTCTATAAAACCATTTTTTCTAACTACTTTCATTTTATTTTTAGTCAAAAAAACAAATCTTACATACCTGTAATTTCATCTGCTCCTTTGTGCTTTCAATTATTACGATTTTCTGACTAAGTTGTTTTTTTAAATCTTCTATAACTTTATTTAAGTTGGCAATTTTCTGATTCAGTTTCTTCTCTTTGGCCTGTAAAGGTATGGAAATGAACATATTGAAGATTGGCTTAAATGAATTGATGATTGGATCATATCTGAGGTATAGGCAGCCATAAACAGGGGGGGGGGGGGGGGGGGGGGGGGGGTGGATTCAGTTTGCTAAAAAAAAAGAGCATACCTGGAGCCTGTTTCACAAAACAGCCAACTCCCAAATGACCTACAGTGCTGTCAATTAAAATTGGCTATAATTTGTGTACCATCTCAATATCAATGTTTAAATATCACAAGTAACAATGATATTATTTTTATACATGTATATTGAGTCAGGCAAAACTTATAGTTAATACCTCCACAGATGTTGGTTATTATATCTGTATGATCAGATCACCCTAAATATTAACAGCATTTGAATAAAAAAGTTAACGCTTTAAGTAATTCAACTATTTCCTAAAGAATATTTGAAGAAAGAAAAAAAAATTCCTTACTTGGCATTCTTTCAATTCTTTTTTGTCTGAATCTTGTGACTTTGTGCTTGAACCAGACTCGGATCTTGAAGCTGGTTTTAATATCGGTGAATTCACTTTAACTTCTCGTTCAGTTGACACGGGCTCCAGGAGTTTGAGGGGGGGAACTGCCATGCGACTTCCATGAAGTTTCAATTTAGATTGATCACGATAAACAGACGTCATCTCCTTGAGCCTTGGGGTCTGTTCCAGTGATATGGCTTGTTTTACAGCCCCTGGGAGTGGCTTTAATGTCTTCTTTCCACTCGCCATACGATTTTATTTATTTTATCACACCTGAGTACCAAGAAATACATATAGAAAAATAAATGTAAGCTTTGCAGCAGATAAAACAAAAGTTTGTCCTGTTTTGAGGCTCTTATCGGGAGCCTGTTTCAAGAAAGGATATAACGCAAGTATTTACGTAACTGCCATAGCCATGTTTATCTAGAGTATGAGATACAATTTCAGTTTTAATTAAAGGATTGTAACACCTAGAAACCTCTTTGCAAAACAGGCTCCTTGACGGCATGATATTGAAGTCTTTAGGTCCATCCGAAAAAACATCCTATTAAAATAAATAGTCTTTATCATAAAATCAAATGTTTGAGGTTGTTAAGTATTGCTATTTTCCACCATCTTGAATTGAGTATTTAACTTGACGCTAATATAAAACGCTAAATGATTTACGTATAAATAAAAACAAAAAATATCCATTCTACAACGCCTGTGAAACAGAAGTCGTGTTAAAAAAAATACGTAAATAACTTTGCCAGATGCATTTTAGGCATTAAGAAATTTCCCAATTTTTTGTAAGAAAAAAAATATGAACATTTTGGCAGCTCATGCCACTTAAAGATGTTCATAAACTTCATATGGATATTAATTAACGTTTTCATTTATTTGTTTTCATTTTGTGATATATATTATATACGATATATATAATAATGTTTGCGAAATCCTGGTCACAGGACCATGGACTTGTTTTACGTATCTGTCATGGCAACCCATGCTGTAGAGGTTATGTAAAAATACATTTACACCGTTTTGTGAAACAGGCTCTCGATTATGAAGGTCACTCGAGTAGGAAATAACTAACTTTATGAATAACTTGTCTGTAGCCTTGTAGGTCTAGGATAATTTTGCCTAAAGTATCTAAAGGCAAGAATCATTCAATATTCAACAACATCATAAAAATAAGACTTATTATCGTTTGAATTTTGACAGTCTTTGAAATTAAGTCTTGTCTAATTAAAAAAGTTCATTGGTCACAATGTATGTTAATTGTTATTTGGATTGAGGAACAGCTAGTAAAGCAGCAACATTGGTTCCATTGGCTGTTGTAACACAGTGACGAGATCCTTGACCTGTCAATTTGCATTGTCCCAATAACTTGAATTTAATGATAATATGAATTGAAAACAAAAGTGAATTTTGGCAGCTAATGCAAATAGGCGGCCTGCAATTACAAATGAGAAAATATGGTTACCAATGTCAAGTTAAACTCTCTTGATCAAGACGCAACCAGTAAAAACAACAAGTCCCTTGTCATTTTACTGGGAGTTACTGTTTCTCGGTATATGTACCATTTCCCTCAACTTTACTTGAAGTTGAGTCGAGCCTGTTGGCCATTGTTGCCGAAAACCGAAAGTCAAAACCCCACATGTCAAGCCTTGCACTCGCAGGCACAGGCGCATAATAGAAAATCATTGACCAGGGTGTCTTTTTGAATTATGAACTCGTGATGACCTTGTACAATCATATTGCAACTCTTTATTTGAAATAAGTTTTCTCAACAGACTATTCGTACAACATGAACAGCTGATGAAGTGCCTACCATTTTCGTTTTTTTCCCAAGCGTCTCGTTTCCATGTGAGTGTAAACATCCTTCAGCAACGCACTCTCTACGTCCTGTTCATTTGATTGGCTTAGACAGACCAACAGTTAAACCTCCTATTTGGGGGGCTGGGCTGGGTTTCAGCTCGTAAAAAAATTCTATGACCTACTACAATAGAGAATTTGAAGAAAAAATAGACGGCAATTCATAATATCTCACAATCCATCAACTTTTTTCCTTGAAACAAATCCCTTTAAAATAACCCCATTGAACTCCTTTATTTATAGAGGGCGCTTCAAATCAAAGGGCGGAATTTGATTGGTTGGGTTGAGAGATTCGAAAATGTCGGCCTAAGCATTACGCGGAAATTTTAAACCCGTATAAAATTTATGATACGTACATCTGAGAGTAATCTGCAAAAGAACAAAACAATTTACGATTAACATGGCGTAAGTTAAAAGTTTAGTGACAACCTTTTTTGTTACAGTAGCTGTTAGCGGATATGCATTTCTAGTAAAGTTTCTAATTTCACTGTTCCTTTCTCACTCACTCGACAGCATCTGTCATTGTTGAAATGAAATCTTTTTATTTACGGTTAAATCACAAAACACATGCTCAGAATTAGTCGCGTTAACTCCAGATTTATATCCAGGCACCGCGAATGATATGTTAAATGGAAAACATTGATTTGAACTATGTAAAATTATACAGATTGATAACAACATATGAGCTGCAACAACAACGGTCTCTCACTCTTTGTGAATAACTTTCTGTTTCTTGTACTGCGTAGAGATTTTAGACTATTTCCACAAAGCTGATATTCCATCTATGTATACCTAGCCTATAGCTGACAAACTTGTTTTTGTTTTTAGAAATGGATATTAAAGTCACAAGAAGTTGAGGAAGATGGAACAAGAAGGATCAATAGAGACTCGCATCGAGAGGCTCAGCTCTCTACTCCATGGCCAGCCAGAAGACGGTGTGAGAAGATTTCTTGTGGGGCATGATGGACTGCTAGACGCCTTGTTGGCTTTATTTGATGAGTGTAACAAGGAACAACTGATGAAGAACAAACATGTGGCCACTTTTGTTAATAAATGTAATCAGAATTATATTTTAGTTTAAACATTTCAATCTGCATTATTATATATTAAATAATTTTCTTTAAAGGTGTTAATTACTGTGTATTGATTAAGATTTTATTTGCTGTCTTCAACTTAAAAAGTTTACAGTCGGTGCATAAGAAAATTTTAACAGAAGGCACAATTTATGGGTTGGATTTGCTTGACACTAAAACTGAATTGAATCTCATCATGTGTGATGACCCCCCCCCCCCCACCCCAAATCCCCTTTTACGCGAGTTCAAATGAATCTTTAAGATACTTGAAAAAGCTCATTATCAGCTTGGGTTTGTAAGAATGGTTTCCTTCAGCTTGACTCTTATATAAAGGTGAATATTCAAATAATCTATGTATCCTCTATTAATATTTTCACAAATTTTCTTTAAGATCGCAATACTGTAAAGGAGATTCAGCGATTGCGGATCAGTGTCCGGGATTTTGAAGTGAAAGATGTTATTGGTCGGGGGCATTTTGGCGAGGTTCAGGTTGTGCGAGAAGTTACCTCTGGCACGGTGTACGCCATGAAGACCTTGAGAAAGTCTGAGACTCTGTCACAGCCTGATGTAAGTTAATATGCTTTTTTAACAAAGAGAACCCAAACATATTCAGAATTCAGTTTGCTCAATGGTTCTATAGGCAATGTCTAGTAGAAACTGTGGTCTAGTAAATTATGCAGTCTGGTAGTTCGACCGTCGAGGGGGAAAAGTATCTTCTTTAATTTTGAATATAAATAATCTTTTTTTGTATTAAACTTTTTAAAAGATAATTTGCTTGTATGTTCGAAAATCAGACTATGTAGTCAAGAATAAAAAAATATGATCCTTGTAGTGTTCAGAAGAATAATTCTACAAACTATTTAGCAAAGTTTAAAATATCTCTGATAGATTTAGGAAAATCAACCGCTGAAAATTGGGAGCCTTCCATCGCTAGGTCGCAGTTCCAAATCTCCCAAAAAATCAATTAACACTTCCTTGCCCTTAGCCCCCACCCCCACCCTCTCTTGGGAATCTGAAAACACTCCCACGTGCATCAATCAATCTAGAATACTCAATCCGTTTTACCATTAAATTTCCAGATAGCCTTTTTTGAAGAAGAACGTGACATTATGGCTCAAGCTGCAAGTCCATGGATTACACAACTTCACTATGCCTTCCAAGACACCAACCATCTCTACTTGGTCATGGAATTTCATCCAGGAGGAGATCTTTTATCTTTGCTTTCACGGTAAATTTTGGAAGTTTTTTGGCATACGACCTGAATCTTTAGGTTTAATTTGTTACCACAATTATAAAAATCTTTGATTTTTATAGTATAGTTTTTTTTTATAGTTCCATATAGTTTCAAATTTAACCTTAATTTCATCTTACAAAACAATGATTTTTTATTTGCGTGACTGTCCCATGCAATTATGTCAACAGAAGCAGCACCACTCAATGTAAGGTTTTGATTTGTTTATTTTTTGTCCTGTGTTTGGTCTATATTTTTTTTCAAATATTTAATATATTTTCCCCAGTTTTAAGGTTGCAATAAAATTTTTTTTCGTTAATCAACCCTTTTAAAAAATTTATTTTTTCTTTGTTATTTAGATATGATGATGTTTTTGAAGAAGACATGGCTAGGTTTTACCTAGCTGAGGTTACCATGGCAATTAATGACCTTCATGTAATGGGATATGTGCACAGGTAAGCTTATATGGCTTATATTGTCCTAGAATACATTCAGCTTATTCACGTAATAAACCTGCCAAGGCCACTTAATACGTAAAATAATATGTAATGCAGCTTGAATTCCCAACTTATCAAATTACTTATAAAGCTTAAACTTTGTTGACATTTGCATACTGAAATACGTTTTTTATTTTCAGAGATATAAAGCCAGAAAATGTCCTCGTTGATAGAAATGGCCATATTAAACTCGCTGATTTTGGTTCAGCCGCCAAATTGTCCAGACATGGAATGGTAAGGCATTGTATTCAATTCCGTCAAAGTGTAGTGGGTTGAAAAACTTTTATTTGAATGGGTGTACATGTATGTCCAAACAACCAAAAGATTTTTTTTCTTTCTTTATGCGTTTGAAGAGCTTTCTCTTGACAAAGAGCCAATATATAAGCGAAATTCACTGTGGCTTAAGCATCAATCAATCATATTAAGTTGCGGGGTAATAAACAACGCTTTTTGTCCGTGTGAACACAGACTCTCAAATTAGATTGGCTCAGTCGGTTTGAGTGATAGTCCCTCAGTCTGACACAGGCTTTCCATCCATGCGACGTAAGTATGAATCCAACTCAGATCAAACAAAACTTGAAAATATTCTGAGTGGATTTATCTCTTGTTTGCTGCTAGTGGAAGAGTTGCCAGGTACTCACCAAGGTAGGGGGTTTGATCAGGGGAAAGAGCCCGGTTTCATCACCCACTAAACCTGGCAACGCGGCTATATAAGCGAAATAATCTTGAGAGCAGAGTAAAACGTCAACCAATCAATGAAAGAGAAGAGAAAGTAGCTCATGCTGCCTGATCTGTGAATCAGACTCTTGTCAACATATCAACTTTTCAATTTGATATCAGCATATTAGTAAGAAAATGTGTACCAGTCTTCATTTTGCTGCAGATAGGGGAATACCCTACCACATGAAAAAACAATAAACTTCAATATAGCGGATGTGTTTAGCTTATAAGTTGATAAAATTTACTTGCTTTATCTTTAAACAAAAGTTAATATCGGATCCAATTAACATCATTAAGTTTTACCTCAACTTCTGCTTTCTATTTTATGTAATGTCTAAATATTCGTGTACATGTAAAACACCAAACAATCTGTTATCAATCTAATACTATTGACTCTCCTGCCAGTTAATATGGTATTATACTAACCTGGAGCTCGTTCTAATAAGCTGGTGGGAAATTATTGCAACTTGCACATGGTCGCAAGTCTGGAGGCGCAACTCCATGCTGTTACTCTATGCGTAACTTTTCGCCAGCTTAGTTCCACTTCATTTGTCCTTGTCTCATTCCAGACACCATGTTTACAGTAAGGTGAATGATACCTGCATCTGATTGGCTAACAGGTTTGAAAGTGAAATGAAATTTGTCCTATTATTGGTAAATTTTCATTCAGTTCCAAAAGTTTCAGAGTCAATATAAGAAATTATTAACTATCATGTGATTGCCTATTGACCAATGAGATTGCAGTACACACTGCTAGTATGTAATAAAAATTGTTTATTCTATGAATCAGGTTATGTCTAAGATGCCTGTTGGAACACCCGATTACGTTTCCCCGGAGCTTCTGGTGGCTATGAATAGTTCTGACGGAATGTCCAAATATGGCGTAGAGGTGGACTGGTGGTCGCTGGGTATTTGTGCCTACGAGATGTTGTTTGGTTGTACACCTTTCACCGATGACAACGGCTCTATGGTCACAACGTACAGTAATATTATGAACTTTAAGGTCAGTTAAATTTTGCGAAAAAGTTTTCTAAAATAGTAATTGATAAAAACGGCTCCTGTTCGAACTGATGTAACTCATGGTTTGTTCTTGAAATAGTCCACTCAAATTCGTGAAAAGTTTGGGTTGCCTCAGAGCTGAGAGGCAGGTCTTCCCCTACCACTAATTCTTGCAATGTCAGCATGTATATGTATAATTTCCTAAATATAAATCAACCAATCATACAATCCCTTTAAGTTAAAACGATAAATAGGATATTTTTATTTTCAGGCCCACCTTCATTTCCCCGATGATACCAAAGTGTCCAACGAAGTCAGGAATTTAATTCGTGGACTCTTAGCTTCAGCCAAAGAGCGGTTGACGTTCAAAAATATTTGCTGTCACTCATTTTTCAAGAACATTGACTTTCAGCATATCAGAGACAGTAAGTCACAATCCACTTTATGTAAAACTTCTTTTAAACATCGAGTGCCATAAATCTCAAGTTTATCAACAGGGTTTTGTCTGTCTCAAAACAAATTCTTCCTCAAATTTGTCAATAACTTTTAGAAGTTGAAAAAGTACAAAAAATACTTTCTTGATTTGACATTTAGAAATTGGGTAATTATAAACATTGCTGGACTGGATTTCAATTTTCTTTAATAAAATGTTTTGGTACAACCTGTCAATCTAGTTCCCTATCATGAGGACTACTTCTGGAATTAAATCGTAACAACGTTCACATATATTTTATTATAAAAGTTTGAAATCTAGTCATGTTTATGAGTAAAAATAACGGGACGATATAGGTATAGATTTTTCAACACCATAACACTCGGGCACAGGGAAAATCTTCTTGTCTAAAATAACCACCGAGACAAGTTTCTTACGAATTAAGTATATATATATGTATGTCCTTATATTTATGTTTTCAGAAACCCCACCTGTCATTCCAACTGTAAATGGACAAGATGATACGTCAAACTTTGACGACTTTGAAAAAGTACGTCCACAGCCGTGTGTTGATGATTTCCGAAGCATCACACGATCAGAATTTTCTGGGAAAGATCTACCATTCGTTGGCTTCACATACACTAAAGAACTTTTCTCACATTCCAGGTAAAAACTTATTATTTTAAGGAAGAAAAGTAAAAAAAAAAAGCATTTTACTGTAAAATAAAAATTCTACTTCTACATTTTTTTTAATTCACATTTTTTTTTTTTTATAATTGCAGTTTTAGGACTAGTTGGTTGCCAAGTGCCAATGGCTTTAAAGCTTCTACCCTGTGCTCCAAAATTTTTAATGCTTTTTTAAGAAAGGACACGGAAATTGGCAAAGTTAACTGTTGAGTGGAAAAAAAAAAATGTAGCAGTATTTTTACCTCTTTTTTGCAATTGAACCGAGGTAGAATATACTTAAATTCTGTGTTAAATCGCCTGTTAAGTTCAGCTAACCAAACAAGCAATGTCATCCATTTTGGCTTTCTTGTTATAGAATTGGTGACTTGAGTCATATCAGTACGTACAACGTCAACGATCGCCCTGTGCAGGCATCCAGTTCTTGTACGACTTCAACAACTGCCACGGTAACGACCTCTGGGTCGCCGGCCTCTAACAATCTCGAAGTGAAACTGACTGTGAAAATTCAGGAACTACAACATGTGAAACAAAGATGTAATCAGCTGGAAGAAACAGAGTCTCATCTCAAAACAAACCTCGAGGAATTGGAACAGTCTTTTCGACAAAAAGACGACGAACTTAAGACAGTTGAGATGTCTAAATCTGCTCTTGAAAATGACCTGGAAAAATATATCACCGAATACAATGTTAGTTCTGTCTGAGAAATTGTTTCTTTTCTTTTCAAGAAAGTTTTTTAACTCACTCTTATACAAAAACTAAAATTGTCCTTTGTTTTTCTCAAGATTTGCACATTTTTTAGACTTTTTAGTGAAGAAAGCTCATTAAAGTAGTGTTCAGATATAAATTAAATCTCATATGAATTTTCTTTACCTGTAATTTTCCTTCCTAAATTTTGCACAGGCCACATGATCATTGGATATTTTTTACTCTAATAACCTAAGTCATTTACTTTTTCGATGACCTTCAAATCGTCCAATTTTTTTTAAAATCGTAACTTTTGAAAAAAACGCTTAAAGTGGCATTAGCTGCCGAAATTCGCACTGTTTTCATAATTTCTGATCGTCACGACAGTAAGAGGCTTTGGAGGCCATCGAAAAACTAAATGATTGGTGTTGGAATGAGGAAAATCCATTCAGTATCTGGCCTATACGGACTAGGATAGTGTTCGAAAAGTAAACAAATTTAAATAACCGAGACGACTATTCATTCATTTTAAACCAAAGTTAGTTCAAAACAATACTTTATCGTACATTCTCGAGACTAGAAGCACTAAAAAGCTTCTGAATTATACGTCTTGGGGAAAAATAGCCGATAATTTCAACATTCTGTTTCAACGTCAAAATATCAACATTTTGGCAGCTCATGCCACTTTAACTTTGGCGGCTCATGCTTATTTAATAAATAAATTTGTTGGAATAGATCATGAATAATACTAAATATTTATTTTTCTTTCAGAAATTAAAATTTGCCCTTGACAACGCTTTAGACAATAAAACCACAGTAGACGACAGGGGAGTAGATTTATACGATCAGATTCGCACCATGAGGGAGGAGCTTATTGAAATAGAGCGACTACGAGAAATCGACGACAAGCAACTGAGGTAAGGGGTCAATTTGTAAATTTTATACGTATTTTTTTTAATATCCAAATTCAAATTTTATTCTTCGAAACTAAAGTAAGTCTTCCACAGTCTTTTAGGATACTAAACATGTAGATTCTATAGGGGACTAAAACAAAACCTGACAATGTTGTCGTATAGGTATAGGAAATTAAAGACAAACAAATCAATCAATGTTTTGGTGGATGGAACATACTTGAGAATTCTACAAATTACTTCATACTTGTGGTTTTGGTAACATTTTGTTTGTTTGTTTGAATGCGACTTTTTTGTTGTTTGAATGCGACTTTTTGTTGTTTGAATGCGACTTTTTGTTGTTTGAATGCGACTTTTTGTTGTTTGAATGCGACTTTTTGTTGTTTGAATGCGACTTTTGTTGTTTGTAGGGGTGTAACAATACATCGATGCATCGATAGTATCGATACAAGGAGCTTTCGATACGCGTATCGTATCGTCAGTCGCATATCGTGATACGTTATTAAAGGGAAGTAACTGCATAATTAATAAAGATGCCAGCACTAGTTACTTCCCTTATCCAAGTTCAGATGTTGTTGAAGTATAACCAAAGAGAGTAGATTGACAAGAGTGGCCACTTCATCCAATCAGCATTGCCGGCATGTACTTCTGGCCACCTAGCGGAAGGGTTTTCTGACTGTACACGATTAGACTGTAGGGCGCCCCCTTCAGAAAGGAGGTTCCTAATAATCGAATCTTGTCAGTTCAAATTCAACATGGCGCGGACGAAGTGATCACTCTTGTCAATCTACTCTCTTTGGTATAACACGAAATGGCGTTGGCAGAGCATGGCGGTAGTTTGGAGATTGTTAACGCACCAATGGCGTTTAAATCCTTCGTTTGGAAGTCTTTCGGTTTCGTGAAAGGAGACTGAAAGAAAGTGGCTTGTCGCCTCTGTGAAACCGTTAAATGGTATATAACGGAAATACTACGAATTTAATGACACATTTGAGGCGACATCACAACATGCGGCCAACAACCAGTTTGTTCAACTTTTGGTAAACAGGACGAAAGTTCGAATGAAGTAACTAAGCAGGTTGAGACGTCTCAGAAGACCTTGGGTGTTTTTTTAAAGCAGCAGGCCCCATGTCCACTTTTAGAAAAGACCAAATTAACTTAAAAATTCTGCAATTAATCGTCCAGGAACTGCTCCCATATGTATCGTGATACTATTGTATCGTGGCCGTGTATCGTGATACGTATCGTATCGTGTGATTTCTTGCGATACTCAGGCCTAGTTGTTTGAATGCGACTTTTGTTGTTTGAATGCGACTTTTTTTTGTTTTAATTCGATAAGCTCTGAGGTTGCAGAATGTACAAAAACAAATGCTATTTTAAACTGACTCTAGTATCCTCTTGAAATCAACTTGATATACATGTCATTAATTTTCAGAAATGAGGCGGAAGATTTGAAAATGGTTGTCAACCAATTGGAAGTGGATCGTGATGATCTATTGAAACGGTTGTCACGGAAACAACGTCAATTAGAGGATTGTTCGAGTCATCTCGAGGCTTCACAGAAGAGATTCGCGGAACTTCAGAGTAAATTAGACAAAGTGAGTATGACTATCTAGTACTTATCGAGTTAAAAACTGTTCCGTGAATGGAGAATGTATATATATATCATCTAAATAAATTGCACTACTTTCTGAAGGCTGAAGCTAATTAATTGCTCAATGAAAGATTAAATTGTTATTTAATGAAAAAGTTCAACTCTTTGTGTAAAAAACAAAATGACATTCAGATAGGGGCCACTGTGGGATACACATAAATTGACCTCTCATATAGCCAATCAAAACGTTTAAAAAATATAGACACATGCCTTTGTCACGTAATGACATCTACAACATCACAAAGTAGCCGCTCTTTGTCTGACCTGTGTGGGAGAGCTGTATACTCAGCACTGTCAGAATGGTCAATTATCTATATGTTTGAAAGAAGTTTAAAAAAGCATTTGCCAGAAGCATAAATCAGCTATCCTTTATTCTGACTAAGACAGGCTTAAGCTGCCAACTAATAAGTGTTTAAAGCAGTAAAATTCATAAATTGTCATTTAAAGGATAGTAGGATTAGTGTCCCGCTAGCCCTATGGTGTCAAGAATTAAAGGGACGTGGCTGGAATGAATAATCGTTACTTAAATTCTGTACTATTCTACCGTTGTTTATATAAAGATGAGGTTTCCAGATGGCCAGTGGTAACTTTCCCAGTTCCCACGGACCACTGGATAGGGAGTTTTATTTGAGGATTCCAATGTCTGCTTTGTTGTGGTAAAAAGAATCGAGTGAGCAGTAGAGCCCTTTCTGGCTGCTCGTTTTGTCTACTTTTGGCTGTTTGTTTACTGGCTGTCAGACACAAAATAATAGCAGCACGATATTTCTTAAATAACTCAATTGAATTTATATTTTTGGCGGAATGTTGACTAGAGCCTTTTATCCGCGATTGAGCACTATTTATTTTCTAATAATCTGAAAATCAACTGAGAACCACAAGAAACTTTAGCGATGTCTCCTTTTAAAATATTTTAAGAAACACTCTTTCCAAAAATGTCACGACAGGTACACATGTAGGTGGGTTTCATTCCTGTATCTCCTGTTTTAATCTTGTGTAATATTCACAATGTCTTGTATTTCAAAAGGAACGTCGTAAATCCCGCGATGTTCAACGCCAGGAGTTTGAACTGTGTCAACAAGGGGAAGAATTCTGGAAATCACAGGTTCAGGAGAAAGCTGATCAATTGGAAGACCTGCAGGGAAAAGTACAGGTAAGGCTGTCCATCTAGTTATCATGCACAGCTTGGTACTCATCGAAGGTTGGGGGTATCCTCCGGGCAAAGAGCCCGGTTTCCCCCTCCACTAAACCTGGCAACCCCGCCATATAAGTGAAATAATCTTGATTGCTGTGTTACTTTTCTGGAGAAAATTTGCTGGCAAGTAAAAGTTCACTTGAAGATGAAAAAAAAACAGACAAATCTGCCTGGAATTGACCTATATTACTATTTAAGAGTGTACAGTAAAAGATTATTTTGAACTAACTTAGACTTTGAATGAATGAACGGTTGTCTCGGTTATTTACATTTTGTTTACTTTTCAAACCCTTTTTTCAGTTTGCATAGGCCACAAACTGGATTGGTTAACCTCATTCCAAGCCACAATCATTCAGTGTTGCAATGATATTCCACATTTTTATTGCCGAGAAAATCCGAATTTATGAAAAAAGATCGAAATTTGACTGGCTCATGCCACTTTAAACATCTTTTAAAACCTTTTTCCTTTCCATTTATTATGTTTTCTGTTTGTTTTTCAGACGTTAGAAAGCGAGGTCGAGACATTCAGGTGTAAGGAGATGGTACAGGTAGAAAAAGAGACGGAACTGAAAGATAAACTCAATCTTCTGGAGAAACAGAACAAGGTGGATTTAATAGAATAACATTCTCTGGTTAAGTCAGGTGCACACTAGGCTGTCTTACTGGCTGACAAGGACCAGTTAGCTCTTCACCTTGTGGTCAGAAGTTATCAGCCACACTGACCGAATATTGGCATGACATCTAGCATATTTGATTTTCAGACCACAATGGTCCACTGTGACAGACGGACGTCGGATTTCCCAAGTGTGCGACAAGCAGTTCGCAACTAAGTTTTGATTATCCAGACTGCCAATTTAATGATTGATTTATATTATGCGACATATTGGAGTCACAGAAAATCACCGTATGCCACCAACAATTGGCCGACGCCCATAGTCACTCAGTAGTAGTCGTAATAGTACATGTAGTTTAAAAAATGATATTCAACATACGAGTCAACCGTTTTTTTTTTACTGATCTTTAAAGTGGCATGAGCTGTCAAAATGTTGATATTTTGACGTAAAAACAGAATGTTGAAATAATCGGCTATTTTTTCTCAAGACACTTTTTAGTGAATCTAGTTATTTAAATTTCGAACACTATTGCGGTTCGTACAGGCCACATATGGTATGGATTTACCTCATTCCAACGCTAATCATTTAGTTTTTCGATGGCCTTTAAAGCCTTTTAGTGTCGTGATGATAAGAAATAATGAAAAAAAAGTGTGAATTTTGGCAGCTCATGCCACTTTAAAGAGGCATGAGATTCAAAGATTGGTAACCGTTGAGATGTACTTTTTTTTGGATAAAAAAGCTAGCAATCAGACGACCATCTCTGACCTTTTCTTATAACTTTTTTTTACGCATGTGGGTCTCAGTAACTTAGAAAAACATCAATCAATCAATCTTTTTATGTGCCTTAGCTTATACTATATTACATGATGAAGTTATGAGTCTATTGACTGTAAACTATATATAGCTTGTATGAACTTGTATTTTAGGACTTACTGAATCAACAGTCCAGTAAGGGAAACCCTCAGAAGAAGATAGCCGAGTTGGAATCTGTATTGGAGACCAGGGAACAAGAAAATAAGGTTTTTATCACATTTTGGGGGAGAGGTTTTGTTATTTTTGCTAGCATTTTCTCATTGTTCCAGCTGTAGCTAGAATAAACAGAAAAATATATATGCAAACTAATGCTGTAGCTTTCATGTTATCCACAGAGGCTCAAAACATCAATCAAACCACACATCTCAATGCATGTGTATGTCTTTCACAAGTCATTCCCATTCTATTTTCAAATTTTCATTTTCAATTTGCTCAGTAGCTCTTCCTAGCATTGACTAGTAAATAAAATTCTCAAAGAAAGTATTATATATATATGTTTACTTAGTTCTGTAATTTCTGTTTCATTATCATAAGGAGCTGCATGACGCAATCATGAAATACAAGTTAAAAGAGGGAGAATATGAACAAGAAAGCAGGACGGATCAGAAAATAAAGGTACTGCATTCATTTCTAAATAGCTCCATGGGTTTGCTTTGGCCTCGGTGGCTCAGTCAACAGAGTGATGGTCCCTCAGTCCGACACAGGCATACCATTGATGCGGCATGGGTTCGAATCCCACATAGACCAAATAAAATCAAAATATTTCTGAGTGGATTTTTCACTTGAACGCAGTATCCTATGTAAAAGAGTTGCCAGGTATTCACCGACGGTCGACAGTTTACTTTGAGCTAACTACCCGCTTTCCCACCCCACTACACCTCCATTTAAGTGAAATAATCTGGAGTGCAGCGTAACCTCAACCTGCCAATACGTTGACCGTTGGCCATTTTAAGATTATTGCCCTTTTAATTCAGCCTTGACAGGTTTACTTGGGGAAGGTGTGTGAATGGAGGGTAAGGGGTGTTACTTGGCTCTCCTTCCACCTAGATTGATTGATTGTTTGGTGTTTTACGCCACGCTCAAGATTATTTCACTTATATGGCGGCGTTACCAGTTTTATTGTGGGAGGAAACCGGGCTCTGTGTCCGTAGGAAACCCACGACCTTCTGCTGGTAACTGGCAACCATCCCACATAGGTCGTTCGAGTGAAAACCCAGTCAGAAAATTTTCCAATTTTTGGACTGAGTGGGATTCAAACAGCATGCGTTTGAACCTCACTAAACCTGACACGTCCACATTATCAAGGACATCATTTTTTTAAACATCCAAACAATTGATGAACGTGGAATTGATGAATCGCACAGAAGAAAGTGAGCTCTTTGCTGAAAAGAAACTCATTTTTTTTTCTTTAGGAAATTATTGACCGTCTTGATAAACACAGGATTGATGAAAGAACCTGGAGAAGAAAAGAACGAGAGCTGAATGAGCGAGTGAAGGTACCCATTCAATAATTTGAATTTCAGACAATTTTGCTGTGTTATTACAGAAATTTTAAAAAAATTCTTGATATTGCATGTTGTTGTTACTGATAAATGATGTTTTATTTAATCATAGTTTTTCATTTAAAATGAGCCTGGTTTCCTCCCACAATAAAACTGGCAACGCTGCCATATAATTGAAATAATCTTGAGCGCGACGTAAAAAACCAAACAATCGGATTCCCTGATGATGTCATAGGTGAGATAGAATGGCGCATGGCATGTGCAGTCATGCGTGTCACTAATGAGTGCTTAACAAAGCGGTCACTTCAAATCATTTTGGGGCCTCGGTGGGTCAGAATGATTGTCCGTCAGTCCATTGGGAAATTTTCTGACTGATTAGGCATAGAGCCTGGTTTCCTCCCAAATAAAACTGGCAACGCCACCATATAAGTGAAATAATCTTGAGCGCGGCGTAAAACACCAAACAATCAATCAACCATCGATTCAGCGCGGAATCGAATCCCACTCAGACCCTTTATAAATTTTAAAATTTAAAAAACTTGGTTGCTTTATGTGAAAGAGTTGCCCGGTACTCGCCGAAGGTTGGGGGTTTCCTCCAGGCAATGAGCCGTTCCTACCCCACTTAACCTGGCAATGGCGTCATATATATGAAATAATCTTCTATTTTTCTAAGGATTTGGAAAACCGGTTAGATTTATACCGCAGTAAAGGGCTGATGACTTCCTCAGACTCCCAGCTTTATGATCGCCTTGCTCAATATCAGACAGAGGTGCAGGAACAAAAGAAAATAATCAAGGTAAAAGATAATGTTCTGAAAATATTATAAGATATTGAAGTGCCAAGTGCTGCCAAAATTCAGACATTTTTTTCTCAAGAATTTGGATTGTTAAACATTGAACGTTTCAAGTGCCTTGAAAAACTTGGTAAAGTCAATAACTTGTAAAAACTGAATATGTCCGCGAATAACAGACAAAAAAAACAACATTTTTTAGATTCTATTTTAGGTAACTCAACAAATTCGTTAAAACAATTTTTTCTCATAGCTTCCATAATTTTGGGTTTATACTTCCTTGAAAAATGGCAAAAATTCTTCTACTTTCTAGCGTTTTTTTCTTCATTAATTGTCAACTAGTCAGCTAGGAGGGGAATGCCATTATTATTTTTTTTTTAACGAAATCTTGTAGATGATGTTTTGATTTTTGTGAAAATCGTTTGAAAAACATAACAATAAACAAAATATTTTTTTAATTTGTATTTAGGAGTTGAAAGACAAAGTACAGTCTTGTATTGACAGTGAAGGGAGAACCAGCTCTAAGGAATCTGTCCTTCAAAACAGAATTAAGGTAATCTTATTTACGTTTTTTTTTTCAAATTTATTTCAAGAAATGTACACATCTTGGATAACTGGTTTTTGTTTGTTCTCGGTGTGTACAATTTGTAGTGCGGGGACCTAGGTGGTCCAGTGGGTTAGAGTGATCGTCCCTCAGTCCCACACAGGCCTTCCATCTCTGCAGCGCGGTTTCAAATCCCACTCAGACCAAATACAGATTGACAAATTTCTGAGCGGATTTTTCACGCGGTCACCATATGTGGAAGAGTTGCTAGGTACTCACTGAAAGACGGGCTTTCCTCTGGGAATTGAGCCCAGTTTCCTCCCCCACTAAACCTGGCAACACCACCATATAAGTGAAATAATCTGGAGTGCGGCGTAAAACATCAATCAATCATGTAACATGCAACTTAAACAACAGACAAGTTGTAGCTTCCAACATGCTAATAGCGAACTGAACGAAATAGACAAATTGCATGCACCTACGAGTCAAACCAATTCAAGTGTCAAGCACAAGTTACTACTCTTTAAACTGACCTCTTTTCTGTCTTATATCCCATTTTTGAAATAAATAGTCCTTAAAATGCATCTACTTTACCCTGTGGTACCAATGTTGACCCCTCTACCCAGAAAAACAATTTCCATTAGTGCAGAGTGTGTTAAATGATAATTTCATATATATCTTTGACTTTTTCATTGCTCTTTGTTTATGTTGATTGTAGGAGCTTGAAGAACAACTTTCTGACCTTCAGAAACAGAAGAGTTCCTTACAATCTAAGGGAGATAACTTACAACAGCAGCTTGATGATAAAGTCCGGACACTTTCTGAACATGAAGAGGTATTAAGATAAGTTTGGATTTATCAAAGAATCAGGCATGTTTCGAAATAATACTCTCATTAGAAGTGGTTATTTTTTTATCTTGAAGTCAAAGTCAAAACCCATGAGATCTGTTATCTGCAAGATGCTTGTTCTGTGTGAATGGGAGACTTTTTTTTTTGTAAGCCCTTGGTTGGTCGCTTGGTTGTGTTGCCATTTATGGGAGACATTATTCTTCCGTGAAGCATACTATAAAACCTAACAATCTGGGGCCGGTTGTTCAAAAGTAAATTAGCTTAACGGTAGGTCAGATGACGCCGCGTCACAACAAAAGATTTTTGTTACGTCACATTATTTAAGCTAATTTTCTTTTAAACAACCGGCCCCAGGCCATTAAAGACACAAAAGTAAGTAGGTAACTTGGTAATTTGGCTTTGTTCTAATTTGTTTCTAATTTTTGATATTCCCTGTCAACTTATTGGGAAATATTTGACATGCAAGTCTACGAAACAGGGTGAAAAAAATTAATTGGAGGTCTGTTTAGCTGAAAAAAATATTTGTTGAAAGTTTCAATGAATACAATGTTGTACCTGATACTTTTTTCAAAGGTTGTGTTTCATTTGTTAAAAATCTGTTTATTCACTACAATGTGTTGACAGTACTAAAATAGCCTTTGGGTTTCTTTCCTTGAGTTTTTATCTGGATTGACAGGGTTATGGTAAAGCCTAAATACTATTTTGTATTGCATGGTTACGTATGGTAGTACTGATTCTTTTCCTATTGCATTATTAGGGGCGTCTGTGGCTCAGTAGGTAGAGCGTTGGACTCTCAATCGGAACAGCCTTCCACCAATGGGTCGCAAGATCGAATCCCACTCAGTCCAAAAACAAATGGAAACTTTTCTGACTGGGTTTTCTCTCAAACGACCTATGATGGTTGCCAGTTACCGTCGGAAGGTCGTGGGTTTCCTTCCACAAAAAAAAATGGCAATGCTGCAAAATAAGTGAAATAATCTTGAGCGCAGCCTAAAACCCCAAACAATCAATCAACCAATTGTATTATTATAATAATTATTTCAAAACCATGTACTCTGATTCCATCTACAGACGATTTCGGTACTTAAAGTGAAAGTCTCTCAGCTGGAAAGACAGATAAAAGACTTGAACAAGACCAAGAGGGAAGAACTGCTTTCCACAGCGCCACCAAAGTCGTCAGCCAGGTAAGATATCTGTCTAATCCTTCAATGCAATTATTATTTGATTTCACACACCACAATCAGAATTTATAATTGAGTGTGCTTGTCCTATTTAAGACTTAAAATATATTAGTTTGAATCTCAACCCCCAATCAGAATTTTATTTCTTGCACTTGGCTTATTTAAGGCTTGAAATATATTAGTTTGAATCCCAACCCCCAATCAGAATATTATTTCTTTCACTTGGCTTATTTAAGGCTTGAAATATATTAGTTTGAATCCCAACCCCCAATCAGAATTTGATTTCTTTCACTTGGCTTATTTAAGATGTGCTGCTCTTTATTTAAGGCTTGAAATATGTCAGTTCGTATGCCCTCAATCAGAAAGTTTTTGCGCTTGTCGTATTTGAATTTTGAAAGATATTAATTAAAAACACCAATGATGAATTTGGTTGATTTTAGGTTATGAACCCTCTAGGGGGGTGGGAAGTTAAAGCTGGCTTGGGTTTTTTTGTCCAGGAATAATCTAAATGTTTTGAGAAACTACCCCCAGGGGTGGGTTGTTCAAAGTGCTTTTAGCTTAACGGCAGGTTAAATGACGTCTCGTCACAGAGTAATTTCTTTGTCAGCCTTTAGCTAATTTTGTTTTGTACAACCGGCCCCAGATATCAAATAGAGCAGGCTATTTAGTGAAGAAAGCTGCCTTAAAAATCATGCACGTAATATACAGATAAAAACTGTATTTTCTGATTTTGTTTGACAACAATTTTTTTTTTTCTCATACCCTTAGAGAAAGGATAGAAGAAAGGAAATTGTCAGCATTGAGAGATGAGAAAGGTAGACTGGAGAAAAGGATCTCTGATTTAGAATCTCAACTCTCTAAATCCAATAATAAAGCTCAGACGACACCGAGTAAGTCAATGGAAAAGAAACTGGCAAACGTTGAAAAGGAAAGAGACGAACTATCAGAAACTGTATCAAAACTGCAAAAAGATCTTCTTAAAGTCAAATCAAATCTGAACTCCGATAACACAGAGCTGAAATTGAAAATGGAATCTTTGCAAGAAGAAGTGGAGAAATCAAAGACCAAGCTTAAATCACGAGACCAAGATGTTGCGAAATTAGAACAAAAAGTGACAGATTTACAAAAGCAAATGGATGTGGAAAGTGCAACAGCCAGAACAGCTGCAACAAAGCAAGTTGAAGAAATTAACAAAGAGTTAGAAAAAACTGTTGCTAAGTTACGCTGTGAACTCGACGAGGCTAAGTGTAATAATCGTAAATGGCAGTCTGATACGCTGTCTGAATTACAGGATACAGTGAAAAAGTTACGTCAAGAACTCGCCGAGGTTAAATTAAAAAAATCAGAAAGACATAAGGCCGAAATCAAGGAACTGGAAGAAACGATACAAAAACTGAAATCTGAAGTGGGAAATGTTCGTTTAAAATCTCGAGAAGATTCCATAGCGACTAGAAGTTGTAAAGATCGCGAAATTGAAACTGAAATGGAAAAACTCCAGGAGAAAGTTGAAAAGTTACAGAAGGAATTAATAGAACTCAAAGATGAAAATAATTCTTTGACAATAGAAAAATCAAAACAAGATTTAAATGTGGAAAATCTTCAGAAAAGTCTTCAGCGTCTCGAAATTGAATTTAAAGAAATAAGTGAAGATAAGGAAAAATTGAAAAGTGAAAAAGAAAAACAAGAAACTGTTGTTGAAAACCTAAAATCAAAGCTTGAAAAGATGGAAAAAGAACTAAATGAAATTAAATCTACCACTGAAAATACGATCGAGCTTGAAACTGACAAACACAAGCGAGAAGTCGATAAATTGCAAAATGCTATTGGGAAATTAGAAAATGAACTTGAGCAATTAAAGTCAAATAAAGAAAATTGTCAGGCTAGGCGATACAGTAACACTGATATTATGAAATCTGATTTATACACAGCAGTTAAAACTGAACGAGACGAATTAGAAAACAGATTGATGCAAATGGAAGAAGAGTTGACAAATCTGAAAGGACAAAGTAACAATGAGTTAAGGGATAATTCTAAATCACCGAAGAGCTCGCCCAAGGGGACGAACTCTGTGGAAGTCAACTTTAAGGTCACTGTAGAGGATCTTCACAAAGAATCCAGAACGTTAAAAGAGACTCAAGACAAATCTGGGTCTGGATATAGATACGCCACAAAAAGCCGGTTTGCCGATATCAAACAATACAACGCCTTTTTAGAGACCAGAGTTGAACATTTGCAAAAAGAGTTGGACGAGGCTCTGAAAAATTCAAACGGAAAATATCGTGCCGGATTAGAAAAGCAGATAGAAAAATTACAAGAAGAAAAAGCCGATTTAGCAAAGTCCTTGGAAGGATTAGAGGAGGAAATGAAAGAATTACGTCTTCGTGATCGAGAAAATTCACAGCTCGAGACGATACGTGAAGAAAAGATTTACCTGGAAACTCAGGTATCAAGCTTAGAAAAACAACTGACGGAGTCCAAAAATCAAGGGGAGATAACCCGTGATCAAGTCTCACGCCTTCAGGAACAACTAAGAGAGGTTTGTGATTTTTAAAGATTTATTTAAAATGTTCAGTTAAAGCTTGTACATGTAATTACCATTCACTTTATTTTATTAAAGATTATCATTAAAATGCTTATATGGTATGGTTGTCAGTTACCAGCAGAAAATTGGGACACAGAGCTCGGCTTCTGATATGTACAAACTGCCATGAAAAGGAACTGACACAGCAGATATTGTGTATTACGTCATCACTCTGAGGCTACATATACAACAGAGGCCGTGTTTGACGTCCTACGTCACTGAGCTAATTAATTTTCATAGCCATTGTATGGAGATAAATGTTTTGTGTAATAGATGCCAAATACCAACAAAAGGTTTTTGATATCATCCTGCACAAACCATGTTTTCTAAACCCAAATATAGCTGCCTTTTGAGGGCAGTAATCTTGACTGCGACCTGAAACATCCTTCAATTTATCGATATCAACCATAGCAATGACATTGTTGTTTGTGCCTTAAATTTCAAATCAATCAATCTCTGATCATCTACTTTCTGTTTATCTTTTTTTCCAAAACAGATTTCATCGGCTCACGAGGAGAAAGTTCAAGAATTGGAAAAGCGTTACCACGATGCAAATCTTTCCGTCAGCGAATCCAGGTCACAAGTTTCTTCCCTCCAGAGAAAGGAGAAGTCGTTACAAGAACAACTTGATAGTTTACAGAAACGCCTCATGCATGGTGTACAAGATATAGAGGATAAACTCCAACAGGCTCAGGTAATACCATGTACCCACACGGTTTTCCCTGGCTGCCAAAATGTTGGGGTTCATTTGACCCCCATCAGATAAAAAGTAGGGTCCCATATACATCAGGTGGGGCCCAATTAGTGTTTAAATATGCATTATTGTATAATATTTAGCTATTTATTTGCATCCCATGGGACCCTTCTCATTGCAATTTTGGGGTCCAAGTGAGAAAATGAGGGTCAGAGATGCAGGTTTTAAGGGTTCAGTAAATCCCTGTACCTGCAGGTAAGATTGATTTATAGAACTTCACTAGAAATCTGTTTAGGGCTTACCCTCATAATTAAGATTCTCGCCATAACAAAAAGGGGGCTCCAAACCAAGCATTTCTGCTGCAAAATAGATTCTACGTAGCTTTCTTATTGGATAAACGGTTTGTCTGCTAAAATGAGATGTTATTGCGGTGATCACAAGACCATTGTGCTGAATTGTGAGGCCTGTTTGGTTTACATTGAAAAGATGCTTCTCACCAATGTGCTGTAGGTTCTAGTCACTTTGTTATCATTTCATAACTGGGTTCATATACTTTTGAAATAAGGTAAATGGCAACAATATCTGATTCATATCTGACTTACCGACAGATGGAATAAGGTAAATGGCAACAATATCTGATTCATATCTGACTTACCGACAGATGGAATAAGGTAAATGGCAACAATATCTGATTCACATCTGACTTACTGACAGATGGAATAAGGTAAATGGCAACAATATCTGATTCATATCTGACTTACCGACAGATTGAATAAGGTAAATGGCAACAATATCTGATTCATATCTGACTTACCGACAGATTGAATAAGGTAAATGGCAACAATATCTGATTCATATCTGACTTACCAACATATGTAATAAGGTAAATGGCAACAAAATCTGATTCATATCTAACTTACCGACAGATGGAATAAGGTAAATGGCAACAAAATCTGATTCATATCTAACTTACCGACAGATGGAATAAGATAAATGGCAAAGTCTATCTGATTCATATCTGACTTACCGACAGATTGAATAAGGTAAATGGCAACAATGTCTGATTCATATCTGACTTGCCGACATATGTAATAAGGTAAATGTCAACAAAATCTGATTCATATCTGACTTACCGACAGATTGAATAAGGTAAATGGCAACTATATCTGATTCATATCTGACTTACCGACAGATGGAATAAGGTAAATGGCAACTATATCTGATTCATATCTGACTTACCGACAGATGGAATAAGGTAAATGGCAACAATATCTGACTTACCAATAGATGGAATAAGGTAAATGGCAACAATATCTGATTCGTATCTGACTTAAGCCTAGCGCAGACGAGAGGCGCCGGCTGAGCTACAAGGCACGCATGGCCAAGGGAGCAGCTACAAATTTCAGCGCAGACGATGAGCTCTCGGCTGAGGCCAGTTCCTTGTCACCCAAGTTCACTGACCAGCATAAGTGTCACTACCCGTGTTACGTAATATTCTAAGTGGTCACATGATTGAATAAGTACGCGCCATTGGACTATCTCTCCTTTCAGCTCAGCCGGCAGCTTACGTTGTGCGCACACGGTGAGATTCTTGCCACGAGAGGCAGAAAATATCAAACATGCTATATACTTTCCTCACCGCCTCGAGAGGCGAAAGTCTCACCGAAATTTACGCGCACACGGGGGAAACAGCTTAGCTCTCAGCCACGCGTAGCCGGAAGCTCAGCCGGCGCCTCTCGTGTGCGCTAGGCTTACCGACAGATGGAATAAGGTAAATGGCAACAATATCTGATTGTTAGACGTTAGCCCCAATGAATCAATCAAAAAATCCATCAACATGTTCAAAATTTACACACAGCAGAGTATCAAAACTTCCATCAATAAATATATGTTTCCACACTTAGAAATTGATTTTTCTTTCTCCTCATTTAGGTGGAAAAACGCCAAGCTGAAGAAGCCAGAAATATGGCTGTCCAAGAAAAAGAAATGGTAATTAAAATCTAATTAAACTTAACTATTAATTAAGCATTTAATGAATAAGCATTGTTTCACTCTGTGGTTGTAACAACTGCTGCTGTCAAATTTTTTTTATATGTTTTTAATATAAAGAAATTAAACCAAACACAATCCTAAGAACAAAACCAAAAAAAATTGAAAAAATGTATATATTTTTGTTTTTTGTTTTTTTCCCCCAAGACTTTGCAACAGTTGGAGAGAGAATTAAAGCTGACAAAATCCCAACATGAGAAATCTTCACGACAGTATCAGGTTAGTCCTTTATATTTTTTAATTTATATTTGAATTTTGGAATTTCTCAAAAAATTGAAAATGACATAAAAAATTTATATTTGAATTTTGGAATTTCTCGAAAAATTGAAAATGACATCAAACATTTAAAACAAAATCTATTACTTATTGAGCCATATTGGATGGCTTGAAATTATATTATAAGACGGTGGTATTTTTTAAGATATAGTCCTACTAGGGACATAGACAAGACTGGTGTTTTTTTACCAAAAAAGCTATATAGACAAGTTTCTATAATTGTCTAGAGTTGGTTAATCATTGTTGACCTCTAAACCCTAGAAGTAGTTCATCGTAATGTGAGTGATTGGTTTAGGGAGTCTGTTATATGACGAGTTAAGACGATCTCACATTTGTTTTATGCCTTAGAGTTCTCCGGTTTAACTGCTAGTGGGGCGTCAATGGCTGGCTGTGCAGAGTGATAGTATCTCAGTCCAACACAGGACCCTGTTTCACAGAGCGACTAAGCATAAGTTTTCACGTAACTGCCATAGCAACCCATACTGTAGAGATACGATCAATGAAAGTTACGCAAAAAAATACACCTACGCCGTTTTGTGAAACAGGCTCCAAGTATTATCTTGTTGTACAAACGTTTCAATGTGTAGATGTGGGTTTAAACCTGGTTTCTCCCTAACACCCCCACCCCAAGACTTTAACATCATTCAAAATTTAATCTTGTTTATGAACTCATGTTGTTTTGTTTTTTTGCAGGATCTTCAACAGCGTATTGATGACGTTGCTAGAAATAAGGGACAGTTAAATATGGAATTACAGACCTTGAAAGGAGAGCTGGCCACAAAAACACATCAGTTTGACCTGGAAACCAAGGTTAGATTCTACACTATTTTACTGACACTACTTCATTCAAGCCAGCCATTAATAACTAATGTCATATTTCTTGCTTGACTGGCATTCGAAAATTGAAATTTAAAAACTTAATGATTGCTAGTTCTTTATTGTAAGATTTCAGGGTGTTTTTTACTTTGATAACCAGCATTTGATGTCAGTGAAGACAACTGCATTAAATGCCCTACTAGGAGATTTGCAAACGAAAACCAAATCTTCATATTTAAGGACAAAGGAAAAAAATAATTGCAGAATTTTTCTTTCAACTGGATAATAAAAAAAATTCAATAAAAAATTTTATATCTTTTTGTGAGGATTGTCAAGTAATGAAGAAAGAGGATAAATTTTAAGCCTTTTTTACTGAACATGGTTGACATGTATTTAATATTTTGTTTTGATATATTCATGTTTACAGAAAGTGGAGAAGTTGAAAGCCGTTTGTACTGAACTGGAATCTCAGATATTTGATTTGGAAGCCTTGACGGAACATTATGAGAAGAAACAACAGGAGTGGAATAAAATCAGGTCAGTTACGAATTGCTGTAATATCCCAAATCTAAAATATACAAGTACACCGTGGCTCAATCCACAGATTGATTGTCTCTCATGGCTATGTAAGCCTTCCATAGATGAGGCGCTGTTCTGAATCAAAATGTCCAAAGATTGATCGATTGATTGATGTTTTACGCTGCAGTCAAGATTCGTTCACTTATATGGGGGCATTGCAAGGTCTAGTGGCGGAAGAAACTGTGCTCTTTGCTCAGAGGAAACCTCCGACCTTCGGCGAGTATCTAAAAACTCTTCCACTTATGACGATCAAGTGAAAAATGCACTCAGAAATCGTTCAATTTTTATTTAATATGAGAGGGATTCGTACCTGCGCCGCATCGATGGAAGACCCGTGTCGGACTGAGGGACTATCACTCTTAACAACTGAGCCACAAGGCCCTCAAACTACAAATTGTACACAGAACAAACTGAAACCAGTTATCAAAGATCTGTACATTTCTTAAATAAAAATGTTTTAGTTATGCTGTGTGGAATGGTTACATGTCTGAGGCGATGGGTTTCCTTCCTGCCTTATTCATTTATCCAACAGACCTCCCTTATTTTAATAGCTAGGCTTTATAATAATGATAAAAAAATTAAAGACATCACCACGTCCTCAGTTGTTTTTTAACAACACGAGCTTTCAACACCTGTGCCGGTGTCTTCGTCAAGTGTAACATGTTACATGAAAGCTCGTGTTGTTAAAAAACAACTGAGGATGTGGTGATGTCTTTAATTTTTTTTATCATTAGTATGGAACCCACGTTTAAAGAGAGTTTCAAACATTTCTTAGGCTTTATAATGTTGATTGTTTCAGACACAAGTATGAGAAAGCTGTGGATGAAAGAGAGGAGAAGTTGGAGGGTACACATAATAAACTGGAAACCGAACAAAAAGCAAAGTAGGTTTTTAATTATATATTCTTCTGATTCAATTCTATACACAAAGAAAAAAGTTAAGCACCCCCTTGGAAAATCGGCACTGACCGATAAAATCATTGGTGTATGGAGATTGTTGGCAAACTGATGTTGCAGAAACGATTGTGATCAGAGAGGGCAACATTCTGGCGACAAGAAATCACCATTAGTGGCAATAAGCTATATAATTTATTCAGGATATCGTTAGCCAAATTTAAAGTGTATTTTAACAAAATTGACTACACAGGCCAAACATATTTAAGTAAAAATGTCACTTTGAGTGTGTAGAACACATCCCTAGAGCAGAAGGTCAATAGCGCGTATAGCCTCCATTAGCTCCCAACCTGCGTTTCACACCTCCAGTGAGACGTTGGATCTGTTGAAGGCGTAACTGCGTGGATTTGAATCCTTCAGAGCACATTTGGGATAGGATGGGTAGAAACATTCCAGCCCTAGAGCCTCCTGTATAAAATATGCAGGAATTGGGAGCTGCATTACATCGGTATTGGCGGGCAGTTACCACTTCAACAGATCTGACGTCTCACTGGAGGGGTGAGGCACAGGTTGGAAGCTACCGGAGGCTATACGCGATATTGACCTTCTGCTCTAGGGATGTGTTCTACACACTCAATGGGACATTTTTACTTCAATATGTTCGCCCTGTGAAGCCAGATGGACTCTTACAAGCGTCTTTTTCTTTTGTTAAAATACCCTTTCGATTTGGCTAAAGATATCCTGAATAAATTGTATAACTTATTGCCGTTAATGGTGATTTGTTATCGCCGGGTTTAAACCTGGAAATGCTGCAGATAAGTCATAAAGCGGTATCAACTCATTTTTTATGTTTATTTATTACTGTTTTGAATTTTGGTTTTCAGACAGGCAGCTTGTGACAAAGTGAAGTACATGAAACAGAAGTTGGACAACTCTAAAGCCATGCAGAGAATGGAGTTGGATTCAATGTCAGAACAATTGAAGGAGGCTCATCGTACCATTGAGATACTCAATGCCAGGGTAAGTGTTTAGTATTCTACCCAGTTTCCTCCCTTACTAAATTTTGGGATGCGTCCATATAAGTGAAATAATCTGAGTACTGTGTAAAACATCCATCAATCATTCCACCAGTATTCTACTTATGGCGCAGCTTCGAATCCCACTCAGTCCCCAAAAAATTGGAAAATTTTCTGACTGGGTTTTCACTCAAATGACCTATGTGGGAAGGTTGCCAGTTACCAGCGGAAGGTCGTGGGTTTCCTTCGGGTATAGAGCCCGGTTTCCTCACACAATAAAACTGGCAACGCCGCCATATAAGTGAAATAATCTTGAGCGCGGCGTAAAACACTAAACAATCAATCAATCTACTTATGGCATCAGTAGGGTAATATTCTCCCTATAGACTGATGGCTTTATGAGGAATGTGATATTTTGGACGGTTGATACTTTTTTTGCCATATTACCATAGCTGTTGAGTACCATGTTAAACCCCAATCAATCGACCAAATCAAACTTCTTAAAAAAATATATTGCTGCAACGTTTTGAGCTAGTTCTTAAGATAATCCCCAACCTAATGAATGTATACAAACCTATATTATGAGATCATTCAAATACAGCAGTTGTGGAAGCTGTTTTACAAAGCTGTCGCCAAGTGTAACCAATGACACTTGCCATGACGTTATCCAATGACAACTAGGTTTCCTTTGCGTTGCGACTGCTTTGTAAAACAGGTCCCTTGTTTTTTTAATAATTTTTTATGCAGGAATTTTGTAACGATTAGGTTTCAGAGTTTGATTCCTGGTTTGTGAAATTGGGTTTTCATTAACATGAAATTGATATTAGGTTGCAGAGTTTGATGAAACAAGTACCAAACTGGAAATGATTCTTAAGACCCAGAAAGACAACCTGACTGCGGAGACAAAAGAACAAAACAAACTCAAAGAGGAGGTATGATTAATTAAATTAATGTTAAGTAGATGTAAATCTTTCTTTCAAAAAGCGGGGCCTCAGTGGCTCAATCCCTAGAGAAATGGTGTCTCACGACGACACATGTCATCCACCTACCCAAGAAAAAATTTGAAAAAAAAAAATGTGAATCTTTACTCATTTTCCCTATGTGGGACTGTTGCTTGTTGCCCGTCAAAGGTTGGAGTTTCCATTAGACATAGTGCTCACTTTCATCTCCCACTAAACCTGGGGAAGGCACCATTTAAGAAAGATGATCTAAATCATTGATCAATTCTTATGAACAAGTCTTTTATATGTCTGTATTTGGCGCTCAGTCCAACAAACTTTCTGTCTATGGGCTGCATGGTTGAATCCTTCTCAGTCTCACATTCCACCAATGGATCGCGGGTTCGAATCCCACTCAGTCCAAAAAATTGGAAAATTTTCTGACTGGTTTTTCACTCAAACGACCTATGTGGGATGGTTGGCAGTTACCAACGGAAGGTTGTGGGTTTCCTCCGGCCATAGAGCCTGGTTTCCTCCCACAATAAAACTGGCAACGCCACCATATAAGTGAAATAATCTTGAGCGCGGCGTAAAACACCAATCTGTCTCACAAAATTGTCATACTGGGCTCAGATTGTATCGTATGTGAGGGGGTTGCCACCTGAAGTTCCAGGAGTCCAGTTTTCTCACACAATTACCTTGGCAACCCCAGCATACATAGGAAATTTATGTGATACTGTTTGCAGGGTAAACTCAAAAGATTCAATAAATTGATGAAAGGTTGCTGGTCAAGAGAGCTCCATTACCCTCTAAAACATCAGCCATGTAATGTTTTCCTAAAAGAAAAAAATTTTGAGCAGATTTTCATAATCTTTGGCCTTACATGGAATGGTGGCCAAAATCCTGAAAAATGGTCAGGATCCACCTCCCACCCCCTCCAACCCCCACCCTCTAAACTTGGCAACCCTGAAATAATCTTGTGTGGTGCTCACTCAACCAAATCAGGTTTTTAGCTTCAGCGTTTATTCTAAGATTATTATGTATCTATCATTGGAAAAAATTATTTTGTTTGATGTTAATGACTCAGCAGAAATTTTTTCTATTGTTGGCCGTTTTTGGCAATTTTTTTTAATTACAGATATCTCGCCACATCACTGAAAATCAGAAGCTACGTGAAGCAAACTTAAAGCTTACTCATAATCTGGAAGAAGCTATGGACAAATTTGAACTTATTTTTGGGGAGAAAGTGGATTTGGAAAATATCATGGAAAAACTTCAGGTAATGGGGCTTGCAAGTTACCTCCAACATTTTGTGATAAAGAAAAATACTCATCTACATGGTACATGACAACATTAAAATGTCGCCCATAGCTAAATATCTCTGAACTCTCTGATATAATAGACCCTTTCGGCTTAAGGGTTGGCGCTTGCGCAATAGCCTCGTATGGCAAAATGACGCAAAATTGAGTTTTTGGATCAATTTGACGACAGAATTGAGTTCATTTTGTCTATGACGCAATGCAAAAGAGGCATGTCCCAGCGCCCGCAACAGAGAAATGACGTCAATGCCATGCAACTCGAACTACATCATAAAAACGTCATTCTAAGCCGAAATGATCTATTGACATGCCTTAACAAGCTAGCAATTCGGCCAGGTAAGACAAAATAATTCAGAATAAACTGCTAAACCATCATTCAATTTATTCAAGATTTTTATTGATTTGTTAATTTATTTGGTATGTTAGATTATCCTAACAATTTTGTTTCTTTCTTTTTTTTCCAGGGTTGGCATTTCCTGGAGAAGTACAAGTTTGAGTCTCATAGTGAACAGTTATTAAAACTCATTGATTTCCTACAATCTAAAAAGGAAACCAACAAGAAGAAAAGTAAAGTAAGTGCCCCATTGTAGTGATTTGTTTAAGGGTTTAATACCGCAGTAGCAGTGTTTGTTGCGCAACCCGATACCGCTGAACGTTGGAACGTTGATTCTACCCCGATAATTGAGAAAAGTGATCTGTTGCGGATTGCCGTTCCTTTCCCTCCCTCGGGACAGAGTAGGAACTTTAAACCAATCAACCATAAGCTTTGGTCACGTGCGACAGTTGACCCAGATATTTTGAAGCAGAATGACAAAAGTCACTATGGCTACCGCCTTGACAGGCTGGGTTGCTGGCGACGCTATCGTGGAAAATGTTGTGAAATCAACCCTTTGATGACTGTATACGTTCATGACAGCCCAGTTTTCAATACAAAAGGACAGAATACGACCACACTCATAACATTATCAGGTTAAATCCTTTATTTTGTATGACAACAAGCAAAAGATCACTTCTTCCGGGGGAGGTAAACCTATCGGCCGGTTTGTTGCACTACACACTCGATGTTGTTTGAAAAGTCATCTCCCCCACCTGGCGTCAATCAATCTTCTGGGGCCTTGGTCACTCAGACGATAAATCAATAGACTCTGAGATGACCTCCTCGCTGTGTCGCGGGTTCAAATACCACTTAGTACAAAGAACATTTCTTATTCGCATTTTATTTTTAATTTCAGTTTAGTTTTCGTTCCAAAGACACTGCGGCTGGGGGAGTACCCTTGCAATACAAGGAGTTAAACAGTGCCTTAGACATGGAACGTAAACGATGTGTCAAACTTCAGGAGCAGGTGGACAAGCTACGCCAGGAAAACTTTAAACAGTCGGCAGAATGTAAGTTACATTATAGTGCAAGTCGTACAAACGAAAACAATATTAAGAAATGTTTGAAACTCTCTTTAAACGTGGGTTTCCATACTAATGATAAAACATGTAAGACATTACCACGTAGTAAGTTGTTTTTAACAACACGAGCTACCGGTTTCTTCATCCTTAGTCATAAAATAAGCCTCCCTCCTTTTCCAAATAAACTGTGGAACACTGGTCTACAAATAAAATAAATTTTACTGTGGTTTTAGACACCAAACAATCAATCACTCGTACCTCAGATATAACCCAGATCAGTTAAGTTCTTTAGATTTCTAATTGACTTTGTCGCAATCAAACCTGCCTACAAATACCCTATTCTCTCAGTGTGTTTTCTTAGTTTGCTAGCTGCTCATCTTGTTATTATTGTTTTTTATTTAGTATTACAGCTCACAGGACCCCAACTGGAGAAAATTCCCTCAAGTATACCCAGTACCCCTTTAAATAAAAACACTGTGTCTGCTATCACAAATTCCCCCAGCAGTCAACTGAGTCCTATCCCACTTCTGACACCAAAGGGGCCCCGGGGTAAGTCAGGCCCCACCCCTAAAACTCCACAGCCTGCCAAGCAGAGAATGAGACATAATATCCCTCACAAGTTTGTAAAAGGTCTCAATACAAGGGCGACAAAATGTGCCGTTTGTTTGGGAAGTGTTCATTTTGTAAAACAGGCTACCAAGTGCCAAGGTATGTTATTTTGAAACCAACTCAAATGTATAAATTCAGTTTTATGTAAGTTGTGTGTATGGTATCTCTGGCTCAGTTGGTAAAGTGCTGGACACTTAGTTTTAACAGCATTCCAGCAATGGGTTTTGGGTTCAAATCCCACGCAGTCCAAAGGGCTATGAACAGTAGACGCATCTCATTTGATTTTCTTACAACTGACTTAGGATTCAACGATCCCAGCCGAGCGATTGATGACTTTTATAATGTTGAGCTTTCGTCTCTGTAAAAATGAGGGCTTCATAACCCTATTAAGATGCAAACTTGAAATGACGTAAAACTGTAATCAAAGGATCAATTTTATTAGAAAAGCAGATTTACATTCCTGATGTATCAAATAGAGCTGATATAACTGTCAGCTTATTAAGCTTCTGGCTCCTCATATGTGGAAGAGTTACCAGGTACTCTCCGAAAGGTCAGGGGGTTTCATCTGGGCAATGAGCCCAGTTACCTCCTCCACTACACCTGGCAACACCGCCATATAAGTGAAATAATCTTAAGTGCGGTGTAAAACATAATCAATCTTCAGGTTCCCAAAAAACACCCAACTCCTTAGCAAATCAAATAAATATACACATTGTGCTTGGTTACGAAATGTTAAATGGAAACGATTCTTATTGGTTGTGCCATCTCCACGAAGCTGTACGGGAATAAATACAATTTTATCTCTGAATTTTCTTTTCAGAATGCCGCCTGGTAATTCATCCGAAATGTCAGTCATCTGTGCAGGCCACATGTGGTTTACCCACGGAATACGTTCAACATTTTGCTAACATGATGGATAAGCTGAAGTCCACGGAGCCTAATCAACTCTACCCGACACTTGAACTCGAGAAGTCCGTCAAATTGATGGGCTGGATGAAAATTACAAGGTCAGGTCAAAGTTCATGAGGTCATATTAAGATTTTCTTGTTCCCAGTTTAAGGGGTTCTTGTTTCGTTTTAATTTCACATTGTTCATATGGTATTTTGTTCTGTAATTGTGACCAGTGGGTTACAGTGATTGTCCCTCAGTCCCACATAGACCTTCCATCAATGCGGGTCAGATTTGAATCCCACTCAGACCAAATAAAACTTGAAAAATTTCTGAGTGTATTATTCACTCAGTCACCCTATGCAGAAGGGTTGTGTAAGAGTTGCCAGGTACTCGCCATGTCCATGGTTTCCTCTCACACTCAACCTGGCAACACCGCCATATAAGTGAAATAATCTTGAGTGTGGCGTAAAACATCAATCAATTAATCTGTATTTGTGTCATATATCATGAATCGATCGTCTGGCTCCCAAAAAACACCCAAACTCCTTAGCAAATCAAATAAATATACACATTGTGCTTGGTTAGGAAATGTTAAATCGAAACGATTCTGATTGGTTGTGCCATCGTCTCAAAGCTGTACGAGAACAAATACAACTTGATCTCTGGCGTAAAACATCAATCAATCAATCAATCTGTATTGGTGTCATATTTCTTTTTTTTTTTTTTTACCCCTATGGTAATTGCTCTCCACTAAACCTGTCAACACTGCCTTAAAAGCAACTGGCCCCCACCTACACTTCCCTGTACACAATTTTTAAATAATCTTTACATAGAAAATATATCATTTGAAATCTACAAATAAAATTATGTGTGTTTGTTTTTTTCTCTATATTCTCTATTCAGGTCAAACAAAAGTGCGTGGGAAAGAAAATGGCTAAAACTTGAAGGGTCGCTGTTAATGATATTTAATGAAGAGACCGACGCATCTCCCGTGGATACTTTTGACCTGAATCCGCCGAACGCTGACGTGACTGTTCACAGCGCTGTAACAACAGCTGAACTCTCATCCACAGTTGGCACGGACTTGGCCTTTATTATCCGACTGGATATGACCCCTCATACAACATGTTGGCCTGGAAGGTGAGACAACTTAAAGGAGGGGAAATCTCTAGAAATACATAGGGATTATCGTCGATAACAACCTTCAAAGTACTTAAAACATGTCACGTCAATTACCTCCAGTGACCCTCAAGCTAATAAAAACAGACAGAAGTATGTCCTTTCAGTGGCTTATCTGTGTAGCCATTTTTCCGTTTTAGGATGACGTGATGTTGGTGTAGCTATTTTTAGATCAATAATGACGTATTTTTACCGCTCTCTAATGTACAAGAGGGGCCTCCGTGGCTCCAAACAGCCTTCCACCAATGGTCGCGGGATCGAATCCCACTCGGTCCCAAAAATATTTTCTGACTGGGTTTTCACTCGAACGACCTATGTGGGATGGTTGCCAGTTACCAACGGAAGGTTGTGCGTTTCCTCCGGGCATAGAGCCCGGTTTCCCCCCCACAATAAAACTGGCAACGCCGCCATATAAGTGAAATAATCTTGAGCGCGGCGTAAAACACCAATCAATCAATCAATCTAATGTACAAGGGTAGATTTAGGTAAAAAAACATGGCGACAAACTTGAAGTGGGAAGATTGTCTCCGAATATGTAGGTCAGTATGCAACCGCGCGCCATTACTGAGCCAGCCATTGACTAAATTGCATCACATGACTACTCTATAACGCACTTAAATTTTTATTCAACAATAATTGGATAAAATTAATGAAAAAATGGTGGTGGCCTTGTGAATGGCCTATGGAGCTTATTCTCTATTGTAACGCCACCTTCAAATTTCAATTATTCACTTACGAGGGGATAAAACATACATTGGACAGTTGTTTTGGACTAAATGAACTCTACTCTTTCCATCTAAACTATTCTAAAGCTTAGATTTTCTTTCCCTTTAAGTTTTTTAGTTTGTATGTACGGTCTGATTTGCCAATATGCATTCAGTTATGACATCAGTGTGAACATTATTGATGAAGTTTTCTTTGTGTTTAATTTCAAGCATAATTATATCCCATTGTTATCTTTTCACTGTACACTTTTTACCGTTTTAGGTTTTAGAATGGAATGTTTGTAATTTATTTACATCCTTAAGTTCACATTATGGAAGTGTTGATGGGTGTGCTTCAAACAAAGAACTTGGTTTCTTCCCCAACTAAGCCCAGCAAGCACTTCATACACATGATATAATCTTGAATATGGCATGAAATACCAATCAATCTCAAAACATCTCAATACGTTCCTTCAAACTTACTAAATATTTGGGGGTTTTTTTGTGTCATAGTTTAATCTTGTTTATTGTCTCATGAGTTTCCAAATCCAATTTAATATTTATTTTGAAGAGAACTTTCCGCTGGGTTTAATAGGGAAGGGGTTTATCACAGCAGACCTGCCCAATTTTGAGGATTTATTTTTACCCAAGCATCCCTACTATAAGAACTTTCCAATTGTTTATCCAATGACATTGTAGGACCTTGTATCTAATGACTGGTAACTTCAGTGACAAACAGAAATGGGTGGCTACCCTTGAAGCTGCTGTCTCAACATGCACCTCTGATAAAGAAAACCGTACAAATTCTACCGTGAGTATTCAGTGATCGGTTAGTTCTGGGACTTTTTATTATACTTCCTTGAGCAAGTTTTTATAAGCTTGCTGCAAACATAAACTGATACAAATTCTACCGTGAGTATTCAGTGATCGGTTAGTTCTGGGACTTTTTATTATACTTCCTTGAGCAAGTTTTTATAAGCTTGCTGCAAACATAAACTGATACAAATTCTACCGTGAGTATTCAATGACCTGTTAGTTCTGGGACGTTGTTTATAATACTCAGCAAGTTTTAATAGCTATAGAAATTTACACCAGTGGGCAAATTTGAAGGCTTGGGCCATATTTTTGGGTATCTGGGGCACGTTTCACAAAGCAGTTGCATCGGAAATGAAGCTTAGTTGCCAATGGATACCATAGCTAAGAGATACGATGTCATGGCAACTGCGATTAATCGCACTTTGCAACGGCTTCGTGAAATAACACCCTGGGTTCCTGGTGGCCAATTCAGTTGATCACTAGTCTCTCAGTCCAACACAAGCCTTGCACAGATGGATCACAGTCTCAAATCCCACTCAGTCCAAATTACTATTTTCGACTTTTGACTTTTCAGTTTGATTTTTTCGCTCGATCGACATAAGTGCCAGGGTTGGATTAATCTCTACACAAATTTCTTTCAAAAAGTTCTATTTTAAAAACAGTTCTTGTGAAATTTAAATGGATAATTAAGTGTTTTTCATGGATGTGCTTTCTCCTTTACTAATTTTCTGAATTACGGCCTGTGTAATTGTTGTGGGTGGGACATGTCCTCTGTCGACTCTCCCCACCTATAAGTCAACTGTTAAGATCTATAACTTGCATCTATTAACACTGACTTGCTTTGCTTATCTCTTAATTGTTTGTAGAAGTTATGCGGCCGAACTGAAATCCACTTGGAAGGGGATAAAAGACTGGAACTCAACTGCTGTCTGTCACTAACTGATGAGGTAAGGGCACATAACTCCTGGTATCAGTTTGATAAAGTTTTGTCAAAATTGTTGTATGTGTGTGCGTCCAAACTAAAAATGATTTGTTCAAGCTGTTAAATGTTTGTTCCGTGATACCCATCACCGGGTTAAACATTCGTAAATTATTGTAAAATTGAAATTAAATTTCAAATTTTAATTAAAATTTATTGAAATTTAGTATTGCTCCTAATACAGGAAATCGTGAGGCATATTATTTGATGATAACCTGAAGTATGTAGTTTATATGGTAATAGCACTCAAAGCTTTTCTTTTGACTCCCAGAGGTGTGTGTTGGGGGGGGGGGGGGGATGCTCAATAGTCTCATAGAATCACACGCGCCCTCCATCATTGGATTTAAGTTTGTGTCCCACCCAGTCCAAAGTCAAATGGAAAAAGTTCTGAATTGATTTTACATTCAATGTCTCTGTGGAGGAGTTGCCAGATACTTTACGAACGTCCGACATGTCCTCCACCACTAAACCTGGCAATACCACCAAATAAGTGAAATAATCTTGAGTACGTCCTATCAATCACTCGTTTAAATTTGTTTAGTCTTATGTCCTTCTCGCTCAAAGTACTTTTTACGTTTAACAAATGTATCTGTGATAAAATCCTTCTTCCCGCACAAATTGACTATTAGAGTAAATTTAGATGGATTTAGTTGTAAAATGTGTTTAAAGCATGGCCTAACATATACAACTGACGCCTTCAAGGTAACGAAGTGCTTTTTTTTTTAACAAATCATAAAGATGAATTTCTACCATTGCAAATTTGTGATGCCAATGTATTTACCTTGATCAATCGATAAATCATTCAATCACTATCTGACCTTGTAGATTATGTTACTTGGATCAGAGGAAGGTTTATTTGCCTACAGTCCTAACTGTGGAAATACTGGTCCAGTACTGGTGCGTTTCGGTGGTTTGGATAATGTCTATCAACTGACTTACGTTCCTGCTCTCTATCAAGTCTTACTCATCACAGGTAAGCTATTCAGATAGACAAACACTGGTTGACTACCATTTCACCTCCAGCTAAAGTCACATTATTTCCTATTTGGACAGTATGGCATAGGGCTACATCTATGTGCCTCAGTGTCACATAAGTTTTTTTTGTCCGCCATTTTGACAAGTGAGAAAATATTGTATATTTATGACACAGTTTTTTGTCACATTCATGTTTTCATACTCTTATTTCACCCTTCCTCACTGCATGTTCTGGTGGTGCTGGGTGTAATTGTCGCTCAGGTACGAGACCAAGCTTCGAATCTCGCCCGTCTACAAAAATTCTGACCAAGTCCACGGCCTTTTTGCAGCGCCGTAAGCCTATTAGCCGGTTCCGATAGACAAACACTGGCTGACTACCATTTCACCTCTAGCTAAAGTCACATTATTTCCTATTTGCACATAGACAGGACAGGCGTTGTTGTCTCACACTGAAGGGAGTTAGTGTGTTAGTACGGCATAGGCCTACATCTATGTGCCTCAGGGTCAAATCCTACTCATTCCAAATCCAAATAAAAACGCGGGCCTTTTGTGGCTCAGTTAGAATGACCGCCCCTCTGTCCTACACAGGCCTTCCATTAATGCAGCACGGGTTCCCACGCAGACCAAATCAAAATTAAGAAATAAATTCTGAGTGGATTTTTCACTTGACCTCCGTATGTGGAAGAGTTTACTTGCTGAAGGTCGGGGTTGATCCAGGCAAAGAGACCGGTTTCTTCCTTCACTTAACCTGGCAATGCTGTCATAGAAGTGAAATAATCATGTCACTTCTCGCTGTAAGGTTTGATTTAATGATGATTTCACATATTCTAAATTTAAACTCATTGTATTTATTCCTGAGTGAGGAAAGAGACATTAAAAAAAAAAAAGCAAAGTTAAGTGTTTATTTATTATTATAACACTTCTACTAACTTTAAGTGTTTGCTTTAACATTAACTTAGAAGACACTCTTTCTTGCCCTCAGGTAAACATCGTCAGATATTGTCCCTGGATAAGCGTGTGATTGAGGCTAAGATGAGAGAGGGGAACCTAGAAGAATGTGTTGTTATCCCGAGTCAGGTGGTGGAGGGGACACACGGATGTACTGTGTTTGACGTAGGGTCCTGGAACCACGCCCATTATCTCTGTGTCGGAATGGCCGAAAAGGTTGTTCTGATGAAGTACAGCTCTCAGCAAGGGACGTACATCGCTAAAAAGGTAAAGATGTTCTGGGGATTTGTTAAAACTCTCCGGTGGGGAACATAAAATTCGAAAATATCAACATACAAATGAATTTCACTGTCCCAGCGCCTAGTGAATTTTAGCTCAATCAAGCTGTTAAGTGTCCTCATTGGTTCAATTGATAGGCTTGGGCAAATTATCACATTTTGATGGAAAGCGCCAATACAAACAAATCCCCTCCCCCCTCAATTGATAGGTTCTCGCATCAACACAAGCCTTCCATCAATGGGTTCCGACTTGAAAGCTCTAAATGGAAAAAAGTTTTTTTTCCCTTGATGTTCCTATGTGGAATGGTTGCTAGGTAACCAAGGACGGTTTTGCTCTGTCAGAACAACTGGCTTTCCTCCCAAAAAACTGACATCCAGCAATGGTGCGATAAAAGGGGAATTCATCGTGGAATGTACCTTCAAACATCATTTAATCAATGTACCTACTGCTTTTTATATTTTGGAAACACTTATTTATATACATATATTTATCATATACTTTATCCATTTTTAATTTTACTCTGTTATTTCTTGTGTTATCTGTCCTGTAAGTGGGCTCAATGGGCCTGTATGGATTGAAATCAAATTAAATCAAAATCAAATTCTGTTTTTTTATTTATAGTTTTGTTGTTGTTGTTGCAGGATTTCAATGCCCCGGAGCCCTGCAGCTGTTTGTGTATAACCAATAACTATGTCGTTATAGGAACTTACAAATTCTACAGAATAGATTTAGAGAGAATGACCGTATCAGGTATTCACTCTTTTATGTCCTGTTTATTCTATATCTGTGGTGTGTGTATTATTTAATTGTAACATCCAGCAAAATCTATGTGTGACAAATGGATCAGTCAAAAATGTAATGAATTGTATTTGGCTATCAACTTGGTGACTTTTCTTGAGCCTGAATCAGATGCTGGGGGCTATTTCTCAACACATTTACGCCTGTCGTAACTTTGCATCGTAATGTTATGTTGAATGTGGGATTGTTGCCAGTTACCACCGGAAGGTCGTGGGTTTCCTCCGGGCATAGAGCCACAATAAAACTGGCAACGCCGCAATATAAGTAAAATAATCTTGAGCGGTGTGAAACACCAATCAATCAATCAATATGTTGAAGGTATATGTTGTCATGACAGTTAGGCCTTGACAGTTAGGTCTCAAATTGGTGTAAATGTTTTGAGAAACAGCCTCTTAGACAATGATAATATGCTTTAACTATTACTCTGGTAATATAACCCTACTACTCCTACAGTTTTTCAGATTTTTTTTCTCAATTTTTTTATAGAATTTGTGGATAGCAAGGATAACTCTTTAGCATTCGCTGCCTACGGTGCTGCCATCCATCATAGCTTCCCATTGGCTGTCATACGATTAACAGATATTGGGCTACCAGAAGAATTCCTTCTCTGTTTCCATGGTGAGTATTACACCATTTTAGCCCAGATTTTAAGTACTAAAAGTGGAATGAGCTTGTAAAACTGAATTTTTTGTCCCCCTTTGAGTTAATGTTTAAATGAACGAATAGGAAAAGAATATACTAAGAATAAGTGTCTCAATCATTTAAATTTTATATCTAATCGCCAAGTTGAAGCAACTTGTTAATACTTTTCATTTCTGAAACCGTTTGAACATTTTCTTTTTACCCTCAGAATTTGGTGTATTTGTCAATGGTAAAGGGCGTAGAACGAGACAAGGAGATATGAAGTGGAGTGGTCTCCCCTTGGGTTTTGGTAAGGGAGAATGATTTTTCTGCATCACATTTATAAGTTTTTTTTGTCCGCCATTTTGACATGTGAGAAAATATTGGATTTTTTGACACATTCTTGTCACATTCATGTTTTCTTACTCTTATTTCACCCTTCCTCACTGCATGCTCTGATGGTGTTTGGAGTAGTTGACTCTCAGGTACGACACGCAGCTTTGAATCTCGCCCGTCTCCAAAAAGTCTATAGCCGTTTCTCAACGCCGTAAGCCTAAGGGGTCTAGGTACTTTACCGCCTACTGACTGAACAAACACTCAGGCAAATAGCCTAGTAATCCCCCACCATGAGATAATCCCTTGGCTCTGTTAATTATTGTTGATGAAATCTGTTGGGGAAGGATAATAATCCCATAGGCTGTATAATGTCTATTTAGAAGATGTTGTTGTTATAAAAATGAAATCTCCGCTGTGTAGCTATCGCCAGTCATAGACTTACGCCAATCTGAAATACAATGACCAGCAACAGCTATGACAAATTAAATAAGAATTTCAAAGACCTAAATCATCATGACTTACAGTTGGATATGTTGCATTTTCGTTTTCTCTTTTACAGTTTACCGTGAGCCTTACCTGTATGTGACCTACTTCACATCCATTCAGGCCATACAGATACCTGCTTTTTCACAGGAACTGAAGTGAGTATCACATTTCATAGCTGTGTGTCAATATTTCCTTTATGTCTGGGTGGACAGAGTGATAGTCTCTCAGTTTCATCTATTGGTAGCAGTTATATATCTCACTCACTCCAAAGAAAATATTGCAAATCATTTTAGTCGCTTTTTCAGGCACTTACCACAGTTGGGCAGTTTCCTTCAGTTCCTGGATGAACTGATTTTATTTTTTATACATAAGTAAAAACTAGGGATTTCCTTCACTCAGAAATGTAATAATTCACTGCAGTGCAATAACACTTTTTGTTATTTAATGCACGCGACGAAGCCGATGACGTCGTCGGACCTACTTCTTTCTTGTGTACCGACGTCTGCTGTACAACAACAACAGTATATAGGATTTCGATAGGCTAAATGAAGCCTTTTCCGTCATATTTAGCATTAAGATAAATAAATTACAGCTGAAAACACTAAATTGATTCAATAGAGGATCGGCTTACCATTCTTAAGTCAAAGCGATAAAACAAAACTTCATAATCGATCGTCTGTTGGCAGCGTTGTGTGACCTGCAGCATGGCTTCGGAGAATCGGACCACTTCGTGTAACGAGTAACTGTACTTGCCATTCATTGACGCGTTTAAACAATGTAAAGTAATTTCAAATATCATTTTTTATCCTGGTGACGGTGCTCTGCAGAGTTAAAATCCATGGAGTTCGATTTAATTTCTTTTTACATGAAATATCGTGAAAAACTTCAGGGAGAAAATGGCCATTCAAATGACCACAAATCTGACAGTTGATAGTCACGTGAGAAGAACAGACATGCTGTTGTTTCATTGGTCAGCGATATATATTCCTACGTTTGCTGAAAACCTAATCCGTCATAAATTTGTTGATACTTTCTTTTTCATAATTGATAAATTTATACTTAATAAACAATCTCCAGCCTAAAACATGATAGTATAAATAATAAACAGAATATTGTACAGTTGTGTTTGAACAGCATTTATATTTTTTCTCTTGAAAGGCGGAGGGATAACCCTATTCTCCAGCTTTCACTCGAAAAAATATAAGTGCTATTCAAACACCACTGTTCAATATCCTCTATTTACTTTTCAGACTGAATGAATTTTCCTTAACCCTATGTCAGTCACATAGTTGATTGATTAACTTCAAACCCTTGTACTGTTTCAAGAGTCAGAATATATGAATAAAGTTTTAATTTTATGCCACTTTAAATATTTGTGTGTATTTTTATTTTTTCTAGAGTTCGTCAGATGCATGTGAATTTACCAAGTCCACGTTTTCTGGGAGTGTCACGAAGTAGAGGTGGTGTTTATTTCGCCTCCACAAATCGCCTGGCCACAGAAGTCATCTGTTTTGGGGGATCGGAGAGTAACAGTCCTGTCAAACCATTGACCTTTGACCTCCAAAGAGAAAATATGTAAGTTAGAAATCTCAGATTAACATGTCCAAAATCAATGAAAGGCTGCTCGGTCAGTATGGGTATCCATACACTTATTGTACTAAACCAATTATCATACACCCAACTGTTATGCTTGTATGACCCAAATGATCACGCTTTCCCACCAATGACAGCCAGCTTTCTTATCAAGGAATCGTTCTGAAAAATCTCAACCTCCAAAAATAAATAGGTCTTATTTGCCAGCTAACCCAAGAAGAGTATCTTCGGTTGTGTTGGGAAATTTTTGAAGAATGAAAAATGATGTCACAACAGCATTATTACTGGGTGTATGATAACTGGTTCCCGTCACAGGCAGATAAGCTGTGAATGGTCCATCCCTAAAACTAACTTTATTCAAGAACCTTTGGAGAAAATAAACTCTTTTAACAAAAGTCGGCTGAGCCTACCTTTACTTCTGTGAATTTTCTGACATAGAACCAAAAAATAAATCAAAATCAATAATACCAGAGCCTTTATGGCAAGATTTCTGACTTCTATTTCTCTGCTGAGATCAGTAATTTATCAATCTACCTAACCGAACATGTTACAGTTTTTAAACTGGTCTTTTTTTATCTGTTTTTCTTCAGCCCTGAAAGAGACAGACAAGTCCGTTTTGTAAGCCCGGAGGTTGAAAGTACAAGGTCACTTAGAAGGTCAAGGTCAAATTCTTCCCTGGAAAGTTGCAGTTCAGTTTATTCTGTTTCAACGGTACACAGTGTAGATACGAACACGGACTGGAGTCCACCGTCCAAGAGGGAACGATTAAATAGATACTAGAAAATTCTTTTTTCATGTCAACAGTACACAATACAAAATCAAAATGGATACTAGAAAACTTTGTAAATTCTGCACACAAATTGTCATATGAATCTTACTCTACAGGCTGAAAGGTTTGTGACAGCAAATTCTGAGGAATCCGAAATTCCATTTGTGAATACCATTTTTCTTAGCTCTTTTTTGATTGGATCAAAGAAATAGTGGGAATTGGTGGCCGGATTCTTTGATGTGTCGTGGATTTGAATGCCAAAAGACGCCCTTTGTGGTACCCGCTGGAGTTCAGATGTTGAGCTTTGAACTGGATTCACGAGGTGACATCATTATTCTGTTTTCAGTGTTTATAAGATGAGCCAATTTTGAAGAAAAAGATAGAATATGAGGACTTGACGTCCGAAATAACTGTAAACCGCCAAAATAAACATTTTTATGCTATGGTTTCGTGTTTTTGATCTGAAACTTCAATTAGCCTCTTGAATATATAAGTAAATTTTTATAGCAATGTATGACATGTCATGGTAACGTCTAGGCAGGCTATAGACTATACAACATGGTACAACAAATTACTGTATCATATGTATGTTTTTCATTCGGCAGCAATGTACAGCTTTATCATCGTCTTTTACTACACAACTACGCAATTGTACTTAATTTAGCTAAGATAATCTTTAGTTAGACATGAAACACCAATGAATCGCAGTGTCCAATCAAGTGGTGGGAAAAAGTTCAGCGTCACCCAAGTCAACTATGCACTTTTGTGGTTCAAAAATTTTGTAGTTTACAAATTTAATAAATGAAAAGTAAATAATAATCCTGATTTTTTAGTACAATTTATCTTAGAGGTACAATATTTATCAAGTATTTATTTATCTGGTGAAGGGTTAGTTATAATAAACATTTATCATCACAACTCATGTTAAGGAAGGGTTAGTTATTATAAACATTTATCATCACAACTCTTGTTAAGGAAGGGTTAGTTATAATAAACATTTATCATCACAACTCATGTTAAGGAAGGGTTAGTTATAATAAACATTGATCATCACAGCTCTTGTTAAGGAAGGGTTAACTATAATAAACATTGATCATCACAACTCATGTTAAGGAAGGGTTAGTTATAATAAACATTGATCATCACAGCTCTTGTTAAGGAAGGGTTAGTTATAATAAACATTGATCATCACAGCTCTTGTTAAGGAAGGGTTAGTTATAATAAACATTGATCATCACAGCTCTTGTTAAGGAAGGGTTAGTTATAATAAACATTGATCATCACAGCTCTTGTTAAGGAAGGGTTAACTATAATAAACATTGATCATCACAACTCATGTTAAGGAAGGGTTAGTTATAATAAACATTGATCATCACAGCTCTTGTTAAGGAAGGGTTAGTTATAATAAACATTGATCATCACAGCTCTTGTTAAGGAAGGGTTAGTTATAATAAACATTGATCATCACAACTCTTGTTAAGGAAGGGTTAGTTATAATAAACATTGATCATCACAGCTCTTGTTAAGGAAGGGTTAGTTATAATAAACATTGATCATCACAACTCTTGTTAAGGAAGGGTTAGTTATAATAAACATTGATCATCACAACTCTTGTTATGGAAGGGTTAGTTATAATAAACATTGATCATCACAACTCTTGTTAAGGAAGGGTTAACTATAATAAACATTGATCGTCACAACTCATGTTAAGGAAGGGTTAGTTATAATAAACTTTGATCATCACAACTCTTGTTAAGGGGCCTATCATTTCATTTTACATCTGTGAAAACAGTACAACCTTGACAAAAAAAGTGTAGAAAACTTTTTTTCCCTCGGCTGTTCATAGATTGTGTCAACTGTTAAACCAAACCTTTGTCATGTTATTGAAATCCTAAATATAAACATAGAACACTGTGTTTGAAGTTATGTGTAATTAGTAAACTTTTTTTCTATTCTTATAAAATGTTGGTGTTTTCTTGTTTATATTATGTGTCCGAGTCTTAAAGTTGTCTTAAAAAAAATCTCAGTTTGTATTTTCAACCGATTGATGTTTTATGCTTAAGATTATTTCACTGACACAGTGAGTGAGAAAATCTGGCTCTTTGTCGGAGAAAACCTTTTGACCTTCAGGGAGAACCTTGTAACTCTTCCACATAGGGCGACATACTGAAAGACCCGCTCTAAAATGTTTCAATTATGTTTGGACTGAGTGGGATCTGAACCCACGACTCATTGATGGAAGGCTTAGGGCCTGTGAGTCTACCGAGAAATTTTGCGATATCCGGTGACAGATGACATTTGTTGATGACGTCAGTTCGATTGACGTTTTTTGTTCTACCGCGTTAGAATTGATCGTCACATTCTAACGATAAAAGCTCCCACATGCATAATGACAACGTCGGTGACAGGAAATTTGTGGAATTGTCACGTTACCCCCGCTCTATATAGAAATATGGGCACATTTAAATGTATTGGGTGGTGGAGCAATGGTCACAGAATTTCTATAGTGCTTTACGAAACAAGGCCATGGTGACGTCAAACACTGACACTAGCCAATCATTTTCTTTCTAGAGGGCCCTCGGGCTGGAGCATTGTGGCTCTGCTTTAGCCATGTATGCTGACCCAACAAGTAGAACATTAAGTATGCCACATACATTAGACTTTCTGACGTTCTATGGTCTGTGGAGTCTTAATGTCAAAATTTGGGTCTGGGTGGAGGGGGGGGGGTGATCTTTTGGTACTTTTGTCGCCGTAAAACCTTAGCTGTTGAGTGCGACGTTAAGCCCCAATCAATCAATCTTTCTAGAAATAATCTTGAGTGCAGTTTAAAACCTCAATATAGAAACCTGCTCCAACTGAGTAAATGTCTCCTTAGATGACTCACTTATACAAGATTCTCTACTCGTTAGCCAAAAAAATACAGGCAATGAGATTCTAGCGACTTTAGCATGGTCTCCATGGGCAAGGATGTTGCCAGTTACCAACGGAAAGTCGGTTTCCTCCGGGCATAGAGCCCGGTTTTGCTCCTAAAATAAAACTGGCAACGCCGCCATATAAGTGAAATAATCTTGAGCGCGGCGTAAAACACCAAACAATCACTCAATGCATGGGCCAGGATTATAAACTTTGCTTGATCCGGTCTCCGTGCTCAACGCCGTTTCTGTGCTCAACTCCAAACTCACACTAAAGTCAAGTGTGCCACTAAACACCGAACAATAATTGATTGATTGACGTTTTACGCCACACTCAAGATTATTTCAGTTATATGGCGGGGTTGCCAGGTTTAGTGGGGGAGGAAAAAGGGCTGATTGCCCGGAGGAAACCCCCGTCCCTTCGTCGAGTAGCGGACAAATCTTCCACATTCGAAGACCGCTTGAAAAATCCACTCAGAAATTTTTAAATTTTTATTTGGTCGGAGATTGATTCGAAACCGCACCACATTGATGGAAGGTCTGTGTGTGACTGAGAGATGATCATTCTAAACCATTGGACCACCAAGGCTCCTCCGAACAATAAACCCATCCGTCTAAAAACTAGCATGGAGTTAGTCATAAATCAAAACCAGTGAAAGTACTTCTATCATAAACATATTTTTATTGTGTGCAGACATTATATATAAACGCAGAACAAACGTATACAATTTGTAAAAAATATGTAAGTGATTAAGTGAAATTTAACTTAACAAAAATCCTTTAGTTGACAAAATCCGTGTGAGGAAACCGGGCTCTATGCCCGGAGAAAACCCAAGACCTTCCGGTGGTAACTGGCAACCATCCCACGTAGGTCGTCCAATTTGTTTTTGGACTGAGTGGGATTCGAACCAGTGACCCATTGGTGGAAGGCTGTTCGGATTGAGCGTCCAACGCTCCACCTACTGAGCCACGGAGACCCCTCGAACGAAGTTAGAAATATCGGCTGCTGACTGAAGCATAGTTTTCTAGACTCACAAACTTTAAAATAGCAGAAATCGGGCTACAAACAAAAACATACAAGCTTTCATAGACACGACTTTGATTTATGGTCGATTGATGTTTTATGCCATACTCAAAATAATTTTACAAATATAACGGCCTTACCAGGTTAACTGTGGGGAATAAACAAGGCTATTTGCCCCAACCTTCGGTGAGTACCTAGAAACTTCCACATAGGGTGGTCAAGCATTATATGATTGAAAAATGGAAAATGTATACATAAATCATGACATTATTTTGAAAGAGATACTTATATACATAAATTATATATATATATATTCTGGTACATACAAATAATGAATTTTAGGCCTACATAATTTTTTGATTATGTCACGCATTCCCCTGAGCGGAATTTATCGTATACAAACATGTAACAATAAAAAGCACATTGGTTTGGCAATTTTTTTTACTTCTCCATATTATGATTGAGTTGGACGGCATATTAAAGATTAATTTCCTTATAAATAATATATGGCTTAATTACCGAGATGATTGGAGTTCAAAGCTATATCTACTCCATGTCAATAAAAATAGATATTTATATGAAATCAAGGGGAAGGGGATCATTGTGGTGAACAAAAGCCAGTTCATTTAGAGATAAATCAAAGGCTGGCTCGCAAAACCAAACCAGGCAGTTGTTATGGTAACGACATCACATAGATTCTCTATTTGTCCTGACGATTGTTAAGAGAACATAAAAACATTGATTGATTGGTATTTTACGCCGCACTCTAGATTATTTCAGTGATTGATTGATTCATTGATTGAATGAGCCTATCTGTACAAGTAAATAACATCTACTTGTATTGTTAAATTATAAATGACATACACCCCTTTTACCACAATTAGAAACTAGTCTCCAAGGTTATTTTAGTCAAGAAGATTGCCCCTATGCCCATGTTTTTTAGTGTTTATAAATATTTAGTCAAATAATTCGTTCATCATAGAATTACAAAACAATATCCACCATGGATCAACACGATTAAAGGGAATTTAATCAAAAGTAATGAAATGAAAAACTGATTGGAAGATGAAAAAGATTTGAAGTGCACCAATTATTTGTATAAAAATTACAATAAAACAATACATACAGACAACAGTCACCTTATATTAACTTACAAGCATATGTCAAAGCTTAGGTACAGACTTTCAATTGAGTAACAGTTCAGACAGAACTTACAAACCGACAGACAGCCGGCCGGACGGCAAACACTTTATATTAACCCACAAGTATATGACAAACTTAAGCTATAGAATTCCAACAGTGTAAGAGTTAAAAAATAACAGTATGTCAAATTATCTTACTTAAGGCAAATATCTGCAAGTGCATACATCAGGCGGGGTAATAAATTCTTCAAATTTTCAAAAATGTTTTAGGCTTAATTTTTTTCCCCCTTTTTTGGATCTCAGACTCTAGGTGATTTCACTAATATGGAGGGTTGATTGATTGATTGTTTGGTGTTTTACGTCGCGCTCAAGATTATTTCACTTATATGGCGGCGTTGCCAGTTTTATTGTGGGAGGAAACAGGCTCTATGCCCAGAGGAAACCCACGACCTTCCGTCGGTAACTGGCAACCATCCCACATAGGTCGTTCGAGGGGAAACCCAGTCAGAAAATTTTCCAATTTTTGGACTGAGTGGGATTCGAACCCTCGACCCATTGGTGGAAGGCTGTTCGGATTGAGCGTCCAACGCTCTACCTACTGAGCCACGGAGGCCCCTCACTAATATGGAGGGAATGGCTGAACTATTTCATAATAAGCCCAGCTAGATCTGTTGAGGAAACTTTCAAACCGTCTAACTATGTATAAGGGCTTGTTCCCATAGTTATTTTAACTAGAAATATTAAGTTTGTCCTCTTGCAATACCTTGAAGGATTTAGCTGAAGTTTTTCATCACAGGTCAAAGTAAAGTGCCCGGGTATCACTCAGTCAATGGCTTATCACATTTCAAATAATAAATATACCTAATAAATGTAGTGTTTCACTTTAAAGTGGCATGAGCTGCCAAAATGTTGAAATTAAAACAGAATGTTGACATTATTAGCTATTTTTCTCAAGACGTATAATTCAGAAGCTTTTAGTCTTGAAAATGTACGATAAAGTATTGTTTTGAACTAACTTTGGCTTAGAATGAATGAATGGTCGTCCTGTTTATTGAAATTTTGTTTACTTTTCGCACACGTTTTCGGATCGTACCAGCCACATTCTGTATGGATTTTCCTGATTCCAACGCTAATCATTTAGTTTTTCGATGGCCTTCAAAGCCTCTTACTGTCGGGACGATCAGAAATTATGACAAAAATGTGAATTTTGGCAGCTCATGCCACTTTAAGCTGTCCTCTAGCTGCAACTGGCCCCAGGTATATAAATAATATAATTTATTTGTCCTGTTTATGATATCCTAAATATCCTACTGTGTTTCACCAGGTGTGTCCAGGTTGAGTTTTTTCAAACTTTGAGACAAAACATCAGTATTGCTGCTTAAAAGATCCCAAAACTCCTCCATTTCTGTCATTAACTGAAAGAAAAGAAAATACATAAAAATGTAAAGAAAATACATAAAAATGTATTTTATTTCGAATCATTTGAAATTAAAGCCCATAGCTGACAAAAACAAAAAAAAGTTAGTGTTGCCGATTTTGATCTATTTCCGGTGGATTTTAGTATACTATCACACTCTCTGGTTTCATACAGTGAACAAGGCGTTAAAACATTTTCTTCCCAATATTTAATCTACCTCACATTTTGCTCGCAGTGAAGTACAACTGCTCTGCTGCTGTACTCCCAAATGAATTCAAGATATGTGGAATTGAATTGCACATATGTGCAAATGAATTGCACATATGTGGAATTCAATTCCCGATATGTACATATCGGGAATTGAATTGCACATATGTGGAAATGAATTCAAGATATGTTAAATAGGCCGAAACGGCTTGCCATAGTTGTCCTTTTAGTTAAAAACTTTTTAATTTGCATTTGGTAAAACTCTCACACGTCACATATATGGCAGTGTTACCAGGTTTAGTGGAAAAGGAAACCAGACTCTTTGCCCGGAGGAAACCAGGCTCTTTGCCCGGAGGAAACCAGGCTCTTTGCCCAGAGGAAACCCCTGACCTTGAGCAAGTACCTGGCAACTCTTCGAAATAAGATAAATTTTTCTATTTATTTTTGGACAGAGTCGGATTCAAACCCTGTGTAACATCAATGGAAGGCCTGAGAGACTATCACTACCGATCTAGCCATCCTGCCCCGCCCCCCTATGTGATAAATAAAGCAGTACCTGTGATTCTGAGGAGTCTTCCACATTCAAGGACTTTAGGAATTGTTTCCTAGTGGGTAAAGCTCTGGATAGACCCTGTCAATTGTAAGGACAAAGAGTGATTGATTGACTGATTTACGCCACATCCAAGATAAACGAGAGCCAGAATGTTACGGCAAATATTACTCAAGGCTATAAATTTTAAAAAGTGTCAATGTTTCGGGGTTTGAAATACCAACTTCCCAGAAAAAGCCTAGAAATTATGTTCAAGAGTTTTATCCGCCCGTCTTTAGAATATGCGGACATAGTATGGGACAACATCACTGATTGCCAGGCCACAGCACTCGAGAATATTCAAAAAGACTGCATCCGCACTATAACAGGACTAACCCGAAGTGTTGCAACTAATCTAATGTATCAAGAGTCCGGTCTGCATACACTCACAACCAGACGTAAAATACATCGCTTGTTTACTTTTCATTCTTACCTTAATAACCCAGATAGCACACTAAATACAATTATACCGCCTTTAACTTCAGTCCGTAACCCTTATCCTGTCAGAAATGCCAACCAACTAACCACTTTCAGATGCAAAACAGCCAGCTATAGCAAGTCCTTCTATCCGCAAACTTTGCGAGATTGGAATGAATTACCTCCTCCAATTAAATCCCTAACAAGTCGACCAGCTTTTAAAAATTCCTTGAATAAATATTTTCCTGTACCGAAAGTTCCTAGCTGGTTTTATGTTGGCCACAGAAAGGGAAACATAATCCTCTGTAGGATACGGAATGGCTGCAGCTCCTTAAACGACGACCTGTTCAATAATTTCCTTAGCGATTCTCCAAAATGTCTATGTGGATATCCTGTTGAAACAGCAGATCATTATTTTTTAGAATGTAGGAGATTCCTCTTGCCGCGGACAGTCATGATGGACGAAATCAGATCAAATGGCTATGGAGGGGATCTGACTACAACAACACTATTGTACGGGTCTAATGTCGTATCACAAGAAACGAATGCCTTTATTTTTACTGCTATTTGCGCATACATTATCCAGTCAAAGCGATTCTAAGATCTATATAAAGGACCAATGTATGACACGGTTTGGACGGCCATAAACTCTTATATCACGCAAAGCTATTTATACTTATATATTAATTCCTATGCTTTAGTATGAGTTAAAATTCGTACGTGTTATGTTTCATTTCATGTCTACGATTTTGTAATCCTAGGAGAACCAACACCCCTTCCATGTAAATATGTTATATATCATTATAAATGTATTATATTGTATTTAATTATTGCACAAAATAAGCTTTAGCTTAACGTGCAAATAATAAACTTTATATAAAAAAAAAAAAAAAATTTTTAAAGAGGCTAATGACGAGTGACTTCTGAAATTAGTAAACAACTTTGTGCAAAACACTGAACTAACAACTACTTCATCCAGGGTTACAAAAACTTTGTACCGACATGGGGTTCCCAAACTAAATAATCACTATACATGTACATCGATTGATTGATTGATGTTTTACGTTGCAATTAAAGGATAAATGTCAAGTTCTTTCTGAACACCTAGCGGTGATTTGTTAATGTAAATTGAGTAAATATATATCTAAAAAAGTAATATAGAAACAAAACGAACTTCCAATCGGAAATATCTTAGTATTTGACGTCACAGTTGACATTTGACCGTTATCAGCGTCATTTCAACCAACCATGAAGAGGTCGTGGTTTAACGTCGTTTGTGTATGACGTCACAACAATAGTAATGTATATATCAGATGTCAACTGTGACGTCATTTCACTAAAGCTAATTAATTCCCTTTTCTGGTCTGTAAAGAGAAAAAGAATGTCTTGAATTGTGTAGGTTTCGTGCCTGAGATCTCATTTTGCTTTTGGCTACGTTTGTAAGTCTATGAGGTGTAAGTTTTTAAATAAATTGATTAATAAATAGGAGGCATTGACTTAAAGTTGCCATTTATCCTTTAAGATTATTTCACTTATATGGTGGCGTTGCCAGGTTTGGTGGGGAGGAAACCAGCTCATTGTTCGGAGGAAACCTTTGACCTTCGGCGAGGACCTGGCAACTTTTCAACATACGACGATTGAGTGAAAAATCCACTCAGAAATTGTTCAATTTTTATTTGATCTGAGTGTGATTGGAACCCGCGCCACATCGATGGAAGGTCTGTGTCAACGCTCGGGAAAAATCAATTCTACAACTGGAATGAGGAAAAAAGTCTTACCCCAAACATTTTCTTTGTAAACCAACCATGGTACTGTTTTAACGTTTTGTCATATGCCTGTCTAGTTAAAAGTCCTAAATTGTCATCCACTTCGCCATTCTTGTACTGTTCTACCATTATCTCTAACAGAGCACAGATAAATGATAAACCCCTGTGAAAAGAGCATTCTGACAATGTTATAAAATCATCACCAGAGAATGTCATAGAATCATGGGCCCACTTGCACAAAGCATTCTTAACTAAAGAGGACTCTTAGTATATCTCTACAACATGTGAAGTTTACGAGCCTTCTTAAGTCCCATGTTGTAGACATGCACTAAGAGTGCTCTTAGTTACTTAAGAGCGCTTTGTGCAAGTGGACCCAGACCATTTAGACAATATAAACAAATTAGAAACTCTCAATTCAAACATTTTGAGCGACATTTTTCCAACAAGCGTACGTGTGGTGTAAAACATTTAAATCATTTAACTGTAACAAGAAACTTTTTGTCATCAAATCATCTTCTGTGAGGATAACTACTGAGTTATGGAATAGTACAGAGATACTGCTCAAAGAAAACCTGGTTACAGGACCAAGGACTATGAGCAGACAAATTTCAATACAAAATGATGCTTGTCTTGAGCTTCATATGCTAAGGAAGACATAGATATATACTGGATCTTACAATTCCCATTGGTCAGCTTAAAACTAATTCCATACATTTGATTGGTTGCTTAAAACTAATTACATAAATTTGATTGGTTGCTTAAAATGAATTACATAAATTTGATTGGTTGCTTAAAATCAATTCCATAAATTTCATTTGTTGCTGGTTTGTCATTTTACACCACAATCCATATGACATATTTCAGTTATTGAGGTAACCGAGCAATCTAAAGGTGACCAGACACATTATCAGCTATATAATACCAGTCGCTCGTAGACCAATAATCCGGGCTATTATTGAGATTGATTGATTGATTGTTTGGTGTTCAAGATTATTTCACTTATATGGCGGCGTTGCCAGCTTTATTGTGGGAGGAAACCGGGTTCTATGCCCGGAGGAAACCCACAACCTTCCATTGGTAACTGGCAACCATCCCACATAGGTCGTTCGAGAGAAAACCCAGTCAGAAAATTTTCAAATTTTTTTTTGGACTGTGTGGGATTCAAACGCTATTATTGAGAAAACTGGGCTTTAGGATGTAATGTATGCTTGGAAGATACCTGACCTCCAATTAGAACCTCGCAGTCACCCAACTAGATTGATTAATTTGACAAATCACCTTGTAAGCCATAGGCAACCAACTCTGGCCAAATCAGATGAATCTGTTTCTATTTCTTCTTCAAGCATTGCGTTGATCGTCACAAATTTTTCTTTGTCGATATTAAATTTTTTCTCCAATTTCTGTAACATAAAATAATATATTTAAAATTAAAATTGTATGTTGTCCTAAAGAGTGTAGAGTTTGCAAAACAATACAAACTCGGTAAAAAAGAAAATCTTCCGGACCTGACGAACATAGCCATTCAAAAGTGATACGAAAAAATACCTTATTTTTTAGGCAGTTTGGGGGTGTTTGGTTGATTGATTGTTTGGTGTTTTATGACGCGCTCAAGATTATTTCACTTATATGGCGGCGTTGCCAGTTTTATTGTGGGAGGAAACCAGGATCTATGCCCGGAGGAAACTGAAAACCCAGTCAGAAAATTTTCCATTTTTTTTTTTTTTTAGACTGAGTGGGATTCAAACGTGCGACCCATTGGTGGAAGGGGGTGTTTGGCAACCCTTCAAAGGCCCCTAAGTTATAAGAAGTAGAATCATGACCTCCTCGCCCCTGTTAAGGATATTTTTTTAATAAATATGTTTCAGAAAACGGGGAAATGTTCTGGCACGCCAACTAAAATGGCTACATATCACATTTGTAGATGCCAAACATTACCGTATTTCTTCTGAAGATTCAGCCACATTTTTCCTCATACTGATTCAACCATTAGAAAAGAAATATGCTAAATGAGGCCAGACAAATTTGCCCATTACAGGGAATTTAAGGCAATATGACCCGCAGAGCAGTGTGTGAAAACGGTTAGCCTTATACACAACTCCATGATTCCATTTTTGTCGGACTCAATGGACAATTTAGGCCATTAGAATGGCTGAATATTTAGAAGAAATATCAGGAGGTACAAAATAACAGCTTTCTGATGATACCTAACTCATGGATGTACAATAAGGTAGCTTTTATAAGCAAGAAATCCACTAAAATGTACTTATACATCCAGGCTATTGAATTTTAGTTGTTTTTTTATCACATATCATCGCTTCGTGAGGGTCACTGGGTATACTGATACTTTATATTTCAACGTCAATCCTTTAGTTTTGAACTTTTCCAAGGTTGTTCAAACGCATATTGACAATGTGCATTCATGAAAACAATGTCTGAATTTAGGCAGCTCATAATGTAAAAACTTTTTGACCATGTTTTCGGTTCGTGCATGCCACATGCTGAATGGATTTTCCTCATTCCAACGCCAATCATTTAGTTTTCGCACCATAATCAAAATAGGTTTATTTTTACTTACACTGATATTTTGTTTACTTTTCGAACACGTTTTCGGTTCGTGAATGCCACATATTGTATGGATTTTCCTCATTCCAACACCAATCATTTAGTTTTTGCACCATAATCAAAATAGGTTTATTTTTACTTACACTGATATTTTGTTTACTTTTCGAACACATTTTCGGTTCGTGCATGCCACATATTGTATGGATTTTCCTCATTCCAACACCAATCATTTAGTTTTCCAAGGTTGTTCAAACGCCCCACCTCTATTGACAATGTGCATTCATGAAAAAAAGTCTGAATTTAGGCAGCTCATAATGTAAAAACTGCACCATAATCAAAATAGGTTTATTTTTACTTACACTGATATTTCCTGCAACATCTGATCTGACAAGAACAAAAGTTGCTCCTAAGCAATCTGAGAAGGAAATAAAATAAGAAAGTATTTAATATTATCGGAAAAAATAACTCTCATGCAGAATGATTGATTGATTGCGCTCAAGATTATTTCACTTTTATGGCGGCTTTTATGGGAAACCCACGATCTTCTAGTGGTAACTGGTAACCATCAAAAAGTTTTCCAATTTCTTTTGGGACTGAGTGGGCAGAATATTTAAGGCTAAGGCAGTACATAAGTTGAAGTTAACTTAGTTGAGCAATGTGTCGAGATTGTCAAGAGATGAAATATAAGCTTTCCACAATAATTGTTACTTCCAAAACAATATTGCCCGCGGCATGACATACTACATATGAAAATGAGTTGGAAATGAAGGGTGCACAACAAGACAAAGGGCATAAAATAGTGAAGTCAAACTTGATAAAAATTGCATCAAAACTTTCCTAAAACAAAATCCAACTAAGCCACTCTACAAATTTTTGATATTAAAAATGATACACCCATCACATTCTAACTATAACCCTGGCAGTCTGACAGGCCTATCAGATCGAACAAGGAAACAATGATACATTCTATTTCCAGTAGCAGAGCTCTTCAAATTGGAGGAGCATTTGGTGGTGGGCGTGCACAGGAATACAAACAATGAAAGAGATCTATTCACAGATAATTTGGTTGTGTTTAAATGAATTAATTCAACACCTTTATTTTTACTATATGATGTAAAATCTAAAGAAATCTGTTCATCTGGGGGTGTGGGGGGGGGGGGGGATAGAACCTATTGAATCTCTACAAAATTGGTTCCTCTGCTTTGTTTTATTTGAATTTCAGTACAATTCACACAATTCCTTAAAAGGGAATTATCCTATTTAGATTAACAGTCAAATGGTATATAATACATATCATGTAGGCCTATATTTTTCTAGTTGATGTTATTTTCCAGTGTATGTATTACTAAGTTTTTTGTACTCAGTTGAGCAGGTATTGTGACGTTTTGTACAAAAAAATCGTGAATCTATCATTTTTTTAATTAACTAATTGTGGGTGGCTTTGTAGTGTTACTTCAGGTATTTAGGTAAGAAATACTGTCTTCATCCACTAAATTTCCAGATGAATGATTCCTATGTCATCTATCAGTAAAATGAGAGGTTAAAAAGCCAGACTTGCACAGACAGTGACTAATCTATGCAACACACAGTATCTGCTCTTGGTTGCTCAATGAACCATGGCAACTTTTCAGGCTATTAATATATTTATGTATTTGATTATTTGAATAAATACCAGCTAATGTAGGCCCCTATGAAACTCTTGTCGACTACACTTACATACATGACGATGTAGATGTCAGATTTAACTCAGACAAGTAAATTTATTTGTAACTGCGAGTTTTGTTAGACTGAAATAGGTTAACACAACTGTTGAATGGGTGATTGTAAATTTTCAAATTTAGGCAGAATATCGATCTAATTGAACAGACCCCAGGGCCACACCACATGGCTCAAATAAGTTATCGTACAAGAACGTTCTTGTCATGTTAGTAGGCCTACAGTACATTGTGGTACATTGCGGTAATTAGTTGGACACTTCATCCTCCTGAAAGATAATGTGGATTGGGTCTCGACTATCGACAGAACGTTGACAGCCCGGTTTCCTTTACCACTAAACCTGCCAACTCCAGCATATAAGTTTTGGGTGTGGCATAAAGGTTAAAACATCAACCAATCTCCCCAAGTGACTTTAATGTAACATGACTGTTCTGTTGTATGTTCCAGGCAGAAGAGTCACCTGGGCCTACATTCAAATTTCAATCCATACCTGCTGTAAAAACTAATATTGGTCGTCCCGGTTATTTAAATTTTGTTTACTTTTCGAACACGTTTTCGGTTCATGCATGCCACATACTGTATGGATTTTCCTCATTCCAACGCTAGTCATTTTATTTTTTCGATGGCCTTCAAATCCTCTTACAGTCGTGACGATCAGAAATTATGAAAAAAGTGTGAATTTTGGCAGCTCATGCCACTTTAAACTGTCATTGTCAATACCAGAGCTTACTTTCTTTCACAGAATTCAAAATTTAACCATATCTATCTGGTTATGCCCATTCTGATTTGGTAGTCACCACACATTGTCAGCAAATTATTATAACAAACCCAAATAAGACAAGTACGGTATAGTGTTTTAAGCGTTATTAATTATGAATAATTACTCACCTATTAGTGGCAAAACACCAGTATTGCAAGCTTTTAAAAACGGTTCTGTCAAAATTAGTTTGTCTTCGGGAATAGGTAGGAAACGATCTTCAATTTTGGCAAAGAGAGTCATGCTGGCGAGATTAAGGCTGTTTGGATGCTTCTTTTAAATATATACGTGTTTGTGACGGTAAATAAATAATTAGAATGAAAACTCCCGGATTCTTCCGACTTCTCTGAGGCAGTGCGCGTTAATAAACTCTTCTCTGTTTAGAGGGACAAACTGTCACTTTGGCATTTTTCTCCGGAACAACAAACAGCGCAAGAGGGCTAAACTCGATCTCCGGATGTGAATATTTTTGGTTCACATGTGACGCATGCTCAGTGAGATAATAGAAAAACTCCATATCAGCATGTACACATTTTCGTTTGACATATAACGCATGCTCTTAGGAGGACCGGGGCTGAACAAACGGACTTCCCTTCCCGGCACCTAATTATGGATTGGTTGTTTGACGTTTTACACAATACCTAAAACTTGTGATGAAAAAAATTACTTCGGAAAAAGGAATAAAGTTCTATGTCCAAAAAAAAGCTCACCCTATATTTTGAAGCTAATTCCACAAGAAAAAATTAGTCATAAGAGAAGCTGGAATTACAGGTTTGGGCGAATGAAACAAAAGTAAATTACATGACTAACACCAGAAGTAAATGAATCATTCATTTCCATCTGCTAACACGCATTGCCTCTTCAAAGTCGGTTGTTAAGAACAGAAGGGCTCAGGGTGATCCTGACTTACTGCGTACCAAAAAACTCATTTTCGTCCCAAATCGTCGAAATCATCATAAAAGAGTCAAATCATTCCAATTCAATTAAGGGAAGTTTCAATTCGGTGACATGTAAATTACAGCGTAACAGGTAGTCTTTCTGGCTCCAAAATGACTCCTTTTTTATACTGACGGTCAACCAGAGAAGGCCGCTTTGTGGCCAGATTTAGACAGTGAAATAAAATCATTTATCATTCATATCGGGATATATAGCCTACTCAAATCGTATCAAAATGGCCATAATAATTAGCTATCTGCCAGTGTCTGATATTTAGGGGTCGGGGGTTTCCTTTATAGCGAGAGAGCCCGGTCTCCTCTCCCACTAAAACTTGCAATCCCGCCTTATATAAGTGAAATAATCTTGAAATGGGCGTAAAACATCAATCAATCAATCTGCATCTCTCAAAGGTCAAGATTTGTAGGTCTATATCGGCAGTCCTATTGACTGATTATGTTTTTTCTGTCTAAAAATCTGACTTTTAACCTCTCGTTGCAGGCAACAGTAAAGTTTTTGACTTCATTGTACTTTTTGCGGTATCGTTTTTCTTGAAATTTTGAGAAGGGTTCGCTAACCCGAAGGTTCACTAGTCCGAAGATTCACTAGTCCGAAAAACGGGTTCACTAGTAAGAAGGTTTACTAGTCCGAATGAGAGGGTCACCTGTCCGAAGGTTCACTAGTCCGAAGAGCAGTACCGATATCATCCTCCAAACGACAATATAATCCATAGGGCATAGGCCTATCCAGACCCAAGGATAGTTTCTTCAGCATCATTTTTCCCACGAGAGTATCCCTTAGTCTTTGCTGGTCTCTAGTCGAGACAGTGTACAGTTCAGAATTTATGATCTCTCCAAAGAAAAAGGAAATATTTAATTCGACGATTTTATGCACAGCCACAGGTAGCAGGGGGTGCAGACTGAGAAAGAGAATGACATTGAATTTCCTAAGGAAGTAGGAGGTATGCGGGATATATTAAACCGTCGAACTTAAAGGCACACTTGCCGCGAATATTGTTTACATTAAAAAAGAAAGACCGTATTCTGTATTTTCCCCAGACAATATAAGTTAGGAACTTTCTATTATTACCAAAATTTAAAAGTTTGGACGTCACTTTGTATTTTTAATTTGAATTTGAAAATTTGAATTGTTACGTACGTACCCGGAACGTAAACAAACCGATCTGCCCCCTATTGGCGATTTTATGTTTCAGTCGAGTGAGTGAACTAACGGCACAGTGTAATTTTACGTATGCCTATTTATCTGAGAAATACAGACTGACGATCGGTTAACAGCGACTGGAAAAGCCTGCTGATAATTGTTTGAGTGTAAACCACAGATACAAAGGCCTGAAAGGAGAGTAATCCAACACGAAAGTTGACCTACATTGATCGTTGTTGTTGCAATCAGGCTTCGATTCTTCGTTTGTTTTTCACCCCATTTTTACAGTCTAAAGCTAACTAGACATGTTTTATGTGTCCTATGTTTAAGTTTAGTGGTATTAGTCGTAGTAAGCTCATGTAAATTGGTTTTCTTAGCAAATTTAAACAGGCTACGGCGGCAAGTGTGCCTTTAATATTTTATTTTTCATTAGGAACTCTACAGGGTTATTCGCATGACATGACATATTAAATTTAAATCCTTTGATTTATTAGATAATTTGGAAAGTTGGGAAAAAATTATTAAAAAGATGACAGTATACTTATGTCTAGAAAGGCAAGTGATGTCGACTTTGTAAACGTTCATATATATAAGTGAAGAGTACTTTTTATTTTTCATATCTGTTCAAGTATACGTACCGCTACTCAGATTTTTTTATTACTAAAATAAAATGTCTCTCAGTACCACTATTTAGTTTTTCTCATCCAAATAGCGGATGGTCTTATTTGAGATATAGCGCATTATATCTGGGATGTTCGGAATGAACCTTCGAACTTGTGAACCCTCAGACCAGTGGACCTTCGGGCCGGTGGACAATCGTAAAAGTGAACCTTTGGACTAGTGAGCAGTTCCCGAAATGTTATGCAGCTGTTTATTGTTTTATCTAAATCCTTTCTATGAGCGTTGCCAGTTTTAGTGTGGGAGGAAACCGGGCTCTATGCCCATTCAGAAAATTTTCCAACTTTTTTTTTGGACTGAGTGGGATTCGAACCCGCGACCGAAATTTAAATCCGAAATTTTATGAAGCTGTTCATTGTTTTATCTAAATCCTTTCTACAAAACAGGGTATGAGAAGTGATTGATTGTTTGGTGCTTTACGCCGCGCTCAAGACTATTTCACGTATATAGCGGCGTTGTCAGCCCCTGCTTTCAAGGGGGAGGGCCTCGGGGAGACTTTCCTTTCTCTTCCCTTCCCTTCCCTTTTTTTCTCAAAGAACTGCTTGAAGCCCTAAAAACCCCTCTTGGTGATGGACTGTCCTTTCCCTGTGTGGTGTAGCGGGTGGTCGACTGTCCTTTCCCTGTGTGGTGTAGCGGGTGATGGACTGTCCTTTCCCTGTGTGGTGTAGCGGGTGTTGGGGCGACTATTCTCAATTAAGGTGACACTTGTAGACTATCCCATGGCCAAGAGCTGTACTATAAACCGCTGAAATATATTCTAATGTTTCATTAGTTTTGCTGGGCGAAAAGAAGCCTATCAGTCCATTCAAGGGGTGAGTCTAGATTACAGTACATTGTAGGCCCTAATAAGCATTCTGCGATGTACCCAAAATGACCCTGAATAAAATCCACGCAGCTCGATCAAGACAGTCTACTAACTGTGACACTATTTTAACCCCTTTTTAGTATTTTACCGATCATAACCTACCTAGTTCAACCCCAAGGCGCTGTGATGTACCAAAACGCAAAGACCTGTTTAATAAATAGCCTACATCGATTTTATTGTTTTTTAAAAGATGTTTATATTTTAATGTTTAAGTTAGTTGAAGTCGGGATGTTCATCGAGTTAACTTCGGGACTTTAGTCAGATATTTATTCTCTTTTATTCTTCCATCGATGGGGCGTGGAATCGAATCGAACGCCGCCATATAAGCACTGCCGCCAGGAGCCGCACCCGTGTGTCTCTATCCTGGTTTACTTACTTTGCCGGTCAGGTAGATATGCCGCCAGTGCTGCGGAAAACATAATTCGATCGATCTTCTTTACTCGGTGTTATTTTATCATTAATCTAAAGGCGCTCCATTCCGTAGAATGATGTGCACCATTTCAATACAGATTTCATGCAATTAAGCTAGCATATTTTCCACTCGTTTAAAAAAAAGAAAAATTAAATATATGTAGATTTGAATACTGACGGGAGATTTCTGCCTAGACCTTACATGAATTTGTTACTCGATGTTGGTCTACTTTTGACTCCACAGAAAATGTTCACATGCTGAGATTGAGTTTTTCTATTATCACACTGAGCATGCGTCACATGTCAACCGAAAATGTTCACATCCGGAGATCGAGTTTAGCCCCCTTGTGGGAAACTGAAGTGGCGGCAATATTGACATTTTGTTGGCCAACAGAAATTATGGTAAATTATCTTTCAATCGTTCGATAACAACAATTTAGGACATGAATTGGTGTACCAATTACCTGGTTGTTATAAAAGCGTTTGATATAGACTTATAGCTCTGATCACAGAGTTAACTTCTGTTGATACTGTGTTTTGAAATGAAGTTCGGAGGATTTCATTTCAACAACAACGAACATTCGTCGCACCGCACTCCACATATTTACGGCTTTTAAATAAATTATTAAGAACTTCCCGCGGACAGGATATAGATCCGTCACTTTGAAAACTTCGGGAGTGGTAAAGAATACATGGTGAGCCAATGAGGCAACCGTGGGAAAGTTTTTAATTGGCTTGCATTCATTGGTTCTTGACTAAACGGTATATAATGACAGTAACAAAAGTAGTATACCGGGACGTTTGGAAGCGTCAACTGTTCCTTTCATCCTATCTTCTGTGTATACAATAGCGCCACCTAACGTCTTACGGTAAACAACTCCCTTAACTGCAACAAACCCAAGTTAATAGATTATTTTTTTTTCTATTTAAATCCGCACTCAACGGGTCTCAAACCCCTACCTTTCCAATCTGAAGCTGCGCAGAACCACATGCGTAATCAATTAGACCGTAGCATCTTTCCACTAGACTAACTTCCAACTCAGCGTTAGAGGTATTAATTTTATATGTGTTACCTGAACTGCGATACACGCATGCGCACTTCATATTTATATACCCTTTGACCTGCGACGACGTATTTGGACGAATCCAAGGCAAGAGGATCCTTCGGTTCTGTAAATAAACATGGATAAACCTAACCCTTTTCTGTCAATAAACCCCGTCCCTAACTTACTAACCCTAAGCCCGTCTTTAGCGTTGTCAATAAAAGATTCCAAAACCTAACCTTATTCTGTCAATAAACCCCGTCTCTAATCCTAGGTTCGTCTTTGACGTTTTGTCAATAAAAAAGCTAATGATAAAAAATTAAAGACATCACCACGTCCTCAGTTGTTTTTAACAACACGAGCTTTCGGCACCTGTGCCGGTGCCTTCGTCAAGTGTAACTGAATTTAATGTTTCAAAATATTGACATATATACAAAAGAAAAGAACAAATGTGTTAAGTGGCCAATCAGGGAATTGTTTGCAGCAGTTACTATGTTAGCAATATTCTGACGTCGGAAACTACAAAATGACATCATCAAGAATGACGTAAATCTTTAACGTTATAATACAAAATGACGTTATAACCTAACGCTATAATACAAAATGACATAATAAGTTAACGTTACAATTCAATGCATCATAATAAACAAGCTAAATAAAAAATCAATATAGATAATAAGTTTTTACATAAAAGTTGTTACATATATTTTACAAATTTATTCCATATTTTACTTATCTGTATACCACAATCTCTATTTAATGAAGGGTTATGTTTTTTAATGAAAAAAGCTTCTTTAATTTTTCTTTTCCTCCAGTGTTTATCTGAAGATAAAGTTTTTACCTCTTCCCATTTAATACGTTTAGTACATTTAAACTTGTGTTCTGCTATCGCAGATTTGTTAATGTCACCAGTTTGAACAGCCTTCTTATGTTCATTTATTCTAAGGACTAACGGTCTACCTGTTTCACCAATATAGTTTTCACCACATTCACAGTTTACATTATAAACACTATACTTTTTACAGCAATGGGGCTCTTTGTCTTTAACATCAGTCAATAAATTACCAAGATTTCTGTTATTAGAAAAAACAACTCGGAGGTTTTCTTTTCTTAAAATACGTCTCAACTTTTCACTTAAACCCGGTAAATATGGTAGTGTAATGGTTCCTGATTTTTCTGTCCTGTTGTCTGAAGAGCTGTGTTTGCATTTATCTTTCATTGATTGATTAATAATTTTACTAACTATAGTCTTTTTATATCCATGGTCGATGAATACTTTGGTTAAGTGATCCAGTTCTGCTTTTAGACATTGTTCATCGCACACATTTATCGCTCTTTTTACTAAACATCGTAACGTACCGAGTTTAGTGTCTCTTGAATGGCCTGATGAACTATGAATATATAAATCTGTGTGGGTTGGTTTCCGATACACTGAAGTCCTGATGTTTGACTTTGTTTCACCAACCTTTTCAACTAAAACATCCAAAAACGGTAACTTGTTGTTGTCTTCTATCTCCATGGTGAACTGGATTGAGGGGTGTAGCGAATTAAGATGTTGCAGAAATAAGTTCAGTTCGTGCTTATTTTGATTCCAAATAACAAAGGTATCATCTACGTATCTGAGCCACAACTTAGGTTTATGTAATGCTTTTGATAGGGCTTCTGTTTCAAATTGTTCGAGATAAATGTTGGCCACAATCGGGGAGAGGGGAGAACCCATAGGAGTACCATCTTGCATTTCATAGAAGTTCTCTCTCCATTGGAAATAGTTAGCGTTTAAACATAACTTTAACATCTCTTTTAAGTCGCTGGGCTTTACTGTACTTACAATTAGTTTGGGATGATTGTCAATTTTGTCCTCTATAATTTGAATAGCTTCCTGTATTGGAACTTTTGTGAAGAGTGATTTCACATCAAAACTTACAAAAATGTCTTCTTGCTCTACATCTAGGGTTTTAACTTTCTTAACAAAGTTTGTCGAGTCTTTTACATAAGAGAAAGAGGATCCTGCTAGGGGTCTTAAAACTTGAGCTAAATATTTTGCGATGTTATATGTCGGTGAACCAATAAACGAAACAATAGGTCGGAGGGGAACGTTTTCCTTATGAATTTTTGGACGTCCATATAGTTTTGGGCATAATGGATGCTGTTCTCCAAGTTCCTTCCTGAGTTTGGTAGAAATGGTCTTCTCTTTATTAAGTCTGTTTAACATGGTGATAACTTTCCTGTTTATAGATAACGTTGGATCTTTTTTCAACTTGATATAGGAAGGATCCAAAAGTAGATTATGAATTTTGTCTTCATATTCTTGTGTATTCATAATGACTGTAGCATTACCCTTGTCCGCTGGCAGAATAACAATAGAGTCATCAGACTTAAGTTCTTTAATCGCTTTCCATTCCTCATTGGTGTAACTTATACCTTCTTTTACCCTGGGTTGATGCTTCTCTAAGGCGTCTTTAACTTTAATCCTTAGTTCTGTTGCTTTAATATCATCTGTAATATAGGAAACAGAATTTTCCACGGCAGTAACTATTTCTAAATAAGGAACACGTCTATTAGTATTTGGTATGTGTTTAAGGCCTTTACTCAAAACACTTTCTTGCGTTTTCGTAAGAGTAACATTACTTAAATTAACAATATGTGTATTGTTGGAACTAGATGAATTATTTTTAGATACTGGTACCTTAGTTTTACACGAATTAGAACAAAGTTTCTGAAATTTATTGACTTGTGTTGCTTTAGTTTTTTCAAATAGTTTATTGAATGACTTACCGCAAACTTCTAAAATGCGTTGAAAATCCTCGGCAGAGCATTCATTTTGAATGTTGTTTCGGATCTCCTTCTCTTGGTGTTGTAAGGTATCAAGAGTCCGATAAGCCGCATGAAGCCTTTCTTTTAGAAGTTTTTGGTTACAATCATCTATAATCTTTTTGGCTGAGGGTGTTTTGATGTGGTATTTAATCCGGATGCCTACTGGAATGACATTCTCCTTTTTACATTTACGAAGAAAAATAACATGGTTTCTGAATCTTGCCACTTTGCATAAATGTCTTTCAAAGGTCACGACGAGCTTCTTAAATCCTTGTCCATAGGTTCGATGTAAGAAATGTTTGAAACTCTCTTTAAACGTGGGTTCCATACTAATGATAAAAAATTAAAGACATCACCACGTCCTCAGTTGTTTTTAACAACACGAGCTTTCGGCACCTGTGCCGGTGCCTTCGTCAAGTGTAACTGAATTTAATGTTTCAAAATATTGACATATATACAAAAGGTGCCGAAAGCTCGTGTTGTTAAAAACAACTGAGGACGTGGTGATGTCTTTAATTTTTTATCATTAGTATGGAACCCACGTTTAAAGAGAGTTTCAAACATTTCTTACATCGAACCTATGGACAAGGATTTAAGAAGCTCGTCGTGACCTTTGAAAGACATTTATGCAAAGTGGCAAGATTCAGAAACCATGTTATTTTTCTTCGTAAATGTAAAAAGGAGAATGTCATTCCAGTAGGCATCCGGATTAAATACCACATCAAAACACCCTCAGCCAAAAAGATTATAGATGATTGTAACCAAAAACTTCTAAAAGAAAGGCTTCATGCGGCTTATCGGACTCTTGATACCTTACAACACCAAGAGAAGGAGATCCGAAACAACATTCAAAATGAATGCTCTGCCGAGGATTTTCAACGCATTTTAGAAGTTTGCGGTAAGTCATTCAATAAACTATTTGAAAAAACTAAAGCAACACAAGTCAATAAATTTCAGAAACTTTGTTCTAATTCGTGTAAAACTAAGGTACCAGTATCTAAAAATAATTCATCTAGTTCCAACAATACACATATTGTTAATTTAAGTAATGTTACTCTTACGAAAACGCAAGAAAGTGTTTTGAGTAAAGGCCTTAAACACATACCAAATACTAATAGACGTGTTCCTTATTTAGAAATAGTTACTGCCGTGGAAAATTCTGTTTCCTATATTACAGATGATATTAAAGCAACAGAACTAAGGATTAAAGTTAAAGACGCCTTAGAGAAGCATCAACCCAGGGTAAAAGAAGGTATAAGTTACACCAATGAGGAATGGAAAGCGATTAAAGAACTTAAGTCTGATGACTCTATTGTTATTCTGCCAGCGGACAAGGGTAATGCTACAGTCATTATGAATACACAAGAATATGAAGACAAAATTCATAATCTACTTTTGGATCCTTCCTATATCAAGTTGAAAAAAGATCCAACGTTATCTATAAACAGGAAAGTTATCACCATGTTAAACAGACTTAATAAAGAGAAGACCATTTCTACCAAACTCAGGAAGAAACTTGGAGAACAGCATCCATTATGCCCAAAACTATATGGACGTCCAAAAATTCATAAGGAAAACGTTCCCCTCCGACCTATTGTTTCGTTTATTGGTTCACCGACATATAACATCGCAAAATATTTAGCTCAAGTTTTAAGACCCCTAGCAGGATCCTCTTTCTCTTATGTAAAAGACTCGACAAACTTTGTTAAGAAAGTTAAAACCCTAGATGTAGAGCAAGAAGACATTTTTGTAAGTTTTGATGTGAAATCACTCTTCACAAAAGTTCCAATACAGGAAGCTATTCAAATTATAGAGGACAAAATTGACAATCATCCCGAACTAATTGTAAGTACAGTAAAGCCCAGCGACTTAAAAGAGATGTTAAAGTTATGTTTAAACGCTAACTATTTCCAATGGAGAGAGAACTTCTATGAAATGCAAGATGGTACTCCTATGGGTTCTCCCCTCTCCCCGATTGTGGCCAACATTTATCTCGAACAATTTGAAACAGAAGCCCTATCAAAAGCATTACATAAACCTAAGTTGTGGCTCAGATACGTAGATGATACCTTTGTTATTTGGAATCAAAATAAGCACGAACTGAACTTATTTCTGCAACATCTTAATTCGCTACACCCCTCAATCCAGTTCACCATGGAGATAGAAGACAACAACAAGTTACCGTTTTTGGATGTTTTAGTTGAAAAGGTTGGTGAAACAAAGTCAAACATCAGGACTTCAGTGTATCGGAAACCAACCCACACAGATTTATATATTCATAGTTCATCAGGCCATTCAAGAGACACTAAACTCGGTACGTTACGATGTTTAGTAAAAAGAGCGATAAATGTGTGCGATGAACAATGTCTAAAAGCAGAACTGGATCACTTAACCAAAGTATTCATCGACCATGGATATAAAAAGACTATAGTTAGTAAAATTATTAATCAATCAATGAAAGATAAATGCAAACACAGCTCTTCAGACAACAGGACAGAAAAATCAGGAACCATTACACTACCATATTTACCGGGTTTAAGTGAAAAGTTGAGACGTATTTTAAGAAAAGAAAACCTCCGAGTTGTTTTTTCTAATAACAGAAATCTTGGTAATTTATTGACTGATGTTAAAGACAAAGAGCCCCATTGCTGTAAAAAGTATAGTGTTTATAATGTAAACTGTGAATGTGGTGAAAACTATATTGGTGAAACAGGTAGACCGTTAGTCCTTAGAATAAATGAACATAAGAAGGCTGTTCAAACTGGTGACATTAACAAATCTGCGATAGCAGAACACAAGTTTAAATGTACTAAACGTATTAAATGGGAAGAGGTAAAAACTTTATCTTCAGATAAACACTGGAGGAAAAGAAAAATTAAAGAAGCTTTTTTCATTAAAAAACATAACCCTTCATTAAATAGAGATTGTGGTATACAGATAAGTAAAATATGGAATAAATTTGTAAAATATATGTAACAACTTTTATGTAAAAACTTATTATCTATATTGATTTTTTATTTAGCTTGTTTATTATGATGCATTGAATTGTAACGTTAACTTATTATGTCATTTTGTATTATAGCGTTAGGTTATAACGTCATTTTGTATTATAACGTTAAAGATTTACGTCATTCTTGATGATGTCATTTTGTAGTTTCCGACGTCAGAATATTGCTAACATAGTAACTGCTGCAAACAATTCCCTGATTGGCCACTTAACACATTTGTTCTTTTCTTTTGTATATATGTCAATATTTTGAAACATTAAATTCAGTTACACTTGACGAAGGCACCGGCACAGGTGCCGAAAGCTCGTGTTGTTAAAAACAACTGAGGACGTGGTGATGTCTTTAATTTTTTATCATTAATAAAAAAGCTGTTGACAATTGGGGCACACCGTAGTGACCCTCCGTCTCTGAAGAGCTGGCATAGTGCCAAAGGCCAACAGTCATCGACCACAGCCACGCCTTACGCACAGTGGGGCCACTTTATCAATGAGTTGACTGACCGCAACTTTTACGTTACCTACTATTCTTTACCCAAGCCAAAACGTCTTCTGTCAATAAAAAATGGTTGTTCATCGTAAATATTTTTTATGATTGTCAGGGGGGCAAGCCCCCTAGAACCCCCAAGTTTTCTTTTTCTTTATGAATTTTTAATAACGAACATATTAAAAAAGAAATAAAAAAGTAAATAAAAAGGTCGATAGGGTTGATGTAGAGCCTATATCGCCGTATCGGCTGTTTGTTGAAGTTGAACACTGACGAAGAGATTCGTATTTAGACAAGCTCGTACATTGTCCTGTCTCCTGCATTAAACGAAGCAAAGATGGCGAGGTGAGTGTTTGAAATTGCTTGTGCGTAGAGTGAAATCTATGAATTTAGTAAATATGGGTGATTTTAGTGCAAGTAAAGACTGATTTTCCGATTATGGAGTTCCATAAGGTATTATACAGGATATTTAAAAGGAAACTAGGTGTTTTACTGTAAGTTCCAGGTGACGGGCCTATTCTATATTCGCACCCTTCGCGCTTCAGATTTCAACCAAGTTTCATATATCCAGTAATACCACCTGCCTTTTTCTAATTTTCGATTTTTTCTCCCAACACAAATTTGGTTGATGTTTTATGCCGCAAGATTATTATTTCACTCATTAGTTATTTATAAATTATATGGCGGCGTTGTGGTTGTCAGGTTTAGTAAGGAAACCGGGATCTTTACTTAGGGATTCAACAATTTGAATAAAAATCGTTAAAATGTGATGAAAAAACTTGTTCAGAGTCAATCGAGATCGATTTCCGGTACATGAAATCAGTGTATTTTGTGTCCACAGGCAGCTTCAGTCACATATCTGAGCTTGTCAATGGGAAACCTCGAATTTGAAACGCCATGTAGCGCGGGAAACTATGCATGCATGCAAACAGGGGGAGATAATAATATAAACATGTCTATCTTGACTTTACAAAGCAAAGCTGTGATGGAAATAGGTTTCGTTTCTATGGTGACTCGGTGTTTTTCATGCTCTCCCTTTGAAGCACTTTGGGTAATTGTACGAGTCTCCTTTACATTGGAAACAAAATGTAAATGGCGGAGACGATAGTGTGTTGTAAGTAGAAAGCTTTTATTACAAAATCCTACACCTAAATCAGTTTCTTTTTCGATTCAAACACAAACCAGCTTTAAATCCTGTTCATAAATCCTTTAAAACTGAAGGCTCTTGCTTTGCAAAAAAAATCCCCTGTTCAGCTACAACTGGTGTGGTAGTGAACCCTTGAACACAGACACATGTAATGCTCGCCCCTTATCCCTCTGTCTAATTGTACACTTAACATGGACAAGACGGGGAACGCTTTTAAGAGCAGATGTCACAACCACAAGGAATTAAATATTTCATGCAGTTACTAGTTCAATTTACCGAACTTATGGTGATATTACATTGGTATATGTAATATCACCATAAGTTCGGTAAATTGAACTAATGCAGTTACATGTATGCTCCCCCGAAAAGTATTTCTCAAATCATAAATCTTCAACAACAAGGGAGCAGGTTTCAAGCTTTCCATTCTCACTCTTGTCCTAAGCTTCAATATTTAAGTGCACTGAAGATGTCAAAACAGATGTCACAAACCGTCAAAACCATTTCACCATTTTGGATGAAAAATTTGGCCAAAAACTAAACATTTACTTACATTTGGAACCACTCACAATTTTCTGACTACTAGCACAAGGTCCTTGTGCTTGAAGTCATGCTTAGAATTTGTTGCATCAAAAAGTTTGAAATTAAAAATTAGGACATGTCAAGCCTTTTAGTTGTCATAATAATTACCGGTAACTGTCCTATGCTTCAGGATGGGTGAAATGCTTATTATGAAATTGAATTGAAAATGGAGTTGACAGAAGATGTAAGGTGTATCAGTGGGGTGGAGGTTCACTTCCCATATAAACCCTACCCATCCCAGATCAGCATGATGGCCAAGGTATGTATGGTTACATCTGTTTTTCTCTATAGTTGGATTTTGTATCTTTTGTTTTAAATATTTACAGTTTTCTACGGCTAGTGTGCTTTTAAATTTTGTTTATGTAAAAGCTGTACTCTGTTTTATTAAATTTTGTAGAATCCATCTAGACTCATGAAATTCTCTGTTTATTTCCTCAGTTTCATTGAATGTTATTTATTTTCGAAAAACTGTTTTCTCCCTAGTCATGTTCCTCTCTGTGTGTTGGGATAACAGCATTTTTAATTTTGCAATCCTTTTAATTAATTGTAGATAATTGCTGGACTGAAGAATCGACAGAATTGTTTATTAGAGAGTCCAACAGGAAGTGGGAAAAGTTTGGCGTTGTTGTGTTCAGCACTGGCCTGGCAGAGAACTCAATACGGTAGATTTAATCAACGTTTTAGTTCCTCCCACAGAGTTGAATCAGTTCATTTATGTAGAAGTAGGAACGCTAACCAGTAAACTAACCAAAGATTGATTGATTGATGTTTTACACCATACTCCAGCATGTACCTGGCAACTCTTCCATATATGGCGATCCAGTGAAAATCCACCCTGAAATTTTCTTATTTTGGTCTGAGTGGGATTCAAACCCGCCCGACATTGATGGAGGGACTATCACTCTAACTGACAAAGCCACTGAGGCCCCACTATTAAACCAAAGATCAATTCTCAGATGAACTTTAATTCACATTTAAAGTGCACAGATACATGTAGCATGCGAACAACATACTCTCTAGAGAGTTGAAGATGAGTTGTGTAGATGGGGCTTAAGACCTTGCATTGAACTTATGTCGGGCGTAAATTTTAGGAGAAACAGCCCCCAGGTGTAGGGCCTCTATGGCTCCGTTGGTAGAGCAATACTCTATCACATCGACACAAGCCTTCCATCAATGGGTTACAGGTTCAAATTCCATTCATGCAACAAAAAAGAATTTGAAAAATTTCTCTGTGTTTTTTACATGATCCCCCTATGTGGAAGGGTTGTCAGGCAGATGTACCTGTAGCAGGTCAGGGAAATTGATCGGTACTCCGTTTCATATCCCACTAAACCTGCCACCATGTTCAGTGTGGCTTAAAACATAATTCAACCAACTAAAGTAAATGGCGGATTTAAGCCTTCTTCAAATAGTGATAGTTCTTATGCCTTCAATTTTTTTTTTCTTTGGATTTTTTTCTTAGAATTGGCTGCCAAAGAAGAATTAGAAAGATCAGAGTATGAGAATGGTGGGTATGACTTTAAATTTTATTAGAAATTCTTAGTTTACCTTTGGTCAGAATCTAACACTCATCCTTAATTTTAGGAAAATTACACATACCATAAGTACAGTACATTAGTAATGTTTACAAACTATATTTTGACATGGACAGCTAAAAAAATTGGAATCTTAATTGCCCTAAAAATATTTTTGAACAAGATAAAATCCAATAAAGTGTGAACAGGACTGAAAATTCTTCAGACAACTAAAGTGTTTATGGTAGTTTTGTTCCTGAATTACTTGGAGTCAGCAAAGTCCATCAAGTAAAGATGGCAAACTCTCGTCATTTGACCAACTGGGAAAAATATATATTACGATCCATGTTGTGCATTATGTCTTTGTTTTCTTTGTAGGTCATTGTACTTGTGATATCTCTTGTTTCTAGATCATTGTACTTGTGATACCTCTTGTTTCTAGATCATTGTACTTGTGATACCTCTTGTTTCTAGATCATTGTACTTGTGATACCTCTTGTTTCTAGATCATTGTACTTGTGATACCTCTTGTTTCTAGGTCATTGTACTTGTGATACCTCTTGTTTCTAGATCATTGTACTTGTGATACCTCTTGTTTCTAGGTCATTGTACTTGTGATACCTCTTGTTTCTAGGTCATTGTACTTGTGATACCTCTTGTTTCTAGATCATTGTACTTGTGATATCTCTTGTTTCTAGATCATTGTACTTGTGATACCTCTTGTTTCTAGATCATTGTACTTGTGATACCTCTTGTTTCTAGATCATTGTACTTGTGATACCTCTTGTTTCTAGATCATTGTACTTGTGATACCTCTTGTTTCTAGGTCATTGTACTTGTGATACCTCTTGTTTCTAGATCATTGTACTTGTGATACCTCTTGTTTCTAGGTCATTGTACTTGTGATACCTCTTGTTTCTAGGTCATTGTACTTGTGATACCTCTTGTTTCTAGGTCATTGTACTTGTGATACCTCTTGTTTCTAGATCATTGTACTTGTGATACCTCTTGTTTCTAGATCATTGTACTTGTGATACCTCTTGTTTCTAGGTCATTGTACTTGTGATACCTCTTGTTTCTAGGTCATTGTACTTGTGATACCTCTTGTTTCTAGGTCATTGTACTTGTGATACCTCTTGTTTCTAGGTCATTGTACTTGTGATACCTCTTGTTTCTAGGTCATTGTACTTGTGATACCTCTTGTTTCTAGATCATTGTACTTGTGATACCTCTTGTTTCTAGGTCATTGTACTTGTGATACCTCTTGTTTCTAGGTCATTGTACTTGTGATACTTCTTGTTTCTAGGTCATTGTACTTGTGATACCTCTTGTTTCTAGGTCATTGTACTTGTGATACCTCTTGTTTCTAGGTCATTGTACTTGTGATACCTCTTGTTTCTAGGTCAGTGTACTTGTGATACTTCCATGTGTACTAGCCGTTCAGACAATGGTTTGTCTGACAAGATTGCCACAGTATCGCCCCATTTCCAAACAACAGCCCAACTACCTTCAACAGTCGTGCCCCCATGGACTTCCGTAACTGCTCAAAGTAAGTCAACTAAATTGAATGTTACACTTGATGTAGTGTCTGAAGAGGACCTTTTTACTTCAGAGGTTGCCAGTTACCAACGGAAAGTTGTGGGTTTCCTCCGGGCATAGAGCCTGGTTGGCTGGTTTCCTTCCACAATAAAACTGGCAATGCCGCCATATAAGTGAAATAATCTTGAGCGCTGCGTAAAACACCAAACAATCAATCAATCTTACTTCAGAGGATCAGGTCGTTCTTCCCAGCACAAAGCCGGGGTCTTTGTTCACCAATAAACCGAACGTCAGAATATAACTTAATTCATGAAATTCTGAGTAGGTTTTAACTAGTTTAACTGTGGAATGGCTGCCAGGAAAAGGCTGAGAGGAGGGGCGTGATTGTCCTCTGGGCAAAGGACCTAGTTTGCTCACCAAGTAAACATCAATCTATGGGTTTCCTTACAAATTAAAGCCTGGATTCCTGTCCATTGGCTGTATAAGAGATCTGATTAGATGTGAGAGTATATAATAAACATAACCTTCCTAGTGATCTTATGTCGTGTATTATTTAAAGGGCTGGGGAAGGGGAAATAACCAGAGTTCCTCTTGTACTTGATTTCTTCGAAACTTACTCAACATATGAATTGAAAATAATCTTCACTGGATTTTCTCTGTATGGCCGAAGGGGTCTTTGGTGACTCAGTTGGGAAAGCAATAGTATTTCAGTACGACACAGGCCTTTTTTAGTTAGTTGCCTTATGGGGTAGTCTGCTTCCCTCCAGGCAAGAAGCCTGTTTTCCTCCGCCACTGTATCAATCTTGAGCAACATTATGTCGTAGAGTTGCCAAGTACCATCCAATGGTCAGGGTTTCTCTTGGCAAATAATCTGCTTTATTAGTGAAATAATTTTGAGTTAAGTGTAAAACCTAAATGACAGAAGGAGAGATAAAGACTTTCTTGGCTTCGGATCATTGGATGTAAAACATAAATGAATTAATCAGCCAAATATTGCATCGTGTAATAATATCAAGACTGATGGAAATTTTTGGTAATTATCCCCCGTCAATCAAAGTTTGGCAGGATGTTGAAATGGGCTCCGTCCATTTATTCGGATTTCATTTCTGAAACTATTAGACATAACTCAATGAAGCTTAGTGTGTGGAACAATCATCATGTGTAGATGTGCCTTTTGTGGTTCTGCCTACTGGGTAGGTAGAATTTTCTTAAAGGCTTCATAGGCACTGTTCTTCAACAAGTATTCTTCAATATTGTTTCCCTATGGAGGGGGATATCGCCGACTGTGTCTGCTTTTTTAATTTTAAACATTTTGTATTGTATGTTAGCTAAAAGTTTTGTTTATCTAAAGGATGAGAAATTAAATTTATTGCAGTATTTTTCCCCCCTTCTTAGATACTCCTGCTAAAATACTGGCATCTTTAGCTGCCCAGTCTAAAGGTGTTGTGTTTGAAGATGATGACTTCAAGGACTGTGGCAAGAAATTTCGTACACCTGGTTCTAAACAGGTAAAAATCTTTTCCACTTGTTTCATTTCTACCTGCCCGCGGGCTGGAGCATTGTGGCTGTATGTATGCTGACCCAGTAAGGAGGAGCATTGAGTATGCCACATACATTAGCCTTCCTGACGTTTTATGGTCTGTGGAGTCTAATGTCAAAATTTGCGGGGGGGGGGGGGGGGGGGGATCTTTTGGTCGGTTGGCACTGTTGTCGCCATATAACCTTAGCCGTTGAGTGCGACATTGAGCCCCAATCAAACATTTCTACCCTGATATTGTCTGTCTTTTCAATGAAGACACAAAAAGCCAGGTTTGCTCCCCCACCTGGCAACCCTACCATATAAAGAAAATTATCTATTTTTCGAAAATACACAAACCCATTGAAAAATGACCCAAGCTTTCAATGGCCCAAGGGCGTCCTATTATCTCGGGTTTTGGTAGTGAACGTTAAAGGATATCAGAACTGATTGATTATTATCTAAACCTATAGCAAATTTGGCGTGTTAGCTTTTCTAAAAATACTGTGTTGGTTTGTAGCCAAATTATTTAGAAAATTCTGCTGACTAAGGCCAAACTCCTGCCTGTCGTCAACTTATGAAATATGGGTTGTGGTTTATTATAACAAACTTGTGATTGGGTATAAACGTCTAAATGATATGCCCCTTTTTAACACAATAAGAAACTTGTCTCCATGGTTATTTAAGACAAGAAGATTTTCCCTGTGCCCGTGTGTTTTTGTGTTAAAAAATAAATAGTGCAGAAATCATGTTATGAATCATTATGTTGTTTTTTTTTCAGACTATTTCACATGCACCAGTTAAAATTGTGTATGACAGTACAGTAAACCTTGACAAAGTGCCCGAAAAAGATGTTGTTCAAACGGGCAAGCACGTGACTTCTGTCCCCCAACCAATGGAGGTTGATCCCATGCCTACTAAACCAGGTTCCGCCGTACCAAGTAACTTGGATAAGTCGTCGACCAGTCCGTGTGTTTACTGTCAGTCGCTGAATAAATCACCACCACCACAGAAACGAAAGTAAGTAAATGCTATGTATTGATCGCTTCATTTATTGTCCATAGTCTGTTAGTAGGCCTTGATGGCGCTGTTAGTAGAGTAATAAGTCTCTGTCAGCCTGACACAAGACTCCCATGGATGTGCAAATTTAATTGGGTTTTTCCTCGGCCTTGTGTGGTAATTTGACAGGTACTCACCGAAGGTTGGGGAGGGATGGTTGCCAGTTACCAACAGAAGGTCGTGGGTTTCCTTTGGGCATAGAGCCCTGTTTCCTCCCACAATAAAACTGGCAACGCCGCAATATAAGTGAAATAATCTTGAGCACGGCGTTAAACACCAAACAATCAATCAACCAAAGGTTGGATGTTTCCTCTTGGCAAAGAGCCCGGTTTCCTCCCCACTAAACCTGACAACACGCCGTGAAAAAATTCTGAGTAGAACAAAAAAACATCGATCAATTGATCAAGCATCTGTATCATTGAAAATCACAATATTTTCACATTGTTAACGTTGATGTAGGTGCTGCCAATGAGCTTGTGTGCATAAATGTTCTCTTAACTTCTCATAATAGAGTGCATAGCAAAATCCATTAGTTCCACTGATTAGTTTAACGTAGTACACAAGTAGTGTTATTCCGAAAAACGAAAACTTCATATTGACTCAATAATTCGACTTTTATTCAGTCATCATCAGGAGTCAATGATGACTGAATAAAAGTCGAAATATTGAGTCAATATGAAGTTTTCGTTTTTCGGAATAACACTACTTGTGTAGTGCATAGCAGCTGCATGTTTTTAATTGAAAAGTTTGTGACTGCATAGTCAATCAATCATTTTATTGCAGAGTTCCCAAGATATATTTTGGTACGCGCACCCATAAGCAGATCACACAGATTGTGCGGGAGCTAGGGAAAACTCATTACCAGAATGCCAAGTAGGTACTTTATCAATAAATTCCTTTATTCATTACGCCACCTCCGAAAAGTTGCCAGGTTTCCTCTCGACAAAGAGCCTGGTTGTCTCCCCCTTACTAAACCTGGCAAAGCTGCCATATAAATAAAATAATCTTGAATAATTATGAATTCAATGTTTGTTTTTTTTTTGTGAAACAAAAAAAATTTACCTCATTTTACATGGGGAAAGGGAGGTAACTCAATAAGTAATACTGATTATCTCCCCTGTTTATTTTGCAGGATGACTATTTTAGCCAGCAGAGAGCACACCTGTATTCACCCCACTGTGTCTCTGTCATCAGGTAAAAGTGAAGGATGCAGAGATCTCCTCGATGTACGTCTATTTTTAGTTTTTTGTACGACCATTGTAGAACAATGAATATTGCCAAAATTTCGATATTTTTGGGTTTGAATTGTAGCTTTTTTTTATAAAGAAATGTGAAAAATTTCGATATTTTGGGGTTTGAATTGTAGCTTCTTTTTATCAAGAAATGTGAAAAATTCTTTATTTTGGGGTTTGAATTGTAGCTTCTTTTTTTCAAGAAATGTGAAAAATTCTTTATTTTGGGGTTTGAATTGTAGCTTCTTTTTATCAAGAAATGTGAATTACAAACTTTTTAATTTTAAGCAATTATGAGTTTATTAAAAAAGTGTGAATTTTGTTAGACTGATACTGAGTCATTTATAGGCAGTAAAGGCTCTTGACGTCACACAATATTTTGAATCGGTTATCTCCTCCACAGGGCCCAGGGTGTACTTGGAACAATAACACCAGGAAAATCAGCTCTCAGCATGCTCTGAAGAATTTCTACGGCAAGGACTCTGCCTGGGATATTGAGGACCTGGTGACTCTCTGTTCAGAAAAACGAGTCAAGGTGACAAGCTTTGTTTAAGTCTATTCTAGAAAAGATTTATGACGTGCACCATTCAAGTGAATGGGAAGCCCCACTATCCTAAATACCTACCTACCTAGAAAAGATTTCAATATGAAAATTGTACATAGTTACAAGCATCCAACGCTAGAATAACCTCTCACAACAGAGACCCCTAAGCCCCCATCAGAGCATTAGCGATGAATTTGAAGTAGCCCGTCCAAATCTGTATTGTTGTAAAAATTTCCATACATGTAAATCATGTGCACTCTCCCTACTTTGGGACATTTCACTTTCTCATTATTCAAGTGACAACACATGTACGCTAAAAATCTTCCCAATAAGAGTTCTAGAGTTATTGATAAAAATAAAATGCAAACGGAAAACAGCCTCGGTGCCAAAGTAAAGATAAAGTAAAATCGGTATGGCCGTGAAAAATACCACTTGTGACCTGGGCAATGCAGCCCCTGCCCATCTACAACAATAATTTTCAATTTTAATGGTAGGAGATATGTTTGTTGTTTTCCCCCCTAATTTGAAAAATGTTTGCATTGTTTTGTGACAAAACAGCATATTGTGTTTGATCTGGTTTTTCCCCCTTCTATAAACAGAATTTTCAAGAAGTTGCATGCTATGAAACAAAATGACGTGAAGATTAAAATGAGAGTATAATTTTTAGTTTGACATGCCCAAAAACTTACTCTATTTGTATTAAATTCTTAGGCCTGCCCCTACTATGTTAGCCGTGGTCTAAGAAGTGACTCTGATATCATCTTTTGTCCGTATAACTATTTGGTGGATCCGATTATTCGTAAAACGGTAAGAGTTGTTGCCCTTTATGTTGGACAAGCTTGGTGATTGGTTGATTGATGTTTTGATAATGATAATACTGAAACCTTTATAGCGTCTTTTGCCGATGAGGAGTGGATAAATGTGTAAAGAGCCAAGACTGAAAGTACTGAAACTCTTATAGCTTCTTTCGCCGACGAGGGGGTTGCCAGTTACCAACCGAAGGTCGTGGGTTTCCTCCGGGCATAGAGCCCGGTTTCTTCCCATAATAAAACTAGCAACGCCGCCATATAAGTGAAATAATCTTGAGTGCGGCTTAAAACACCAAACAATCAATCAATCGCCGACAAGGGCTGGATAAAAGTGTAAAGTACCAGGACTGAAAGTGATATACAATAAAATGATGATATATACTCACATATTTACTGAGTTTACTTCTTACTCTATTATTTATAAACACTAAAACACACTGGCACAGGGAAAATCTACTTGCCTTAAATAACCACGGAGACAAGTTTCTAATTGTGCTAGAAATAGGTATAACATTTAGACCTTTATACCCCATCATAAGCTGTAATAAACTAAACCTATGATGTTTCATTAGGTAATGCCGTTGATGACTGACAGGAGCTTGGCCTTTGTCAATAGAATTTTCTGGAACTTTATAATCTTGAATTTTTATACGGTAACGCCCAATTTGGTATACAGATAATCTTTTTGTGTATCAATCAGTTTGATCAGAGAGTTTCAGACCAATAAATTTACGGTTATATCCAATCTCAATAAATGTCAGAAGTGTACATGTATGCAGGGCTCGAAATTAGCGGTTGTCCGCTTGCCCCGGACAAGCAATTTTTATTAGGGGCAACAAGTATTGACAGGAGCGGTTGTCCCGGGACAAGTGCTTTTTCAGGACAAGCGCATAAACCCTAAACTGAGAAAACTTTCATGACACTTGTTGATTTATGTCTCCGAAATAAGTGCGTCTAACGGTCGCCATTCTCAATTAAGGTAGGCAATCCTGTCTAAATTCCGACTCTTGCACAACACATGGGCTTGACCCGGGCCAAACCTCGCAATTCACTGCGACATTCGGCAACATTTGACGCAGAGCCGTAAAACTGCTTTTCCACGGCAATCAAACTTGCCGCAGAAAAAATAAAATATCTATCTTGGGAAAATAGAATATTTATACTAGAATACTTTATATGTATGGAGATTTTTACAAGTAATAGTTTTACGTTCGACCATTGTTCAAGGCGTATTTAATATAGAAACCACTCATTGGTTTGTATTTAATCTGGCAACAATAAAGCCTTGATTGAAACAAAGTTCAACTCTGCAGGTGGCTAGCGTCAGAATGTCTCCAACTGTCTGTCAGTTATGTCTCATTGGGTTATCCCCATTCAAGTTTGATAGGGGTGTTACACTCATGTACATGTTTATTGTTGTTCAAGAAATAGAATTTAAATTTTTATAAAAGATTTCAAGAGGTTTTAATTATTATTTAAAACAAAACGACTTAAAGACATTCTTACAAAATAGTTAATATATTTCTTGTCGATAATACTTGTAAATAAAAACTTTCACCCCACAGAAACTTTAGAGATGGACTCAACCAGGCTTTGTTGATCAGCTGTGCACGTGTCTGTATGGCTCTAACTATGTAGTATTACACAAACAGTGGCTATAACCTTTAGGTTAGGTTTTAGAGATTGATTTGAAAAAGAAATGCTTTGCCGAGCGAAGTGACTAATCACCAGGAATATACATTTAACAACGAATTATTTCCATGCAAATACAAGATATTTCATGTGGATTTTATGAGGAAAGAATTACGGCCTTTCAGAGTCAGACGTAAGACAATGTTAGCCTTTTCTCTATGCGGGTTTCTATGATAATCAAAAAAAAAATGTAAAAAATCATTGTTGAACATTTTTTCTTTTGTCAAAGCACCTTTCGGATGTTAGTTTTTGCTATTTGCCGCTTTAAATACAGTTAACAGAGCAGTGAGAATTGTTTGGATAAAAATGCTGTGGTGAAATAACTTTTGCCGTGGAAAATTGACTTTTCCTCTGCAACTTTTTTTTTTTTTGCCGTTACTTTTAAAAAGCGGATTCACGCGTGGAAAACGGAAGCCAGAGTGACAATACAGATGCATTGCCACAAAGAGAAATTAGAAGCTAGAGCAAAACAAACGCAGGTAGAGCAAAATATGGCCAACCCGTCAACAAACTGCACGACACACATTTAAAAGATCTAGTCGCAAAAGGTCGCGGGTTAAATTTTTTTCGGACAATTGCTTTATTCCTGGGGCAAGCAGATCTGTTACTATGGTTGCCCCTGGGGCAACAAGTCAAAAATCTTAATTTCGAGCCCTGGTATGTCTTATGGTCAGAAGGTGTGTTGCCGATTATTTATTTATTTATTTTTTTCAGATGGAAATAAATCTGAAGGATGAAATAATTATTTTAGACGAGGCCCATAACATAGAGGACTCAGCCAGAGAAGCCGTCAGCCAGAGCATTGAGCAGGATAACATGGTGAAAATTATAAAGGAACTCACAGACCTAGGTATGGCTTGTCTCCCTTTGTTAGGCTTGTGACTATTAGGCTCACTCTGAAACTTCGGGGATTTACGTGCGTGAAATACCCTCATATAGACTGCAGGTCATTTTGAATATGGCGACCAAATAGGTAGCCGTGAAGCGTACAAATCCCAAATCCCCTTGAGGGCCTCAAAAAAGGGTCCCCGTGATAATATAAGGGACAAAAACACTCGGTTTGTTAACTTTTAGCCTCGATCAGTTATATAATTGAAGCATTGGAGGATTCATGATATGTACCGAAACTGCGTCTGTCTACAACATGTGGTTTACCGGGCTAAATAAAATATATACACAAATATCTTTCTAAGTGATATTGGCATGTAATAAATTTATAATTATTTTTATTTGCTATTTACGTCTGAAGTAAAACATTTTAAAATTTACTTTCGACGCCATTTTTATTCAGCCCAAAAATACGGTGATTTGCAGTATAAAAAGCGCAGACTGTCCCAGGCGTGTCAAAGCCGACCGATAGCGAGCGAAGATAGCCGAAGGATGTTCCGAGTGTATTACTATTAGGCTAGGTTCAAATATTAGTTTGATCAAGGTTGATCTTTGCGGACCTTAGGACATTCTAAACACTAATGACTTCGTAAAGGTACAATTCTTAGGATGCTATGAGTGACTGACTTATTATATGTCGGTTTAAAGGGTATTGTCGTCGTCATGTGCGTCCGTTACCGAATTATCTCGAAAACTAATTGAGCTACTGTTATAACTCAGTATGAGTAGGAAGCCTGAAAATGAATGCGGCCGGATAATTTTTCATAGAGTCATGCCCCTTTGCAACTATTGTATTCTCTATATATTGTGTATTATTTGCCTTTACAAGACATTACAAAATAAGACTTTAATTTTTTTTTTTCAACTACAAGTACTAGATATGCATGCTCATGTATTTCAACTAATGAAGCATGCAGTCATTGTCTGTCCGTCCACAAGTACGTTCCTTCCTACATCCTGAATTATCTAAGTATGGATAGGAAGTACGTTCCTTCTTACATCCAATGCCAAATTATCTTATTACCATATAATCTGAATTATATGGATAGGAAGTATATTCAAATTGAATGCTGCTGGGTCTAAATTCTTGTTACTCACAACATGCCTTTTGGGGGGAAAAAAACTCTAGGGCCGAGGGGTTTTGGTTAGTGAAGCTTCATGTTCACTCTATCTGCCTGTGTGGAAGAGTTTTCAGGTAACCGACGAAGATCTAGGGTTTCCTTTGGGCAAATAATTTGAGGAGCAGGTAAATGATTCAGCAACTAAACCCCTCTGTGTGGAACCTCTATGGATCCCCTTGCTGTCGCTTATGCAACGACAAAAAATACAATTTGCAAGCCCCTGAAATAGAGCTAACCAAATACGATTGTCTCTTTAAAAAATTTTTTTTTTCATTTTCAGTCAATCACAATGTGAAACCTTTTGAACATCAACTTCTCCTGAACATGGTGAGCTATCAGTAATTCTGTTACAACCAATAGTCTGTTACATGATTTAAACATCACAATTACTGCCGAGCCTGATGACGTCATATAGATTTACGCAAAGCCTTCTGGGTAAAATCTACCTCAGTTCGCCATTTTGTTTATTGGTACTTAGCAAGATGTCACTTTTTTGGAAAACATTGATGACATAACCTGTTTTTATCCACACATTTGCTGGTAAGTTTACGCCTTTCACGTCTTGTTCTCGATACAGTATTTTTTCTTCCGCCATATTTTAAAATTATGTTCAGGGATCGGTTGCACAAAGGTGTATTAAGCGTAAGTCTGACTTATCTAGGCAACGTCACAACCCCAGGTCCCTCAATCCCCCCAAATGCTTTGCACGTAAATTCCAAGTGACGTCATCAAGCAATCGGTCAATTGACATTTTGCTTTTTACAAAATTCACTCAATTTTCTTAATTACTAAAACAGTTGATTCAGATTTGTTGTTTCTTTTTCTCAAATAACTGTTTTAAATCCCTCTCAATTATTGTGAAAGAAGGTGCCTCAAACAGCGGACAATGTCGCGTATTATGTGTAGTTCGAATCACACTCAGACCCATATGAATAGAAATATTTGGTTCTTATTTGGCAGTGTTTTGGTTAGTTTGTAATTTTTGTCGTTATATACATGTAATCTTAGTTGAGCCTGACATCCAACCAATCAATCAATCATACTTCTTCCTTTAGTGTTTATGAATATATTTATTCTAACGATTTTCTTTATTCAGTGTACTCGTTTAGATGAATTTGTCCTAGACAGTGGCTCTAAAATAGAACAATCAAACTTTGACCAAGCGAGCACGGTGTTGTCTGGGATGGATATCGTAGCACGACTTGTCGGAGTCGGACTGGGACCAAAAGACTTTCCCGAACTAAAGGTAAATGATTATTTGATAAGTCTGAAGGGTAATGACTTAAAGGATGGGAAATCTCTAGAAATACATAGGGATTATCGTCGATAACAACCTTCAGAGTACTTAAAACATTTCACATCAATTACCTCCAGTAACCCTCAAGCTAATAAAAACAGACAGAAGTATGTCCTTTCAGTGGCTTATCTGTGTAGCCATTTTTCCGTTTTAAGGATGACGTGATGTTGTAGTAGCTATTTTTAGATCAATAATGACGTATTTTTACCGCTCTTTAGTGTGTGATGGTAGATTTAGGTCCAAAAAAACATGGCGACAAACTTGTAGTGGGAAGATATAGGTCAGTATGCAACCGCGCGTCATTTCTTAGCCAAGCCCATTGGCTAAAATTTCTATTCAACAATAATGGGATAAAACTAATGAAAAAATGGTGGCGGCCATGCGAATGGCCTATGGAGCTTATTCTCTATTGTAACGCCACCTTCAAATTTCAATTATTCGCTTACGTGGGGATAAAACATACATTGGACAGTTGTTTTGGACTAAATGAACTCTATTCTTTCCATCTTAACTAGTCTAAAGCTTAGAAAGTATTGAGTTGCATTGTGGGAAATATAGAGGATCAAAGTTCGCTTTTTTCTTTGATCTATGGTATAAACAAACGTTCAGTTATCCTGCCTGGATGAGATATACGGGAAACTTTTTGTCTGGTTTCTATTTTATTCTTCAATTGAAAAAAATCAATAACTAAACTCAACCCTAGGCTACGTCTGACTTCTTTCAGCAAAATTTCCTCTGTGCAAAATGTAGGTTCATCGAATAGAGAAATGAAAAACTTTCACATGAACATAGAATTTAAGTTGATGAAACTTAAACAAATATTTTCTATTATGTAATCAGTCTTAGCTGTGGGCATTGTTAGAGTTATTGCCCTTTATTTGTCTTTCTTAAAATTTCTCTCATCATATGTATAGGATGGGGAACAGGAGAGCATACATCCGTTTTAATTAAACCTTCTTGTTGGTTTTGTTTCTTTGACAATAATTATTAAGCAAGGAAATATTCTAGTTCTGGCAACTGAAAAGCTCATTCTTCTTGGATTATAGTCAAGTTTACGGCCTCAAAGTTTTGAACTATGAATCTTTGAGTTGCCCATCAAAAGCTGCCATTTTTATTTATATTCAGCGTGTGTTAGCTGCAGTAACAGAAGATGACGACTCAGAGAAGCGTCGTGATGGTGGAGTCCCCTCCCCACGTCTCACTGTTGGCATGGCTAATGTCCTCGAAGCCCTCTTCACTGTGTTGGATTTCCTCTACAGGGAGGAGTTACGTTTTGTTGAGGATTATAGGTACGTAGAAAGCTGTGGCCACACTTCAGAAGATCATGTTCACTCCTACACGTTTTTAATTTGGGGGGGGGGGGGGGGGGGGGTCTCCGTTGTGCAGTAGGTAGAGCGTTGGACGCTCAATCCGAACAGGCTTCCACCAATGGGTGGCGGGTTCAAATCCCACTCAGTCCAAAAATTGGAAAATTTTCTGACTGGGTTTTCACTCGAACGACCTATGTGGGATGGTTGCCAGTTACCACTGGAAGGTCGTGGGTTTCCTCCGGGTACAGAGGCCGGTTTCCCCCCACAATAAAACTGGCAACGCCGCCATATAAGTGAAATAATCTTGAGCGCGGCATAAAACACCAAGCAATCAATCAATTTAATTTGGGGAACCCCATATGGCCTAAGTGGTATGAAATAACCTGGAGAAACAAATAAATAACGGCAACGCAAGTCACTGTCCTCCATGGCTGTCCTAAAATCTGTAGCTTGTCACTGACAGAAGCATGAGACTGGGCAACACAGCGGCTATTTCCTTGTCTTTTTAGCCCGCCATCATTCTGATGGAGGGCTATTCAAATCGCTTTTCCGTGGTCCGTCATCCTTCGTCCGTCCGTTAACTTTTTGCTTGTTACCTTTATTCCAAGAAAACTACCTGTCCAATCTTAATCAAACTTAACATACATCACCCTATGGTCTAGTTGTGCACCGTACGTTTTCATCTCATTTGCATATTCAATGTGGCCACCAGGGGGCGATATTGTTTTTTTTGGTTACCTTTATTCCAAGAAAACTACCTGTCCGATTTTCACCAAACTTGGCTGACATTATCTCCATATAGTCTAGTTGTGCATCCTACATTTTCATCTCATTTGCATATTCAATATGGCCGCCAGGGGGCGATGTTGTTTTTTCTTTGTTACCTTTATTTCAAGAAAATTACCTGTCCAATCTTAATCAAACTTAACATACATCATCACCCTATGGTCTAGTTGTGCACCGTACATTTTCATCTCATTTGCATATTCAATATGGCCACCAGGGGGCGATATTGGTTTTTTTTGTTACCTTTATTCCAAGGAAACTACTAGTCAGATTTTCATCAAACTTGGCTGACATTATCTCCATATAGTCTAGTTGTGCATCGTACAGTTTCATCTAATTTGCATATTCAATATGGCCACCAGGGGGCGATGTTGTTTTTCTTTGTTACCTATATTGCAAGAAAACTTTCGGTAGTTACCTTTATTCCAAGAAAACTGCTAGTCCAATCTTAATCAAACTCAACATGCATCATCACCCTACGGTCTAGTTGTACACCATACATTTTCATCTCATTTGCATATTCAATATGGCCACCAGGGGGCGATATTGGTTTTTTTTGTTACCTTTATTCCAAGGAAACTACTAGTCAGATTTTCATCAAACTTGGCTGACATTATCTCCATATAGTCTAGTTGTGCATCGTACAGTTTCATCTAATTTGCATATTCAATATGGCCACCAGGGGGCGATGTTGTTTTTCTTTGTTACCTATATTCCAAGAAAACTACCTGTCCAATCTTAATCAAACTTAACATACATCATCACCCTATGGTCTAGTTGTGCATCGTACATTTTCATCTCATTTGCATAAACAATATGGCCGCCAGGGGGAGATATTGTTTTTTTTTTGTTACCTTTATTCCAAGGAAACTACAAGTCCGATTTTCATCAAACTTGGCTGACATTATCTCCATATAGTCTAGTTGTGCATCGTACAGTTTCATCTCATTTGCATATTCAATATGGCCACCAGGGGGCGATGTTGTTTTTCTTAGTTACCTTTATTCCAAGAAAACTACATGTCCAATCTTAATCAAACTTAACATACATCATCACCCTATGGTCTAGTTGTGCATCGTACATTTTCATCTCATTTGCATAATCAATATGGCCGCCAGGGGGAGATGTTGTTTTTCTTTGTTACGTTTATTGCAAGAAAACTTTCGCTTGTTTCCTTTATTCCAAGAAAACTATTAGTCCAATCTTAATCAAACTCAACGTACATCATCACCCTACGGTCTAGTTGTGCACCGTACATTTTCATCTCATTTTGCATATTCAATATGGCCACCAGGGGGCGATATTGTTTTTTTTTTGTTACCTTTATTCCAAGGAAACTACTAGTCCGATTTTCACCAAACTTGGCTGACATTATCTCCATATAGTCTAGTTGTGCATCCTACAGTTTCATCTCATTTGCATATTCAATATGGCCACCAGGGGGCGATGTTGTTTTTTTGTTGTTACCTTTATTCCAAGAAAACTACCTGTCCAATCTTAATCAAACTTAACATACATCATCTCACCCTATGGTCTAGTGGTGCACCGTACATTTTCATCTCATTTGCATATTCAATATGGCCGCCAGGGGGAGATGTTTTTTTTTGTTACTTTTTTCCAAGAAAACTACCAATCTGATTTTCACCAAACTTGGCTCACATTATCTCCCTATAGTCATGTTGTGTACTGTACATTTTCATCTCATTTGCATATTCAATATGGCCGCCAGGGGGCGATGTTTTTTTCTTTATCTTTATTCCAAGAAAACTACCTGTCCAATCTTAATCAAACTTAACATACATCATCTCACCCTATGGTCTAGTTGTGCACCGTACATTTTCATCTCATTTGCATATTCAATATGGCCGCCAGGGGGAGATGTTTTTTTTTTCGTTTATTGCAAGAAAACTTTTGCTTGTTACCTTTATTCCAATAAAACTATCAGTCCAATCTTAATCAAACTGAACATACATCACCCTATGGTCTAGTTGTGCACCATACATTTTCATCTCATTTGCATATTCAATATGGCTGTCAGGGGCGATATATTTTTTTTGTTACTTTTTTCCAAGAAAACTACCAATCCGATTTTCACCAAACTTGGCTCACATTATCTCCCTATAGCCATGTTGTGTACTGTACATTTTCATCTCATTTGCATATTCAATATGGCCGCCAGGGGGCGATGTTTTTTTTCTTTATCTTTGTTCCAAGAAAACTACCTGACATTAATCAAAATCAACATACATTATCACCCTATGGTCTAGTTATGCACCGTTCATTTTGATCTCATTTGCATATTCAATATGGCCGCCAGGAGGGCGATATTGGTTTTTCGTTACTTCTATTCCAAGAAAATACTGGTCTGATTTTGACCAAACTTGGCCGACATTATCTCCCTCTGATCTAGTTGTGCACCCTACATTTTCGTCTCATTTGCTTATTAAATATGGCCGCCAGGAAGCAATGTTGTTTTTTGACCAAATTTAAAAATGAAATTTATTATCATTATTCCAAGAAAACTACTGACCTGATCTTAACCAAACATGACACACATCATCCCTCTAAGTTCTAGCTGTGCACCATACATTATCATTTCATTAGCATATTGAAGATGGCTACCAGGTGGCAATGTTGTTTTCAACCAAAATTTCTAGGGGAGCTTAATTTTGCAATTCACAATTTAATTTTCCTCAACAATAGTTATCTCCCTGGAATAAGATTTTTTATGTAGGCCCCAATTCTTATATCCAGTTATTGCTGTAAGTGAAATAATCTTGAGCGCAGCGTAAAACACCAAACAATCAATCAATCAATTTAATATGAATAGATGAACGCGGGCGTTAAGATCCCTTTAAGGGATCTCTTGTTTATTTTCTGACATTGAGTACTTTTTTTGTATTACCATTGAATCATTCAAACATATACTGTAGTGTAGTTAGATCATTTTTCTTTTGTGTAATCATTAAAGCGCGTTAGGGATTGATCCGTAAATTAGAACCTTTTATTTTTTATTCTTATTCCACAAAGTAAAAACTTCCACCTGCGTTAATTTTCATTAAATGAATCTTTGTTGAAAGCCGATGGTTTCCTTGCTCCTTATTTTCTGAATAGTTATATTTTTATATATTTATGTTTGTGAAACGTTTGCTTGGTTGCACTGTCGTCAGAGCGATAGTCTCTCACATAAAGTGCCACGCAATACACCAATCAATAATGGAATAGCATTTGTCTTTCATGTGATACATTTCTGTTGCCTTTATAGGGTTGCTATTGTAAGGTCAATGAGCTACAGCCAATCAGTGGCAGATACGGTAAGAGATACTTATCTCCTTTATGCTGGTGGTCCAGTCGGTTAGAGTGACCGTCCTTCAGCCCAGCACAGACCTTCCATCGATGCGGCGCGAGTTCAAATCATGCTCAGATCAAATGTAAATTTTCGAAGTGAATTTTTCACTCGGTCGCCGAGGTCGAGGCTTTCCTCCAGGCAATGAGCCTGATTTCCTCCCGTACTAAACCTGGCAATGCCGCCATATAAGTGAAATAATCTTCAGTGCAACGTAAAACATCAATCAATCCTTTATGCTAATGTTCTTTTGATCCCGGAGAGGGACTTTGTAAGTTGCTATAACTTGTTCCCAATCCTTTTGACTGTCTTCTGTCAATAAGATAAGTTCAATTCATCCCTTCAATTTAGCGAGGAAGCTTATTCTGCACTCAGTATGCAAACATAGTTTTCACAAATTCTGTGCGAATTCCTAAACTTACTTTGAGGTTGAATATTATATATCTCTTTATATTTATCTTAAATTTTTGCATCTGAAGTTTACTTCTAATTTTCTGTGGCTCAGTAGGTAGAGTGTTGGGCGCTTAATCCGGACAGCCTTCCACTAATGGGTCGCGGGTTCAAATTCCACTCAGTCCAAAAATTTGAAAATTTTCTGACTGGGTTTTCACTCGAACGACCTATGTGGGATGGTTGCCAGTTACCAACGGAAGGTCGTGGGTTTCCTCTGGGCAAAAAAACACCGGTTTTCTCCCACAATAAAACTGGCAACGCCAACATATAAGTGAAATAATCGTAAATAAGCGTAAAACACCAAACAATCAATCAATCTAATTTTAGATATTACAATTGTTTGCTGGAATATGTTTATATCACTATCATAGAAAGCTGCAAGTTAACTCAAATAACATCTGTTTTGTACTTTTATTATTTCAGTCCGGACAATGGCTGAATACACGGAAAAAAGGTCAGTAGTATCAATTTAAACTTTAAAGAAATTTCACTCAGAAATTTTATCTTGAGTCTCCTACAATTCCCTTAAAGTGCTGTTTTTTTCCTGAAGATCATCAAAAAACTTGGCGTTAAAATATGAAATATTATTTGACCCTGTAGCCAAAAGCTGAACAGGCTTTTAAAAGGAAAAAGAAGGCTTGCATATGGATATCAACTTCTTCATTTATTAGTTAGCAAGCCTTCTCGTTGTACTTATTCCAGCTTCTAAATGCCACTCAAACAACTTTTAAAAGGGATCACTATCAGGGATTCACATTACTTTAATTTAAGCTTAAAAGGGTAGAGAAAAAAAACATGCAATTGTATCGACCGGGCTCCCATAGGCCATCTTATCCCACCTCACACTGAATACTTCCTCTTCATTGGTTAAAATCTTTCACATGGAGACCCTGTATATTCCATATTACGTCGCCGTGCTGATCCATATAGGGCGACTACCATATATGGCTCGTGTGACGTCATGTCTAGACACTCGTCAGTCAAATCTGGTCATACCATACATATGAGAAAATAGCTTTCGGAGTTCATTTTCTGCCTTTTATGAAAATAAAGTTTGAGAAAGAAGGCTAGCTAACGCCTCACCCAATATTGCGTTTACTGACCCCATATATTTCCGTATCCCCCCTCGAACAAACCCTGTAACTAATAGTATTTATGTGCATGAATCTTTCACATGGTTTATGGTGTGAAAATACACTGAACAGGAATCTGCCAGACGAGCTCAAGTTCGATCGTCAGTGGAATAGCTAAACTTTGCGGTGAAGATGGCTGCCAAGTCAGTTTGATAACGATTGTTAACTTTCTTAAAGCACAGTTTGGTGAGGAAGATATATGGTTTTGGTACCGTTAGAAGAAAAAATTAGCACGCCTGTACTGTATTTACTAAGTTTTTTCATTTCCTTCTCCTTTAAGCTACTTCTAAACACGACCGTCAAATAACAGCTTGGGACTGGTATATCTACTGTACTGTATTTACTAAGTTTTTTAATTTCCTTCTCCTTTAAGCTACTTCTAAACACGACCGTCATATAACACCTTGGGACTGGTATATCTACAAGGCTGTTGATTTAACTGATTACATTATTTTAACACAAAAAAAACTTGCAGATATGCACCACTCATGCCACTTAACATGTAGCTGACCATCATTTGGCTTTCTTATAATTTTGTAAAACAGCCCAGTTAACTGTCTATTTAACCTATTGAAAAGAAACCAGTATTCTGTTTATGATAACAACTCACATTTTGGGTTTTCTAGGCAGGAAACAAATGAGACAGGTCTTCACACTGCACTTTTGGTGTCTGAACCCAGCTGTGGTAAGCTACCTTTAGTAGTTATTAGTTTTCAGTTTCCAATTACATAATGCTCAGTAGGTAGAGCGTTGGACGCTCAATCCGAACAGCCTTCCACCAATGGGTCCCGGGTTCGAATCCCACTCAGTCCAAAAAAAAAAAAAATGGAATATTTTCTGACTGGGTTTTCACTCGAACGACCTATGTGGGATGGTTGCCAGTTACCAGCGGAAGGTCGTGGGTTTCCTCCGGGCATAGAGCCCGGTTTCCTCCCACAATAAAACTGGCAACGCCGCCATAGAAGTGAAATAATCTTGAGCGGCATAAAACACCAATCAATCAATTACCGGATTTGGTCACAATCAAAAGGTTCTCTGAAATTTTCCCACAAAACATACACTTGTATTTTTTTTGTTATGTAAATGAATTATTTGTGTTGTTTGTCATTGACTTTGATAACAATGTTAGAACTACAATAAATCCTGAAGTTGTTATCCATATGTAATTCTTCATCTTATTGAAAGATTTAAATATACAGGCCCTTTTGCTTTTGTATGTGGAAGAGTTGCCAGGTAATCGCCCAATGATCCTGTCCCCCCCCCCCCCCCCCCCCTCCACTAAGCCTGGCAACTTCACGATTTAAGTTAAATAATCTTGAGTGTGGCGAGAACATTAATCAAACAATCAACCGATGTCAACCTTATGAAATATCATAGGTTTGGTTTGTTACAACAATTTATGGGGTATAAAGGTCTAAATGATATACCTCTTTTTAACACAATTAGAAACTTGTCTCCATGGTTATTTTAGACAAGAAGATTTTCCCTGTGTCCGTGTGTTTTATTGATCATAAATATCTAGCATATTGATTTCACCAAATGTTTGTTTCTGACTTCCAGGCCTTTTCTGACTTTACTGTGGTCCGTAACATCGTGTTGACCAGCGGAACTCTGTCACCCATGAATTCCTTCAGCTCGGAACTGGGTATGGCTTTCCCGATTTCCCTGGAGGCTAATCATGTCATTAAAAATTCTCAGGTACGTCGTGTGGCATGATTGCCAAGACATCAGAGAGTTTGAAGTAAATAGTAAATGATTGACGTTGGAAAAAACAAATCCATACATACTGTGACTTATACAAATCGAAAAGGTGTTCAAAAAGTAAATAAAATTTAGATAACCAAGATATTTGTGCATTCCTTTTAGGCTACGGCCCACATACAGAAATACATAAAGCATACAGTTTCAGTATCTCAGACATTTATCTTTCAGTTGTGCACCTAAAGTATGCATTAAGGACCTCCTTCGCTTGATCGATGGTCTGTCAGTTGAGCACTGAGTAAACGGGGCTCTTTGCCCGAAGGTAACCCTCGACCTGTGACCAGTACCTGACATACCTGTTACACACACACGGTGTTGGAGTGAAACTGTAAATAATGAGACTCTGCTATTAACCAACTAACTTGTTTCTCTTTCAGGTTTGGGTTGGTAGTATTGGGAAAGGTCCAGCGGGTGGTAAATTACAGGCCACTTATCATTCACACGCCATAAACTGACTCACTTTTGTTCTCTTTCAGGTTTGGGTTGGTAGTATTGGGGAAGGTCCAGCGGGTGGTAAATTACAGGCCATAAACCGACTCACTTTTGTTCTCTTTCAGGTTTGGGTTGGCAGTATTGGGGAAGGTCCAGCGGGTGGTAAATTACAGGCCACTTATCATTCACACGCCATAAACTGACTCACTTTTGTTCTCTTTCAGGTTTGGGTTGGTAGTATTGGGGAAGGTCCAGCGGGTGGTAAATTACAGGCCATAAACCGACTCACTTTTGTTCTCTTGCAGGTTTGGGTTGGCAGTATTGGGGAAGGTCCAGCGGGTGGTAAATTACAGGCCATAAACTGACTCACTTTTGTTCTCTTTCAGGTTTGGGTTGGCAGTATTGGGGAAGGTCCAGCGGGTGGTAAATTACAGGCCATAAACTGACTCACTTTTGCTCTCTTTCAGGTTTGGGTTGGCAGTATTGGGGAAGGTCCAGTGGGTGATAAATTACAGGCCATAAACTGACTCACTTTTGTTCTCTTTCAGGTTTGGGTTGGCAGTATTGGGGAAGGTCCAGTGGGTGATAAATTACAGGCCATTAACCGACTCACTTTTGTTCTCTTTCAGGTTTGGGTTGGTAGTATTGGGGAAGGTCCAGCGGGTGGTAAATTACAGGCCATTAACCGACTCACTTTTGTTCTCTTTCAGGTTTGGGTTGGTAGTATTGGGGAAGGTCCAGCGGGTGGTAAATTACAGGCCATAAACTGACTCACTTTTGTTCTCTTTCAGGTTTGGGTTGGTAGTATTGGGGAAGGTCCAGCGGGTGGTAAATTACAGGCCATAAACTGACTCACTTTTGTTCTCTTTCAGGTTTGGGTTGGTAGTATTGGGGAAGGTCCAGCGGGTGGTAAATTACAGGCCATAAACTGACTCACTTTTGTTCTCTTTCAGGTTTGGGTTGGCAGTATTGGGGAAGGTCCAGCGGGTGGTAAATTACAGGCCATAAACTGACTCACTTTTGTTCTCTTTCAGGTTTGGGTTGGTAGTATTGGGGAAGGTCCAGCGGGTGGTAAATTACAGGCCATAAACTGACTCACTTTTGTTCTCTTTCAGGTTTGGGTTGGTAGTATTGGGGAAGGTCCAGCGGGTGGTAAATTACAGGCCATAAACTGACTCACTTTTGTTCTCTTTCAGGTTTGGGTTGGTAGTATTGGGGAAGGTCCAGCGGGTGGTAAATTACAGGCCATAAACTGACTCACTTTTGTTCTCTTTCAGGTTTGGGTTGGCAGTATTGGGGAAGGTCCAGCGGGTGGTAAATTACAGGCCATAAACTGACTCACTTTTGTTCTCTTTCAGGTTTGGGTTGGTAGTATTGGGGAAGGTCCAGCGGGTGGTAAATTACAGGCCATAAACTGACTCACTTTTGTTCTCTTTCAGGTTTGGGTTGGTAGTATTGGGGAAGGTCCAGCGGGTGGTAAATTACAGGCCATAAACTGACTCACTTTTGTTCTCTTTCAGGTTTGGGTTGGTAGTATTGGGGAAGGTCCAGCGGGTGGTAAATTACAGGCCATAAACTGACTCACTTTTGTTCTCTTTCAGGTTTGGGTTGGTAGTATTGGGGAAGGTCCAGCGGGTGGTAAATTACAGGCCACTTATAAAAACACCGAAACATTCAGCTTTCAGGATGAACTCGGACATCTTGTTCTCGAAGTCTGCAAGGTACGAATTTTTTCTTTTTAAAGGAGAGGATAAATAACAAGTCAAACCAGTAACTGGAACAAACAAATTCCTTTCAAATGCATGTTGTTGTTTTTTGTTTTTGTTTTTTTAGAATTTCCTTACGCCATGAATTCCCAATGCCTCACTGACTTGTTAACTGCTTTACAGTTGTCTTCTTTCCAGTCTAGAAATCCATATGTTTTATTCATGACTATTCACAAAGATGTCTGACACATGCCTTTCATCGATGGTTCAAGGCTTTGAGTGGGTTTTTCACTTCATCACCCTTGATTAGTTGGCAGGTACTTACTCGCTAAAGGTCCCGGGATTCCTCCTGCCAAAGATCCGTTAACCTGCCCCACTAAACCTGGCAACTCCGCCATAGAAGTGAAATAATCTTGAAAGGCAGAATAAAACATCAATCAACCAATGGTAAAGCTGTAAGTAGCTGATCAGCTCATGCCACGTAACAGTTTCCCTTTGTAATTTCCTGCCTTTTCATCACTACAGGCTGTTCCACATGGTGTGCTCTGTTTTCTACCCTCGTATAAAATGTTGGAAAAACTGTCCGAGCGGTGGAAGGTAATTTCATTAAATGTATTTCTTTGCACCTTCATACTCCCACTTTGAATTTTTCAAAATTCTTCTAGATTAAAATAAGCTATTTGAATTTTAACTTTAATCTGTACTCAAATTGGAAAATTTTCTGACTGGGTTTTCCCTCGAACGACCTATGTGGGATGGTTGCCAGCTACCAACCGAAGGTCGTGGGTTTCCCCCACAATAAAAGTGGCAATGCCGTCATATACATGGAATTGAAATTATCTTGAGCGAGGCGTAAAACACCACACAATTAATCTGTAGTCAGAGGCTTCCACAAGTCATTCTATGAGCACAAGCCTGAATTTTCCGGGTTCTTTATCACAGGATGGTAGAGGTTCCATACTGACTATGAGCCTTGTTTCTTTACAGGCCTTATTTTTTTCAAAAGTTGGCTTGAATGATTCACCATTTTCGTGAAATTTAACCGCTGTAACCAGCCATTCAGTTACATGTACCTCCGAAAAATTTTGCGTAACCGATTAAAGCATTTGATCAAATTTTGACAGACATCCGGTTTTTTCTGAGGTTATTAACTTCTTTGCCTTTAAAAAATGATATTTTTTCAATACAAATTGACAATTCCAAAAACTGACCTGGCATGAGCTACCAAAATTCACACTTTTTTCATAATTTTTGATCGTCACGACAGTAAGAGGTCTTCAAATGGTCTTCAAATGGTCTTCGAAAAACTAAATGATTGGCGTTGGAATGAGAAAAATCCATACAGTATGTGGCCTGTACAAGCCGAAAATGTGTTCGAAAAGTAATCAAAATTTAAATACCGTAAATGCTCGACCCTTTCAGCGATTTTATGGGGAGGTGGGGGGAGTGACTCTGACAGCTCAAGTCTTCTATTTACTCCCGATCGACGAAAACTTCAATGACGCCGACTAGAGAGGGGTGGGTAATTGGTTTCACGCCTGTGTCGGGTAGATGAACAAACATCGCGCCAGGTGGGCACCAGTTTGAGAGCCACGTGTTGGTCTATAACTGCCTAGCATCAGCGGACAGTCGTGAGACACTTTGTCCATTTTCATGTTTAAAATAACCATCTGCCTTTCAATAGGTTGATTTAGAAAAAGAATATAAAAAATTCATGTAGAGTTTGGTTTATTTTGCGTACAAACCGTGTAGTCATGTCCACAGGTTGCACGTGAGCGTCCGTAAAAGTGTCATAAAATGACCGCAATTTTCAATGACATTTCATTTTCCCATCTTTCACTGTTTTTTTTCACAGCTGCAGGTTGATAAATTATTCATGGGAATAACAAAACAATAACAGATATTTGTCACTAATTCAAAACTGTTGACAATTTCTGCCTACATGCCTTCAGTTCGGCAGAAAACGAAAGTTTGGTGACGTTTGCAAAACATTTCAAGGTCGAGGAGCAATCATTGTTGGGGTTCAGTGACCAATACTCACATAGAGTTGTATGAAATAATGGTTGATCCCTTTCGCAGAGAAAAATTGATTTGGTTTGTGATCACATCCTTTTATGGTGTGTTTTGAATTATTTTGACAGAAATTTTAACACTGTTTGGATAATTTATAACTTTAACACTTTTCTAACTCTTTTGTCATTCAATGACATAATTTCACAATTTTTACTCTTTCTCTTTCAGTTCGCAAAATTTACCCGTTAATAAACCAAATAAATATTTACTATTGTGTTTTTTTTATATGTTGGGAACATTCTTTTTCGTTTAAATGGAAAAGTTTCACCCGTAAAAAGGATGAGAAATCATGTAAAACGTAAGGGTTGTAATTTTGTTTACTGCCGATATGACTTAATTTGCACGGTAAAACGGTCGTGTTCATAGAGATATTATAGATATTTGCAAATGCCGACATCGCCCAAATTTAAACTGGATAAACACTTATGAATCTGATGTAGACTTTTGTTTGGTTTTTACAATCTGGTTGTACCGAAAACAATATATCCGATATATTTTCTGACTGGTGTTTAGTCGATCTCTTGCTGGCTTTACACAAGCTCCATTGTCGATCTGACAGCGTGCCCCTCAACAAGCATATTAAAGTGGGCTATAAGCTGCACAGTGAGTGGCCTACTTTATCCATATAAAGCAGCCCGTAGTTGAACTCTAGTCAAGGCGGCAAATTGTCCGATGCGTGAACTGCTGACTATTTTATAAACCGCTTGTACTTCGTTATTTCGCCCTTGTAATTATCATTAACTCATTAATTATGCCGATATTGAAAATACTCCCACAAGTTATGATTATCGATTCCCATGAAAACACAACGGAGTTAAAATATATTGTTGATAATAAAAGAAATATTTGAATTTATGTAGAACCACCGGCCTAGGCTTATATTTTATTATTATAAGCCTGACTTGCATAACAATCAATCAACCAAATTAACGTAGGGTTTGGAATTGTATGAAATATGAGAAAGATTCTGTGTTTTCTGAAAATTAAAGCTTATAAAAACACCAACAAATTTCACGAGTATGACTTTATTTGAAAACCACATATGGTAATACCAGAAGTCTATCAAGAGACTTCTGGTAATACGCATAGGCCTATCGAGGTGAAATAACTATCGGCCGTTGTCGGTAACTGTAACCCAGACTACAGTTATAAATACGGGGACAAATCTCAAATTCATTCCTCAATCAAAATCTTCATAGCCTTTTGTTTTTCTAAAACCATTATCAAATGCGATTTTCCCCAGACTTTGTGAGATTAGTCCAAATTCCTTTCCGATAAACCACAGCCTAGATCGGAAAAAAACAACAACAACAACAGCAGCATCGATTAAAATGCGTCAAAATCGAAAACAAGCTAAAAGAAAATTGAATTAATCGGCATATCTTTACAGATTCATTTTTTATAACAAAATAGATGAACGTATTTTCTCATTTCACATCACAAACCGGTACATTGACGAACGAATGGACTGGCTTGCAGGTTAGTCCGTTGTCACTGTGTGAGCTCAGGCACTCTGAATATCACATGTGGGTTGTGTATTGTGTGTTTAGCACAACACCAATTTACCACCTGTGGGTAGGCCATTATACTTTTTCTAGTCTGCGAAACGGATTATCCCCACATTCCCCATTTTAGTTTCTATCATATGCTCTCTAGCTTTTCGGCAATATTCCCCCCTGGCATCGCCGAAAGGGTCGAGCATTTACGGTAACCAGAAGGACCATTCATTCATTCTAAGTCAAAGTTAGTTCAAAACAATACTTTATCGTACATTTTCGAGACTAGAAGCACTAAAAAGTTTCTGAGAAAAATAGACAAAAATTTCAACATTCTGTTTTAACGTCAAAATATCAACATTTTGGCAGCTCATGCCACTTTAAAATAAGATATTCGAATTTGAACTTTAATCTGTAGTCAGAGGCTTCCACAAGTCATTCTATGAGCACAAGCCTGAATTTTCCGGGTTCTTTATCACAGGATGGTAGAGGTTCCATACTGACTATGAGCCTTGTTTCCTGACAGGCATTATTTTTTTCAAAAGTTGGCTTGAATGATTCACCATTTTCGTGAAATATAACCGCTATAACCAGCCATTCAGTTACGTCAAAAAAATTTCATAGCCGCTTAAACCATTTGATCAAATTTTGACAGACATTCTGTTTTTTTCTGAGGTTACATGTATTAATTTCTTTGCCTAATGATATTTTTTCAACACAAATTGACAATTCCAAAAACTGACCTGTCTGAAAGTAGGAGAACTATTCACTCTCTGACTTGAACTTTACAATGCCATCATATATTAAAGTGGACTGTCTGAGAGGTGCTTATAACATGAATGAATCAAAACATTTGAAAGCTATAAAAGTATCCTAGTCTTTTTTTTTTGACTGTTAAAGCTGACAGGTCTATGGGGGAAGATTCTCGGAAGAAAGAAGATAATCGCTGAGCCTAGACGGGGCGACAAGGCCGACTTCGATGATTTACTGAAATACTTCTATGGTGTTATAAAAGGGGAGTCTGACTGCAGTGATGAAGGTGGGTGACTTCATCTCCCTATGTGGAAGTGTTGCCAGGTACTCGCTGACGGTCGTGGGTTTTCTCCCCCACTAAACCTGGCAACGCCACAGACAGTATTAGGGAAATAATTTTTTGTGCGGCAAAAAAACATCGATCATTTTATGATTTTGTCCGTTATTATGACAGATCTTTGGTTAATACGAATTACTGGTTTCACCAAAAAATGTTATTTCAACATCAATCCTTTAGTTTTCTATAGTATTCTCTTTACAATCTAAATTTATAAAAAGAATCTAAATTTTGGCAGCTCAATGCGGTCATTAATTCAATTTTCATTTCTTAACATTGCAAAATGAAAATTGGAAATGACCATTTTTAAGTTCAAATTTTCATTTTCTACATTTTGAAAAAGTGAAAAGGCAAATTAAAAATTGAAAAATGACCGTCATTTTTCTATTTTTAATTTGCGTGTTGAAAAGTGAGAGAACAAAAATTGAAAATTGAACGTCAAATTTCAATTTTCATTTCTTTTCAAAGAGTAGAAAATGAAAATGAAAAATTGAACTTAAAAATGGTTATTTGCAAATTTCATTTTGCAATATTAAAAATTGAATTAACAAACGTTACACAAACCCAAGGCCATTCAACTTACCATCGCTAAATAAGCGCTTTCAATCAATTTTCAGATTATGATGAAGGTGATGACAGTTGTATAGACGGAGCGCTCTTTCTTGCTGTGTGTCGAGGAAAAGTTAGCGAGGGTCTGGATTTTGCAGATAACAACGCCAGGGCTGTCATCACTGTATGTTTCCATATCTATTATTTAGATATAACGAATAAGTTGCTTTTTGAAGTGGCATGAACTGACAAAATGTTGATATTTTCCATTAAAACAAAATTCTTAAAATAGCAACTATTTTTCTCAACAAGAAAAACTAATAAAGTTTTCTTGCTAATAATCCTGAGAATGAACTTTAATTGTTTTGAACTAATTAAGCCTTTAAATGAATGAACTTTCGTCACGTTTATTTAAATATTTACTTTTCGAACGCTATTTCACTTTGTGCAAGAAAGCTCAAAGCAAGTTTAAAAGTTATAATCTCTGACTTTCAAGTCCCTTAAAGATGATTATTTTTTCCATTCCTGATTGAAAATGTGGTAATATTTTTTTTTTATAACAGGTTGGAATTCCTTTCCCTAATTTCAAAGATACCCAGGTAAAAACAAGTTCTCCTACATGTGGGTCACATCATTATGAGTCAAATGTTAATGGCCTCAGTGGTTTATTCCATAGAGGAATAGTGCAACACAAATCCAACTCAGTTCCAAGAAAAAAATTAAAAATGTCTGAATGGCTTTTTCACTTGAGCGTCTTTTGTGGAAGAGTGGTCAGATACTCTCCAAAGGTCAGGGTTTCCTCCCTCACTTAACCAGGCAAAGCTTCCATATATTAAAGTGAAACAATCTTGAGTATGGCGTAAAGCGTCAGTCAATCAATCGATCAAGTCCCAAGAAAAATGTGAAAAATTTCTGAATGGGTTTCGCTCATCTGATAGAGTTGCCAGGTACTCTCCAAAATTCAACGCCAAGAGTCAACAATCTTGAGTTTAGCTTAAATCATTAATTAATCAATCCAATTTACTTGATTAGGACTAGTAGTAGTTTTGTTTAAACAATATTTAATATCCAAGGAAATAAGAGAATGCCCCCACATACTGAAGGGGAAGCAATCTATTAGTATAGAGATCACAGAGTGCTCCCACATACTGAAGGGGTAGCAATCTATTAGTATAGAGATCACAGAGTGCTCCCACATACTGAAGGGGAAGCAATCTATTAGTATAGAGATCACAGAGTGCTCCCACATACTGAAGGGGTAGCAATCTATTAGTATAGAGATCACAGAGTGCTCCCACATACTGAAGGGGTAGCAATCTATTAGTATAGAGATCACAGAGTGCTCCCACATACTGAAGGGGAAGCAATCTATTAGTATAGAGATCACAGAGTGCTCCCACATACTGAAGGGGAAGCAATCTATTAGTATAGAGATCACAGAGTGCTCCCACATACTGAAGGGGTAGCAATCTATTAGTATAGAGATCACAGAGTGCTCCCACATACTGAAGGGGTAGCAATCTATTAGTATAGAGGTCACAGAACTTTTTATGGTGGGTTTTATATACTTGGAATGTGCCTAGCACAGACCAGATAAACGTTTTGGCACTATGCATTTGTTAAATTTAAATGTTGAATCTTGAAGTATTAAGAATTATTCAGTTTGTATGTGTTCGTCACAGAACAAAGTCGCCGTAACCATCTTGTCGTTAGTCTGGAAAATGTAAGTTTGGGACCTTGAAAAGTCTGGAAATTAGAAAATTGACAAGGTGTATGAACCCTGACATTGGAAGACATAATATCCAAAGACAAAGCGTGTTAACTTTAAAGTTTTTAGCCCCAGCATGCATTGTGGGCCGAACAATATCACTTTGTGAATCGTAGTTTGATTACCCGGGAGTCCTCATTAGTTATTTGTAACCTCCAACTTCTTCCAGGGGCCTCTGTGGCTCAGTAGGTAGAGCGTTGGACGCTCAATCCGAACAGCCTTCCACCAATGGGTCGGGGGTTCGAATCCCACTCAGTCCCAAAAAATTGGAAAATTTTCTCACTCGAACGACCTATGTGGGATGGTTGCCAGTTACCACCGGAAGGTCGTGGGTTTCCTCCGGGCATAGAGCCCGGTTTCCTCCCACAATAAAACTGGCAACGCCGCCATATAAGTGAAATAATCTTGAGCGCGGCGTAAAACACCAAACAATCAACAATCAAACCAACTTCTTCCAATACTACTAAAAGCATTCATTTGGTTACTCCCCTTTATAAATCTTCGGTCACCAGGTGGAGTTGAAAAGGAAGTACAATGACAGATACAGCAGTGTACGAGGTCTGTTATCTGGGAGTGAATGGTATGAGATTCAAGCCTACCGAGCCCTTAATCAAGCCCTGGGCAGGTGTATTAGACACAGGTATGTTATCAGTAAATAACCGACACTAATTGACGGGCCTGGGTGAGAATCGAACTCACGACTTAGCATTACCGTCCCAACGCTGTACCATCTGGGCTACCTCGCCCTGTTTGGAACGGTTCGCTTGTTAGATTCTCTTATACACAGCAGAGCTTAAACCAAGCCCATGACTATTTCTTTTTTAGACCACCATGATCTCATGGTGGTCTTATCAAATCGCTTTTTGTCCGTGGTCCGTCGTCCGTCGTCTGTCATCCGTCGTCCGTCGTCTGTCGTCCGTCGTCCGGTGTCTGTAAACTTTTCTTGTGATCGCGATTCCAAGAGAACTACTGGTCGGATTTTCATCAAATTTTACAGACATGTTCCCCTTATGGTCTAGTTGTGCAACATCTATTTTGTTTGCTCATTTGCATATTAAAATGGCCGCTGGAGGCCATTTTGTGATTTTTACCTACATAGTTTGTGATCGCGGAATCTAGAAAACCACCAGGCCGATCTTGATGAAATGTTTTTGTATTGGTTCCCCATATGGTCTAGTTGTGCAACATCTATTTTTCTGAGCTCATTTGCATATTAAAATGGCCGCTAGACGACCATTTGGTTTTTCTATTTTTTATTACTTTTCTCTCTTGTGACCGTGATTCCAAGAGAACTACTGGTCGGATTTTCATCAAATTTTACAGACATGTTCCCCTTATGGTCTAGTTGTGCAACATTTATTTATTTTGCTCATTTGCATATCAAAATGGCCGTTAGGCGACCATTTTGTTTTTCTACTTTTTATCACTTTTCTCCTAAAGTAATGAGAGGATCTTCGTAAAACTTTGTACGCAGGTTAACCCTATGGCCTCGGTGCGTACTATGTACTTTTTTGCTCATTTGCATATTAAAATGGCCGCTGGGCGACGATTTTGTTTTTCTTCTTTTTGTCACTTTTCTCCTAAAGTAAAGAAAGACTAGGATTTTCGTAAACTAATTTGAACGCATGTTAGCCCTATGGTCTCGTTGCACACTATGCACTTTTTTGCTCATTTGCATATTCAAAATGGCGGCCACTGGCCATTAATTTTTTATCACTGTTCTAAAGTAATGAAAGGATGTTCGTAAAATGTTATGTTAACCCTATGGCCTTCTTATGCACTCGCTCCTTTGCATATCCAAAATGGCGACCGGTAGCTTTTTTTCTGTGATTTCTATCTACATAGTTTGTGATCGCGGACTCAACAAAACTACCAGGCGGATCTTGATGAATTTTTTTTGTGTTGCTTCCTCATACATATGGTCAAGTTATGCAACATGTATTTTTTTCGTCCTTGGGGTTTTCATTTAACACATTCGATACCGCTGTCGCCATTTGGGCGTTAGAGTGCTAGCCTGTTTCATCACCGAAGACATCGTATGGCGACAGCAGAAAAGTCGGCTAAAACCCCACTGACGCCGTATGGTTATTTTTTCTTACAACTTCAACTGATTTTGAAAATGCACAAATAAAATCACATGTTGCATCTGTTGGTTGCTTTGTGTTTTGTTTTGTCAATCTTCGAATACGGTTAAAGAGGTTTAATTTACTTTAACGGACGCGCAATTCACTGATAACTTCCAACTTTTCTAGGTGAGAACGGACACTTCAAGCATTTGTATATAACAAGTAGATGTTAAATTTGACAATAAAAGCTTGTGGAATTCCTTATATTTACAGCTTCAGATCTAAATATATATTTTCCTTGTCTCCAATATACTGACAGTGAGTGAGATATTTAAATATCTATGATTAAAAAGTGCTAAAATCGGGTGGTGAAATTAGTTCGCTAGTGCGAGTTCCCGCTGTCAATCACAGGGCCCCTGCCAGGCATTTTAAAAGCATGACCCAGTTAAAGACAAATAAGCTATTTTTTGGCACTGAGGACGTTATTTTGGAATTTCCTAGTCCAGAGTAGTGGAAAAAAGGCATTTATCGGAGCTTTATTAAACCTCAGAGTGAAATTGCAATCCTCGGGTCATTTTAAAACGTATCAAAATCGACTCCTTTCAGATTTCCAAGGGCGACTATAAGAAACAGTTTATCTATGCATGTTGCCGGCCACCACGGCTTGTTCGAAGTCGTAAAATGGCCTTCTCGAATTTGGATTTTAAACGCCTAAATTCTTTCCAAAAATGTAACAATAATAAATATTTTTAAAGGAGAGTGTCCCCTAAGACACTTAAGAAGATCCATATTGTATTTTTCGGAGTTTGAAAGGAAGGAATATTTCAAAATGAAATGAAATACACGGCAACGTACAATCATGCACTATTTTGCCGATCGAATTTGCATTCAGGCAGCTATGTACAGCAACTGACTTCGCAATTTTAAATGCTATTTACCAATAAAGTAACTGAAATGTTTTTATTCAATCATATATTTATATCAAATCGTGCATGAAGATTTTTTTATAAGAGTTCACTAATTTCTGAACGAATCGGGACATTTTTTTACATTGATTTTTAAACTGACTTTCGTCATGTTTAAATTTTTACTCATCAGACGAGTGATACGTCGCCCATTCTTCACTTTTCACGGGCTATTTTTGACAGATATACATTATCTTTTGATTTGTAAACAAACACTAAATGCATCTTGGTAACATGTGTACAATCGTTTTGGATTTTGTAAATTTTAATTGTGTACGGGACTCGAACAAGCGATATCAATGACTGGCCTGTGTGCAAGTACATATAGCTCCGGTAAGTAGCGTTAATGTGCGGCCTCCTTGAAGAAAGTTGGTTTTGAGTTTTCAGATAACAGCCACTATCTACCGAAACTTTGTTCTTGTCCAGCCAGCCACCAACTGAAGAAATAAATTTCACCTATCAAATTTGCGATCCGTTAGAAGCAGCCTCACTTTCTGATAGTGTTCTATGGTGGGCTAAGATCAGTTCACTGATCTCTTGTTTTAGCTGCAATCATCATCAGGGAAATTACTGAATTCGTAAATAACATTGTTTTTGCCTTATATGTACAATCGCCCCATGGACATCACAATGTGGCCTTAGCAAACGGTCAAAGAGATTCGACACACCCAGCATGGCCAATTTGTGAGATCAAAAATGTCATGATGCCATAAAGCTGTTTAGCTGAATGTGTTTTAATTGTTAGAAAAGTTTGGCTTAGTTTTACGATGAAATTCAAAGCTTCTTTATAGATTAGATTAGAAATTATAATAACGGTTTGAATTTTAGCATCTCGTTCCACTTTGTACTTATTAGTGGAACTAATGCTTTATTTTGATAATTATTTTGCTGTCCCTTACCATTGTAGAAACGATTGGGGAGCTTTGATAATGATTGATGACCGGTTTGTTCGACAACCACAGAGATACAACAAAGGTAAACAGATTGACCAATATGAACATTGCAAAGATATCTATTATCAAACTGATACAGGAGCTTGAAAACTTACTGTTAAAATTTCACTTAGTCCCTCAGAAGATTAATAGTTTTTCATGCCGCTCAAAATAATAAACTGCGTAACAAATGCAAATGCCAGTAACAATCAGTGTAAAACGCGACTTGAAATATACTTGTAATATATAATTTTAAACACTAAAACACACAGGCACAGGTAAAATCTTCTTGTCTAAAATAACCATGGAGATAAATATCTAATTGAGGTATTTCATTTAGACCTTTATACCCCATCATAAGCCACACAACCCATGATATTTTATTAGGTTGATGACTGGCAGGGGTTCGGATTTAGTCATGATATTTCATTAAGTTACTTGTAATATTTTTGAACACTAAAACACTCGAGCACAGGGAAAATCTTCTTGTCTAAAATAACCATGGAGACAAGTTTCTAATTTGTTAAAAAGAGGTATATCATTTAGACCTTTATACCCCATCATAAAATTGTAACAAACCAGACCTATGATATTTCATTAGGTTGACGACTGACAGCAGCTTAGCCTTGGTCTGTAGAATTTTCTGGAAGCCTTTTGTAACACATTGACAATGGTTACACATCTTAACTATGGCAAGAACATCGGTGGACTGAGATTGAACCCCATAAATTTTATATTGTAGGCTATGAATTATGACACTTCAGTGTTTATAATAATGTTTGAATTTCATTGTCAGGTCTTTCCAAGTGGGTGAGGAACAAAGCCTGTTCATTCTCGTCTTTTAAAGTGGCAATGGAGTCCTTGAAGACTTTCACTAAAGGGAGAATACAGCATGATGAAAATAATGCAAGGTGAGATAAAGTTTCACATAAAGGAACATATCCTCATATTATTTCACTAATATAATTATGGAATTAATTTTCCCTCGCTCTTTGTGGCCAGGCCAAACATTTCGAAAGGTATTAAAGAGGGGGCCTCAGTGGTCCAGTGGGTTAGAATGATGGTCCCTTAGTCCCACACAGACCTTCCATCGATGTGTCACGGGTTTGAATCACACTGAGACCAAATAAAAATTTGGAGTGGATTTTTCACTCGGTCACCGTGTGTGGAAGAGTTGCCAGGTACTCGCCGAAGGTGGGGGTTTCCTCGATGACGCGCGGTAATCTTCTAAATTAATTTTTTTTCATTCCATCACCTTGTATGGATGAGTTACCTGTTGAAGTGTGGGGATTTCCTCTGAGCAAATAGCTAAATCCCCTACTAAACCTGGCGTTTGTGAATCCCCTAATAAACCTGGCATTAGAAAATCCCCTACTAAACCTGGCGTTTGTGAATCCCCTAATAAACCTGGCATTAGAAAATCCCCTACTAAACCTGACGTTTGTGAACAACATCAACCAATCAATGGAACATTTTAGCCTGGTCACACGGGCTGGAGGAAAGGTCATTGACCTATATAATCATTAGCAAAATGATCTGACCAAAAGTGACTTGTATTCTGGTTGTTTTAAAAAATTGATTCATTGCACGTCCAATTGTGACCATAGGGTGTCCAATAATTGTATATAAACTCCTCTGACTGCCTTTCCACCCCGCTAAACCTGTCAGCACCGGCATATTAGTGAAATAATCGAGTTCATTGTAATACATCAAACCATCAAAATTCTTGAGAACCAAAACAATATTTCAAGGCCCAGGTAAAAAGCAACTGACCTTTGAAAAACAATTTTACATGGGTTGTTTTCTCTTTTAATTTTTTATTTCTGTTTCAGTGATACTTCAGGATTACCCACCTCACAAGGTACCGACTCCTCCGCTTTTGAAACGCCACTAAAAACAGGAGTCAAGAAAAATGGGGAACAAGGCAAGGGGGATAATCAGAGCAGTTTATTAACTCCCTTGAAGCAACTAACATCCACCCCTCTTGCAAACTTACCTAAGGCTGAATTATCAGCTTTGTCATCCCTGGGTTGTGAATCTCCACCCATGTCACTTCCTTATAAGGATAAAGACCACGCCTATGTCAGTTTGATTGACACCCCTTCTAGCATCTCGCATCCAAATAAGGAAGAGGGGTCCGCCTCCTTTAGTATGAATGGTTCATCTAATTCAAGCACATTAATTCTGTCAGATGTCAAAAAGGCAAGTGATTTACAAGAAAACAAATCAGGTGTGCATCGATTCTTTCAGTTCTGTAAGATTCCTAACAGCTCAAAAACTCCTGCTAAAGTGGGCGACAATGAACAAAATTACAGTGATAGCTGTGTTAAACAGCAAGGTGATGCTGGATGTGGCCCTGAACACAAAACAAATAATCAAATCAACGATCGGAGTAATAATAAAGCCGTTGCTCCAAAAACAGACAATGAAAACCAGAGAACAGAATTACTTTCGGAGAAAAAATCACCTAATTTTGTTTCCAATTGTAAAAGCCAAGAGGATCTACATTCATCTGCTGATATATTTGAAGATAATAGTCCAAAATTCAAAATGGAGACCGATTTTTTACAAAATGGCTGCCATGAAACAGAAAATGCGAAAGCTATTGCAAAGCGGCCATTATTTCGAAAAACTGTCCCTGGTTTTAATAATATGAAAGCAAAAGAGGATTTTAAGCACTTTTGGATTGATTCAGACTTTGAAGGGGATTCCAAGGAGGGAAATGGTCCGTCAAATAAACGGAAGAGTAATTCAAATTGTGAGGAAAACACTTCAGTTGAAAGAAAATGTGATTTAAACGACAAGAACGAAGCTTCAGATCAAGGAATAACTTCTTCAAAATGTGCTCTAAACAAGGGAGATAATTCGTCTTCAAATGTGGAAAACATTGCTTGTACTATTGGGAAAGGTACTAGTGAGGCACATGGACCGTCTAATGTTCGGATAAGTGTCTCCAATTCAAGACGCGCCACAAATGATGAGAAGCTTTCTCCCACGGAAGATGTTGTAACGAGGAGAAAGACTCGTGCAACAACACGGAGAGCTGTCAGCAAAAGGGAAAGATACCTGAGTGAAGAGGAACCGTCTAAACGAAGAAAGGCTGCTAACGAGGTACATCCATTAACTGTTTGGAACTCACTTTAAACATGGTTTCCATTCTATTGAGAAATGTATGGGTTTTTTTTTTTTTTGTCTACATGTATAAATACAAATGTTGTTTTTTTAAAGTGACATGAGTGCCAAATTTCAGACTTTTTCCATAAATACTGATTGTACATAATGTAGTAAGTGTATTAACTACCTTGTAAAACGTTGAAATAAAGAATATTGGTAAACTAGCCAGTACATGTAACTTGTGTGTACCAAAGAGGTTTGCTAAACGCACAAAATTCAAATAGCTGGGATGTTGGAGTACATATTAGGGTCTATTTGGCTTATAAAAACTACCTTTGAGTATATATCAGAAAGCTCTTATTTTATACGTTGATAAAATTAACCAACAATTAGCTAATTCTGTATCTACAAAATTGTCCCTATATTTGTCAGCTCATGCCACTTTAATTGTCTACTTGTTGTGGAGTATGATATGTGCCCACAGTCCACAGTGCATGTTGTTGATTGATTGATGTTTTAACCCCATTATTTCAGCTATATGGCAGCGTTGCCAGGTTTACTGCAGAAACTGGACTTCTTGCATGGAAGAAACCCCACCCTTCGAACAAGTCCCTGGCAACCTATCCATATAGGGTGACCGAGGGAATAGCCCACTATGAAATTTATCTTTGAACAGTGTGTGATTCAAACCTGCTACATTTTGATGATAGGCTTGCATAGACTGATCCAGAGACATTTTGATACCTGTATACAGGTATGGGCGCCCAAACTCACAAGCAAAAAATCCGCACAAATTCTTAAAACCAACAGATTATAATGTCAAAATAGCATTTAATGTTGAATTTTAGGCCAGAGATGTTGTTTTTGTCTTATTGTTGGAACATTTTGAACCGAAATGGTATGCCCAAATTTTCCCTGGATCAGTCCCTGGCTTGAGTCAGCCTGAGAGACCATGGCACTACCGACTGAGCTACCAAGGCACAGGTCATCCAGACAATACATTCATCCAGGATCTGAAAATAGGGTGTCCAAAATAGCTATTTTTGCACATTCTCCACAAAATTGGGTGTCCAAAATGACCTACTTTTGGTATCTTGGCCATGTTAAATTGCTGGATTATTGGGTGTCCAAATAAGATGAATTTTTACCACAGGGTGTCCAAAAGACACGTGGGCGTCCCTATGGATGACCCCTTGATCCAGACTTTGTGTCTTATGTGCTATATTATATTGCCACAGCTGAAAGTAACTAACCTGTCTTTGTTTTACACATTATTTCTCTATTTCCCTACTTTAGACACATTTCAAGGAGACAGATGATAAGATTCTATGTTCTCACTGTGGTTCTGTCGTCATTACTGATCTACAAGGTTTGTTTAAAAGATTCTATTTTCATTTGAGAACTTTAATTTAAATGTGTCGGTTTGTCCTTCCGCAGAAAAACAACATTAGTCTCATTTCATTTAATGGGTTTGAATCTCACTCAATCCTTAAAGAAAAACTTTATAAAAAAAATTCTGAGTGGTTTTTCAATCTGCTCTATGTGGAAGGGTTGGCAGGTACTTGCTCAAGTACATTGAGCCCAGTTTCCTCCCCCACTAATCCTGGCAAAGCACCATATAAGTGAAATAAACTTGAGTGCTGCATTAAAAGGACACACAGCCTAAGTTTGTTCTGATTCTCCGTTGACCTTCAGATTAATAAAGAAATACTAAGGAAGTGATCAATCTCGCATGACAGACTGCAAGTCTACTTTCCACCAAAAATTACATTTAAACAGATAGTTGTTTAGTGAATTTCCTGTTGCTATTGTTTTATGTCTGACAGTCAGTAAACAAACAACTGAGAATGCGCCACACACACAGCCACAAAGGGCAGTGCTGACAAAGGATTCCTCTAACTCACTCCTTATTCAACGGTCCCGGGGGCCAGGAAGTTTACCAATAGCTATCTTGAAACCTCATGTTTATATAAAGAACAGTCGAATAGTTCACATTTTAACAATTTTTGTTTTCCTGCTTCAAGGCTTGTCCCTTTAAACATCAACCAATGAAATATTTCATTTAGCTTGATGCCAATCTTGAATTTCCTCCAAACCTGCTATTCAGTTTTATTAATTTATTTATATCCAGGTTTTTATGATACTTTGATGATTGTAATTTTTGTCTCCTGCAGGGGCAGATAACGATTGTCGTGTACCTGAGTTTGTGCAAAGGATTGGCTCACAGTTCACAAAACAATTTCTTAATAATGGAAAACCAACAGAAGACCTTGAGTTGATAGGATCAGGGTCTACAGAAAACAGTAAGTACCAAGTCCTTTCATATGGCTTCTACTAAAAATGATATGCTTTGATTCGCTTTTTATTTTCAGGGACTGATCCAGGGAAAATTTGGGCATACCATTTCGGTTAAAATGTTCCAACAATAAGACGAAAACAACATCTCTGGCCCAAAATTCAACATTAAATGCTATTTTGACATTAAAATCTGTTGGTTTTAAGAATTTGGGCGGATTTTTCGCTTGTGAGTTTGGGCGCCCATAACTGTATACAGGTATGAAAATGTCTCTGGATCAGTCTATGATTTTACAAGAACTTCTCTTTGAATAATATCAAACTTTTTTTTTGATGTATTGGATACATACCTGTTTATACAAGCATTCAGTATTTTGATAGATTAAATTGGCATGAGCCGCCAAAAAAAGGGCTTTTTGGTCATAACTTTTAACAAGAAGTATGAAATAAGAGTATGAAACAAATAGCCAGCTCATGCTATTTTAAAGGCAATTTAAAGTTTATATCTGACCTCATTTGACAAGATCTGAATTGATTTGCTCATATTAAAACTTCAAATTTGTACAGTAAAATCAAGAATCAAATCAGCTTTCAAACTTTGTCTTGTCAGTAGTTAGTATACGCTAAAATGGCTGCCTTTATTGCTAACTTCTGAAAATAGCTGGAGCCAATCAAACAATGCTTAGGCAGTATTGGTATCCTCTCAGCCAATCAGATCTAGGCTAGACAGAAACATTTTCTAAAGACTTACATTTAGACGCACAATCTATTGACAACTTACTCTATACGTCCCTAACATTGATTTAAAAGCAAATATGATAAATACCGATACGATTCTTTGTTCACCAATCCCTGGGAAATAACATCAGCTGTCCTGAACATATGACCTTAGTTGGGAATAATATTGTTGAAATTTTAGGTGATTTACGGTAATTTTGTGAGGGACAATTAAGGCCAGTGGTCTTTGTTTCTCTCGCTGTTGGCCTTTGTCATATTTGTTTTTTTGTTTTTTTTTCAGGTTAAGCGATACCATCAAGGCCAAATTGAACGGCCAAAATTCAAGGCATGTCAATAGCTTTTTGTTTTTATCATTTCAGCAAATTTAAACATATTGAGGAACAGTTACTGGTGTGAAGAAAACCAATGCTGTGTCCAGTATTATAAATGTAGGACATGTCCTTTTGATGGAGGGTTCATCGTCATTAAAGTTGTCTGTGCTAATGAACATAGTATCTATCAGACTGGAATGGTAAGCCAATGAAGAAATACTATGTTTAATAACTAACATTATTATCCAGCAGAGAAGTTTCTCTGCAATCTGATTGGTCAATTTCCACCTGATTAATACTCGTATCAAATGATGGCTCGACCGTTATCAATTACCACGCTGGCCATGTAAAAAAATTGTATCCCCCCCCTCCACGATAACTATTACATGTGTATGAGCTGTTTGACTAAGACTGGGATATTAATTATTTTCTCTTAAACCCCGGGCCAAGTGGGACTCAGTCGGTTAGAGCAATTGTCTCTCAGTCCGAAACAGACTTTCCGTCGATGTAGCCCAGGTTCGAATCCAATTCAGACCAATTAAAAATTGATAAAGTTCTGGGTGGATTTTTCATTCGATTGCCATATGTTGCTAGATACTCGCCGAAGGTCGCAGGTTTCCTCCTAGTAAAAAAGCCTGGTTTCCTCTCCCTCTAAACCTGGCAATTGAAATAATCCTGAATGGAGCGTAAAATGTTAATGAAGCAATCAATCTTCAATCAACCAAATTATGATATTATTACGTCTTTCATATAGTTAAGTCACATGTTTAAAACCTAAATTATAATTTTTTTCTCAGTTTAATATCCTTTCGTTCATTCATGCACTGTAACAAACGGAGTTAGACTAATTCTTCAAATTCCAAGTTGATATTTTTAACAGGAATAATTTTGCAGAGCTTTATTATGTTTTCCCATGTTATTTCCATAAAGTAGTTCTATGCAGCCTTACAAGTGAAATAATCTTGAGTACTGCATATTACATCAATCAATCAATCAAATCTTGTTTTTCGCAGATGTGGGTTTTGACCAAGGACAAAAGTTGATATTCGCTTGGAAAGAAATAAATTGGGAGTAGATCAAATAGATCAAAGATAAAGATGTCTTTCCCAATTCACAACAAGAATATATTGTGGGTGCAACGTGGAGAAATACAGCAAAGACTATGATTCTACAGAAAAGGAAATTTATTCTTTCAGATTACTGTCTTAAATGAAAACTTTGATGTTCAAATTCCTCTTGGCAAAAAGCCCAGTTTCCTCCTCCACAAAACCGGCCACACCGCCATACAAGGGAAACACTATTGACTGAGGCGTAACACACCAATCAATCAATCAATCTTCAGCTTTCCTAGCTACAGTAATGGGTCACGGGTTCGATTCCCACTCAGTCCCAAAATTGGAAAATTTTCTGACTGGGTTTTCACTCGAACGACCTATGTGGGATTGTTGCCAGTTACCAACGGAAGGTCGTGGGTTTCCTCCGGGCATAGAGCCCGGTTTCCTCCCACAATAAAACTGGCAACGCCGCCATATAAGTGAAATAATCTTGAGCGCGGCGTAAAACACCAAACAATCAATCAATCAATCCTAGCTACAGTATATTGTCATATATCCAAGTGGATATACGGAATTAGATGAACCTTTTTGGGGGGAGACCCATGATAAAAAGTTTTAATGGTGAGATAAGGAGTTTCAAAACCTCAAGGGGCCTCCGCGGCTCAGTAGGTAGAGCGTTGGACGCTCAATCCGAACAGCCTTCCACCAATGGGTCACAGGTTCGAATCCCACTCAGTCCAAAAAAATTGGAAAGTTTTCTGACTGGGTTTTCACTCAAACGACCTATGTGGGATGGCTGCAAGTTACCACCCGAAGGTTTTGGGTTTCCTCCCACAATAAAACTGGCAACGCCGCCATATAAGTGAAACAATCTTGAGCGCGGCCTAAAACACCAATCAATCAATCAAAACCTCAAGACTCTCACCATAGAGGATGTCTTTGAAATCAGGCATACAAATTTCTCTCCCTACTAGACCTGACAATGTTGCAATAGGGAGTGGGAGTCACGTGACAATTCCACAAATTTCCTGTCACCGGCTTTGTCATTACGCATGTGGGAAGCCTTTTATCGTTCGAATATGACGCTCATTTCTGACGTTTTGGAACAAAAAACGTCAATCGAACTGAAAACGTCACCGGATATCGCGAAATCTCTCGGTAGACTCCCAGGCCCTATACAAGTAAAATATCTTGACTGTGTCAAATTATCAATCAATAAATCTCTCAGACAACTAGCTTTCTATAGTGCAATAATCTAGTTTTAAAACACCTATCAATTACGCTCATCAAGGTTTTAATTATTATTATAGTCATTTTCATAATCACACTAACACAATGCTTCTGTGAAAGTGGGAAATCCAAAGAGGTGAAAATTACAAAATTCTTGATCGGGTTATCGCACCCTATTCGGGATAGTCCCCATGTAAACCTTAAATGCTGGGAATTTGTTTCGGGCTCAAAACCCAATTTCCTCCCTTACCTAAACCTGGCAACGTTGCCATAAAAGTGAAATCATTGGTGCTAATGATAAATATTCATTAGCAAATATAATAATATTACTCTGTTTTCTATGCTTCACTGGATTTCACAAACTCATTTATTCTTTTTGGCATTCCAATAAATACAAAATTCCTGTCAGGAGCCCGTTTCACAAAGCAGCGTAGCGTAAGTTTTTGCGTAACTGTCAGAGCAACCCCTACTGTAGAGATACGTTGCTATGGCAGTTACGTAAAAACAAGCTACGCCGTTTAGTGAAACAGGCTCCTGTTTTCTACTATTCAATAAAATGTATTACAAAGCTTCTATCATTAAATCATGGACTTCTCTTATCTGAAATCATAATTGTGTTTTTTTTAATTAAAAATATGAACATTCCAGGCCAGGTTTAAAGAATGTTAGAATCCAAATGAACTCACTATGCTTTATCTTATTATACAGCAATGTCAGCAATATTTTGACGAAAATATTACATGTATATCAGATCTCCTGGATTCCATTTGGATTTTCTTTTATTTCATCAATGTGATATCATCGCAATAAATGATTGGTGTTTTATTTTATGCGGTACTCAAGATTATTTCACTTATATGGCGGCGCTGCCAGGTTTAGTGGGGGAGAAAATCGGGCTCACTGCCCAAAAGTAACCCACGACCTTCGGCAAGACCTGGCATCTCTATCACATACTGCAATGGAGTGAAAAAATCCACTCTCAGAAACTTTGTCAATTTCTATTGGACTCACTCTATAACCGACTTGAGTCACGGATGCCCTGTTCGAAACCCACTCAGTCCAAAAAAATTGGAAAATTTTCTGACTGGGTTTTCTCTCGAACTACCAATGTGGGATGGTTGCAAGTTACCACCGGAAGGTCATGGGTTTTCTCCGGGCATAGAGCTCGGTTTCCTCCCACAAAAAAACTGGCAACGCCGCCATATAAGCGAAATCATCTTGAGCACTGCGTAAAACACCAAACAATCAATCACCGATACCCCCCCCCCCCCCCCCCCAAATCATAAGTACATATACTATGCTTATAGTATCTGTCGCTCATTTTCATATTTTAAGTGATATGACTTGCCAATTATAGGGAAAACTTTCATTGAAACAGAATTAGCTGATTGTTGGTCATTTGCATGAAAAAGTACAAACGATGAGCTTTCCATTGATACTAATTGGGCAGATGTACGTCTGAGGTCTTCTGTATGCCAAACATGAACTACATACCGGCTATTTAAATTATGTTGGTTATTTGCAGAAATCTTCGGTTCCTAACATATTCCTGACTATATGAACATTTTTTGTTTCAATGTCAGTTGTTTAGTTTCTCAAGGTTCTTTAGACGCTGAACTTCTCTTGACAATCAGAATGAATGAAAAAGTCAGAATTTTGGCAGCTCATGCCACTTTAAGATATATAATATATCAAGCTAACTAAAGTTTTCCCATCAATGTATGTATTCCACATAACGTTTTTAAAGCATTTTAGATTAATTTTTAGTAAACAGATTTATTGTTATCTGTTTATTGTTAGAATTGCAGAAGAACATGCCGGCAATGCTGATTGGACGAAGTGGCCACTCTTGTCAATCTATTCTCTTTGGTAAAACTAAACTAGTGTCCAAAAGAAACTATACCACATGTTTGCAACGACATAAAATAAACAATACAGAAGGTGTTATTCTAGTGAGGTACATTTTCACGACCTTTGAACCAAAATTCAATTCATCAATCAAATCAGTACAATCAATATGGCAAGCTTTTAAAGATGGGTGATGTTGAAAAATCTTGCTGTGTGTGGCCTTGCATTGTCGTGTTGGAAAAGGATTCCACGATGAATTGATGAATAAAGGGGCCGTAAGATCACATCGCAATAGCATTGTGCATTCAGATTTCCACGAATTACGATGACGATTACGTTTTGACGTCCCCATATAGGCTACCCCAAACCATTAACCCACCACCTCCAAACGGGCCTACCTGGTGGACACAGGCGCCAAACGTTCACCAACTCTTCCGTAAATACGCTACCGTCCGTCGTTTCTGAAGATGAGGAATATGCTCTCATCAGAGAACAGAACCCATGCCCAGTCCCGCCGTTGCCAACGTCCATCTGACCTGGCCCATGTCAATCTGTCGTTGCGATGCCGAAGCGTCAGGAGCTGTCCGTGGAAGGGATGACGTGACCGGATACCCTGCCCTAATAACTACTCTACCAAGAATTTAAGGACCAATTACCCAATCTGTTCAGAAAAGGTGAACAAAATTCACTATTTTCTTTACATAAGATGTGTCTTGAAGAGGAATGAAGACTTCCATTGTGTATAGATTACAGCCTGTAAATTTTTTTGTAAAACAACATAGTACAACAGACCTGCTAACACAGAACGTCAAGAATTTCAGAGGATACCAGGTGAACTTGATAGCTGAGGGGCAACAGTCCATTCTCCGATCACGGCCAGGATACGGCATATCCGGAATTCGTCAAACCAGACTCTAGTCCATAAACTTTTTTTGTTACAATGCGATCCGTGTGAATGGGACTGAATTGCTCTTGGCTTATCAGATGCACCTGGTGTATTACAGCGGTACATGACTGGGAGTAATGGAGATGATAGTAAATACCGTATTTAGACCATCGCAAATTTCAAAAAGAAATTAATGAGAGTAAAAAAGACAGATGATGAAATCCAACTGCAGCCACGTGCGTTACCAGGGTCATATTGTCTCTCTAGAAAGTCAAAGGATAAATGCCAAGTTGTTTCTGAACACCTAGCGGTGATTTATTAATGTAAATTGAGTAAATAAGTACCTAAAAACATAATATTGAAACAAAACGACCTTCCAGTAAGGTCCTAGGGTGTCAAAGAAACCGTGATTGAAAATATGCATATCTTCCGTCACCAATCGGAAATATCTTCGTATTTGACGTCATAGTTGACATTTGAACGCTTTCGCAATCATTTCAACCAACCATGAAGAGGCCCTGACTTAACGTCGTTTGTGTATTGTTACGATATATGCATGTTAATCATATCGAGCAATGTACGCGACTTGATTACTACGCACAGAACCTCGAGTCAGCCTTGTAACTCAGCACGCCGTAAGTCAATATAAAGCTCACAGTCATCTCTAATCTCTGTTGTCTGCCTTCCTTACTTGTTAAAGACATAACAAGAAACATGGTGTCAGAAGTCATCCTACCTACGACTGCATAATTGTGACTCTAGTGAACTGAGAACTCTATAACCAACTTTCTACACAGACTCTTCTGGAAGTGGAAGCATGGTGAGAAGGCAAACACGTGTATCGACCGATGCATAAACTTCAAGTTAAATTCTGAATGAACATTTATCACTGAAATCTTCTGAGATATCTACAAGAACTGTGCTTCTGCAACACTACAGAACAGGCTTCGTGACTCTACAAACTGAAAAACGGCAATTTAAAACTACAACTGACCACTTAAGGAATCGGAAACTATGGTCAGTAAAAATTCTTCTGCAATGTTAACTAAATGGCGTGGACTGTGCCATAAAATCAGCACACAAACTTTTGCTGAAAATATTCCTTTCTTCCCAATTTCTTCAAGAAATATCTTCACCATTCTATAACTAGACTAAAGAACTTGATAAAACATTAATTCAATTTTCGATTTTTTAAATTTGAAGACGAAATGCTGCTGGGATTATTTTCTATGGAAACCCATATAGACCATTACAAAATTTTGGGACAAAATCACTAAATTGGCAATCTTAACTGCTCTACAAGCAAATCGTCACTTCTCTACAAGCCAATAGTGAACTCTACTAAACACTGAAACTTGAAAACTCAAACTACGGAAGCCCAAAACGACTATAACAATTCTCTTAGTCTTCTTAAAAAAAAAAAAAAAAAAAAAAAAAATGAATGCTTCAGACCAAGATACGGTTTCTCAACATACTCAAAGTAGACCAGGTTTACATAGCAGTATACCTCTACCACCTAAACTACAAATCAAAGAGAATCTTTCTACAAACTGGAAACGCTGGAAACAAATATGGAACTCGTTCGAAATAGTGACTGGTTTACAAGATCAAGAAAATAAATACAGAATAGCCACTTTCATTACATGCATAGGTCCTGATGGCCTAGATATCTACAATGGCTTACCCTTTGTTGTCGAAGAGGACAAAAATGACATGGATGTGGTACTCAAGCTCATGGAACGTCATTGCTTGGGCGAAACCAACGTCACATATGAACGTTTTGTTTTCAATAGACGTGACCAAGCTGAAAATGAAACTATAGAGACTTACGCTTCCAATCTTCGTACTTTATCTCAAACATGTGAATACAGAGAGTTTCAAAATGAACTGATCCGTGATCGTATTGTATGCGGCATGAATGACAACACTGTACGTGAAAAACTTCTTCAAGATTCTCAACTAACTCTTAATAAATGTATAGACATTTGTCGCTCAGCTGAAACTTCATCCGCACAAGTTAAATCCATGACTGAAAAGGATGAAATCCACAGTGTTTCCAAGTATAAGTCTAAGAAAGATAAGCATAGGAAACCAATTTCAAGAAAACCTAACTTACTGAAATTTGAATGTAAATTCTGTGGAACTAAACATGAACCAGATCGACAGAAGTGTCCAGCATATGGGAAGGAGTGTGGAAAATGTGGCAAATTCTCACACTTCTCTTCTAAATGTAGGATACGCCATTCTTCTAGACATAAAGCTCACTTGGTATATTCTTCTGATTCTTCCGACGAAGAGTTTGCTTCAAGCCAAGATGTATCTTCTGTTGAACTGGTAAACTGCATGACTTCAGTGAAAAATAAAGTTTTTGCTACTTTTCTTCTCAAGAACAATCCAATAAAGTTTCAGATTGAATCTGGAGCCACTTGTAACGTTATTTCTAAAAGTCACTTACCTCAAGGAACTGAAATTGAGCCTAGTACAGTTAAACTCTCTATGTACAATAAATCAAACATCTTCCCACTGGGTACAACTCAACTTAAACTCAAGAATCCAAAGAACTCAAGGAAATATAAACTTAAGTTTGTGGTCATTTCAGAGGAAGCCATACCTCTGATTGGTGCCGATTCGTCACAACAGATGGATCTTCTGAAAATCCTCCATGAAAATATTCTGGTACTTGAGGACAGCAACCCTTCATCTCCCAAAGTAAACTTTGCTCTTACTAAAGAAAACATTCTCAGTGAATTCAAGGATGTGTTTGACGGCGATGTTGGACTTCTGGATGGAAAACAGCATCTAGATGTTGACTCTAATATTACTCCAAGTAAACAAGCTGTACGCCGGGTACCTGAAGCTCTACAGAAGGATCTCAAGAAAGAGCTTAAAAGACTTGAATCCTTAGAAATTATCTCTCCAAACTCCAACTGATTGGACTCGAACGACCTATGTGGGATGGTTGCCAGTTACCAGCGGAAGGTCGTGGGTTTCCTCCGGGCACAGAGCCCGGTTTCCTCCCACAATAAAACTGGCAACGCCGCCATATAAGTGAAATAATCTTGAGCGCGGCGTAAAACACCAAACAATCAATCAATCAATCAACCAACTGATTGGGTGTCAAGTCTAGTTATAGCCAGAAAACCTAGTGGAAAACTACGTATCTGTATTGATCCACAACCACTTAATCAAGCACTCAAGAGAAGTCACTACCCATTACCCGTAATTGACGACTTACTCCAAGAACTTTCTAAAGCTAAAATTTTCACAAAATGTGATGTGCGTAATGGATTCTGGCATGTTGCATTGGACGACGACTCAAGTGACCTTACGACCTTTGGAACTCCTTATGGACGATACAAATGGAATCGACTTCCTTTCGGTATTTCACCAGCCCCAGAACTTTTCCAGAGACACTTAGATGAAGCTTTACAAGACTTACCTGGAACCTTCTTAATTGCTGACGATATACTTACCATTGGAGAAGGGGAAACTCTGACAGAAGCTGAAAGTAACCATGACAATCGACTACGTATGCTTTTCCAAAGATGTCGTGAAAAACAAATCAAACTCAACAGTGATAAACTGGAATTCAAACAAACAGAAGTATCTTTTATTGGACATCTTCTAACCTCCAAAGGCCTTCAACCAGATCCAAAGAAGACCGAGGCAATTCTTAAAATGCCCAAACCTACTAATGTGACAGGAGTTCGTCGAATTGTTGGACTTGTCAACTATCTATCAAAGTTTCTCAAAAGCTTATCTGATATGTGTGAACCCCTGAGACAGTTAACAAAGAAGAACGTAGAATTTCAATGGATGGACGAACATGACAAAGCCCTAGAAAACATAAAAACAGCCGTTACACAAGCTCCTATCCTCAGATTCTTTGACAGTAACGAAGAAGTAACTATCCAGTGTGATTCTTCTGATACAGGATTGGGGGCAGCTCTAATGCAAAAAGGACAACCCGTGGCGTATGCTAGTCGCTCTTTAACCGCCACAGAACGCAATTATGCGCAGATCGAAAAAGAACTTTTAGCTATCGTATTTGCGTGTACCAAATTTCACTACTATGTGTATGGCCGAGATGTCACCATTGAAAGTGATCATAAACCATTAGAGACAATTCAAAAGAAACCTTTACTCACAGCTCCAAAACGCTTACAACGTATGCTATTAGCTCTCCAAAAGTACAAGATTACTATTGTGTACAAGCAAGGTTCTGAAATGTTCTTGGCAGACACACTTTCTCGTGCTTATCTGTCAACATCTGATGGTGAACAACAACTCGAGGATGAAGAAATATCTGCCCTTGAAGAAGAACTTTGTCAAATCCAAATGAAAGATTATCTACCTGTAGCTAAACCACTTCTTCAAGAAATAGAAATTGCAACACAACAAGACCCAGTGCTACAGGAGCTCAAAACCTCAATCCTCCGTGGTTGGCCTACAAAGAAAGCTCAAGCACCACCTATGACACATCCCTATTTCAACTTCAAGGATGAACTAACCGTACAAAACGGACTTCTTTTCCGTGGTCAACGTCTTGTCATCCCTAAACAAATGCGACTATCCATGATAAACAAGATCCACAACTCTCACTCTGGAGTTGAATCCTGTTGTCGCAGAGCAAGAGAATGTCTCTACTGGCCGTCTATGGATGCGGAAATTAAAGACTTTGTGTCCAAATGTGAAATTTGTTGTAGCCTACCCACTAAACAACCAAAGGAATCCCTTTATCATCATGATATACCTAACAGACCATGGTCCAAATTAGCAACGGATATTTTCACAATCAAAGATCAAGACTTCCTAATTTTGACAGACTACTACAGTGATTTCTTTGAAGTAGATTACCTGAAAACCAAAAAGTCAACCGAAATCATCTTTAAGATCAAAACACATCTATCCAGACATGGAATTCCAGACATTATCGTCTCGGACAATGGACCACCTTACAACAGCTCCGACTTTAAAGACTTTGCTCAAAAGTATCGATTTGAACACGTTACTAGCTTACCAGGATATCCCCAGTCTAACGGGAAAGCCGAAGCAACAGTCAAAATCGTCAAAAGAACAATTAAGAAAGTGCTAAATTCTAACTCTGATGTACATCTGGCATTACTCGACCTTCGAAATACACCTACTGAAGGATGTACCTCATCTCCAGCCCAACGTTTGTTCAGTCGCCGAACCAAAACACTTCTCCCTACAACAAGTGGACTACTTCAACCTAAAGTCGCCTCCAACGTTCTTAAAGAAAAACAGAGAAAAGAAAAGAAAATGGATAAATATCACAAGCATTTCCAAGACTTACCTCCATTATACAAAGGTGATGTTGTTAGAGTTCAACCAATGTCACCACATGAAAAGCAATGGAAAAGAGCTACTGTGGAGAAGCGCGTCAACCTAAGATCCTATGAAATTCAACTTGACAGTGGCCAAATACTTAGGCGAAATAGGAAGCATCTTCGATCTTCTAAGGAAAGACCTGTCCCAAGAGCAAGCAATGCCCCTACCTTAGATAACCGACAGGATAATCCAGTAAGATCTCCCAACAAGTCAGTGTTACAGAGTCGACCTACCACTCCTAAACCATCTACAAGCCGTTCAAGAAATGAACCAAACACCGGACCTGTGACGACAGACAAACCGCCTGCCAAAACGGTAACAACGAGATCTGGTCGGATTTCTAGACCACCAAAATACCTACAAGGATTTGTGCAGTGACTGTAAATAACTCGACCCATTTTTGTGACATTTTGGTTCTGTGCATTGGGAACTTAATAACCAGTGTGGAACTTTCATATAAACATTCTTAACGTTTTCTGTTACTACTTTTGTCGATTCTTCACATTATGATACCAGCTGATTATCAAGAAAGTGACTTTATTTAAAAATATTGAAAGAACATTTCTTAACGGACATTATCTTAAATCATTTGTTTTCTATCTTACAATATGTTGTTCTTTGAATGTTACATTCCTTCTTAAAACAAACTTTAAACAAAAAGGGATGTTACGATATATGCATGTTAATCATATCGAGCAATGTACGCGACTTGATTACTACGCACAGACCCTCGAGTCAGCCTTGTAACTCAGCACGCCGTAAGTCAATATAAAGCTCACAGTCATCTCTAATCTCTGTTGTCTGCCTTCCTTACTTGTTAAAGACATAACAAGAAACATGTATGACGTCACAACAATAGCGCTAAAGGTAATTAATTTCCGCATCTAGGCTGTAGAGAGAAAAAGAATGCATTTTGCTTTTGGCTACTTTCGTAAGTCTATATGGTGCCAGTTTTTTTAACAATCTGATTACCAAATAGTAGGCATTGACTTAAACTTGCCATTTATCCTTTAAAGTTTTTACAGTAAGTGGAATAATCTTGAGAGCATCGTAAAGACCTATTTTCAACAATGAATGAACAACTATTCTTCGATGATAACGATTGCGGAATCCAAAGAAACCTATAAATGTTCTGTCTGGGCTCATTTCTCGAATGATTTAGGTGGGATAGTCAACAGCAAACATCTGTTTCCTCTGCAGAAAGCCGTACAAAGTCGTCAAAGGGACATATTTTTGTAAGCGGCGATAAACACTGAACAACCAATCTTTTAAGTCGTTTTCTGTATTTTTTCCACATAGTAGAACTTAGAAACTTTCAGTTTTGCCAAAATCCTTTTGAATTTGAAAATAAAAATTTGATTTGTTAGGTACCGACAAAGTAAACAAATAAAGAGTCCGTCATTGCGCATATATAAACGTCTTAAATTGCTTCAATCGTCAATTTAAAACCATGTGGCAGTTGACACAATTTTCGGTATTAACCTGGAGAAGAACAGACGGCCGTTGATATGAGGGACACAGAAAGGCCTTCCGATAAATTTTAGACGGTAAATTCAATACATCTGAAATGAGTGAATACCAACATAAAACTTTTCTGATCGATGTTGACGTTCTGGCTTCAGTTCTGGTATGCCTACGCGCTCCCATTTACACATTTTAAAAATAACTGGACATTTTTTTATGTTTCCCATAAGTAAGTGTTTTTACTAGCAGTAAGCTCTTGTAAATTAGCTTTCTTCACAAATGTCAGAATATATGGCGGCGAGTGGGCCTTCCAAAAAACGGTATAGGCCTATCTGTAGACCTTGATCTATGATATGGAAAACATTTATCATTTAGTCCTGATCATGTTTTTAAATGGCTCGTTGCCATAGCGCTGGGTCATTCGTGCCCCACAACTCAATTGCTGTACACGCCGCAGCTATAGCTTTTCCTAAGCCCGGCTTGTTATAACCTTCGTGTTTTCTTTCTGACCATTATCCAATGCTGGGAAGACGATATGATTCGCATTGGATTTGTTACCCGGGGTTTCCTCTATTGGACTTAATACTCGCTGCTTTCGTTTGTTGGACAATCCAGCTTTTGTTTTCTTTCCGGTCGAATGTCGTTTCTTGGGGTTTGGAGTTTTATGCTTTAATGGCGGCGATGTGACTTCCGGGTAACTAGGTGACGTTGATTCAAGTTGAGGGTCTTTATTCACGCGCCCTGTTCGAAAGAAAACTCCCGTTTTTAGCTCGGAATTTTCTTCTTCCAACGCTCGAATTTGAGCATCTTTCCACTGAAGTCGTTTTGAGATGTGCTGGATTTCTTCGCGAACCATTCCCAAGGAAGAGCGTAAAGTGCGAAAGTCCACGGTTGGCTGACTGTCTTTTGATTGGGCTTCATGATTAACTTCCTGTGTTTGCATGGCAACCTTGCCATTCTTTAAAAGTGTGCTTGTTGCCTGAATGTCCTTGAGAAATTGTTGCTTTTCTTTATTTTCTTTTGCAACAAAAAGTTTCAGAGCCTCTGATGTGGATATTTGGTTATCTCTCGATCCGAGTAAAGCTAAAATAATTTCTCTTTCCTGAGTTCGGTTATTGTCTAGGGATTTGAGATCATCGTTAACATTTTGTGCAATTCGTAATAGCCGACTCACGACGGAGTCCAACTCCGCCAGTTTCCGTCGATCGTCGGCTTTTCCTTTGTTGAACTCCGACAATGTTCTCGGGGCATACCGGTACACGTAATCCATTTCTTGTTCCATAAAGATCTCGTTGACTGATTGCTGTAACTTGGTTGTCAGTTCACCAATATGGCCGGTGTACTGAACCAATCTGTCACTGAGTTTTAAAATGGTGGAATTATTGGCCGTATTAAACCTGATTTGTTTGGACAGATTATCCTTGTGGTCTTTCTCCATCTGACTAATGTTGAATTTCAAATTTGATATATCTTGTTCCCGTTCTTCTTTCTCCTTTGTTAACTGTTTAAGTGAATTTTAGTTCCAAAACCTGTAAGGCAAGAGGAATAACTTGAGATAAAACCAAAGAAGAAAATATTTTTGCACAATCGTTGCACTTCAAGTGGCATAAGCTGCCAAAATGTTGATACTTTGAGGTTGAAACAGAATTTTGAAATTATTGGCTATTTTTCTCAAGACGTATAATTCAGAAGCATTTTAGTGCTTCTAGTCTCGAAAATGATCGATTATCTACTGTTTTGAAGTAACTTTGGTTTAGAACGAATGAATGTTCGTCCCGGTTATTTACATTTTGTTTACTTTTCGAACACGTTTTCGGTTAGTACAGGCTACATACTGTATGGATTTTCCTCATTCCAACGCCAATCATTTAGTTTTTTGATGACCTTCAAAGCCTCTTACTGTCGTAAAGATCAGAAATTATGAAAAAAGTGTGAATGTTGGCAGCTCATGCCACTTTAATTTGTATATATCTCTTAGAGGTTTTTGCGCGGTCGTTATCTGAATTTGCTGAAGGTATGAATACGTTGGCCCTTACTTCGGGACAACGGGATTCTCGTGACTTCGATATAGGCATTCAATCATATTCTCTCGAGATCTCCTCTAGACGTGGCTAAGATAGTTAAATCTGGGCTTTAGGACCAGGGTTACTTCTAATTTTAGGTTAATTGGCATTGTGTACTGTATTTTAGAAGAATACCTGACGATATACTTAAATGTTAGAAAGGACCACTTGCCATAAAAGTTTTAGGAATGATAAAAAACAGACTAAAAATAACGTATAGGACTTTCTGTGGAGGATATGGCGTGCAAGGACGTTTATAATAGCGAAATACTCAACAGAGAATGATGTATTCGTATTGGCCTTTCTAAAGACCTCCTTGGTATTCATGGGCTATCTCTCAAAGCCGACGTAACTTTGTGACTGGTCTTTCGTAAAGTTGAAGAGATGTGTTACCAAGGCAGTTATAAGGTCCGTTCTCACTGTGCCATTTGCCGTACCGACTTGTAGGATGCTATTAAAATGGATGCATTTGCATGGTTGATAAATCATATTGACCATTTAAAAGCATCCATTTTAATCGCATCCTACAAGTGAAGAAGTATTTACGAAGCTATACAATGGCGGGAATAAAGCTCTGAAGAGCTTGTTATATCCCATTTGAGACAGATATAATAACAAGAACGAAGGCGGTGATTAAACATTTTCTGAAAAATATATACATAATATAACTCTGATTTTTACTACAGACAGCTTACTTTTGAATTGGGTTTTAAGGTTACTGATTTTGTAATGACAACAATAGATATGCAGATAGTTTGGATTTGAAAAGAGATATTGATGGTATACATTTCAATTCAGTAGGTATTTTATTCCATTCTCTAGGAGCAATTGAGTACAGATAGTAAAAAGAAATATTTGAATAATACAGAGGTGTGCGTAAGTTTACAGCGTCGTTTCTTAATTGGTATTGTTGTGTGATACTTTTTTTGTTGAGATATTGTTGAAAATTGACTGGATACTTGTCAGCGTGGTAAAAAAGCTTATGAGTAAGACACAGGGTACTATATAATACGAGAGAAGATAATGGCAGTATTTTTAGAGATAGGAATAATGGAGAAGTATGCTCCAAGCGATGAACTAGTGATATGGTTCTAATGGCACGTTTCTGTAAATTAAAAAGTGGTAGTAAGTGAGTTTTATAGGTATTACCCCAAAGGCAAATACCCTATGTTAGATATGGATATATTATGGAGTAATAAAGAATATAGAGCGTTTTTTTATTTAATGAGCTACGTAAGTGTCCTTGAAAGTTTGTCACACAGTGAACTAATATGGGGTATCCAATTGAGTTTACAATTAATTACAATACCAAGAAAAGTGTATTGTTGAACATTCTCTATAACGGTGTTTGCAATCATAACATTTGGGCAATTTTGTATTTTACTTTTGTTTGGTAAGATTATCATGGATTTAGATTTAGTAATATTTAGGGATAAGCGATTTGCAGATAACCATTCATGCACTTTACTTAGTTCAGTATTTACGTTTTTAACAGCATGTTCTAGATTTGGGGAAGAAAATAAACAGCTAGTATCGTCAGCAAAAAGAATAAGTTTAAGCAGATTTGATATACGAGAAATGTCATTTATGAATAACAGAAATAGTATAGGCCCAAGAACTGATCCTTGCGGAACGCCATATTGGATGGTTTTGGGGGAAGAAAGAACTGAATTAAAACGTACTTTTTGTTGACGTTGAGAAAGATAGCTTTTGAACCATTGGTTTGATTTTCCACGGATACCGTAATGTGAAAGTTTTGTCAGTAAAATGTTATGATTTACAGTGTCAAATGCCTTGGACAGGTCGAGAAAAGTTACAATACTGAATTGTTTCTTGTCTTTAACTTCCACAAGTTTGTCATATAGGAACTGCGCTGCGAAAATAGTAGAATGGTTAGGTCTGAATCCATATTGGTCGTTGCTGATTATATTATGATTATTCAAGTGTTCAAGAATATCGGAACAAGCCAGTTTTTCTAGGATTTTACTTAAGCATGGTAGAATTGAAATTGGTCTGTAGTTTTTGACAAGATTTTTTTCACCTGATTTGTAGATTGGTGTTATTTTGGCATTTTTAAGACAGGGAGGTACTATATTGGAAGAGAATTAAGGAAAGGTTAAATATGTACGATAGAAGAAACGTGATCGACAACAAGTTTAAGCAGTGTAGTGGGAATGTTATCAAGTCCAGATGCTGATGATGGTTTTAATTCTTTAATCATTGATTTGACTTTCTCTGGAGTAGAAGGTGAAAATGAGAAAGTTTGCTCTACTGGTGTACCGAGGTAGTCTGTAAACGTTTTACTTGCGTCTGGTATTGTAGCGTCGAGTTTTGCAGGAACGGAAATAAAGTGTGAATTAAATGTGTTTGCTATTGTGGTTTCGTTTTCAACAGTTTCACCATTTATACCGAAAGAACTTGGGAAAGGTTTTGAAGAAGATCTATTTAGGAGTTCGTTTATTACTTTCCAAGTTTTTTTAGAGTCATGGTGGAATTTATTGAATTTGTTTTCAAAATAACGTTTTCTTCCGAAACGAATCATATTATTTAGTTTATTTCGATATGTTCTGTAACGTTTAGAGTTTTCTGGGTTATTCACTTTTAATTTAAGTCTATACAGTCTTTTTTTTCTTCAAATATTGAATTTAGAATTGCAGTTGTTATCCAGGGTTTGATTATTCGAGTTTTGATGTCGGTGTGGGTATATAGAGGAAAGCATGAGTCATGGATGCTATTAAATTTTTCTACGAAATTATTCATAGCTGTACAGGGATCTGTTTCTTCTTTTAAAATGTTATTCCAGTCGATAGACTCAATTTTTTCAACAAAATTTTGTTTGCTAGACTCTGTGTACCTGCGTTATGAATTTTTATTAGCTGTGCTTGAAGATTTGGTGGAGACGGAACTTAAAATGTGGAAAATCGGAAAGTGGTCAGAGATATCAGTCAAGAAGATACCGGATAACAGATTTTGGTTATGGAAGTTAAGAAATATATTATCGATTAAAGTTGCAGAAGATGAGGAAACACGAGTTGGCTTTGTTATCATTGGGAAAAAATAATACGATTTCATTTGTTCCAAAAATAATTTCGATGATTTATGGTGCTCTAATTTTAACAGGTCGATGTTGAAGTCTCCCATGATAGCACAGTGAGACTTTTCATTGTGAATAATTTGTAATGTAGCTAGCAGTCTGTTATTAAAATTATTGAGATCTTCACCCGGGGGACGATAAATTAATCCAACTAAATATTTCTTATTATTGTGAGTAAACTCAACGAATATGCATTCACAAGAGGAGTGATCGTTACGAATCATAGGAGATTTAACAGAATTGAAAGAGCTACCCCGCCACCTTTACGGTTGAATCGCAATAACGTTGTACATTCAGATTTCCACGAATTACGAAAAGCCTAGTTTTGACGTCCCCACATAGGCTACCCCAAACCATTAACCCACCACCTCCAAACTGGTGGACACAGGCGCCAAACGTTCACCAACTCTTCCGTAAATACGCTACCGTCCGTCGTTTCTGAAGATGAGGAATATGCTCTCATCAGAGAACAGAACCCATGCCCAGTCTCGCCGTTGCCAACGTCCATCTGACCTGGCCCATGTCAATCTGTCGTTGCGATGCCGAAGCGTCAGGAGCTGTCCGTGGAAGGGATGACGTGACCGGATACCCTGCCCTAATAACTACTCTACCAAGAATTTAAGGACCAATTACCCAATCTGTTCAGAAAAGGTGAACAAAATTCACTATTTTCTTTACATAAGATGTGTCTTGAAGAGGAATGAAGACTTCCATTGTGTATAGATTACAGCCTGTAAATTTTTTTGTAAAACAACATAGTACAACAGACCTGCTAACACAGAACGTCAAGAATTTCAGAGGATACCAGGTGAACTTGATAGCTGAGGGGCAACAGTCCATTCTCCGATCACGGCCAGGATACGGCATATCCGGGATTCGTCAAACCAGACTCTAGTCCTTCAACTTTTTATGTTACAATGCGATCCGTGTGAATGGGACTGAATTGCTTTTGGCTTAACTAATGCGCCTGATGTATTGTAGCGGTACATGACTGGGAGTAATGGAGATGATAGTAAATACCGTATTTAGACCATCGAAAATTTCAAAAAGAAATTATTGAGAGTAAAAAAGACAGATGATGAAATCCAACTGCAGCCACGTGCGTTACCAGGGTCATATTGTCTCTCTAGAAAGTCAAAGGATAAATGCCAAGTTGTTTCTGAACACCTAGCGGTGATTTATTAATGTAAATTGAGTAAATAAGTACCTAAAAACATAATATTGAAACAAAACGATCTTCCAGTAAGGTCCTAGGGTGTCAAAGAAACCGTGATTGAAAATATGCATATCTTCCGTCACCAATCGGAAATATCTTCGTATTTGACGTCATAGTTAATATTTGAACGCTTTCGCCATCATTTCAACCAACCACGAAGAGGCCCTGACTTAACGTCGTTTGTGTATGACGTCACAACAATAACGCTAAAGCTAATTAATTTCCGCATCTAGGCTGTAGAGAGAAAAAGAATGCATTTTGCTTTTGGCTACTTTCGTAAGTCTATATGGTGCAAGTTTTTTTAACAATCTGATTACCAAATAGTAGGCATTGACTTAAACTTGCCATTTATCTTTTAAAGTTTTTACAGTAAGTGAAATAATCTTGAGAACGGCGTAAAATGTACTTGTACATCCCGGCTATTTGGATTTTGTCCGTTATTAGCACACATCTTCGTTTCGTAAGGGTTACATGACCTAACCAATATTTGTTCAGTTTAACGTCTATCCTTGAGATTTTCAAGGTGCTTCATATGCTCATGACCATCGAAATCGTCAGAAGTTTGGAAGCTCTTGCCACTTTAATTACCATCGTAAAGACCTATTTTCAACAATGAATGAACAATTATTCTTCGATGATAACGATTGCGGAATCCAAAGAAACCTATAAATGTTCTGTCTGGGCTCATTTCTCGAATGATTTAGGTGGGATAGTCAACAGCAAACATCTGTTTCCTCTGCAGAAAGCCGTACAAAGTCGTCAAAGGGACATATTTTTGTAAGTGGCGATAAACACTGAACAACCAATCTTTAAAGTAGTTTTCTGTATTTTTTCCAGATAGAAGAACTTACAAACTTTCAGTTTTTCCAAAAGTTTTGAAATCATTTTGAATTTGAAAATAAAAATTTGATTTGTTAGGTACCGGCAATGTAAACAGACATATATAAACGTCTTAAATTGCTTCAATCATCAATTTTAAACCATGTGGCAGTTGACACAATTTTCGTTATTAACCTGGAGAAGAACAGACGGCCGTTGATATGAGGGAAACAGAAAGGCCTTCCGATAAATTTTAGACGGTAAATTCAATACATCTGAAATGAGTGTATACCAACATAAAACTTTTCTGATCGATGTCGACGTTCGGGCTTCAGTTCTGGTATGCCTACGCGCTACCATTTACACATTTTAAAAATAACTGGACATTTTGTATGTATCCTATGTTTAAAGTAAGTGATTTTACTAGCAGTAAGGTATTGTAAATTAGCTTTCTTCACAAATGTCAGAAAGGTTATATGGCGGCGATGGGCCTTAAAAAAAAAACGGTATAGGCCTATCTGTAGACCTTGATTTATTATATGTAAAACAAACTACCCCACGGCCTGGACTCTTTGGGATATTTATCATTTAGTGGCATGACTGTCAAAATTTGTAGAAGTCCTGATCATGTTTTTGAATGGCTCGCACCATAACTCTGGGTCCTTCGGGCCTCGCGACTCAATTGCTGCACATGCGCGGCAGTTATAGATTTCTTAAGCCCGGCTGGTTATAACCTTTGTGTTTTCTTTCTGACCATTATCCAGTGCTGGGAAGACGATATGATTCGCATTCGATTTGTTACCCGGAGTTTCCTCTATAGGACTTAATACTCGCTGCTTTCGTTTGTTGGACAATCCAGCTTTTGTTTTCTTTCCGGTTGAATGTCGTTTCTTGGGGTTTGGAGTTTTATGCTTTAATGGCGGCGATGTGACTTCCGGGTAACTAGGTGACGTTGATTCAAGTTGAGGATCTTGATTCACGCGCCCTGTTCGAAAGAAAACTCCCGTTTTTAGCTCGGAATTTTCTTCTTCCAACGCTCGAATTTGAGCATCTTTCCACTGAAGTCGTTTTGAGATGTGCTGGATTTCTTCGCGAACCATTCCCAAGGAAGAGCGTAAAGTACGAAAGTCCACGGTTGGCTGACTGTCTTTTGATTGGGCTTCATGATTAACTTCCTGTGTTTGCATGGCAACCTTGCCATTCTTTAAAAGTGTGCTTGTTGCCTGAATGTCCTTGAGAAATTGTTGCTTTTCTTTATTTTCTTTTGCAACAAAAAGTTTCAGAGCCTCTGATGTCGATATTTGGTTATCTCTCGATCCGAGTAAAGCTAAAATAATTTCTCTTTCCTGAGTTCGGTTATTGTCTAAGGATTTCAGATCATCGTTAAAATTTTGTGCAATTCTTAATAGACGACTCACGACGGAGTCCAACTCCGCCAGTTTCCGTCGATCGTCGGCTTTTCCTTTGTTGAACTCGGACAATGTTCTCGGGGCATACCGGTAAACGTAATCCATTTCTTGTTCCATAAAGATCTCGTTGACTGATTGCTGTAACTTGGTTGTCAGTTCACCAATATGGCCGGTGTACTGAACCAGTCTGTCACTGAGTTTTAAAATGGTGGAATTATTGGCCGTATTAAACCTTATTTGTTTGGACAGATTATCCTTGTGGTCTTTCTCCATCTGACTAATGTTGAATTTCAAATTTGATATATCTTGTTCCCGTTCTTCTTTCTCCTTTGTTAACTGTTTAAGTGAATTTTCCAGCTCCAAAACCTGTAAGGCAAGATGAATAACTTGAGATAGAACCAAAGAAGAAAATATATTTTTGCACAATCGTTGCACTTAAAGGGGCATGAGCTGCCAAAATGTTGATATTTTGACGTTACAACAGAATGTTGAAATTATTGGCTATTTTTCTCAAGACGTATAATTCAGAAGCTTTTTAGTGCTTCTAGTCTCGGAAATGTACGATAAAGTATTGTTTTAAACTAACTTTGGCTTAGAATGAATGAATGGTCGTCCCGGTTATTTAAATTTTGCTACTTTTCGAACACGTTTTCGGTTCGTATAGGCCACATACTGTATGGATTTTCCTCATTCCAACGCCAATCATTTAGTTTTTCGATGGCCTTCAAAGCCTCTTACTGTCGTGACGATCAGAAATTATGAAAAAAGTGTGAATTTCGGCAGCTCATGCCCCTTTAATGTATATATCCTTTAGAGGTTTTTGCGCCTTCGTTATCTGGATTTGCTGAAGGCATGAATAGACGGGATTCTCGCGAATTCGATATAGGCATTCAATCGTAATGATTTTAAGAACATGTATAGGACGATCTGTGGAGGATATGGCGTGCAAGGACGTTTAATAGCGAAATACTCAACAGAGAATGATGTAGGCCTATATGTAGAATTCTTATTGGCCTTTCTATAGACCTTCTTGGTATTCATGGGCTATCTCTCAAAGCCGACGTAACTTTGTGACTGGTCTTTCGTAAAGTTGAAGAGATGTGTTGCCAAGGCAGTTATAAGGCCCGTTCTCACTGTGCGATTTGTCGTACCGACTTGCAGGGTGCGATTAAAATGGATGCATTTGATTGGTTGATAAATCATATTGACCATTTAAAAGCATCCATTTTAATCGCATCCTACAAGTCTGTACGACAAATCGCACTGTGAGAACGGGCCTATAGGCAGTAAATCTTTTTACGCCCGACGTGGCGCCAGAACTTTTTCCATTTTTTTTCTGAGTGAGTTGGGGAGACAATGAAGTGGAAGATAGCGTCAGGCTAGTGCACACTACAGTAATAGGTTTTGGACTTTCACAAAAGGTCTGGTTCTTACAATATGGATGGATGTCAGGTACCACCGAAAACTGCAGGGAGTTTATCTCAGAAATAGCCCAGTTTCCCCTTGAATCACTGGTCTTGAGCTCGGCGTAAGACAAAAGGCAGTCTCCTAATCCATACAATTTTTGCCAATAAAGTTCTGCTTGGGCAATATTCTAGTATATTAAAAACCAATTAAGTCAACGGATCAAACCTTTTGATGACTCTTGTCCAATGATCGTTGTTTCTCCGCCTCCTTAAAGAATAAATCTTTGCGTATCTCTTCTATTCGATCTCGTTCTCGTGCAGATCCGTTCCACGTCTTCTTAGCGATCTCACCTTTGACCTTAAAATTAAACAATATAATTAGAGTCTCTGACGTAACAAGAGTTCCAAAATTTGGATTTTTGTGTCTCTTTTGAGGCTGATTAAAAAACTAGATATCTCAAGTTGAATCCAACGGAAATTGTTACGAACCAGAAATAATGTACAAAATTCGATTATCACATCGTGTGGCACCTTTTTGTTTTACCTTAGGATATTTGGCAACTCATGCCACTTTAAAAGCCACAATGTTCCATATATTTGGCAGCTCATGCCACTTTAAAGGCCACAATGTTCCAAATATTTGGAAGCTCATGCCACTTTAAAAGTCTCGATTTTTCCTATATTTGGCAGGTCGTGCCACTTTAAAAGCCAATAATTTCCCTGTCTTTGGCAGCTCATGCCACTTTAAAAGTCTAGATTTTCCCTATATTTGCCAGCTCATGCCACTTTAAAGGCCACAATGTTCCATATATTTGGCAGCTCATGCCACATTAAAAGTCTCGATTTTTCCTATATTTGGCAGCTCATGCCACTTTAAAGGCCACAATGTTCCATATATTTGGCAGCTTATGCCACAATTTTTCCTATATTTGGCCGCTCATGCCACTTATAAGCCACCTACCTTGCTGTCTATGTAATGACATAGCCGTTTCATATCATCAAGGCCGAGGCATGCAGCCACAGATGGTACACGCCTCTCGATCTCTCCAGCTTTGACATAATGGGCGCTCGTTTGCTCTAGAGTTGAAAAAAAAAAATTTAATTTCATTCTTTAATCTTAGGAGTGCGGCCATCTTATTAGGACAAAATTTATAAGGGAAAAAAAATAAAAGGTTTTAAATGAACAATGGACTTTATCAGAAAAAACACAGTGGACAACTCTGAACAAAGAAATCGTGTATAGAGTTTTTGATCTCCATTTAGCCATTCTCTTCTTACCGTCATCGTGTAGAAAATCGGCCAATAAGGAATGTCCGGATAACAGGAGGATGGAAGTGAACTTTCGGTAGGCCGTCTTGTTTCTTAATTTTAACACATTTATCAACCTGTCGTTCATTTCCTGCTGTGATTTACCTTCCTGGAAACGGAAACAACGGAGATTAATTTCATTTTCAAAATTCTACGACATCGTTAGGAACCTGTACGTGGGCTGGTACTAACTGAAGGTAAAGGCTTTCACGCAACAGCCCCATCTTAAAAGGGCATGAGCTGCCAAAATGTTGATATTTTGAAGTTAAAACAGAATAGCTATTTTTCTCAAGATGTATAATTCAGAAGCTTTTAAGTGCTTCTAGTCTCGAAAATGTACAATAAAGTATTGTTTTGAACTAACGTGGGCTTAGAATGAATGAATGGTCGTCCCGGTTATTTAAATTTTGTTTACTTTTCGAACACGTTTTTGATTTGTACAGGCCACATACTGTATGGATTTTCCTCATTCCAACGCCAATCATTTAGTTTTTTGATGGCATTCAAAGCCTCTTACTGTCATGACGATCAGAAATTATGAAAAAAAGTGTGAATTTTGGCAGCTCATGCCACTTTAAGGTGGCACGAACTGCCAAATAGGGAAAATTTCTTTGAAACAGAATTAGCTAATTTTTTTTTTTATTTTTATAAAAAAGAATAATTTTGTGTTGAAACGAATCTCTTAGGTGTACGTTTATGTAGTTTTATAAGTCGTAAAACCCAGAAAGTTGAACTTCTGCATCCCGGATATTTAGATTTTTTATTCATTATAATTTGCACACCTCTTGTACGGGTTACTGAACCGGTACTGGCTATACCTATATTTTTTATTTCAACGTCAAGGTTTTAGTTTTTCAAGGTAGGCCTACTTCAAACGCTGAACTTCTCTTGACAATCAGAATTTATGAGTAAAAAAAAGGATTTTTTGGCAGCTCAAACAATCATCTGTGTAGTCCGGGTTTCGGACTCCAAAATTACTGTTTTTTTTAAACTGACGGCCGTATTCCAGAATACGACCGTCAGTACAAAAAAAATTAATTCTGGAGTCAGAAACCCGGACTATCATCTGTGTAGCATAAAACTCAGAACATTCAACGAATAACCCAAACCCCATAGAAAACAGGCACGACCCCACCCATGTTCTTCGTGAACTGGACCAATCGGTAAAGTCTTCCGTGTCATCAGGTCAAATTTTCCAACAATGCGTGTTGAGTTCGATCCCATGCACTAGTCCCAAAAGTCCGTAAAGGTGTAATCTCCGAAGTCCGTTATTTCCACTGATTAGTTGAGTATAATGCACGAGTAGAGTCCCAATATACACATAACAGCCACAATAACTCCATATGTAGGCAATTTATGTTAATAATCTCTTCATACTATTTTATGAACACTAAAGCACACGGATACAGGAAATATCTTCTTGGCTTTAATAACCATGGAGACAAGTTTCTAATTGCGTTATTGATTAAAAACCTTACCACCAAAGAATGTCGTATGTACTTTTTGGATTAGACTGTATGTGTTTAGACCTACCTGTATGTCTTTCAGCATGGTTTCCGTTACCACCTTGTCGGACACCAGCCTGGAGTGCAGCTCAGGAGTGTGTATGATATTTTTGGACAATAAATATCGGTTGGATTCGAGAACCGTTTTGTATTGCTCGTCTTGTCGGTAACGTTTGGTCATCATATTCATGCTGAATTGAACTTTAACTAGCCACCGCTGGAAAATAATAGAGCATAAGTTTCAAATCTAATTATTCTAATCGACCATCTAAAACCCTGGGGCCTGTTTCACAAAACGGCGTAGCTTAAGTTTTCACGTAACTGCCATAGCAACACATACTGTAGAGATACGTTAGTATGAAAGTTACGCAAAAAATGCATTTACGCCACTTTGTGAAACAGGCTCCTGGAAAGCGGCGTAGATGTGTTTTTTGCGTAACTTTCATACTAACGTATCTCTACATTATGGGTTGCTAAGGCATTTACGTAAAAACTTACGCTACGCCGCTTTGTGAAACAGGACCCATGGAGCCTGTTTCACAAAGTGGCGTAAATGCATTTTTTGCGTAACTTTCATACTAACGTATCTCTACAGTATGGGTTGCTATGACATTTACTTAAAAACTTCCAGTACACCGCTTTGTGAAACAGGCCCCTGGAAAGCTACATGCGAAAGGATAGTAAAATGCATTGAGGCCCACAATGTCGTCCATTGTCATTTTTAAATTACACCTTTGATAAAATGAAATACAATGAAAACTACGTACGAAAGTAAGAAAACGTCTACAGGATTAACGACAAATATGCTCTAGTAAACCTACCCTCTATTGCGCTTCTCTGACTGATATATAGGCCTACTAAGAGGAATATGGTCAGAGTCTATTTCTCTCGCTGACCCCTGCGGTTCATGGGGTACTCTCATCGACCAATATACTGTATACTAAAAATAAACGTATCAAAAACATAATATAATGGTTTTCGGTTTGGACTTAATTATAATAAAAGAGCAATGACCTAAGCGTTTGTTTAACAGCAAACATGTTACAAACAGTCGCCCACGAACTATAAATATATAAATGTTCAAACTCGGTTAAGCTGTGATCAACTCTAACTTTACTACGGATATGATCATTTTGTTCGAAACGAGCGCTGATCGCAATTACCGTGGACGGTCAAAATAGCTCACCCCACCGGTTTGTTTGGTTGAAACTTAACCTGCTATAAACCAGGGTAGATGAACCAATAAGAAGACAGTTTATTCACGAATCCTTGAAAGGGCATGATCGTGTGCTTGACGAAAACTACAGATTAACAAAAAATCTTACATTTTACTATACACATACGGCCAAACTCATGTCTGTCGTCAACCTAATGAAATATCATGGGTTGTGGTTTATTATAACAGCTTATGATTGGGTGTAAGCGTCTGAATGATATGCCCCTTTTTACCACAATAAGAAACGTGTCATTGTCATTCCTCGGAGTGCTTACGTTGCTCTATTACGCTAGACTAATCAGCGGGAATTCGAATATTAAGAAACTTGTCTCCATGGTTATTTCAGACAAGAAGATTTTCCCTTTGCCCGTGTGTTTTAGAGTTCAAAAATATATCGGGAAGGTGTTGGTATTGCCCTCTTTGCCCTACTAGATCGTTAACGACAAGTTTAATACGATTTTTTAGTTCTTTTGTCTGATTTGTTTGCTTCTGGTTACATCCAGACGAGAGTTCTTAACAGAGGCTCCAGAGCAGGCCGTTACATATGTTTTAAATGTATCTTGTAAAAAAACTGGGCAGAAGTTATAAGTTCGACAAACTGAAAGGTCTTGAATAATTATTGCGGTAAGTAGGCCTATCGTATAGGCCTACTATCTATAACGCCTGGCCCACAACTGTAGACAATGAAAATAGATTTCTCTACAAACCATAACGCTAATAGGGCAAGAGTTTTTTTGTTTCAAGATAATTAAAACCATTGAAGTACCATAAAAGTCGAAAGGATTGACGTTCAAATAAAAAAAAAATTGTCAAAGCCATGCGAACCGTACAAATCGAAAATATCTGCTAATTTTGAACTGACGGATTTAAATATCCGGGATGTATGGGCACAGGGAAAATCTTCCGAATTAAAATAACCATGGAACACTTGTTTGAGTGGCATTTAGAAGTTGAAGAAATAAACAGGAAAACAAAACTGTATGGATAAACCATGGAACAACTTAAACGTACATTTGCAAGATTTGTATCAACGAAAAGCTGTTGTACTAAGATAAATAACCAATAATTAACTAGTTCGGCTCAAACGAAAGCTTTCCTATGGCAGTTCATGCCACTTAAACACGATCTGCAGTGATGAAAGTAAAAACAGAAACGGTACTCACTTTATGCCAAATAACTTATTTTTCCAAAACTATATAGGTTCAATTTTTTAGGATCAGTAAAGGTCCACTGTGGAACTGGCCAATGCGATATTCAATCTTCACACAGATTGTCCAGTGATGTATATATGTGACGCACTGAACTTGAAGTTTGACTTCTTTTCAATACAATGTGTGCAAAACAAACTAAGTGTTGTTTGTTTTAATAACCAATTGGTTGTCAGTCCTCTTGTATAATACTGGAAACTAGACCAGCTATAGCACTCAGGGGGTTCGAGTGTTCCCGTGTTTGCTCGATGAAAAAAAAGTCGACAAGTCCTTTGCAGTTTGACGGATTACTTTAAAAGGGTTGTCCAAGGCTCTCGTAGCACTGCATGATGGGTGTTGAGACGAGTGGATATTAAATCAAAGGGAACAGTGTATCTAAACATCCATTTAACTCCACGCAAAAAATATTGTTCGGTCATTTTTAAATAATTTTTCCACAAAATGTTTAAACTTAATGGCGACATATAGCCTCCATTAGCTTCCAACCTGCGTCTCACCCCTCCAGTGAGACGTCGGATCTGTTGAAGAGGTAACTGACACCAATACCGATGTAATGCGGCTTTCAATTTCTGCAGATTTTGTACAGGAGGCTCTAGGGCTTGAATGTTTCTTCCCATCCTAGCCCAAAGGTGCTCTAAAGGATTCAAATCCGCGCAGTTACCCCTTCAACAGATCCGACGCCTCACTGGAGGGGTGAGACGCAGGATGGAAGCTAATGGAGGCTATACGAGCTATTGACCTTCTGCTCTAGGGGTTTGCTCTACACACTTTACTTCAACATATTCGCCCTGTGAAGCCAGATGGACTCTGAAGTCCATACTTACAAGAATCTTTTTATTTTGTTAAAATACACTTTTGATTTGGCTAACGGTATCCTGAATAAATTGTATAGCTTATTACCATTAATGGTGATTTCTTATCGCCAGAATGTTGCCCATTATGATCGCAATCGTTTCTGCAACATCAGTTTGCCAACAATCTCCCTACACCAATGAATTTTATCGGTCGGTGCAGACTTTCCATGGGGGGTGCTGAACTTTTTTCTTTGTGTATATTTTCAGATAGCCAATTGGCTGAATGCATACGAGAGACACGTCATTAAGTGTTACCTGCATGGAGTTAGCTCCAGATTATAGGAACTAGAATCCCGTGAATGGATTCGGGATTCAAATTTCAAATCTCTTCTCAATGCACAGGATTCGCGACTCGAATCTATTTGTTCTGTAGGCCTACAGGAAATGATGACATCAATAAATTGAATCCCTGAATCCTGGCCACAGATACGGGATTCGAATCTCTGCCACAGATACAGGATTCGAATCTCTGCCACAGATACGTGATTCGAATCTCGGCCACAGATACGTGATTCGAATCTCGGCCACAGATACAGGATTCGAATCTCTGCCACAGATACGTGATTCGAATCTCGGCCACAGATACAGCCACAGATACAGCCACAGATACGTGATTCGAATACCAGCCACAGATACGCGAATCGAATACCAGTCACAGATACTGTACGTGATTTGAATATCAGCCACAGATACGTGATTTGAATATCAGCCACAGATACGTGATTCGAATATCAGCCACAGATACGTGATTCGAATCTCTGCCACAGATACGTGATTCGAATATCAGCCACAGATACGTGATTCGAATCTCGGCCACAGATACGTGAATCGAATATCAGCCACAGATACGTGAATCGAATCTCGGCCATAGATACGTGAATCGAATATCAGCCACAGATACGTGAATCGAATCTCGGCCATAGATACGCGAATCGAATATCAGCAACAGATACGTGATTCGAATATCAGCAACAGATACGTGATTCGAATATCAGCCACAGATACGTGAATCGAATATCAGCCACAGATACGTGAATCGAATCTCGGCCATAGATACGCGAATCGAATATCAGCAACAGATAGCCTACGTGATTCAAATATCACCCACAGATACGTGATTAAAAAATCAGCAGAGATAGACCTACATGATTCGAATCCCGGCCACGATCGAATCACGTATTTCACGCAGTCTGATAACTTCGGGGATTTATAACAATGTGTTTAATACCGGTATACAAATAATCGCGCGCAGACCGGCCACATATTCGCGATATTGATAAGATTTGGAGCGAATTGGAATACACAAATACAGGATTCAGCTATTCCCTGGGATAATCGGATTAGCATCACTAAGACAAACACTATAGCGCGGGGTTAAACGGATGCCGGTAGACTGGCTGCTTTACAAAGGCGTCCCTCCAATCGCTCCAGGGTCGCGGGTTCGAATCCCACTCAGTCCAAAAATTGGAAGATTTTCTGACTGGGTTTTCACTCGAACGACCTATGTGGGATGGTTGCCAGTAACCAGCGGAAGGTCGTGGGTTTCCTCCAGGCACAGAGCCCGGTTTCCTAAAACTGGCAACGCCGCCATATAAGTGAAATAATCTTGAGCGCAGCGTAAAACACCAATCAATCAATCAACCAATCCCTCCAATCCAAATCCCAGGTACAGCAAGGTCATATTTAGAAATGATGGGTGCCAAAAAAACAAAATAGATACTTCTGTTAGAATTATCTGTTAGAATTCAAGGCCTTTATGACTAATTATAGTAATAGGCTATGTCTAACATAATTTGTGTGAAAAACATCAACATCTTTAGATTAGATTGAAATGGAAAGTAACAATAAACTCGATCAAGTATGCCGCCTATTCAGGCCTGGAGATATGGCCGGGTGTCATGATGAGTGGAGATCTGATCAATAGCTCCGACGAAACAGCAGTAGGCCTACGAACCTGTCTGCCTGATAGCCTTTGATGTGCAGCAGACACTAATTATGGAAAAGCTATTCCCATGCAGATGAACATTGCATGGCCCCAGACTAATGAATATGTCTTACTTAGGCCTATAGTTGGTTCAAATTTAAGAGAGTTTGATCCGGTGCAGTCCTTGGAAAGCAACAGAAATGCGCGTGGGTGTGTTTTTTTTGGTTTGTTTGTTTCTATTTAGGCCGAAGTGTTTTGGTTAAAAGCCCACTTCCCGCGTGGGCTTTCTGACATTTGTAAGGAAAGGCAATTTTTTATAGTCTCAATTTTGGAAAATTGTGTCAACCGCCGGTTCAATCAATTAGTTCTGAACCATGCACTTCTAAAATCCCTGAAAGGTGTTTTAAAGATCATAGGCAAAGGATTACCCTTAATGCAATATTAAATCACAATGGTGTTCCTTGTGTGCTAACTTAAAATTCAGCAGTTTGTTTTCCCTTCCAGCATTAGGAATTTAGCGGGAAATGAAGATTTAAATGGGCTGTATTTACCAGAGTTTAAGATCTTTACTTGCTTATCTCCCTTAGTTTTTATGAGTTTATGACGTCACAGAAGAACAGCATCTCTTGAACAGAGCATTGAAAGCATTACCATAATCATATATACCGCAGTCGTAGAGCAACTTTATATATATATAAAGTCACTCTACACCTGTCGTATATGACAATACTTGTGATTACACCCCTTCAGCCATTCCATATGTCTAAGTAACGAATTCAACACCGTAATGTGAGTGGCGTTTAGTAATAATAATTGTGCGATCAGGTGATAACGCACTCTCATGTAGACCCTACCATTTCCACACAGGACCCCGCAATTTGCGCGTTGTGAGTCGGTAAACTAAAAAATTTGCCCACCATAAGCCTGTTTCTGTGATATTTTGACAATAACTATGTGATTAATTTATAACAAAACCAATACAATTCTGCCTACTGTTAAGGCTATACGACGAATGTAGAAGCAAGATAATCAGGATATGTAAATGCCTAGATTCTTCTGTTCTAAACACGTTCTTTCTCCAGATTTGTCTGGTTAAAATAGTAAATAGTATTATTCATTTTTAACTCCTGTCACTTGGGTCAAATCAGTGAAATTATTAGTTATCCTACTTGTGGGTCCGTATATTTTTTTTTTCATATGTCAAACTTTGATTTCGCTCAGCAGAATTTTTAAAGAAATTGCAAGTCGATTTGAGAGTGGGATCGGCGCCAGGTACCAAAGGCTGTTTTTCAAGTTTTTTGCGCCCGACATAACTTTGCGCCTATTTACCTATCGGAGGTCTGGGGTTTCCTCCGGACAGAAATACGATTTCCTTCACCTATAAACGTGGTAATTACCATTTAGTAATACATTCCTTTGGCCTAATTTTGAAATAGGCGTAAAACATCAATCGAGTCAAGTAAATTTCCAACTACGCTTGGTGGATGCAGAGCCAACGGTACTCCTCCCCACCCCCCCCCCCCCCCCAAAAAAAAAGAAGAAATCAAACAAAACAAAAAAACATACAATTTGAACAACATCGGGCATGTGAGCGAATGATGTTTTACGCCGCGCCGCAGTGATGTAAAGCCTGTGTCAGACTACATAAAGTGTTATATAAAGTGTTCATAACTATATAAAGGAAGATAAGAAAAAGCTGTCATGTACAATGAAAATTCGGATAATGATTAATGATCTCGATAATAAACAAGCAAAAATTGTCCCAAAAGGCTGCTTTATGTTAGAAAAAAACATTATCTATTTTTCTTGAACAATAACTGTGCTTAACACTAGGACTCTAATTTACCGTTCGTCTCTGTCAGAAATTTAAAAGATCTTTGAAATGAATAAATATATCTGTGAGAAAGCCTTCCTTTAATATTTTTTTGTCTACCATTTATCTGTTTATTTGCTACTGGCATCGCAATTACTGTAAGTCATAATTTCTATGCTTTCCATTATCCTCGATATCGGCCCCATACTCATAATAGGAAGCTTCAACAACGCAGTCATTCTGACAATTCCCTCTTTATTCCCTTGACATTCACAATGGTAAATTGTTATGTAGTTTTAAGAAAACGCAACACTTTTCCGCCACCCAACAACATTCATGAACAGCTGCCGTGATCTTTTCAACAGTTCCCCGGGGCCATATGTTCAAGGGTCGCTGCCAAGATCAGATTTGATGTACAGCTTATTTGAGACGGATTTATAAATATAGGGCTGAATATTTATGTTTAAATCTATCTCCGGTACATCTTTGTGATCTAAATAGTCAATCAAGGCCCTTTTAAAAACCATACAAAAGTATGATATCGCACATGATATGTACAGCGAGCTGAACTCGTATAGAGAAGCCTGTTCTTCTGTGACGTCACAGGCAAGTAAATAAGGGGAGGTAAGTCATGCGTTCTATTTTTATTTGTTTCAAAGAAAAAAATGTTTTAAAAAAAATGAACCAGACTTTTTATTTATCACAGGTGCCAACCCCTTTCTAAAACATTGTTTCTCTAAATGAAATGCCTATTATGCTGATTTAAATCCTTTGCATATGATCTTTAAGCACATCATGTAATCCAGTTTTGGGGGTTTTGCGTGTGTGTGTGTGTGTGAAGGGGAGGGGAGGGGGGGGGAGACATAGCCCGGATTATCGGTCTTACACGGTGACTGGTATCATATGGGTGCTAATGTGAACACGGAGAGAAAAACAAATTCGGCAGAGCCCAGATTTCTCGGGTAGGGAGAGACATAACGTTGTATGTGTGTATTTTTTTTTTTTTTTTTTAGGAGTGGGGGGTGGCTGTGTAGGTTAATTAATGTGTTTGACCATGTTTATGAAAAAAACACAAATGCTGCGATCTGCTTTGTTAACATGATATTATGAAATTTCATACTAATAGTAATTACAAAACGCACATTAAATGCAGAAATAGATCTATATGTTGATAATAGAGTTTAGCTTTTGATTGTCGAATTGTTATCGGTAAAGACGAAAACAATTTACGCCTCTTCCCCGCCCACGTGGACAGTTTGACAGATCAGTCGTAACATGTGGGATTTTGTAACGTGACTTCTGACTGGTCGAATTACGTAGACGGAAGTGAACTACACGTGATAGTGACGTCAGATGGATTCTCTTTCACAGGTGACGACTATAACGAAACTGTCGTGAATGATTTTCCCGGTTTTAGGGAATCACAATGGCGGGGGTCTTCGATCTAGAACTCCACGATGCCCCAGATCAAGAAGAAGATATATCAGACGATGAATATTTTGTCCCTGATGATCAAATCGAGGTATGTGGTGTACTTTTTGACAATCTTGAAATTACCGGCTGGCCTTCGGCCTAGCTTTTGGCTCATATGCGGGTTGACTTTCCAACCTTAAATTTGACAGGATGTTGTAACCCCAAGAAAATATATTTTGCCAGTTCCTACTTTCAAAATAATAATTTTGTGAAACTTTTTATCCCCGTGAAATATTATATGTCGATTCGGACTTATAACAGTCCAATTCATATGGCTTTTGATATGATATCTCTTTGTTCAGTTTTTAACGGCTACATAACCCGCTTATGGTTAACAAAGTGAAACATTTTTAAGTTGATTTTTCCCTCTGACTAAAGCCGCGGTCACACTAAAGCCAATCTAGTTTCCTTTAAACGTGTTTTGAAGAAACCTGATCGCTTCGAACAACTTTGCGGTCACACTGGGCCTGGCGATGTTGATCGGCTTGATAACTTCTGATTGGACAAACAGTTCATGTGACTTATCTAGGTCATACTCATTAGCCAATGAAAACAACGATCAGCTTTCTGCATTCACGCAAACCACTTCACAAACTAGTTTCGATCGATCGAGAATTCGGTATCAATCCGAACTAGTTTCGCTCAGTGTGACCGCTCACATATACCGAACAAGTTCGAAGTAATCACGAACGACTTATAGTGTGACCGCGCCTTAAGACCTTAGATGGCTAATCTAACTGGGAGTGTGAAATCTTGTAGATTTATTTCCCATCAATATTGATTCCTTTTTGTGTTCACTTGACTTAGCAAGATAACTTGTAACTCCCCCCCCCCCCCCCTCCCTTTTATTTTACTTTTTTTTTATTCTCTTCTTTGGCTGTACTTAGTTACACTTTTTACAGTTGAGTTACTCTCTCACTCACAGAATCTCCTGTCCAAGCAATCGGTCAGGTTTATATTAAAATATCTGAATTTATAATTCAATTAAAACTGCATTTACCCAACACCCATCTGGGTAGTGTAAAAACAAACTAACTCAAAGCAGCAAACATAGATGATACATACCTGTAAGTTGTACATATATAAGTTTAACATCAGAAACAATTACCAAAATTTTTAAACATTAGTTTTAGACTTTCCCATGAATATATAATTAACTAGTATAATATAGAGCATGGAATGATGGAAACATTTTGATTCAAACAGACTTAATGGACAATTTCCTTGTCACCAAAAAAAAAATGAATAAACAAACCAGCCCATCGCACAGGCAATAATATAAGTATAACCAGGTGAGTCCAAAAGACGGAAGAAGCATGTCTCTCTGTAAAACCCCGTAAAGTTTATTTTTCTAAGCTCTCTAGCTTCTTAAGAAGGAAAAGTATGTTTTCATTATCTAATGAACAGTCCAACAAAAAATCTTAGATGTGGGTCCAGCAACAAAACTGACGGTCAGGGGCAGTGGATCAATCTTCACCTCTTTTGTATCTCCCTCTCTCAGACTCTATTTCAAGTGGATGACAGTCATGTCATCCTGCCTGCAATGTCTGGAGACTTAATTTTATCACAGATGATAATTAAAGAGGATCAAGTTGAGTTTGATTTTGATTTAACTTGATAGAAAGTCAGTTGAGAAGCCAATAACCGAGAATAAAATTCTGTTAAATCAGCCTTTAAGCTTTCCCATTTCAGTATCTAGTAATACAGTATGAAGTCTGCCTTCATTGCCCACTCAATGACCTTCAAAGCCTCTTACTGTCTGGGCGATCAGAAATTATAGAAAAAGTGTGAATTTTGGCAGCTCATGTCAGTTTAAAACATGTTTGAAATATAATACACCAACCAATAACGAAACTGATTTATCAGTGATATAACACAGTGAGTATACTATTTAAATATTGGACTCATAAACAGAACTATCTGGTCATTTATATTTGTAGTCAGTCTGGGGATTCCCCTAGGGTTTTAGCTCTGTACTTGTTTTGATATATATTTTTGAAAATAAAGTCACACTGTCTGACTCCGGGACATTTATAAGAATGATCTTTTTCTATAGTTGACTGGAGTTGGTTAGTCATAATTGGCCCATATTCCTTAGAAGTTGTTCAACCTACCATGAGTGTTTCGTGAAAAGGAATGAAATGGTGAAGAAATGCAGCAATGATTCAGTCTCTTTGTTTGCCATGATCTGTCACGATGTCAATATCATAGACTTAGTTCATACATGTAATTGTTTAAAAAAACTACTTTCCAGAATTTTGGGAAAATTATAATGTGACATGGAAAGAAATCTCATTTTCTTTTTGACCTACATGTAGACTAGTTGGTATAGTATATGCTCTTAAACAAATTACCGCCGAGCCAGATGACGTCACATAGAATTACGCAAAGCTTTCTGGGTAAAATGTACCTCAGTTCACCATTTTGTTTATTGGTTCTTAGCAAGATGTCACTTGTTTGGAAAACAATGATGACATAACCTGTTTTTATTCACACATTTTTCTGGTAACTTTTTACGTCTTCTTCTCTATACAGTATTATTTCTTCCGCCATATTTTAAAATTATGTTAACATCCCTCAATCCCCTGAACTGCTTTGCCCGTAATTTCCAAGTGACGTCATCAAGCAATCGGTCATTTGGTTACAAATTAGGAAGTTAAAGCTTATACTTGTCCTTTATCCTTTAAAGTAGTGTTTTGAACTAGCTTTTGTCGCGGATACATGTATATTTTATTGAAATTTTGTTTACTTTACGCCCACATTTGGTTTTCTTCACAGGACACATACACTAGTTTACAGATCATATGTCAATCATGTCATGTTATTAAATCCTCAATCGTTTAGGTTTTGTGATGAACTTGAATCACTCTAAAAATGTCTTCATTATCATTTTGAATTCTCATCCTACTTTAATATGAGACGATAATTCTATTATGAATATTATAAAAATATGACAGACACATTGCAAGGCACGCTCATAATAAACTAGAACATGTTTTACAAACGGTATAATTTCGAACAATACACAAAAGGTAGTCATAATATGATCTAGTCAATTCAGTCACAGTAAAAAAACACCAAAAACATCTGTTTATTACAGTGTATATCATGACACTTTGTCTGCCGTACATTAAATAAAAAAAACATGTCTGGTAGTACAATGAGCTGTGTAGTAACTGTGTTAATACCTATTGTTCCCAAACTGTTATACATGTACATGTAGCTTTAGATTGTATTATCATAAAAATTTAGATTGATTTTTTTGCGACTTGTCACTGTGTCATTTTAATCCTTGTAATTTGTTGAAATTCTACTCCATTTTCGACTTGTCCACTTCTTGGAAGGACGACAAAAACTAAATACCGTTTAACAAAATGATTGGCCAGACAAACAGCCTGAATATAATGATCTACATGTAAATCTTACACGATCCGATACAGATGGCTTAAAACCGGCATGAGCTGCCAAAATTAAGATTTTTTTCAAAATTCTGATTGTTAAGATGCAATGTGATTTGAATTATCCGGTACTTTGGACAACTAAAGGATCGACGTTAAAATAAGATTAATCGGTTAAATGAGTAACCCATACAAACCACGGACAAAATTTCGATAGCAGGACCGTATGAGTCTACTCTATTTTTTAATTAGATAATCCTTTTTTTTTCCAACATTGCACGTACATGTGTCTCCATGAGTTTTACTGGGTGTTGACAAACATTTTCCACAAACTAACTTTTATTCTCCTCATTAAGGCTTGTGGACAGTATCTAGAGTAGACGGTCCAAATTTTTTAATTGTTGTAATGTAGCCATTGTTTTATAAGACTTACCAGTATACATGTATATACTTATGATCACTAAAACAGGGAAAATCTTGTCTAAAATAACCATGGAGACAAGTTTCTAAATTCTAATTGTGTTAAAAAGAGGTATATTATTTAGACCTATATTTATGTGTTGATATATAGTGACCTTGTAAGACCCAAATTGAAAAGTGGTTAATTTTTTTCCAAATTTCTATTTCACGTTTAACTGATTAGCTTGTTTTATACACATTGACGTGAATGAACATATTGACTTGTGTAAAAAGGATGAACTGCTGCATGTAACTGACCTTCGATTCACAGTTTTTACATGTCCACATGTGGTGTTGAAAAAACTACAATGAGATTAGTTTCACATGTAGGCTACATGTGGCTAGTAAAACGTGATGTCTCCACCTTTGTTCTTTTAAATTGTGACTTCTTTGTCTCTCTGTACTTTTTGTTATTACCTATAATGCCAGTATTCATATATATTTATGATCACTAAAACACACGGGCACAGGGAAAATCTTTTTGTCTAAATTAACCATGGAGACAAGTTTCTAATTGTGATAAAAAGAGGTACCATATCATATCATTTACATGTAGACCTTTATACCCCATATTAAATTGTTGTAACAGTATTCATATATAGGTATAATGGATTTTATTTATAAAAGTACTAAAGGAACATCCAAGATTAGTGTTCGATTTTGCCGGACCGGTGGTCCCATAGACCATGTCAAGTAAATTAATCATTCTGGTTCGTTGTCCAGCTTTTTATTAAAAAAATTGAAGTTAATTTTCTTTAGATTTTCTTCCAATACCTATCTTTCTACTAAAGAAATCAATCCATCAAATGATAAGTTTTTAGCCAAAAAAAAAAATGCAAAAACATTTTAGTGGCTGCATAAGCTGTCAAGAAATTTTGTTGAAATACAATAAGCTAATTGTTTATCGATACAAAAGGCGCTCACAGAAATCATAGATTTGTACTTGTAGGTACAGTAGTTTTATAAGCATCAAAACACCCTAAAAACCTACATCCAGCTATTGTATTCGTTATTAGCAAACATTTATACTTAGTGTGGCTTACTGCTTTATCAATGTTTTTCATTTAAACTGGGGGGCGTTTCACGAAGGACGGAAGTCATTGTACAGTGCGATCAATCGTCGTTGCCATGACGTCGTATCTCTTCAGTATGGTATCCATTAGCAACTAGGCTACGTTTGCGATGCGACTGCTTTGTGAAACGAGGCCCAGGCCTGGTGTTTACTTACTTAGGGTCTTCCTAACAAACCTGTCACTATGATAATGGTAACCGTGTCTGTGGGAATTATTTGATTGCTTGGAAACTAAACCACTAATTAGGACTTCATGTTAAATATAATAATCAATACTTGAAATAATCTTGAGTACTATGTAAAGCATTGATTAATTAATCTTTTTGTCAGTTATTTATCAATTCTGAGAACTTCATGAAGAGAAAGTCTAAAGTTTACCAGCTTATTCCTTATTTACCGACTTTTTGTGTGAAATTTAGTGAATATTTCGTTGGATTTCCCAGCATGAGTGAGCCAAACTAACAAAGTGTGTAATGCAAAAGTAAAAGTCAAATTATTATTAGAATTTTATCAAATATTTTGTCAACAAATAACAGATTTTGTTTATTAGGTCATTGACACTGTTTAAGTGGAACATTCATATCAGTTGCCCCAGTTTATTCCTTCAAAATGTGTGGTTAAAACCCGGTCAAAAATCTCACAGCAGGCTACACTATGCAAAGTCTTAAATTTCATTGAAATGTAGACTTTAATTTTTCAATGAATGACTCATTGGTTTTATGTATGATCATGAATTGTCATGTATCAATAGTGAACAATGAACTCGAATTTACAATCTATTCACTGTCAAGCCTTTTGATTGATTAGTTGATGTTTTTGTCTGCACTCAAGATTATTTTACTAACATGGCGGCGGTGATATGTTTTATAGTGGGTAGGAAACTGGGCTTTTTGAAATTGTGTGTGGCAACTCTCCCACATCTTTAAGGTGATCAAGCAAAAAACACACCCAGAAATTCAAATTTTACCACAAACAGTGGAATTCAACCCCGCCTGAGAGCCACCAAGCCCTGCCAACTGTCAAGCCTTTTGAAATCTACACCCTTCAAATAAATCAAAAGATTTCAGTCATTGGCTTTCATGATCAAAATACGATTGAAAGGAGACATTAGGAAGAATACAAATTTTGGGAATAAACAAATTTAGATTGCAATGTTCTCATATACAAAAAATAGGTTTTTTTTTGTAATCCATATTTAAGTAACGATTTTTTCAGCTTTCGGTTTCAACAATATCAATCAAACAAGTTATTTTCTTTATCTTGAATAGGTATGACATATTAACTGTCAAATAAAAAACAAAGCCTCAGGGTTGGAGAAATGATAGGTTTATGTGTAAAAGTCGGGTGGGAACATTTCATGTTTAAATTTAGTCTATGAAATTATCAAAGTTGGTCTTCCCAGCTGCAGACCGAAAAAAAATATCTGAAAGTAAACGATGTCAGGAAGAAACTGATTAACTCTTGTATTTGGATGACTTTGTTATGCTCAATGTCCTACACAAACTGTTATTTGATCACAGGATAAAGCCCTATTCTTTTTGATTGTGTTTGCTGCTGCGAAAAAAACATGCTTTTCTTTTTCATGCACCGTTGAAAGGTCAGGGGCTCCGTCCGTGCCTCGGTTTCCTCTCCCACTCAATCTTGTTTGGGGGATAGTCATACATGTATATCAAACTTCTGTTACAGGAACGGTTTCTGGCCACAGGTGGACGACATGCCATTTTAGAGTAAGTATAAATAAATGTGATTGTGTCCCAGACCTGTATTCCAGCAGTAAATTTAGCCCCTTGTTCTCCTGAAACCTGTGTGACCCATGTTCCCACTGAACCTGTCATAAAACATCATTTAAAGTGGCATGAGCTGCCAAAATGTTGGTATCTTGACGTTAAAACAACAGGATGTTAAAATTATTGGCTATTTTTCTCAAGACGTATAATTCAGAAGCTTTTTAGTGCTTCTAGTCTCGAAAATGTACGATAAAGCATTGTTTTGAACTAACTTTGGCTTAGAATGAATGAATGGTCGTCCCGGTTATTTAGATTTTGTTTACTTTTCAATACGTTTTCGGTTTGTACAGGCCACATACTATATGGATTTTCCTCATTCTAACGGCAATCGTTTAGTTTTTCGATGGCCTTCAAAGCCTCTTACTATCGTGACGATCAGAAATTATGAAAAAAGTGTGAATTTTTAACCAGTTGCATGTGGCCAGGTTAAACGTTGTAAAAGCCTTGGCAGATCTAGTGACGCAACTTTGTGATGTAGAAACACCATACCGTCACTATCATAAGTATCACATGTCTGGAAAAAGTCAGCCAGCTCCACTTGGCCATGTTAAGCATTGCAAAAGCGCCACGACGTCACAAGCTTTTTGCATAACGTATCTAGCTTTATAGATTGGTTGACCTGGTCAGGGTCCTGTCTTACAAAGCTGGCATAAAGAAGTGCTTACATGTAGGCCTATAACATAGACCAGTTGCGACTAGGGCGTAAGTTCCTATAGCTTAAACACTGATTTACGTCCGACGTAACTTACGTCAGCTTTGTAAGACTGGGCCCAGGTGGCCCTAAGAATGGAGAGGTCAAAGTTGACCGGAGGGATCATAGATCATAGACAACGTTGACCAGTGTTATTTCCAGGTACTCACCCGGCAGAGTGATATTCCCTTAGTCCGACATGATTCAAACTCCACCCAAACCAAAACATTTCTGAGTGGGCTTTAAAATCAATTTCGCTTATGACATTCAAATAGACCTGAATTCTTATGACATAACTAAAAAAATTATGGGATAAAAAAGGGCACCTTTCTTTGAAGTGATGCTTTGTTCCAAGCCATTGTAGTAACAACATTTTGGACGCATTTGGACGAGTTGTCAAGTACTCACCAAAGGTTAGAGCTCCCTCCAGGCAAAAAGCCAGGTATCTCCCCCAGATGCCGCCATATAAATGAAATAATTTTGAGTGTGACGTCAAACATCAATCAATCATCTAAATCTTTGGTTATAGTGTAGAGGGTATGGAGACATTAGAGCTGTCCGAAACGACAGTAAACCCGGGTCCACAGAGAGCCGGTCCTCAAGATTTCCAACTCCTCAAAGTCCTCGGTAAAGGAGGGTATGGAAAAGTAAGTATGGCTACAGCTTCTATTAAGTTTATAAATGATAATCGAAAAAATCCTAAATTTTATTGCATGAATTTTACTAAGAATGTAGATTTAAGGCTATATTGTCTGAGGTTTTATAAATTTACTAAAATCTGCTACACAAAATTTGCATGAGTAAATCAAATAATTAGATGTCAAAATGTCATCTTGTATATAATGTCCAGGCATATTTAATCACATGATCATTGTTTGTATGTCCTTGAAATGTACATTACATTATGATGTAATGTCTACAGATGCTTGGAAAGCACAAAGCTCTAGGTCCCTTTCCAGCACTGAAAGAGATTCAATCAGCAGCCTTTTTAAATCCTATTTATCTATTTAATAAATTAGACAAAAATGGATTATTGCCAAGGCACTGGCGATTCATAAAAAATACTGTTTATATTCCTTCAGGTGTTTCAGGTTAGAAAAGTATCCGGTAATGACACAGGCAAAATATTTGCCATGAAAGTTTTGAAAAAGGTAACGAAAAATTATTTTATTAATTTTTTTAACTTTATCTGAGAGCTTTGTTTTATCCAATTTGCGTAGATTTCAAAAGTCTTTACATTTTTAATGTCTTATGTAAAATGTCTGAGAGATTTATTTTTTCTGTATTTAATTTTTTTCAATTAATGTTCCTGGCATCACCTGTACGTGGACAAAAGTCTGAAATAAAAGTATAATTTATTTATTCGAACGCAAAAGTTTCTGCACTGAAAAGGATAGGTGTAAATGTACCATCAAACGTGTGGCTACAAGGACTTTATACAAAGCAGTCACTATGAAACCAAACCACTTCAAACATCCCATAATTTTTTGTATGATGTCATTAAGCTTCAGAACTATTGTATGGTTTTCAGGCTAAAGTAAGGATGGTTTTAAATAACCCTGAACAGCGGTCCACCAGTGGCCACAGGTTCAAATCTATTCTGTACCATTTATTTACTAGCTTTTCAGCTGCCATTTATGTTAAATAATCCCAGTAAAGCACCCATCAGTCAATTAATCCAGACTAAAGTATTTTTTTAAGAATCGTAAATGTAACGGTATCCACTTATGAAGAATTGTGTTATATTTTCAGGCCACTATTGCCCGTAACGCCAAAGACACTGCTCATACTAGAGCCGAAAGAAATATATTAGAAGCTGTCAAGGTATTTAGCATTTCTACTTCTACATACACACAGGCACAGGGAAAATCTTTTTGTCTAAATAACCATGGAGACAAGTTTCTAATTGTGTTAAAAAGAGGTATATCATTTAGACCTTTATATCCAATCATAAGTTGTCGTAATAAACTAAAACCCATGATATTTGATTAGGTCTACGACAAACAGGAGCTTGGCCTTAGTCAGTAGAATTTTCTGGAACACTTTATAATACATTGACAATGCTTGCGCTTCTTCAGCTATGCCAAGAGATTGAACCCTATAGGATCATGGGAAAAGAATTTTGGTTCGCCCATAACAGCCTACAATGTAGGTAGAAGACAGTCAAGGGAGTTTAGCTGTGACCAGTATATCTTGGGACCAGCCTTTTATTGATGTGCCTTCGGTTTTAACCACAGTCAGTCCAAAGAAATAATTTAATGTCTTTCAAATGGGTGGAAACGACCTATGTGGGATGGTTGCCAGTTACCAACGGAAGGTCGTGGGTTTCCTCCGGGCATAGAGCCTGGTTTCCTCGCACAATAAAATTGGCAACGTCGCCATATAAGTGAAATAATCTTGAGCGCGGCGTAAAACACCAAACAATCAATCAAAATCAAATGGATGGACAATTCTTCTATATCTGTCTTGTTTCTATCATTTCAGCATCCTTTTATAGTAGATTTAATGTACGCCTTTCAAACGGGTGGCAAGTTATATTTAATTCTGGAGTATTTACCCGGTGGAGAACTCTTTATGCAGTTAGAGAGAGAGGGTGTATTTATGGAAGACACTGCGTGGTAAGTTTCCCATATTTCTCATTTTCAACTTAAAGGCGCACTTGCCGCGAAAATCAGGAATATTGTTTACATTAAAAAAGAAAGACCGTTTTCTGTATTTTTCCCAGCAATATAAGTTAGGAACTTTCTATTTTTACCAAAATTTAAAACTTTGGACGTCACGTTGTATTTTTAATTTGAATTTGAAAATTGAATTGTTAGGTGCCCGGAACGTAAACAAACCAATCTGCTCGCATGGGCGATGCTATGTTTCAGACGAGTGAGTGAACTAACGGCACATTGTAATTTTACGTAGGCCTATTTATCTGAGAAATACAGACTGACGATCGGTTAACAGCGACTTGAAAAACCTGCTGATAATTGTTTGAGTGTAAACCAAAGATAAAAAGGCCTGAAATGAGGGTAATCCAACACGAAAGTTGACCGACACTGATCGTTGTTGTTGTAATCAGGCTTCGATTCTTCGTTTGTTTTTCATCCCATTTCTGCATTCTAAAGCTAACTAGACATGTTTTATGTGTTTAAGTTTAGTGGTATTAGTCGTAGTAAGCTCATGTAAATTCGTTTTCTTAGCAAATTTAAACAGGCTACGGTGGCAAGTGGGCCTTTGAGGAATCATTTCACAAAACTGTGTTGAGTGCGGCGTAAAACAAATCAATCAATCACAAGATGGCGCATATGTATTTTTTTAGTAACTTTCTTAGCAACGCAACTCTACAGTATGGGTGGCCTTGACAGTTACGTAAAAACTTTTCACTTTGTGAAACAGGCCCTTGCCCTTAAAATAGGACATTGTCTGTTTTACCACAGTAAAGATTATTTTACTTTGCGGGATTGTCAGGGGGGGGGGGGGGGGGGGGGGGGGGGGTGGTTTCAATTTTTTTTTGCTGCAGTACAAAGCTGAACTGTGAGGGCTGCTACAAAATATCCTAATTAAAACTTTCTTTTTCAGTTTTTATCTAGCCGAAATCACATTAGCAATAGAACATCTCCACTCACAAGGAATTATTTACAGAGATCTTAAACCAGAAAATATTTTGTTGGACCACCAAGGTAAGCTTATAACCTTTTTACTTCAATTTCAAAAGGATTTATCTGGGTTCAGGGCAAGTCTAACACATGCCTCCCATTGAAAAGTACAGAAAAGTATACATGTAGTTGGGCAGACATGAATGTCGTTACTACAGTGGCTTATAACAAAGCATCACTTGAAAGAAATGGTAAAAATGGAGCAATTTTGGACTGGATTTTTCACTTGGTCGCCTTATGTGGAAGAATGCAATAGCAAAGTAACTCCGAATAAATTCAACAAACGTATATGGACAATCTCAATATTTCAACAAAGGTATATTTGTCATCTTCAGGAAAATGTGACAGTGTGGAAAAAATACAGATATTTATACATTGGACAGGATGTTGTTTCTAATGACATAATATACAAAGATAAAAGAGATAAGGGCATCAGACAATATGTGGAAGAGTTACCAGGTACTCGCCTAAGGTCCGGGGTTTCCTCCCTCACTAAACCTGGCAATGCCACCATATCAGTGAAATAATCTGGAGTACAGCGTAAAACATCAATCAATCAATCAAAGAAAGGGAGGCCTCTTTTTATCCCATAATTCTTCTAGTTATGTCATAAGGCTTCTTTCTCAACACACTTACACCCGTCGCAACCTTGCGCCTGGTCGTAACGTAATGTTGAGAAACAACCCCCAGGTCTTTTAGAATGCCATTAGCGAAATTGATTTTATTTGTTTTGTTTTTTTGCAGGTCATGTGAAACTTACAGATTTTGGGTTGTGTAAAGAATCCATTAACGAAGGAATAGTAACTCATACATTCTGTGGGACAATAGAATACATGTGAGTTATCTCCCTTTACTTTTAACGCTTTCTTTTACTGTTTGATTGGGGCGTAGAACATATCAGTCTTCAATGAGTTAATCCAAATTTTGTTTAGGTTGACATTTTGTCTTTGAATGTTTGAATTGAAGAAAAGTAGTAGACAAATTAGTGTTATTGCTTGTTGCAAAACACATAATTTTGTTTTGGATGATTTTCGTTAAATGACAGTTCTCGGCAATTTTTTGTCTATATAATTCAAGAAATTAACATGATTAGAAATTATTTTTTCTTTTCATATTTAAGTCATATTGTTCAAGCACACTGTTGTTTTTATTATCAGGGCTCCTGAAATTTTAACGAGAGGTGGTCATGGCAAAGCTGTTGATTGGTGGAGTTTAGGGGCCTTAATGTATGATATGTTGATAGGAGCGGTGAGTTCACTCCATTGATTTGATAAATTTTCACTATACAAACTTTGTCCTTCCTGTTATGTTCAAAATCACACAATGAATTCCATTAAATCTAAATCTGAGGCTGTTAAATGTAAAACAAAGTTGAATCATTTAATTAATTGGAATGTGTAATATTCTTTTCTTTCAGCCCCCATTCACAGCAGAAAATAGAAAGAAAACTATAGATAAGGTCAGGTTCTTTGTATACTCGTAACTGTGTAAGAAATCAATGAACTCCTTCACTACCCCTGACAGGTACTCGCCGAAGGTCGGGGGTTTTCTCCGGGCTATGAGCCAGGTTTCCTCACGCCACCATATAAGTGAAATAATTTTGAGTGCGGCGTAAAACACCAATGAATGAATCAATCACTACCCCTGGCACAAGTTGTTCAGACCGCTGCCTGTTCATTATCTTTCAATCCCATAAACAGCTAAACCCATCATGTCGGCCTGTCTTTCATTTCTTCTTGAGAGTGTACAGCTGCAAATGATACAATTAGCGATCAAGCCAAAAAATTTTATGGCCTTAGGCTTGTACTTACTGTGTGAAGATGTCAGTCACAACATGAATGCTATAATCTGTTTTAAAAAAATGTGTTTACTTTAAGTTTTGTGATTTAAATGCCATCTATGCTTATTTTAGGCATAGAATTAACCAAATCATTTTCAAATATCTGAGTATTAATATATTGGTTTGATACAATGTGTCTTATTTTGGGTCTTACAGATTTTAAAAGGAAAAATTAGTTTACCTCCTTACCTGACAAACGATGCAAGGGGCCTTATAAAAAGAGTGAGTATCAACTTATTTCTCTATAAAGGTGTAAGAAATGTTGGAAACTCTCTTTAAACATGGGTTCCATACTAATGAGAAATGATTAAGTCATTACCACGAATAAAGTTGTTTGTGAACAACACAAGTTTTTGACACCTATGCTGGTGTCTTTATCAAGTATACTTTGGCATTCATATTGAACTGATATTTATATTTACCTTCAGGATTTTTATTGAATGCAAAATTTAAAAAAAAAACAACACCAATTTCAATTCTTTTGTGAACCTTAAAATGTTGTGTCTTTTTGTTTTGGCAGACAGAATTGATATGTTGCCATTTTTTAATTAGTTTGTGTTGTTTATTTAATCAATGCTCGCAGCTGTGTTAAAACAATAACGATCGTTGTTTTCTCAAATAAGACTCTGTATGTTTTAATTGTAACATATAAGTGAACAAAATCAACTGCGGAATAAAAAACTTACTGGGGGCCTTGGTGGCTTAGCCGTCAGATTTATAGTCTTTCACTCCGATATAGCCCTTCCATCGATGGGTCGCCAATTCTAATCGCACTGAGTCCCCCAAAAAGTGGGGTTTCAATTAATGAGGGTGGAAGAGCTACTGAAGGTCAAGGTTTCTTTCGAACAAAGAGCCTCCCCCCCCCCCCCCCCCCCCCCCTCCCCCACTTAACATAGCACCACAGCCATATATGTGAGATCTTGAGTGCAGCGTAAAACATCAATCGATCATGAACTATAATATACTGATGCCTTTCATGGGTCTAACTTTGATTTCTAGTTACTAAAAAAGAATCCAGCCGAGAGGTTAGGTGGTGGCCTAGATGACGGTAACCCAATTAAGGTATGTCATTAATCTGTTCTATTTATTTTTTTTTGCTACAGTTTCAACTGAAGATGTTTATTTTGTAAACTATATTCCTTACATGTTAACAATTAAGTAAGTTAATTTAGAAATTAAAGAAAAATAAAGGCCAGCAAAATCTACTTCAATGCTTTTTTATGTTTTTCTCAATAAGTGTTTAATACTTGCTAAACATATGCGTTTATATTTTAAACAATTTAACACTTTTGAATAATATTTGTAATTTTTCATTTTAGAGGCAATATCCTTCTCATTTAAAAAACGGCTTTGATTATTTTTGGTAATTTTTCTAAAAAAAGCTTTTTTCAAAAAATATATTTTTTTAGCATATTTTTTAATCATTTGAGATTTAAAGGTTTCAGCTTAAAATATTAAATTTCTTTGGGAAAATTTACAATTTAATATTTGCTTAAACTCCTTATTGGCATAATTGAATTACCAAATAATACAATTATATTAGACGGGCAATATAACATCAAATACCTGTGCTTCTTTTGGTTATCGCCGATCAACAAGATGTCATAATTTCACCTGAACGTAAACGTTAATTAAGCTCGTATTAGCAAAATAATAAGATTATCCAAGACTTGTTTAGTAGAAAGTTTTTTTTTTTTTTAAAAAGGAGGTTTAATGTATTTTAGTTTAAGTGTCCACTTTGAGCAAACTGTAGGAGCTGGAACTGTGTTTGAGGACACCTTTCAAAGATTTTAATTACCTGTTGTTTTTTTTTGTTTTTTCTTGATACAATTATTCATCGTTATTTTATTGAAAATGTATTTAGATAACTTAATGTCAGTTTTGATGGATCTGCTGTTTTCAGGCTCATGGCTTCTTCAGGGGTATAAAATGGAATGATTTGTTGACGAGGAAAGTGGAACCGCCTGTTAGACCATCAGTTGTAAGTAACACGGGATACCTCTATCTCACTTGGAATCTTGTAGGCTTAGTCTGAAAAGTAATAGTCTTTTATTCTGTGTTAAGCCCGGCTCAGGTCGAGTTAAGATCCGATCCGATTGTTCATGTCGACTGAGACTGGTTTATCGTTCAGCCAAACGATTCCCGACTGATAAGTCCCAAGCCCCGCTCAGGTCGATGCTATTATTTGATCGGAAGGAAACTTTGTCACCATATTCGGCAGACTGGCACGCCACTACGAATGACGTAACAATACAACATCTTCGAAATGCCGAGAGAAAAATGATCACGTGATGAAGTATAGGTCGCTGATTGGCTGTGTCCTTAAGATTGATCAGGAGAAAATAGAACATGTTTCTATCCTTACGATCGTAAGACTGGTCAGTCTGAGACCGATCTGAAGAGTCCTAAGGCCGTTCATGTCGAAAAAAGTTCTCCGACTGATTGATCGCAGATTCACTACAGACTGGAGCTTACGACGATCGGATCTTAACTCGACCTGAACGGGGCTTTAGTTGGAAAAGTAATATTCTTATATTCTGTGTTAAATTAATACATGTAGTTAATTCTTGACTTTTAATAGGATTGCCCCTCTTAGATGGTGGTGATTTTAACTGCAGTGTAGGAATCACAACTTATCAGTGATTATAACTTTGTATTTGTTTTCTTCATTCTTGCTGTGTATATACTGCCTGTTTTACCATGTCGACATTGTGTGCTGTAATTACTGAGGATGAGAGTAGGCCTAGTTGCTCCCGAAACCTCATATTAAACATTACCATGTACATATAGTACAAGTTGTCCTATGTGTTTTGGTTTTAATTCTGTTTCACGTCAGGAGATGAGGGTGAAACTCAAAGCATTTGGAACAGGGGGTTGTTTCTCAAAACATTTACGTGCGACGTAAGTTCTCCAATGCAAGGCCTAACTGTCATGGCAACATGTACCTTCAACATTATGTTATGATCAGGGCCTGGTTGCCCAAAGGTGTATTAAGCTAAAGGCTTAATTAACTATGCGACGTCACAATCAAATTCCTTTGTGGCGCGACGTATTTAAGCCTAACTTAAGCTTAATACATCTTTGTGCAACCGATCCCACGCGCAAAATTAAGATGGTGTTGAGAAACAGCCCCCAGATCAAGAAACTTGTGTTTAATTCTACCTTTGTTTCTTGTTTCAGTCAGGAGATGAGGATGTCAGTCAATTTGATACAAAGTTCACCAAGCAGACTCCAGTTGACTCTCCTGACGATACAGTGCTCAGTGAAAGTGCTAATCAAGTCTTTATGGTCAGTTATTAACACTACAAGTCATTCAATATTACCACGAACTTGTTTATGTAAAAATGAGCAATCACTCAGAAGCTCACTGGCTTCAACTTAAACTTTATGAGGGCATTTCCTCCTGGCAAAGAGACTGGTTTCCTGCCCCACTAAACCTGGCCACTGACGCCATTAAGTGAGATAATGTTGAATGCGGCCTAAAACATCAACCAATCCATCAACTTAATGTGATAAGAGGGTTCAAGTATAAAGCTTGGTATCCACCACCACCTAAACTGGCATTCTGACTTTTAAGTGTAATGATACGGAGTGCAGCGTCCAATGGTTTAGAGTGACCATCCCTCAGTCCCACACAGACCTTCCATTGATGCGGCGCGGGTTCGAATCACACTCAGACCAAACTCTCTCGGTGTGGATTCTTCGCTCGGTCGCTGTATGTGGAAGAGTTGTCAGATACTCCCCGAACGTTGGCGGTTTCCTCCCCCACTAAAACTGGCAACTCCACCATATAAGTGAAATAATCTTGAGTGTTGCGTAAAACAACAAATCAACGGGCAAATCTTGTGTGAGACATTTTTTGCTTCTCTATGTGGTGTAATCAATCTTAACATAAAATGTTCCTTTTTTCTTTTTTGTAAACAGGGTTTTACTTATGTTGCACCTTCAGTTTGGGAAGAAATGAGCAAGCCTTGGATTGCAGAAAAAGAGCCCCGTTCTCCAAGAAAAGTCACGGCAAGTTACAAGGGACCAATGAGGTGCGAGAGCGAGTTGGTCCCAAAATTAACAGCCAATTGCTGAACTTAGACGGACAAATAATATCTCACGATTTTATTGAGAAATTATTTTAAAAATTTAATGAGGTTGAATGAGATGTTAAAAACAAAACAAATGAACACAAATTTACCAATCCCACGTTCAATTTTAGTAAGAAGTATTACAACGATTTAAATGATTCTTTATTTTCACATTGATTGGATTTTCAACAATCGAGTACATTTAGTGAAGATACTCATTGATTTATTCAGTTTTTAAATGGAATTTTACTCAAGATTATAGATAGAAGAAGAATACCGTCACATATAGTGTTATACCATTTCTTAATCGTAAAGCTTGAACTGTTGAAGTACATTTTATATGTACAACTGTTGCCAATTACGGACAGAATGACTCGAGTTTCCTCTGGGCACAGTGCCTGGTTTTCTCAATCAATCTGCCAATAGAGCCTCAATCGATCAGCCTGATCCGTCTGTTGAAATAACCCACGTTTATAGTTCTGGCCTACCGAATGCCTCTGGGTATAGAGCCCCTACTAAACCAATCAATCCACCAACTTCATACCAAATGAACATTCTCAAAATTAGGTGTATAATAAAATTACATATTTTTCAGAAATAATGCTATTCTGTTTTATGTAAGACCGTAACAAGAGAATTTTTAAACTCATTTTTTATACAATTTGCCTCTTAGAATAACGATGGCAAAGTAGTTTATTTTACATGTACATATAAAATCCGTAGAGGTCTTATTTGCTGCCTAGGGCTTCAGCAATTTTCTGTTTTTTCAGCAAATATGTTTGGTAAAATTTCAAGTGATTTTTTTCTGACGATGGTTTTATGTTGAATGCTCTGTACACTACCAAAGCCATTAATATCTATCTTTTTTTTATTTCATTTTGTCAAAGTTACGGTTGGTTTGCTTTTTTTTTCGGTTTATTTCAGTTTTTGTTTTCTAATTTTCATTTCAAACCCTCACCCAATCAACTGTTGTGTCTCTTGTTTCTTTAACCTATAGCTTTTTCACCAAAGGTGAGTGCTTGGGCTCTGTTTTGGTTTTTCCCCTTGTTTCTGATCTCTTTGTTCATTGCATGAAAACTGATTTCAGCTTTTGTGTTTAGCGGGCCGCAAACTTTACGATTTAAGACTTATACATTTTTTTTTAAACTTAAAATTTTTCTTTGCTTATGTTTGAGTATTTCTTAGATTTTTGTCAGTTGAACTTCTTTTTTTTTTTTTCTAATCTGATTTCTTTGGTCTAGCATTTATTCAAACTTTTTTTATAGATTTCCCGGTTTTACGTAGAAAAGACACATTAGTTGTTAGCGGGATGTAGCGTGTTCACACAGACTTTTGTTGCTTGTGTCCGGCTTAGCCAGAAATTTGCATAAAGGTGTCTAATTCATGCTTTTGAGAGAAATTTGTTCAGATTTAGACGCTCAATTCGGGCAGTCTTTCAACAAAGTGTTTTAAAATCTCATTCAAACATTTTAAACAAGTGAATACAAACTATAATCCCACTCAGACCAAAGATAACATTAAAAACTTCTGATTGGCTTTTTGTATTTTAATCGATTCGATTTCCCATGTTCAAGGGTTACCATGTATGCTCTGAACGGTTGTAAAAGTCCTCCAGGCAACTGTTTCTTTCTCCAATAAGCCTGTCAATGTTGCAATATCAGTGAAATAATCTTTGTGCAATGAATCCCAAAAAAGTGAAACAGTTCTGACGGAATTTTCATCTGGTTAACCTACCTGGAATGGTTGTTTACGTCATAGCTTATGAAGTTAACAGGTTTCTTGGGATCATCAAATTCACCAAACACGGTAATGAAAGAGAAATAATCAATCCTCAATTACGAGATAACCATGGTAGGGATATTAGTAAAGTCACAGGTACAAAGTTAACAGCTTACCCAGTTTAAAGCAGAGCAAATACATTAGATGCCCTATTATTGGAAGAGCGTACCCCAAGGTGCAATGGTTAAACAATTTCTAAAATTTTAAGCTTTCCATGGGGAACATAACTTGAGAACTCAAGGTGCTTGCCTGTCAATTACAAATGTAGAGTAAATAGAACAAAATTTCAGGGCTTGACGGCCTGGAAAAGATCAATTTGGGGCCTGGATAAGGCCAAGAAAATTTAATTAGACCAGGTGTAGAAACCCTGTGTACGGACAAGTGATTTACCCCAAAACTGTTCGTCTTTCCCAATATATATATGTACAATGTAGTGAATTAGTTGCAGTGAAGGTAATTTTGTTGTGAGAAGGCTGTTCGTATCATTGTGAGATTGTTGGCATATATCTCCATCTTTTACGTGAATGTCACCTTCACCGACATGACAAAGGTTTTCACTTGGATCATTATTGGTGCACATTCAGGCGTAGAGTTCAAGAAACCTGGTTTCCTAACCTGGCGAGGCTGCAATATAATTGAAATAGTCCTGAGTTTGGTGTAAACCATCAATCAACCAATTCATTACTGATTATAAGTGTACAAGGTTCAGTCACTGTGACAGAACCGCTGGAGCAAGTTTTGTCTGATATTCTCAAATTTCAAAACCAAGCACCACTGGGCCCTGTCTTTCAAAGCTGGCGTAAATTTGTGCATACAACATTGACCGGTTGCGTCCAGGGCGTAAGTAGCTATAGTTTTAATCCATTAAGGGACCTTGGTGACTCAGTCACAGTCTCTTAATCCAGTACACCAGCCCCGATAGCTCAGTTGGTAGAGCGTCCGCTTCAGGGCTGGGAGATCCAGGTTCAAGCCTGTTAAGCAGGACGTAAAACCCAAATCAATCACTCACTCACTCACTTAATCCAATACAGGCTTATGTGGAAGGTGTGCTAGGTATTCCTTGAAGATTAGGCGTTTTCTTCTAGCAGAGAACGTGGTTTCCCTCCCACACTATACAGACAACGGTGTCAACGTCTAGCCTATTGAAAGCATTCTAAGTAATTGGTGTATTTTTTTCACGAAGAATTTTATCATACGAATCTCAATCTGTTATTAGATTACCTAAAAATGTAGGGAATGTCAGCATAGTTATGGTCATTTCAACGCAACACAAACCTTTCTTTAATGGGTCACCAACCCTACTTATTTCCGAAGAAAAAGAATTCTGAGTATTTTTTCACTCGATTTCCTTGTGTCGCAGCGCCCCCATAAACTGTTACAATGTAAGAGAAATAATCTGGAGTGATGCATAAAACATTAATCAATCAACCAAGTCCAAGGTTTGGACATTTCAACCTGTAGTCGTTAATTTTGCCAATATTTATATGGATTTTCAATAAATTTGTGTTCCTTGTTTTAGTTTTTTTCACTCATGCATGCAATTGACTAGGGTTTATTTAGAGCATGTCTGTTTACTGTCTACTGTATTCCCCTTGTAGAGACCGTAGCTTTTTCTGTCCACAATATTTGTCGGTTTTCTGGAGGTTTTGTCTTCAAATCTTTCTACAATTTTGCCATTCAAGCTTAGGTTGGGATCTGTATTAGAAAAAAACTATAATCTCTATTTTATGATTTTGTTGAGAATTTTTCTTTTGTCATTATTTCCACCCTGCAAAACTAAATTAATGTAAATGATTACAAACTGGTATTATTTCCCCTAATTGATGTGTCATTTATTCAGATACTTAAATTTCTCCCCGCCAAACTTTATAATTCATGTCAGTATTCTCGTTATTTTGGGATGACGCTTTCTTGAAAATATGGTAGAAAATCGGTAGAAGAATTTCTACCATATTTTCAAGAAAGTATCATCCCAAAATAACGAGAATACTGTTATATTCACTTTCTAAAAGACACTAACTAATTAAATTAATTCATGTCAATTGTCACAAACTTCTATAATTTCTTCTTTTTCACTTTTATTAAACATATATTCAGGAGCTTTAGAAGTATCAGTATTTCCTTCAACCGCCCCACCCCCCTCCCCCCTTTGCAGTATATTGTCAACTCCATTCCAGACATTCGTCATAATTCCAATTTTCCTTCATTAATCATGTATTCATACCTTGCTTTTTCAGTCATATAGCTTTAGCTTTAAACAACTTTCAGCTTAAATAACTAAACCGATTTCTGTTTTGGTTTAAAATTTACATTTCAAACTCAAGCTTTTTTGAAAATTCAATAGTAATACCATGGCAAGTTTTTTTTTTCTCTTTATAGTGATAGCAAGTTCCGAAACTTTTATAATTAAAAAAAAAAAAGGTTCTGTGTCACATTCAAAGGTCTTGTAATCTAAATTACATATAAATTACAAATGCCAAATTTATCAGTTTGAATTATGGAAAGTTTATGCTAATTTATTTGGTAGAGTTGTTCAAATTTATCCTTTGAACTATTCAAGTCTTGAGCTATTAAAAATTAGCAGAAAAAAATATTACATGATTTTTTTTTATTCTATTGAATTTCATTTAGCATAACATACTGCCTTTTTACACAATTGCTTTTGTTACCCAGATTTTTGCAAAAAATTTTAATAAACATTGAATTATGCCAACTTTCTTTAGAATAAAATAGCAGGCCTCCGTGGCTTTATAATTAGAACTTCATCTCAAAGAGGGGTATCAATGGTTGTCCTCCGAACGATGGTCTCTCGGCCCCTTCCAACAATGGGCCGCTTGACCAATACTTACTCATCCCAAAAATTGAAAATGAGTGAGTTTTCATCGCTTCGTCAGGTCAGGGTTCACACAAAACCTGACAAACCCACGAATAAGTGAAATCATCTGAAGTGTTCACAAAACATCAAGCGGCATACATTTTCATTTGATTGCGGACATTCGAAATTATTTTGGTAGGCTTTGAAATTTGAGTGACAGAGATCTTTTCATTATGGATTTGTTCTCTCAATTCGACATGGTCCTTCCATTAATGGGTTATGGCTTCTAAATCCAACTCTTTTTAAAGATTGACAAATTTCTCACTTGATCTCCCTATTTGAATAAGTTGCAGAAGGTTGGAGTTTCTTCTTAGCAGAGGGCCCGGTTCGCTACCCCACTATACGACATAACACAGTCACTGCAGCATAAAACATCCACCAATCACTCGTGTTCAGGGCTGGGTAACTTTCGAGATAATAGTGAGATATGTTTGTATTGAAATACAGGATTTATTTGATTTTCGTTTAATTTTCCTGAACTAACCAAGCTTTCTTCTTTACAGCCTTCCCAAATGTACACCCATTGAGGAACTTTCCTTTCCGGAAGAAATGCAAGTAGCGAACGGTTTCCATGCCAACGGGGAAGAAGCTATGGACGTGACGTCGGCGTTAAATTTACAGCGAAGGTCTCGATCACCAGCAATAGCCACGAATAACCAGACTCCAAAACGATCGCCGTATCTCGGATCTCAAAACAGACCACCTCATCTACGTATGACTTAAATTAGCGACAAATTATAGGACTAGATCAGAGATGTTATTTGAAATGGAAATCTATATTTTAATACTGTTTGGACTTTAATTTTACGTACGAGATATTTCAGCCACAAAATTACGAAGATGTTTAACCTGTAAATGTACTGTAGATAGAATCAATGACCTATTTATTTCTCTTCTAGTTATAAACTATGTTCATGAAGGCTAGTCCAATTGTATGTATTGGTGTCACCCCTTTCCTTCAGTAATGGCACAACTGATTTTCATGTATGGAGACACATAACTGGAACGGCCCACTATTTATTTCAGGGATGATAACTATTATTCCAGACTGGTTTTAGTACTTAATCAATTAATTGATTAAAAGAATGAGTGTGTGACTTTTGGACGTTGAATGAAAGTTTATTGAGAGTGTTCTTGAATTAGCTTTGTTTTTGTTTTCTTTTCTAGATAACTTTTCCGTGTTAATTGTTATTTTGTCCTATGCTCAACTTTCTGAACCTTTGAGCTTTTCGTTTATGTTGATTTCACCAGACAATATCCTGAGGTTTCTGAAACGTAGTTGTTTCCACCAGACAATGTCAGATCATTTTACTTGCCGATTGTTTGAACAGTTTAATTTAACTTCATTTTCTTCAAATTAGAAAAGAACATTTTTTTAATAATTTATTACCAAAAATAACAAGTTTAAATTTTCTTTGATTTAAATTTTAAAACTTTGTACAAAAAAGTCTTCCCGAAACTCATTTTTAAAATTTAAATCTCAACAGATCTTCTTTCATTCAAAGAGTCGATATTTTTTAAAAACTCAAACTTAATACATGTATCTCTTGACCTAATTTTTTGACACCGCACTTCCATATGTATTGCGATTTCTGGTGCTTATTTGTAATGTTGATGTGGTTTTGGAAAGCTATAATTGGGGTCAGCAATGTGATAATTGACCTCCTGACCTACTTATGTGTACTTCTCATTGGTTACTTTGATCATGTGATATTTATGTAGAGCTATATTATTAATTAGGAAAAAGTCATAGCAGATGTTAAGAGTTTTAAACATTTTTGTGTCTACTTTTTAGGTTACCTATCACTTTGTATGAGCTGCCAAAATGTTGATATTTTTTTTCCACTAAAAGATAAGTTAGAAATTATAGGCTATTTAAATTTGACTAGTGTAACTTAAACATTTATTTTTGTACTGTGTGAAAAATTAGTCCTTAAATGAATAAATATTTTTGTGTCTGTTATCTCAATTTTTTTTTGTTACTTTTTAAACACTGTTTTAGTTCTCAAAGACTGTATGGATTTTCCTCATCCCAAGGTCAATCATTTAGTTTTTTTCGATAAACTTTAAACCCTGTTTATATCTTGACAATCATAATTCATGACAAATATGTGAATTTTGACAGCTCATACCACGTATTTCTTCTAGAACATATTTTGTTCATGATTGTAATAATTATTATGTATTTAGGTCAATCTCATGCTTACTTACTCAGTATATAAATATTTATGTCTTTGTTTTTACCCCTTTTGATTGTTAATTTATTTTAACTGCTGCATCTGGTTACTTATGTTTTGGGTTAAGAACCCCCTATAGTTTGATTTGGTTTGTTCCGGTTCCATGGCAACCGTTTGCTCTTCTGAGGTTATGGATACAGATCGGTCCATTATGACAGAAGCCTCAGGGATGACTCAGATTTGCAAGAAAAGGATATAGAGGTTTTATCAATGGATTGCAGAACTTATAAAGATTACAAAACATTTTTATGTGACATGGAGTTTTATTTTCAAATACAGAGAGCTAAAAAAACTCTGGGGCGATGTGAATAATAAAAGTGATAAATTCTTAATGCGTTTTTTTTTGTTCAATTCAGTTTACTAAATGGTTAGATTGAGTGATGTTTTGTGTTGAACTGTGACTTTCATTTCACTGGGGTTTCCTCTGGGCGAAGAGCCCAGTTTTTCTCTCCCACAAACCTTGGCACATCGCCATATAAGTTAAATAATCTTGAGTAAATTGTAAAATATCCATCGACTGGATCAAGGCCAATGTGGGCTGGCATGGGGGACCAGGAAAAGCGGAGGGAAAAATTTGTATTATAAAAACTCGCAGAAATCAGACATATACGTGTTTGAGCGCAGCTTTAAACAAAAATAAGTAAATACATGGTTAGTCAGCTTAAACTGTACATACTGAAGATGTGCGTTAATAATAAACAAAATTCAAATAGCCGAGATGTATTGAGCACAATTTTGTGTTTTCGTTGCTTATAAAAAACCACCTTTAAGTGACATTAGCTGTCAAAAGTTGATATTTTTAGTTAAAACCAATTACAGACTGATTTTCTCAAGACATACGATTAATTAGCTTTTTATTGCTACCAGTCTCAAGAATGTACATGTACAATCTAGGGTTTTGAACTAACTTAAAGTGGCATTAGCTGCCAAAATGTATTTGACTTTAAAACAGAACGTTGAAATTATTGGCTATTTTTCTCAAGATGTAAAATTCAGAAGCTTTTTAGTACTTCTAGTATCGAAAATGTAAGGTAAAGTATTGTTTTGGCTTAAAATGAATGAATGGTCGTCCCGGTTATTTAAATTTTGTTTTACTTTTCGGACACTATTTCGGTTCGTAGTCTTTATAGATTTTCCTCATTCCAACACAAACAAGTGTGCATTTTGGCAGCTCATGCCACTTGAAGCTTAGAATGAAAGAAGGTTCGTCTCTGCTTTGTAAATTTTGTTTACTTTTCTGACACTGACTGTATGGATTTTCCTCCTTCCAATGGCATTTATTTAATTTTTCGATGACTTTCAAAGTCTCTTACTGTTGTGTCAAGAAAAAATTATCAAAATGTTCAAATTCTGGCAGCTCATACATACAACTGACTCTGGGGTGTGTATATCTACCTGACGGGCAAAGTAAGTAAACCAGGATAGAGACACACGAGTGCGGCTACCGGCAAAGTAAGTAAACCAGGATAGGGACACCACACGAGTGCGGCTACCGGCACAGTAAGTAAACCAGGATAGGGACACACGAGTGCGGCTACCGGCAAAGTAAGTAAACCAGGATAGAGACACACGAGTGTGGCTAGGGTGTGTATGAAGAGGTGTGTGTTTGTACCTACATGTACATACTGGTATGAGCATCCCAACACTGGAGGCCCAGTGAATGCTTTACTTCAAACAGACCATAGATGCTGTCAGACCAGTATTCTAACTATGCATCATGGTCGTCCATACATCAAACAAAAACACTCAATGGTCAGAGGAGGGATTTGAATTCTCAGTCAGAGGTCCAGAGGAGGGTTTGGGATGCTTGGTCAGAGGTCCAGAGGAGGGTTTGGGATGCTTGGTCAGAGGTCCAGAGGAGGGTTTGGGATGCTTGGTCAGAGGTCCAGAGAATGGTTTGGGATGCTTGGTCAGAGGCCCAGAGGAGGGTTTGGGATGCTCAGTCAGAGGCCCAGAGGAGGGTTTGGGATGCTCAGTCAGAGGTCCAGAGAATGGTTTGGGATGCTTGGTCAGAGGCCCAGAGGAGGGTTTGGGATGCTTGGTCAGAGGTCCAGAGGAGGGTTTGGGATGCTTGGTCAGAGGTCCAGAGAATGGTTTGGGATGCTTGGTCAGAGGCCCAGAGGAGGGTTTGGGATGCTTTGTCAGAGGCCCAGAGGAGGGTTAGGGATGCTCAGTCAGAGGTCCATAGTAGGGTTTGGGATGCTCAGTCAGAGGCCCAGAGGAGGGTTTGGGATGCTCAGTCAGAGGCCCAGAGGAGGGTTTGGGATACTTGGTCAGAGGTCCAGAGGAGGGTTTGGGATGCTTGGTCAGAGGTCCAGAGGAGGGTTTGGGATGCTTGGTCAGAGGCCCAGAGGAGGGTTTGGGATGCTTGGTCAGAGGCCCAGAGGAGGGTTTGAGATGCTTGGTCAGAGGCCCAGAGGAGGGTTTGGGATGCTTGGTCAGAGGTCCAGAGGAGGGTTTGGGATGCTTGGTCAGAGGTCCAGAGGAGGGTTTGGGATACTTGGTCACAGGTCCAGAGGAGGGTTTGGGATGCTTGGTCAGAGGTCCAGAGGAGGGTTTGAGATGCTTGGTCAGAGGTCCAGAGGAGGGTTTGGGATGCTTGGTCAGAGGCCCAGAGGAGGGTTTGGGATGCTTTGTCAGAGGCCCAGAGGAGGGTTTGGGATGCTCAGTCAGAGGTCCATAGTAGGGTTTGGGATGCTCAGTCAGAGGCCCAGAGGAGGGTTTGGGATGCTCAGTCAGAGGCCCAGAGGAGGGTTTGGGATGCTTGGTCACAGGTCCAGAGGAGGGTTTGGGATGCTTGGTCAGAGGTCCAGAGTAGGGTTTGGGATGCTTGGTCACAGGTCCAGAGGAGGGTTTGGGATGCTTGGTCAGAGGTCTAGAGGAGGGTTTGGGATGCTTGGTCACAGGTCCAGAGGAGGGTTTGGGGTGCTTTGTCAGAGGCCCAGAGGAGGGTTTGGGATGCTTGGTCAGAGGTCCAGAGGAGGGTTTGGGATGCTTGGTCAGAGGTCCAGAGGAGGGTTTGGGATACTTGGTCAGAGGTCCAGAGGAGGGTTTGGGATACTTGGTCAGAGGTCCAGAGGAGGGTTTGGGATGCTTGGTCAGAGGTCCAGAGGAGGGTTTGGGATGCTTGGTCAGAGGTCCAGAGGAGGGTTTGGGATGCTTGGTCAGAGGTCCAGAGGAGGGTTTGGGATACTTGGTCAGAGGTCCAGAGGAGGGTTTGGGATACTTGGTCAGAGGTCCAGAGGAGGGTTTGGGATGCTCAGTCAGAGGTCCAGAGGAGGGTTTGGGATGCTCAGTCAGAGGCCCAGAGGAGGGTTTGGGATGCTCAGTCAGAGGCCCAGAGGAGGGTTTGGGATGCTCAGTCAGAGGTCCAGAGGAGGGTTTGGGATGCTCAGTCAGAGGCCCAGAGGAGGGTTTGGGATGCTCAGTCAGAGGTCCATAGTAGGGTTTGGGATGCTTGGTCACAGGTCCAGAGGAGGGTTTGGGATGCTTGGTCAGAGGTCCAGAGGAGGGTTTGGGATGCTTGGTCAGAGGTCCAGAGGAGGATTTGGGATGCTCAGTCAGAGGTCCATAGTAGGGTTTGGGATGCTTGGTCACAGGTCCAGAGGAGGGTTTGGGATGCTTGGTCAGAGGTCCAGAGGAGGGTTTGGGATGCTTGGTCAGAGGTCCAGAGGAGGATTTGGGATGCTTGGTCAGAGGTCCAGAGGAGGATTTGGGATGCTCAGTCAGAGGTCCAGAGGAGGGTTTGGGATGCTTGGTCAGAGGTCCAGAGGAGGGTTTGGGATGCTTGGTCAGAGGTCCAGAGGAGGATTTGGGATGCTCAGTCAGAGGTCCAGAGGAGGGTTTGGGATGCTTGGTCACAGGTCCAGAGGAGGGTTTGGGATGCTTGGTCAGAGGTCCAGAGGAGGATTTGGGATGCTTGGTCAGAGACCCAGAGGAGGGTTTGGGATGCTCAGTCAGAGGTCCAGAGGAGGGTTTGGGATGCTCAGTCAGAGGTCCAGAGGAGGATTTGGGATGCTCAGTCAGAGGTCCAGAGGAGGATTTGGGAGACAACCAGATGGTCAGCGATGATAGGGTAATACAGTGAGCTTTTTAAGGCAGGATTATAAAAACATAACTGAAAAAAAAGATAAAAACAATGTACATCATCAGACTTTTATTTAAGGAAATAACTGATATGAAAATGGTGGGGGACTAATTAATCTAGATACATGTAGATTACATATTCATCCCTTATCTTCCTCAGCTACACTGATAGGAACTACACGAGCTTGTTTACGAGCAAGATAACGTGCCCTAGCATCTTCTACAGCCGTATCTGTAGTGTGGCGAGTATATTTTTTCGGCTGCTCAGACTTCTTACTGTCCTTGGGGGCTTCACGTTTCTTACTTTCCACATCAATATCATTTGTGTCTTCTGTACTTGGGGAATCCAAGTCTCTGTCAGATTTTATTTTCACAGATTGATCACTTGTGATAGATTCTTCTTGTGTTCTTTCCTCTGTCTCTCCTGATGTTTCTTTTGGAGCTGTCGGTTGTTTTGAGTATTTATCTTTAGTGTGTTCTGATATTTCCATCTTGTCATATGATCTGTTCTGTTTATCTTGGGATCTTTCATGTGATCGGTCTCGTTTATCTCGGGATCTTTCATGTGATCTGTCTCGTTTATCTCGGGATCTTTCATGTGATCTGTCTCGTTTATCCCGAGATCTTTCATGTGATCGGTCTGGTTTATCTCGGGATCTTTCGTGCGATCTGTCCCGTTTATCTCGAGATCTTTCACTCCTTTCATTTGACCTGTCTCGTTTATCTCGAGATCTTTCATTCCTGTCATGTGATACATCCCTTTTTTCTCTGGATCTGTATGATTTTTCTCGAGAACTATCATTTTTATCTCGAGATCTTTCAGACTTATGTTCTGATCTTTCGTGCTTATCGCGTGATGTCTTATCTCCTTTACTGTGCTTGTGGTCCCCATATCTTCTCTCTCCATCTTCGCTTTCAGGTGACCTTGACCTTTCTTCACCTTTGACCTTTTCGTTTGACCTTGATTGACCATCTTCAGGTGACTTCTTTTTATCATCTTGCTCCCTGAAAAAATAAAACATTTCTCCAAGTTTGTATAACCGTTTAGGGACATTTAGATTGATTGATGTGTTGCACTTAAGTTAAAGTGGCATGAGGATCTCACTCGAGTGGTCATTTCATATGAAATTTATGAAACGAGTTAAGTAAGTTTTGAATATGTTGCGAGCTTCAGCGAGCAACATATTTAAGTTTTCATTCAAATTCCTTCTGAAGTTATCTAGGTCACAACTAGCGTGCGTTCAAGTTAAAGCGATGAGTTGACCTATATATGCCTATAGCTGACTCGTCACTTGTTTGGCTTGGGGAATTTTTTTTTTAAATAGAGACTTTGAGGTTGTGGGACTTACAATTTTAATAACTAATAATCTTTCTTGACTTTATATGTGGGCGAATTGACTGGGAAATTTGTATGTTGCATAGTACATAACATTTTGACAGGTCAATCGAGAGACCGACTAACACATTAAAACAACAACAACAACAAAAGTCCCACTGGCGCGAGTACGAATAATTTTCCCATGCTCTCAGCCAATCATTTTCATTGAAAGTGTTATGTAACTAGTTACAAACCATATTTACGACATAGCTTTATGTACGCGAATAACAACACTGTTATGTGATAATTAAAATTATTGCCTATATTTCTCAAAACATATAAATAATTCAGAAGCTTTTTAGTGCTTCTAGTCTCAAAAATGTGTGATAAATTATTGTTTTGAACTAAATTTGGCTTAGAATGAATGAATGGTCGTAACGGTTATTTAAATTTTGTTTACTTTTCGAACACATTTCCGGTTTGTGCAGGCCACATACTGTATGGATTTTCCTCATTCCAACGCCAATCATTTAGTTTTTTGATGGTATTCAAAGCCTCTCACTGTCATGGCGATCAGAAATTATGAAAAAAGTTTGAATTTTGACAGCTCATGCCTCTTTAAGATTACTTCCCATATATGGTGTAAGTGGGGTGGGAAACCAGACCTTGTGGCCAAAGGAAACCCCGAACTTCCAGTGATACCTGATACCATTAGACACAAAGGGTGGTCAAATGCATAGCCATTTTTTTCTTGGTACTGAAAGAAACGTGAACCTGTGATTGTTTTGAGTACTTCTGACGTCATTTTAAACTTAAGTACAAAACTACATACACCGTTCTTGTTCAGATTTTGACACTATAAGACTTGCTCCCTATGTTATTATAATATCCTCATTCAAACCTTCATGCAAGATTATTTCACTTACATGGAGATGTCTGGTTTATTAGAGGGAGAATTTATTGAGTTGATTGATTGATACTCAAGATTATTTCATTTATATATGGTGAAATTGCCAGATTTTATAGTGGGGACAGCACTGTGTTCTTTGCCTGGAGGAAACAACGATTCTCCCACATACAGAGAGCAATTGAAAATTCACTCAGAAATTTTTTTAATTTTTGTTAGACTGTGTCATTGGAACCTGCGACCCATCGATGGGCGGCTTGTATCGCACTGAGAGACTGCAGACTGAGTCAATACAAAAAAACGCCAAAACTTTTCATTTTGAGCACAAAAAAAACTTTTTTTTGTCTGGGAAAAATACGGAAAACCGTCTAATGTTTTTAATATAAACAATGGAGCTTTACTCCCGCCAATATAATTATTATTTATTTATTTATACATTTGCTGTTGTATTTATTGGTGAATAAAATATCAATCAATCAATCAAAAATATTCAGGATTTTCATGCGAGTCTGCCATTAAACATATTACTGACCTATCTGGAGACTGATTTCCTTCCTGTTCAACTTTAGGTATCGGTCCAGTGGTCTGCTCTAAAATGTGCCGATAAAACCCACTCAGGTCTTTCTGTTTTGTAACATCCAGTTTGGCTAAAAAACATAATAAAAAATAGATTTTTTACATATATTGGCTACAGGGGGTAGTTTTTCCAAACATTTACGACCACTGAACGCTACTCCTACTCCTTAACTGACGTCACAGGGCAGGGCGCAAAGACGAAATATTTCTGACTGGGTTTTTTATATTGTCTGCCTACATGTATGTAAAAAGGCATGCATCCCTGTACAGAAAAACCTATGGTTTCCTTCGCAAACAGTACCTGCCAATGTGCCATAGAAAAATGCTAGTACTGGGGGTGGAGCAAAGATTGGTTGATTAATGTTTGACGTCGCAATCAAGATTATTTCATTTATTTGGTTTAGGGGGGAGAAACCGACCTCTTTTCCTGGAGAAACCCCATAAACCCTTCCTTATGGAGCCATCTGGTGAAAACCCCATGCTGAATTTTTCAAATTTTTATTTAGACTGATTTGGATTGACCAATCAAATAATGGCCAATGTCAGACTGGTAGACTATCACTATCCTGACTGACACCATAAAGCATCAATCCATCAATCAAAACTGACCTGAAGCTTACAAGAATTAGATTGATTGATGTTTTAGGCAGCACTTAAGATTATTTCACTTATATAGCGGATTTGCTAGGTTAAGTGGGAGAGGAAACCGGGCTCATTTCTCGGATGAAATTTCCGACCTTTGGCAAGTACCTGCTAGCTCTTCCACATACAGCGTCCGAGTAAAAAATCCACTCAGAAATTTTTAAATTTTTATATGGTCTGGGTGTGTTTCGAACACGGTCACATCATTGGAAGGTCTGTGTCAGACTGAGGGACGGTCACTCTAACCCACTGGATCACCGAGGCCCCACATGAATTAGAAAACACGTATAACAAGCACTGATTGTTGCTTAGTTTTACCTTCCATTTCTGCCTCTAATCTTTCCCTTTCTTCCTCTGCTTGTCTCTCCTCCATCTTTTTCTTGTAAGCACTCGTCACAAACATTTCTTTGTCCTGGAACTCACTGCCTTCTTCTTCACGTTCTTTCTGAACTTTTCTCTCAACCCTCTTCTCATTCTCTTTCTTTCTCTTCTCGGCAGCTTTTAATAAATTCTCGATGTACTGGGGCTGTTAAAGAAGATAAATGACAAGGAAAATGAATAATAGTGGGCGGTTGCTTCAGGGCTTGGTGAAATTTTAAGCGGTGTTATTCCATTGATTTGGTCGCTGTTGTACCCTGCAATGAATATTATTTCACTTAAATGAAGAAGTTGCCAGGTTTAATGACAGAAGAAGATCGGCTCTTTGCCCCGGAGGAAACCCCAAACTTTGGCCGCTACCTACATGTAGCAACCTTTTCTCATAGGGACATGAAGTGAAGAATGCACACACTTTTCATAAAATACCAATTGTCAACAGAAACATTTAAAGAATATCGCAAAATATGAGGACTGACGATGAAATAAAAAAAATACCAGTAACTCACAGAAACTGGAAGATGTGTACTAATAATGGCTCAAAATTCAAATGGCCGGAATGTATGGGTGCATTTTAGGGTATCCCTTGCTTAGAAAAACTACAATAATGTACTACTACACCTCCAATATTGGTATCAGCAGAAAGCTTTTATCTTGCACTTCTTTACAAAAAAAGTCACTAACAATTAGTTAGGTGACAAATAAAACAGTATTAGAATCTTGTCATCTAAATGTCATAAGTTAATAAGCAATACTTACTTTTGTCTCTTTCTTGTTGAACAATGTAGCATTTTTTTCTTTCTCTTTATCTTTCATATCGTCGTAAAGTTTGTCATATTCATAGACAGAAGGGTCCTCTGAAAGAGCTTTATCAATCTCCAGCTGGGTCTATAGAAATAATGAAGAAATAATTATAGATTGATTGATTGGTGTTTTACGCCGCGCTCAAGATTATTTCACTTACATTGCGGCGTTGCCAGTTTTATTGTGGGAGGAAACCATGCTCTGTGCCCGGAGGAAACTCACGACCTTCCGCTGGTAACTGGCAACCATCCCACATAGGTCGTTCGAAATAATTATAGATATGCAGTCTCACAAAATATCTATTGATGATATTTGGATTGGTCAACACCTGATAGACTGATTGATGTGTTACAACCGCCGCACTCAAGATTATTTCACTTATATGGCAATGTTGGCAGCTTTAGTGGGGGGAGGAAACCAGGCTCATTGCCCCGAGGAAACCTCCGACCTTCACTAAGTACCTCTTCCACATATGGCGCCTGGGTGAAAAATCTACTCGGAAATATTTCAATTTTTATTTCGTCTGAGTGTGATTCGTCTCGCGCCACATCGATGGAAGGTCTGTGTAGGACTAAGGGACTATCACTCTAACCCAGTGGACCATCAAGGCCCCTTGTCATCACTTGAGGATGTAAGTGTAGATGTTATAAGCATTAGCAATTTACTAGTATTCTACTTTAAGGATAGAACAAGTTCCTTCGAACTTTATTCCTGCCAATGTTAAGTAAAAATAATAATAAAAAATTAAATAAATAAACTGGGGATATCTGTTTGACTTAAGATTGATTGATTGTTTGGTGTTTTACGCCGCGCTCAAGATTATGTCACTTACATGGCGGCGTTGCCAGTTTTATTGTGGGAGGAAACCTGGCTCTATGCCCGGAGGAAACCCACGACCTTCCGTTGGTAACTGGCAACCATCCCACATAGGTCGTTCGAGTGTTTGACTTAAGAGTTAGTTTAGTGAGGAAACCAAGCTGCATGACAGAAGAAAACCCTGACCCCTGGGTCATTCTCAGTTGGGACATCTACTACCTGTTTTGTGGGGTTTTAGGAGTTTTGCCTGGATACCAGTGTTCATTCTGGAAAACAATTACTGTGTATTGGATTTTAGAACACATTCTCAACGTATTAAAAAATTAGCATCCTTTTGGTAAAAATTACCGCCGAGCCTGATGACGTCACACAGATTTACGCAAAGCTTTCTGGGTAAAATGTACCTCAGTTCGCCATTTTGTTAGCCGGTCCTTATAAAGTTATCGAGCAAGAAGTCACTTCCTTGGTAAACATTGATGACATAACGTATTCAAAAGTCGATACTGATAGATTTATGAAAACAATTTTTGTGTACCGAACTGCACGTCTTAAATTAACGCCGTCGACAGATCTGGCACCTTTTACGTCCTCTTCTCAATACCGCATTATTCTTTCCGCCAATTTGTAAAATTATGTGAATATCCCACAATCTCCCGAAATGCTTTGCGTGTAATTTGTAAGTGACGTCATCAAGCGATCGGTCAATTATTTCACTTAAATGGCGGCTATGCAAGGTTTAGTGGGGAGGAAAGGCCCGAACTTCGTAAGTACCTTGAAATTTTGCACAAAGGGAAACCAAGTGGAAGAACAACACAGAAGTTATTTTGTTTGAGTAGGATTTGAACCCTCATCAGTGGAAGGCCTGTGTTGGACTGAGAGACCAGTACTCTGTTGTGTTGACAGAGCATCAGTGGAAGGCCTGTGTTGGACTGAGAGACCAGTACTCTGTTGTATTGACAGAGCCACAGAGCATCAGTGGAAGGCCTGTGTTGGACTGAGAGACCAGTACTCTGTTGTATTGACACAGCCACAGAGCATCAGTGGAAGGCCTGTGCTGGACTGAGAGACCAGTACTCTGTTGTATTGACACAGCCACAGAGCATCAGTGGAAGGCCTGTGTTGGACTGAGAGACCAGTACTCTGTTGTATTGACACAGCCACAGAGCATCAGTGGAAGGCCTGTGTTGGACTGAGAGACCAGTACTCTGTTGTGTTGACAGAGCCACAGAGCATCAGTGGAAGGCCTGTGTTGGACTGAGAGACCAGTACTCTGTTGTATTGACAGAGCCACAGAGTATCAGTGGAAGGCCTGTGTTGGACTGAGAGACCAGTACTCTGTTGTATTGACACAGCCACAGAGCATCAGTGGAAGGCCTGTGTTGGACTGAGAGACCAGTACTCTGTTGTATTGACAGAGCCACAGAGCATCAGTGGAAGGCCTGTGTTGGACTGAGAGACCAGTACTCTGTTGTATTGACAGAGCCACAGAGCATCAGTGGAAGGCCTGTGTTGGACTGAGAGACCAGTACTCTGTTGTATTGACAGAGCCACAGAGCATCAGTGGAAGGCCTGTGTTGGACTGAGAGACCAGTACTCTGTTGTGTTGACACAGCCACAGAGCATCAGTGGAAGGCCTGTGTTGGACTGAGAGACCAGTACTCTGTTGTATTGACACAGCCACAGAGCATCAGTGGAAGGCCTGTGTTGGACTGAGAGACCAGTACTCTGTTGTGTTGACACAGCCACACAGCATCAGTGGAAGGCCTGTGTTGGACTGAGAGACCAGTACTCTGTTGTATTGACAGAGCATCAGTGGAAGGCCTGTGTTGGACTGAGAGACCAGTACTCTGTTGTATTGACACAGCCACAGAGCATCAGTGGAAGGCCTGTGTTGGACTGAGAGACCAGTACTCTGTTGTATTGACACAGCCACAGAGCATCAGTGGAAGGCCTGTGTTGGACTGAGAGACCAGTACTCTGTTGTATTGACACAACCACAGAGCATCAGTGGAAGGCCTGTGTTGGACTGAGAGACCAGTACTCTGTTGTGTTGACAGAGCCACAGAGCATCAGTGGAAGGCCTGTGTTGGACTGAGAGACCAGTACTCTGTTGTATTGACAGAGCCACAGAGTATCAGTGGAAGGCCTGTGTTGGACTGAGAGACCAGTACTCTGTTGTATTGACACAGCCACAGAGCATCAGTGGAAGGCCTGTGTTGGACTGAGAGACCAGTACTCTGTTGTATTGACAGAGCCACAGAGCATCAGTGGAAGGCCTGTGTTGGACTGAGAGACCAGTACTCTGTTGTATTGACAGAGCCACAGAGCATCAGTGGAAGGCCTGTGTTGGACTGAGAGACCAGTACTCTGTTGTATTGACAGAGCCACAGAGCATCAGTGGAAGGCCTGTGTTGGACTGAGAGACCAGTACTCTGTTGTATTGACAGAGCCACAGAGCATCAGTGGAAGGCCTGTGTTGGACTGAGAGACCAGTACTCTGTTGTGTTGACACAGCCACAGAGCATCAGTGGAAGGCCTGTGTTGGACTGAGAGACCAGTACTCTGTTGTATTGACACAGCCACAGAGCATCAGTGGAAGGCCTGTGTTGGACTGAGAGACCAGTACTCTGTTGTATTGACAGAGCATCAGTGGAAGGCCTGTGTTGGACTGAGAGACCAGTACTCTGTTATGTTGACAGTGCCACAGAACATCAGTGGAAGGCCTGTGTTGGACTGAGAGACCAGTACTCTGTTGTGTTGACACAGCCACAGAGCATCAGTGGAAGGCCTGTGTTGGACTGAGAGACCAGTACTCTGTTATGTTGACAGTGCCACAGAACATCAGTGGAAGGCCTGTGTTGGACTGAGAGACCAGTACTCTGTTGTGTTGACACAGCCACAGAGCATCAGTGGAAGGCCTGTGCTGGACTGAGAGACCAGTACTCTGTTGTATTGACAGAGCCACAGAGCATCAGTGGAAGGCCTGTGTTGGACTGAGAGACCAGTACTCTGTTGTGTTGACACAGCCACACAGCATCAGTGGAAGGCCTGTGTTGGACTGAGAGACCAGTACTCTGTGGTGTTGACACAGCCACAGAGCATCAGTGGAAGGCCTGTGCTGGACTGAGAGACCAGTACTCTGTGGTGTTGACACAGCCACAGAGCATCATTTTGGGGAAAATGTTGGGACAGGGTATTTTGGCATCCTCGAATAACATACGAGTTATTCTCAAGGCGAACACAACACCATATATATTATTTCACCTTTCAAACTATAAAATTTTATCATCTGGGTCATACTTCTTATTATATCTAATAAAATAAAAACAAAAAATAAACATGTCAATGCAGCAAATTTAAGGAAAAACAAACTGCAGGGATAACTACCTGTTGTTTAAGTCCAGCTTTGGCCACTTTTTCAAACCCTTTAGTTACTGTCACCTTTTCCTGAAAACAAAATTAAGAACAAAAATAGAGATGTAGCCAAAATGTTGATATTGTTTTTATTGGACATCACATTAATTATAATAATTGAAATAGTGTCTAAAGGTTAAATTTTTCCGTCAATGGCAAAATAGTAATAAGTTTTTTTGGCTTGTTTTAATTTTGGTAGGTAGCATAACCAATGTTCATAAACATGTGTAAGTGTACATTTACTTGCTTATTACATATTTTAGGAATAATAGGCTTAAGAAATGTTTGAAACTACACCGGTATAGGTGTCCAAAGCTTGTGTTGTTCAAAAACAACTAACTATGTCGTGATTTTTATTTAAATTTTTTATCATTAATAATAGACTTATGATAAAAAATTAAAGACATCACCACGTCCTCAGTTGTTTTTAACAACATGAGCTTTCGGCACCTGTGTCGGTGCCTTCGTCAAGTGTAACAGTTACACTTGACGAAGGCACCGGCACAGGTGCCGAAAGCTCATGTTGTTAAAAACAACTGAGGACGTGGTGATGTCTTTAATTTTTTATCATTAGTATGGAACCCACGTTTAAAGAGAGTTTCAAACATTTCTTAATAATAGACTTATCGGCACATAATTTTTTGACGATCTGTGTCTGAAATAAAAAGTGTAATTTGCATGTTATAACCTACTTCTTCATCACTGTCATCTCCAAACACATTCTTAGACAAAGAATTCTTGTTCTTCTTTGGTATGAACAACCCATACCTGCAAGAAAAACAAGTTGACCAGCAAAATAAAAGAAAGTTTTAGGAACTGGCCATTTACCCGCTTGTCTGTCTGTTTTTTTGTACAGTGATAGTATACAACCAATGCTAAAGCTGTGACGTAATTTTTCGTCTTCGAAAGTTCTCAGGCATGGCTGAACCACAGCTGCTGTAGCCCGGATTATCGGTCTTACGGCGACTGGTATTATATGGCTGTTTATGTGTCTTGTCTTGAAAAAAAAATTCCGCAGAGCCCAGATTTCTCGGCTACAGCTGCTTAAGACAATCCTTGAGTCGCCTGGCAAATGTAACTCCATAATTTGGAGGTAGATCCGGTATGTAGCGTTATTGTGCAGCCTGAAGGGCTGAACGCTTCGAGAGGAAGCCATTATTAAATTGACTAAAATAACCCAAGATTCTACAGGCACACGGAGTGATCTCCCATTATCACACTATATTATAAGTAGGGTAAGGGGAGAGCACTACTTGTGAGATTACTAAATATGGCTGCCCTGTTCGCGGAGAAATGTTCCAACCCTCTTTTGATATCGAATTGTAATGCTATAACCCAAGCCTATAGTTTGACAAAAAGGTTGGTCATTCATTTTAAGGCATTATTGCATCGATGAATGATTTTTTCGAAGGAAAAAAAGGACCGGTCGTTTTCAAGGGGGTCGTAACGTAACTATCAGAAAATGGCGTCCCTTCTACAATGGTCACCGCTCCTAATTGTAGTAAACAATGGTCTAACCGCTGGGAGCGGTTCGGACCTTGTAGAAGGGACGCCATTTTGTCTTAGTTACAGGCCGGGTGATACTGGAGCATCGGCCCCTATTTTGAATTTTCCTACGAAAAAATTGTTTACCGATGCAATAAATGCCTTAAAATGAATGACCAACCTTTTCTGTCTTAGTATCCATTCCCCTTTTGTCGAACTATAGGCTTGGGTTGTTGCATTCCATCGATATCGAAAGTGGGTTGGAACATTTTCCCGCGAACAGGCGGCCATATTGCCTGTGGAATCATGGTTAATTTTCGCAAATTTAATAATGGCTTCCTCCCGTAGCGTTCCGCCCTTCGGGCGTCACAATAGTCAATAACGCTACATACCGGAGCTACACCGCTCCCAGCTCGTTAAACCATTGTTTTCTACAATTAATTTGGAGGTTGATATTTTGCAAGAGGATGCCTTGGTAAGTTAGCCGACAGTCATCGATTGGGTTAAACACTAGGCATATGAGTTGCATATGAGTTGGGTGTCCGATAGGCATATGAGTTGGGTAATCCATCAAGGCATCATGACGGGTCCAGTATCCGTCGCCAGTGGCACTTGTTACTGGATAATTCAATTAAATATACACATGATAATTAAACAAGACGATTTTCAATAAAATGATTCACATACGCGACAGACTTTAAGAAATCAAATAATTTGCAAAAGTATAACCAGAAGAAAATCAAGAGTTGCTCACTTTTTCCCTGACGATGCCTTGAACGCCATTTTGTTTGGTCACATGACTAGATACTTCTTTACTATGGTGGCTGATCTGTGCCATTTGGCACAAATACGCTACCAACAATTTCTAGCGCTGATGTTTTTTATTTATCCTTTGCTAATATTAATTTTAATTCAATACATCTTTTCGCACATTTTTTACACACAACAAATTGCCAATGGCTTACATACAATATGAGATGCCCACTTAAAATATTGTTAATAATGTTTAGCCTACGGGTTTAGTCGATGCATATTAATGTCTACCTCGAAGGCAAATTTAATTATCACATACTTCCACCCTGGTAAGCTTCGTATTAGTGTTACCATTTCTCCGTAATTTGCCAATAACATTGAAAGTCAATTAAAGTGGCATGAGCTGGCAAAATGTTGATATTTTGACGCTAAAACAGAATGTTGAAATTATTGGCTATTTTTCGTAAGTCGTATAATTCAGAAGCGTTTTAGTGCTTCTAGTCTCGAAAATGTACAACAAAGTATTGTTTTGAACTAACTTTGGCTTAGAATGAATGAACGGTCGTCCCGGGTATTTAAATTTCGTTTACTTTTTGAACACTATTTCGGTTCGTACCGGTATATACTATATGAACTTTCTTCATTCCAACGCCAATCATTTAGTTTTTCGATGTACTTCAAAGCCTCTTACTGTTGTGACGATCAGAAATTATGAAAAAAGTGTGAATTTTGGCAGCTCATGCCACTTTAATAACATGCATGAATAGCCTCCGATCTAAAACAAATATAAATTGTCCTATTTATATCGTCAAGATGTGACCTCTAAGACTCAAATCATCCATCTTATTATTTACGAACTTTGCTACAAGAGAAAATCGCCTTATATTTCCGTCCTTTGTTGTTCTATATGTTCCGCTGTAATTATTTCCCAGTGAATTCCAACGGGCTCTTTGATTTTTAAGTTATTATGAATAAATATATTTGGGTGGTATTCATCCATTTTATCTTTGGCTGTATGTCCATGAGTCTGCTATAATTGTGACCAAGTGACCAAGTGGCAGTGAGACCATGTCCCAGTAGGCCTATAACGCAATGTGACTAAATATATATATGTAAGACCACTAAAACACACGGGCAAAATCTTGTTGTCGAATGACAGAAGCTTGGCCTTAGAATTTTCTGGAACACTGTGTAATACATTGACAATGGTTACGCATCTTAAGCTATAGCAAAAATATCGGCAGCCTGAGATTGAGCCCCAAAGGATCATGGCAAGAGACAGTGAACATTTTGTATTCTTCTACTATAATCTTGGCCATAACGATGCTGGCCTTGTTATACTGAAACATAAATGGTATTTTAGTTTTTTCACGACATCTTCCCGGGTCCAAGTTTAAACCCAAAGTTCGTAATGTTTGAATCCAAAAACTTTCCCCTTTCAAATGTTTGGGCTTGGTATCTGCAGCGCAAGTGAGAAAAGGGCAGCGGAAGTGAGAAAAGAGATTTTCTGAATAGACATGATTTCAAAATGGTCCATGACCGAATAACCTAGAGTGTTGGCACATCATGTTTAAGTCTAATACTAAATAAATGGTTGGTTGCTGGTTTCTCCGACGTATTGTTTGCGGCATTTTTTGCACGTGATAACATACACGATATTAGAGGAGTCGCAATTAAGATCTTCTGCCATTTAATATTAGTCGCGAGATTGTTCTCCGAAAAAAGGTTCCGCGATCTGGCATCGAGTTTGTATTGCGTCTTTAGGCATTTCATTGATGTACCTGAGAAAAATGTTGGGCGTTAATGGTACACTCATGAAGAAGAAACGATCGTGTCGGGGGCTGAAGGGAGAGAAGTGATTTGTCTTAATGTGTCAGATTTGATCCTTCGGAGTAACCTTATAGAATACCCCGAACAATGCTAAAATGTCTTTGACCGGACCACGGTGGTCGGGATATCTTCGGAATGCTGATTTTAGGGATTTAAGACCCAAATCTATGTCAATGTTTGTATAGCCTACATAGACTCCACATCCAGAGTAACCAAAATCACAACCTGTGGGATGGATTTCTCAGACAATTTGGCCAATAAATCATCCGTATTTTTGATAAAGCTAGGATACCGATTCGCTATAGGTTTTAGATATCGTAATCAATTAGCTCTGATATTCTATAACTCTCACTACCACAATCTGAGACAATAGGACGCCCAGGGGGCAATGTAGGCTTGGGCCATTTTTCAATGGGTTTGTGAGTTTTCGGAAGAATATAGAAGACCCTGTTTTTAGAGTTGTGATCAGATTTCAAATAGCGATCTTGAAGAGAAACAAGCATGTTATTGAACTTTCTAACATTTTCAGGCCAAATTTCCTTATCAAGTTTTTTTGTAATGAAGAGTGTTGCTTAGCTGCGGTTCTACCTCTTCAATATAATCCTGTCTAGACATAATAACTGCATGTTGCCGAACCTTTATCAGCAGGTTTAATAACTGTTTTGATTTCTCCTTAGCATACTTAGGGCAAGACATTCTGAATGAGTAAGGTTATGTTGGTTTCTAGGATTAGTTAAAAATTCAAACTTTCTTGATACAGAGTCACGACTTTCGATTATTTCTGGGTCATACATGTGAGAAAGGGGTGTATAGCCGCTTTTAGATGTAAATGGATTGCATACCCCACTAGAATCTCTGTAGATATCAGCCAGAACTATAATTCTGGAGTAGTCCATAACATGACTACTAATAGAAAAGTCCCTATCAGATAATTACTTGGGTATGTAATATATTTATGAACACTAAAACACACGGACACAGGGAAAATCTTCTTGACTAAAGTAACCACGGAGACAAGTTTCTAATTGTGTTAAAAAGAGGTATATCATTTAGACCTTTATACATAATATATGTTTGTTTCCAACATATATAACGTATAGGCTTACTTAGATAAACATAGTTGAGAGAAGCTAACTTATTAACTCACTTAAAACCCACGAGTCAAGTGATCAGGCAGTTTAACTTTTCATACAGGTCGGTACTTGAACAAACAGTGAGTGTACACCTCAAAGAACTCGCACTGCAATAAATTCAATAAATCGGTGTCAAGCGCTTTCTACAGTGGACGAACAAGCTTTCAGTATCTGGTCGAATAAAGACATATGGGTAAATGCCTTTGTATGAGAGCGAAGTTGTATAGATCTATAATGGGAATAGTTGTCACGTGTGGTCCCATACCGGTCTGTATACAGACATACTTGTCTGCGGAAAGTGTTCGATTTCTTCACGGTTATGATTAACAATAATGATTTTACCATTCCGTCTTTTCTTCTCTATCGCCGAACGAAATCGACACGCAATATACTCCTTGGTTGTTGATACACAGAAACTGACACCGTTCAGACTCTACCGTTCAGACTACTCCCAAAGACTTTATAACTGTGCTGGTTATCGGACCGAAATCAGACTCTTGTCGGACTCTTGTTAAGACATTTATTTTACTGCCATAGCGTTTTTGTTATTATTGGACTGAGATACTTTCTACTGTCACAGGAGACGATTCAGAAGGTATGCTGATTTTTTTTGGTATTATTTAACACTGAATGATCATTTAAGTGGCATGAGCTGCCAAATATAGCCAAACTTTCTTTGAAACAGAATAAGCTAATTGTTAGTCAAGTTCATCAAGAAGTATCCAAAATAATCAGCTTTCCGTTGATACCAATATCGCAGAGTTTAGGTAGTTTTATAAGCAACAAACCGCTCAAAAATGAACTCATACATCCCGGATATTCTGAATTTTGTTCGTTATTTCCACATATCTTCTATTCGAACGAGTTACTAGCTTATCAGTATTCTTTTATCAACGCAAATCCTTAAATTTTTCAATGTACTTAAAAATCTGAGTTTTTCTTGCTAACCAGAATTTACGGGGAGAAACATCCGAATTTTGGCAGCATATGTCATTTTAATTTGTTTATAAAAAGGTTGTTCAGTTTTCAAACATCCTTCCTAGGTCGATATGTGTTTTTGATATTTGGGGAAAAAACTAAAGAAATTTGAATCAGACAAAATCTACATATAGGCTACCCTTTGTCCTGAGAATGCACTGGAAGAAAGAGGGCATTTCACTTTCCCTTAAAGTGGCATGAGCTGCCAAAATTCATACTTTTTTCATAATCATACTAATCACGACAGTAAGGGGCTTTGAAGGCCACCGAAAAACTAAATGTTTAGCTTTGGAATGAGGAAAATCCATACACTATGTGGCCTATACGAACCGGAATAGTGTTAAAAAAGTAAAGTTTAAATAACCGGGACGACCATTCATTCATTCTAAGCAAAAGTTAGTTCAAAACAATACTTTATGGTACGTTCCCCAGACTAGAAGCACTAAAACGCTTCTGAATTATACTAAAACGCTTCTGAATTTGGCAGCTCATGCCACTTTAAGAAGAACAATGTATTAGCTTTTTAATGCTACTGTAGCTTCGAGAAGAATGCACGTTCACTTTTGAATTTACTTAGGACTGGAACGGATGAACGTTCATCCCGGTTATTAGCTTTTTGTTTTGTTTATGCTTTTCAGACACTATTAAGGATCGTATACAGCACACATACTCTATGGATTTTGACGTAAAAACAGAATATTGAAATTATCGGTTATTTTTCCTAAGACGTATAATTCAGAAGCTTTTTAGTGCTTGAGAATGTACGATAAAGTATTGTTTTGAAGTAACTTTGGCTTGGAATGAATGAATGGCCGTCCCGGTTATTTAATTTTTTTTTACTTTTGGAACAATATGCCGGTTGGTATATAGGCCACATACTGTATGGATTTTCCTCATTCCAACGCTCATCATTTAGTTTTTCGATCTCCTTCAAAGCCCCTTATAAATTACGTTCCATGCCAATTACTGGCGGAATTTCGCAAGTTTCTATCGAAAATAGAATCACTATAGATTTCTTTGCCATTCAGCGGGACAACGAAAATCCCATACATAAATGAAGACGAAACTATCAATTTATACACGATCGTTGCCAAATAAACGGTTCGCGCAATCCAATCTTATTATATCGCTGTTAATTTTAGGAGAAGGAAATCTTGGTGGTATTGTTGGAAACCATGGATCCACAAAGAAGAATAGAGATTTTATTGGAAGAAAATGAGCTAATGACTGGTTTCCGAGAAAGGGACATCAAGAAAGTGGAAGCAGAATTCCAACAGGCAAAGGTCTGGGAAATGTTTAGCAATTTGGCAGGGTTAGGTCTTTTGTTTAATAACATTTGGTAAACAAGTTATTTTAACGAACACGCCTGTTTATCATGGTTGGTTATTGCAGAGATATTTAGCCAAGCACGGCCGTCAAACCAAATATGATGACTAAATTTAGAGGTACACGCTTATAAGGTCTCGGGGTCGGGGGCAAATGAAATACCCCTTTTTAATACATTTAGAAACTTGTCTCCATGCCATAGTTATTTTAGTCAAGAAAATATTGCCTGCGCAGGTGTGTTTTATGGTGTACATAAATATAAATGTACGGCGGAAAGTCCAAATAAAATACCCCTTTTTAATACATTTAGATACTTGTCTCCATGCCATGGTTATTTTAGTCAAGAAAATATTGCCTGCGCAGGTGTGTTTTATGGTGTACATAAATATAAATGTACGGCGGAAAGTCCAAATAAAATACCCCTTTTTAATACATTTAGATACTTGTCTCCATGCCATGGTCATTTTAGTCAAGAAAATATTGCCTGCGCAGGTGTGTTTTATGGTGTACATAAATATAAATGTACGGCGGAAAGTCCAAATAAAATACCCCTTTTTAATACATTTAGATACTTGTCTCCATGCCATGGTTATTTTAGTCAAGAAAATATTGCCTGCGCAGGTGTGTTTGATAGTGTACATAAATATAAATGTACGGCGGAAAATCCAAATGAAATACCCCCTTTTAATACAATTAGAAACTTGTCTCCATGCAATATCCCTATGTTTTGCTACCCAGAACTACCCAGAGGTTACTAATATATGTTCTCCTATACGTAGCGAACATGCACAATGTATAGAAATAATTCGCGAGCTGGGCCTAACCCTGAAAAATTATATATAGGCCGGAATAGAAGGATGTAAAGAAAAATAAAACTAACTGTGTCCAAACAACACAACTCCTCATTCGGTATTTCCAATATATATTTATGAACACTAAAACACGCGGGCACAGGGAAAATCTTCTTGTCTAAAATAACCACGGAGACAAGTTTCTAATTGTGTTAAAAAGAGGTATATCATTTAGACCTTTATACCCCATCATAAATTGTTGTAATAAAGTAAACCTATATTTCATTAGGTTGATGACTGACAGGAGCTTGGCCTTAGTCAGTAGAATTTTCTGGGACACTTTGTATTACATTGACAATGGTTACGCATCTTAAGCAATAGTAAAAATATCGTCAGACTAAATATTATGGGGTCATGGGAAAAGACAGTGAAAATTTGCCCCCCCCCCCCCCCCCCACCCATAATTAATTAACAATGGATATAAAATATATGTCTATACTTACAAATCAGAGGTGTACAGTTGACTCTCCAGGGCGGCTTTTAATTGTTAATCGCACAAACTACACTAATAATACTCACAATTATATTTGTTTTATGTTCTACGTAAACTTCTTAGTTATCAAACCTATCCGTGTTACAAATCTGCTCCCAGTCTATCAAAATCCATCTTCTCTAGCCAAGATAAAATCTGCATGTCCCCATTCCGTGTTTTAAAACACGGAATGGGGACATGAAGATTTTAACTTGGCTTGCGAAGATGATCAAAATCATATCCAGTTCAATGCTTTGACACTATAACTCTTCATCTCTTAAAGGCCCACTTGCCGCCGTAGCCTGTTTAAATTTGCTAAGAAAACCAATTTACATGAGCTTACTACGACTAATACCACTAAACTTAAACATAGGACACATAAAACATGTCTAGTTAGCTTTAGACTGTAAAAATGGGGTGAAAAACAATCGAAGAATCGAAGCCTGATTACAACAACAACGATCATTGTCGGTCAACTTTCGTGTTGGATTACCCTCCTTCCAGGCCTTTGTATCTGTGGTTTACACTCAAACAATTATCAGCAGGCTTTTCCAGTCGCTGTTAACCGATCGTCAGTCTGTATTTCTCAGATAAATAGGCCTACGTAAAATTACACTGTGCCGTTAGTTCACTCACTCGACTGAAACATAAAATCGCCAATAGGGGGCAGATCGGTTTGTTTACGTTCCGGGTACGTAACAATTCAAATTTTCAAATTCAAATTAAAAATACAAAGTGACGTCCAAACTTTTAAATTTTGGTAAAAATAGAAAGTTCCTAACTTATATTGTCTGGGAAAAATACAGAATACGGTCTTTCTTTTTTAATGTAAACAATATTCCTGATTTTCGCGGCAAGTGTGCCTTTAACATTAGTTTTCCCTAAGCACTTAATTCATTGCTATACGTCCCTTTTCTCTGTTCTCATCCCTGATTGTTCTCTCTCCTCGTTGTTCTCTCTTGGTTTGAACCTCAAACTACCTAACTAGTTGCCCAATCAAATCTCAGCCCAAACTATTGACCAATAAAATCAAGCCGCCATAAAGATGTCACCCATGCATGTCTAAGTTCCAGGGCCCAGTTTCACAAAGCGATCTTAGCTTAAGTTGATCTTAATTACCAATGACAACGTATACCTTTAGCATTGGTTCCCATGGTAGTTAAGATCACACTTAGCTAAGATCGATTTGTGAAACTAGGCCCTGGACGTCACGCCCATCCAAAAACTCAATCTGTCACACAAACTTGAAACCGAATTTAACATTTTATAAACAACTGACATTAGTTAAACAAAAACATTATATTTCAAATATTACTCTCGTAATAAACTCCAGTTTACCTGTTTTCTTGCAATAGCTGGAGACCCGCATAATTTTTATAATATATAGCAAACTATTTCAGAAAAAAAAATACTGACTAAGGTTAAACTCCTGTCTGCCTAATGAAATATCATGGGTTCTCGCTTATTACAACAACCTTATTACATGAAAGGTCTAAATGATATACCTCTTTTAACACAACTAGATACTTGTCACCATGTTTACTTTAGTCAAGAAGATTTTCCCTGTGCTCCTGAGTTTAAAGTCTATAAATAGATATCAATTCGCAAACACCTTTGCATTATAGAATTGGCATTTATCCAAAAATGGCAAATTGTATTTTTTAAAATGATTTTTCAGGAACAATACGAGAAGGCCCTGGGTGAAGTGAAACCTTTCCGAGAAAAAGTTTATGAAGCATTAGGACATGTCGGCCGATCAGACGTTCATGAAATAGGGTAAACTGAACTGTTATAATGTCAAAGCGGCATGAGATGTGAACAATTATAACTTAGATAAGCTCTTGGCTATTTTCTTGGTTGTAAAAGCTTTTCTACAATTCTTCACTCGATAGTCGTATGTAGAAGAGTTGCCAGGTACTCGCTGACAAGGTCAGCGGTTAACTCCGGGCAAAGAGCCCGATTTCTTGCAACGCCCCCATATAGGCCTAAGTAATATATTCTTGAGTGCGGCGTAAAACATCAATCAATCAACCAATCAATTTATTAAGGTCTCCACATAAGAAGTAAATATTATTTTAAGGAAAAGAACTGCTGTACTCTGTCAACTCATCTGATGTACGTATCATATAAACTGGTGTTTTAAGAAGTCCCCAAAACGACGACCTGGAAAGTGCCTGTTGTAAAGACTTCACCGGAACCCCCGATAAAAGGTTATACTAAGTGAGCTGCTTTTAACCCTTGGGCCCGGGGATGGGTATAGGACGGATCTAAATTATTCTTTAATGTCGATCATATTTTGCTTTATCAGATCATTTGTAAAACCACCCAAACCTATCCAAGCGTTATGTCAGTGTCTGTCCATTTTGCTTGGGCTTGAAGAAGAAGGATGGGAAGCGATGCATATTCAAATGAGAGACCCGAGTTTTTTACGTCATCTTCGTGAACTGGATTTGGATGCAATTCCCCACAAGCAATCCTCAAAAGCTAAAGGTAAATGCAATCTTTTTCTTCTTCTCAAATCCCGTTGTATCGATCATCGGAAACCAGCACGCGTTGATTTTCACTATAACGTAAAGCAAGCAAAGACAGGGAAAGAAACCGTGAGTGTCCGTGGATGGATTGATCAAGTGCAAGTATATAATCTGGGATTAAGGGATCTGGGATCTTAATCCCGGGTATCATCTATGCTTCATGAATTCGGGATTGACCTGTGTTGCTTGGATCTAAATTTGCAAATGAATAATCATAAAAGATTCGTGTGCTGCATTTAAAAACAAAAAGCTATTCACCAGTGGAACTTATAGCCATTGTATGAACATTTTTACTCTCATGAATAAGGCTTCTATTAGATTCTTGAACAAGCTGAAAATTTTTTTAAAGATAAATATCGCCTTCGTTAATTCGTGAAGAGAGATAATAAGTTTGAAATAGATGATAACGTGACTTAGTATATTTAAGAACACTAAAACACACGGGCACAGGGAAAATCTTCTTGTCTAAAATAACCATGGAGACAAGTTTCGAATTGTGTTAAAAAGAGGTATATCATTTAGACCTTTATACCAGCCAGATACGTTATTTTAATAAACTAAACCTATGATATTTCATTAGTTGACGACTAACAGGAGCTCGGCCCCAGTCAGTAGAATTTTCTGGAACTCTTTGTATAATAGATTGATAGCCGAGAAATCTTGGCTATGCCGAATTTTTTTTTTCCGTGTTCGTCATATGGCTGCATGTCATCACCTTAATTGCTTTCAGGTATAATAAAAGACATCACAGAAGATGAAATGAATAAAGTGTGTGTATCCGGTATAAGTTTACTCGCCTATGTTAAAGCTGTTCTCGGTTACTGTCAGGCCTCTAAGAAATCCCACCTTCTACAGAAAAAAGATCAGGTAATTTTATTTAGGTCCCTACTTTTGATTAATTGATTGATTGTGTTAGGTTTTGCGCCACACTCAGGATTATTTCACTTATTTGCATGGCAGCGTTGACCTGCCGGTTTAGTGCGGATGGAGACAGGTCTCTTTGTTGGGCCGTAAGAATGATCCTCCCTTCTGGGAGTATATATGTGAAACTCTTCCACAAAGAGGCCTACTGTCGAAGAAAACACAAACCGATATTTACTTAACATAACGTTATAAACCAAGAGAAAATATCGAATATGAACTACTCCCATTGTGAGAGAGGTATACCAACAAACAATCATAAGATACGCCATCATTGCCAAACACTTTTTTCAATCGCTCATTTTTTCGTTGCAGCTTTCCAAGTCGGACGGTGTTCATATACAAAAAAGAAAAGAACTGGATAAAATGTACAAAGAACGTGTTTCGTTGGAAAACACATTAAAAGAACTGAAAAATGGCAAAAATCCTGACATTGAGCCGGTTACTGAAGGCGAACCAGAAACTATGGTCGATAATTGATGGTTTTGTGCAATTATTTCGAAGTTATTGCCATGGCTCAGTTTTATTTAAATCAGCGAATAATCTCGACCGAGATAGAAATCTTAATTGATTGACTGATTGATAATGATGGACTGTTTGATGATTTACACCATGCACAAGATTATTTCATTTATATTGCGTCGTTGTCAGGTTTGTTGGGCAAGAAAACCTGGCTTTATAATTATAATATTGCCAGGGGAATCGACCGACCTTCCCTAAGTACCATCCACATGACTATCATTCCACTCGAATGGATTGAGGATAACCGCTAGTTTACACGGGGTTCAAACCCGTGATTCATTGGTGGAAATCTATACTTTACAAGTATTGGTTGACATTGATAAAGTTCAGCTTATGCTGTGGCGATTCGGTCTCCAATTATGGTCACTTGCATGCTTGAAGCCCAGCTCGGTATTATACAAAATTCCCATTCTATTCCTATACTATAAAGTTCCCGTATATTTTGTAAATGTAAGCTTTGGGTAAGTCTAGTTGTATTTTAATAAATTAAATAAGTTAGAATTTTTTTTCGTTTTTTTTGCATTTTCTGTAGAAATGGGAGAAAGTTCATGTCAGTTTGATTATATCGATGTATAGATGCCTCACTCTAGTCCGGGTTTCTGACTCCAAAATTACTATTTTTTTATACTGACGGCCGTATTTTGGTCCAAAATACGACCGTCAGTAAAAACAAAAAAGTCATTTTGGAGTCAGAAACCCGGACTAGCCTCACTCTAGATTACATTCTTTACTTTGCGGCTACCTTGCCATGCAGGCTACTGAAGGAAGATATGCTTACAGAAAGAACAACACATATATCAAAAATGACTTACTTTTACATTCTAAGAAGTGACATATCCGAGAAAGAAAACTGTAATCCCAGAACTCGCAAATTTCACTAGTATAGCAGTGTAGATCCGATGATTACGAAATATAATTTACAGAATAACATCCCGGAAACACAAGTGTTAACTCTTTGCCCAGATAGAAGAATTTACAGATCACATAAATGACTGTAATATTGTTCAAAGTTAGCAGGCTGAATATCATATAACACAACAACTAAGAATAAACGGAAAATCGCATCAAAATGATATAGTATTCCACTAGTTGACCAATAGCAAATATTTGTGCACTGCTGATAACTGACTGATTAAATACAAATAGTGTGCCCTTTATATAGATCTCCAGAACAAACCTATATTAATACGAATCAACATAAATTTGAATAGATATAGAAACATATTTAAGCTTCTAGAGAAAAAAAACCTTGGCCTCCGTGACCAATTAAACAGGCTCAAAAGAATCCACGGCAACGGTCAGCCGCTGAAGTAAACAAGTATGGGAAATATGTCACACAGCCAAATGTGCTGTTTACAACAAGCGCTAAAATTCACTTGATGAAAAATAGAAAAACTTAAGACTCAAAATTATTTAACTTATATGGCGGCGCTGGCAGGGGGTCCTAATTCTAGGAGAGTGTCTGGCATCTATTTGAACTCTCTTGCAAGAGTAAATGAAAAGTCTTTAATCACCTCGTAGCAAATCAAATGGAACAGACTAAATCGGGATTTCTCGTCCAATGAAAGCTTGAGGTAGTAAAAAAATATACGCCAAAATCACCAACGACCACAAACTCACAGAAACCAGGAGTTGAAACTGCCTAAATTATTTTATTTATGACTATTAGGTTGTGCTAACAGTTATAGGTTGTGTTACCTTGCCATACCTTTGTGAATTTAGGGAATTGAATATTGCAGTATTTGCGGTCCTTTTCTTTGGGGTTTTACTTCCTTATAAAAGGCAGTAGCCCCCCGCGTGATTGGGATTGATTCAAACAAAGTTCCCCAGAATCTAAAAAACTGCTGTGCAATTCATCCTTTTAAGAATACATCTTCAAACTACTGAAAATTTCATAGACTTGAAGATTGCTTCCGTGGTCCTCTCGACCAAGTTTAGTGATGGAGAAATTGATTGACTGTTGTTCTATGCTGCACTCAAGATTATTTCCTTTACGTTGCAGCGTTTTCAGGTTATGGGGAGGAACTTTACCCTAATGTTTGTAGCAGGCATACCAAATGTCATTGAGTCAACACTCACTTTGTCCTTGATTGGTTGCTGTTTTACGCCGCACTTTAGATTATTTCACTGTAACGGCAGTGTTGTCAGGTTTAGTTGGGGAGGAATTAAACCAGAGATACCGTACGGAGATTGAGTGAAAACTCCACTCAGAAATTTGTCAATTTTTATTCGGTCTGAGTGTGATTTCGAACTTCACCACATCGATGTAAGGCCTTTATCAGACTGAGGGACTATGGCTCTGCTTAGTCTGGGGCTTGGTGAATTTTGGTATTTGACACATCGTCTACTTGTCAATGTGTTACAAAAGGATTCCAGAAAATTCTACCGACCAAGACGACGCTCCTGTCAGTCTTCAACCTAATGAAATATTATAGGTTTGGTTTGTTATAACAATTTATGGGGTATAAAGGTCTAAATGATATACCTCTTTTTAACAGAATTAGAAACTTGTTTCAATGGTTATTTTAGACAGGAAGGTTTTCCCTGTGTCCGTGTGTTTTAGTGATCATAAATATACAAGCTGCTATATATATATATCTGAAAACTGTACCAAAGCTACTTGCAAAAGAGTTTACACTACATACATGTATAGGCATACGGTGGCAATTTCATTTACTTACGGATAAAACAATAGAAAGAAGGTGCTCCGCAACTCATTTGGTCACCATGGTTTCCAAAAGTTGTTTGGATACGATTAACAGCTATTTCCTGCATTACTGAATGCCAAAAAGGTGACTGTGGCTGGGTGACTGTTTTGGTCGACCCATATAGCGAGACCCCAATTTACTTTTTGGGCAGGACACATCCACTATAATCATAAGCTAGTTATTAACTGAAGAAATATTTAAATCCATGCAATAGTTACCAAGTTAATGAATGCCAGAAGGCTGGGTGACTGTTTCTGTCACCACAAGTATCCAGGCCTCAAATTAATTTTGGTACGAGCCCCAGCATTTACTTATAAACTAGTTATAACTGAAAAAAAATTTAATCCATGCAATAAGCACTGAGTTACTCAATGCCAAAAGGCTGGCGACTGCTTTGGGCGCCACAAATATCTAGACACACCAATTACTCATAAACTAATTATAACGAAAAATTTGTTTTGGTCGCCACAAATATACAGAACTCAATTTAATTTTGGTACGATACACACCATTTACTCATCAACTAGTTATAACTGAGAAAAATTTATAATCCATGCAATAAGTACTAGGTTACTCAATGCCAAAAGGCTGGCGACTATTTTGGTCGCAACAAATATAGAGACTCCTATTTTATTTTGATTTTAAAGTTAAGGAGCGGATAAGAACCCGGAACGGACAACGGTATACCAATATACGCCCGCTTTAAGAGCGGGCGTATAAAAACAAAAGACCAAAGCAGAAGGGCATATACCAGATTATAGTTTAAGTTAAATAACTTTATTAAAATAATTTGATGATTAAATCATCTATTTCCACAAGTGTAAATTTGCATAACATGTTATTACTAGCATACAAACAATATTACATAACTTAATGATTAACACACAAGATTATGTAAACAAAAAATCAACATATTTCTGCTCAGTAAAATTATAAATAATTCATTAGTTGGAATGCAAAAATAATTTAAGTGCAATTTCCCAATTAAAATTCACAGAAAATAAAGTTTAAACTGGTAAAGTTTTCAACAGTAAAGGGAATAAATTGAATGAAAATTCATATGGACGGAATAAATAACTGGAATGGCATTTTTGAAATATATTGAATTTAAATCAATTGGGACGGAATAAATAAAAAAATGGAATGGTCTCAAAAATTTCAAAAATAAACATATATACAAAAAAGGACAATATATCCAGCAACGGTAACAGAGTATGTTATACTAATTCTCAACAGAGAGTAAATTTGGACGGAATTGACTTCTTTTATAAGGGAATTCATTTCTATGGACGACAATTCTTTTAAAAACACATTCGCCAAAAAAGCATAAGCATACATAGAATGTTAGTGAAAATAGACATGTATAAATATATACAAATAAATACATATATATAGCTTCAAAATCAGCAAAATAATTTCCAGCAAAAATTTGCCTGTATAAATTCTTCAATCATATTCAGATACACACAACTGTTCACATTCACAACGACAACCATTTCAAATATCAACTTCATGCAACCATCTTTTTTTGTCTTTTTCGCTCATACACACCTACTCTCAACTTACACGTAGTATTGTCTCCCTTTAATGAATCTAAAAGAAAATATGTTTTCTAGGACCAAAAAAAATCAAAAAAATCAAACTTTAACAGGGTTTTTTTCTTCAGACATATACAAGTTATTGAATGGCTTCCCGAGGATATGGAAGATATTCGTTCGCACTCGGCCACACCTCTCAGAATTTCTTCCAAGTTTGAGGGAGCCATTCAATAACGTGCTTGTATCATGGTATTAGTGATTGACGTTGTCAATCAACTAGCACATGTTTACTCTCTGATACCCAGTCAAGAGAGCCATACAACAGCTTCCAGAATCGGGAAGTTATTCAACGCTTAAGCCCCGCCCACTCTCTGTTCACTGGGTATCGGATTTGTCGAAGACTGCTCATCAAAAGAAAAAAGCCGCAACCATGATACAAGCTAATTTAAAGAATTTCGTACAAAATATTCTGATGTAATTTCGCCACCAGTGCCTGGGATAAAGCTGGCATCTTTTACGGTTAAAGTCTTGAAAAAAAAATATATAAGAATTTTATCGCTAACAGTAAGATGTATGCTGTTAATATGTAAAATATCAAAATGAAATGAAACATAACAGGGAGATTACTACAGAAGAAGAAAGTTGTCCAAATAAAACACGTCACCAACATATCATACTATTAGTATAGGTTAATTTTCACACAGCAAATTTCATTAATAATGGGTTAGAATATTTGAATAAAAAGCACTTCTACGAGCTTGGGTGCACAGAAACTTGTTCAGTTTTTGCAAATATCACAGCCTTTTTTGATGAACCAATATATAATGAATAACTAATCACTCAAAATTTATACAAAAACAGACAAAATCAAACATACTTAATGCAGGCATTCTATAAACAATAAAAAAAAAAATCAAGTTTGAAAATTCAAGCATAGCCAAGCGAAAAGTACATGTCAACTCTCAGTCCACGTAAATATCCAACCGTAGATGGAATCTGCTTGCATTGAGGTCAAACATATATTAGCCGCTCAATAGCTGTACTCAAAAGTATTAAACATAACTCAATCCTACTCAACTCATTATGCATAAATATACTCAAACATACTCAAAAAACTAACAGAAATATCTACATAGTATCATAGCTATACTCAGCACTAAACTAGCCCATACATCTATTATAAAACATAAGCCCCCCAAATACAAAAAATCCCCCAAATAAACAGCAAATTCATCATAATGGACAAAGAATCAACAAGTAAATAACAAAATATATTAACATAAAAGCATCAAACAGAACATTTTTACCTGACTTTTGATAACTACCAGTAGTTACCTATTCTCTCATACTATATGTATTAACTTTTTCAGAGATGGAGGGGTTTTTCTTCAACTAAAATTAAACAGGTCAGAACTTGAGAATAAATGCGTTTGCAAATTCTCTTTTAGATATTGTAGTTCCCTTTGTTTAGTCTGTGTTGAGGATCAGACAGACCCCTTGTAACACCCAGTGACTGATGTGTTCGGTTGTAGCCAAATCTGCCTCAAAGACCAACCCCACGCCCATAGCATTTCTTCTCTGGGACGTCACATATACAGGTGTACGGAAAGTATTCTGAAACAAAATACAAAATTTTGTTGATCAACTGAATATATCAGATCAATTAGAATAACTCTAAGGCAATGCTAGAATGGATTTACAAAATGCATTAATTATCAGTAGCATTGTCAATCTGGTTAACAATATGGCTTAAATACATTTCCCGGACAAGCCCCCAATTTTAGAATGTGCTTACTTAATTAAAACAGAATCATTGCAAGGAACAAATGAATACTGATGCTGATGTAAAACTGTAACTGTATTTCATGTGCCAGTGATTAGATATACAATCAACATACCTAAGTCAGAAAATCTTAAACTATATTTTTTGTTTAGTATCATTCTAATTACTATCATTTAAGAATTATTTTGTATATATATATTGCTGTACATATTTTCTGAATAAAAATGAAATAACAGTTATCAATGCCTAATCAGCTGGTAACTAGAACCAATTTATGAGAGCCATGTCAAAAAAATGTGTGGATTATGAGTATTTTTACCTGTAGTTTGAGTCTGTGGGCTTCAATAGGTATGACTTTAAGAACAGGTAACTCCTGGATGAGTTGCTTAGGTCTCTGTTTGGTAATACACATTCCCTCAGTGTCCCAGGCAGCTCCTTCTAAGTACAGACCATGGACAAAGCAACCTGTAGGCAGAAACACAGATACATAAAGCACCAATTATGCATAAACATTGGTAATAACTCTGAAAATAATAATAAGTATGACAACATAAGAATGATTCATCCACCAATATACTGCATTGACCTCTCTGACAGTGACATGAGGCCCGCTAAAACTATTTCAAAAGATCCCACAACTCAAGCATGGTCGCTTTGTGACGTTACAAATGTTTTTACATTTCAAATCAGTTTCATTGAATGTGGCAAATATTTTGAGAACGTTTGGTCTGCCCAAAGTCGCGATGACGGTGGGGACAATTGCAGAATGTTGTCGGATACAGATTTACTGACATCAATCTATAAATTAAAACCTGTATCACTTATATATGGCGAGGTTGCCAGGTTTAGTGGGGAAGGAAACTGGACCATGCCCAGATGAACTCTGACCTTCCTGTGGTCCAGGGCCCGGCTATGTCTGAAGAAAATAAGCTTAAAAAGTAGGTAAAACTATCTGGTATAACAAAGAAATTTTTTTGTCACGTGATTCATCTAACCCATCGTTATGCTAACATCATTTTAAACAGCCCACCCCTTGGTACCTGGCATCAATTGCACACGGGGTGATTAAGTGGATCGATTGATTGATTGTTTGGTGTTTTACGCCGCGCTCAAGATTATCTCACTTATATGGCGGCGTTGCCAGTTTTATTGTGGGAGGAAACCTGGGAGGAAAACCGGGAAACCAAAGTAAGCAGAATATTAACCTACCCTGATGAGCACGTTCTGTAACGTCATCTGGTGTAGCAAACTGCGTAACAGAAGTGTACAGGGTTGACTTATCCAGTGGCCAGCCATTCTTACGACACGTTGCCTGGACAAGAGCGGTCAAGTAAGATTCTGGGATATGGAGACCGGACAGCCACATAACAGCTGGTTCTCCATCATTTACCTGAAAATCAGAAAAATAATTTAAAGACTAGCTCGCTAAAAGCACAACACTCTGATGATGGACTAAATATACATTTCAATTAATTTGAACAAAATATTTGTTTGCCTCAGTTTGACATACTTATACCAATGATAAAAAATTAAAGACATCACCACGTCCTCAGTTGTTTTTTAACAACACGAGCTTGGTGATGTCTTTAATTTTCTATCATTAGTATGGAACCCACGTTTAAAGAGAGTTTCAAACATGTCATACTTATACCACTTGATGACAATCTGACAATGTACCATTTCCGTTTTATCTCATGAAAGAGTTTTTATAACACACATTTTCCTGTGCGACCCTAGTGTCTTCATTTAAAAGACGAGGCTGCTTATCTGAATTCTAAGCCATATTGGATGAACCACAAATATTAACTTTTGCTTTGGTGAAATGAGTGCCCTGTCGGAATATTAAAGTCAGAAAACCCCCTAATTTTACAGCCTTATGGTAAACTTTATGGTAAAAAAAAATGTGCCAAAAATGTAATTTTGTAAAGTGCCTTACCCATCTGGCGTATTGCATGTTTCGTTTCTCAAAGTGAATCATCCAGTTGGCCAATGACTTGAGAGTCTCGGGTGCCAGTCTTCTCCAGATGGACGGTATCTGTCCGTTAAACAAAGCACGAGCCACTTCATCCAGCTCACTGCTCATGCCAACTTCCCCAGCTAAAGCCTGGGAGGAAAACAAACACAAACAATTACTGAGCTGTCCCTTTATAACCTGGTAATGTGATGTGGTTTACAGATATTGGTAATAAACCTAGCCTACCAAGTAGAGCAAAAGGAATTGAGGAATCGGCCTCTCCACCAGAGCCACATCGTTAGACCAAACATTAAAAAAGGTTTAGAAAAAACCTGGTTTTTCCATGTTACAGAGCTATTTTGCTGAGTTTGTGTTACCTTTTTTCAAGGTCTTGGTTTGTTCAGACTCAGTTTTCAGTAATCTGGATTGATAGGTTGCTTAAGAAATAATGTTTTCATTCAAGGTCATTGTCATGTGATTGAGGTTGGAAAATGTGGACGAGGTGGAAACTGTGAAAATCGTCCCCATTCTCTAAGCTAAATCCTACGACAATGACTGAGAACAAAAGCATTTAAGTTGTTTTTGTTACTCCACTGACAGCATTTGATTTAGTCCAGACAAGAGTTGCATGTAGCGTCTGTGGTTTATTGCCACAGAAACTGCATGTGGGCTCGTTTTCGTTAGACTTGGATCTGACCGCTGCTAGATGCAATAGAAGACTTGTGGACCGCTAGACCTAGACCACTTGGGTGAAAGCGTGCAATGTAAACACAAAGTAAGAACATGTGAATCAAGTCAAACCAGTCTTACCCGTTTCAGAGTTATCAGAGAGCGTTTCATGCGGGTGATGAGCTTGGCAAATCTTTCTAACTCTTGTAAGAGGACCACAGTAGTCGGGGAAATCTCCATACCAAACTTCTTCTTGATTTTGTCGAGTTCAATATCTGGTGGTAAACGCGTCAGAACGTCCGAGGCAATCTTATCAATGAAATCTTCTCGACTGATTCCACCGCCAGTGTCAGCTAAAATCATAATCGAAAAAGCATGTGAGATTTAAAATGTACGCATGCTATAGAAATTTTCCCATAGAATACACAGAATTAACAATTTTAGATCTATATTTAATATTTCAAACTTCTAAAATTAAATTTTCAAATCATGCAGCAGATTATAAACTGATAAGCATTGCTAAATTTCAATGAATTCAAATTCATGATGTTTTGGATGAAAATATGATTGATTGTTTGTGTATTATTTCCCATATAGAGTGCTCTTGTCGTTTTTATTGGGAAGGGGGAGGAAGAAAGCATATTCTGTGTCCGGAGAAAACATCCAGACCTTTTGTTCTAACCTGACCAACATACCAGAAAGGCCAATACTCTAAAAACACTGCCAACATTTTTTTATGATAATTTAATGGATTTATAGGTTGCAAAAGTTTCTGCATTTCTATTCTTGAAAACCAATATGGTTATATAGATTTGCTACTGAAAATATACTCTAAAAAAAATTTAGAAAAATTTCTAGAGTATTTTTTTTATCACACCTTTTACAGCTCGCACCCCACACAAAAAGAGTCACATTGTCCTATGTGGTTTTGAGATTAATTAGTAGATTGATTGATTGATTGTTTGGTGTTTTACGCCGCGCTTAAGATTATTTCACTAATATGGCGGCGTTGCCAGCTTTTCTTGTGGGAGGAAACCAGGCTCTATGCCCGGAGGAAACCCACGACCTTCAGTTGGTAACTGGCAACCATCCCACATAGGTCGTTCGAGTGAAAACCCAGTCAGAAAATTTTCCAATTTTTTTTGGACTGAGTGGGATTCGAACGGGTGAGGATGAAGAATAATGATTAATCTGACCTGTTTGAGGCTGTAACTCCACCAGATGTCCCCACATATCTCGGGCAGCCAATGTATAATAACCAATCTCAGCATTAGGATGTAGACCAAACACTTCGGGGGTGTTTGCCAGTGGTAGACTCTCTATGTAATCTGTCAAACAAAAATGATAAATTAATGGTAAAATGTATTTTTTGTGCATGCATTATGACCGATTTATTAGAGTGGCATTGGTTAGGCAGTGGTATAATGTAGGCTCTGTGTATTTATAAAATGTGACGTTTTCTTCAAATTTTCGCTATTTTTGTCAAGAACTGCAATTTTAAGGCTTGCAATGGCACATATGGCTTAAGAATATATCTTAGGCTAGTTATAAGTAGCTAAGACTAAGAAATAATGACTGTTGACAACAAATGTTACTCAGTTTTGTGAACTCACTCGACAGTGAATGATTTTTGATCTTTCTACACTGTAACTTCCAAAATAACCATATATTGACATTAAGCAAATTTTGTTCATTTTTCTCAGATATTGCAGTAAACAAATTTGCTGACAGAAATTACACAAAACAGTTTTCGCTATAGAAAGAATTAATTAAATCCAGCTCAATCGTTAAATCGTACACTCACCAACATAGTTATCCCTAGCTCCCTCTTCGGGTATTCTATAATCCACGTCGTCGTTGTGATAAAAGTGGAACGGTTGGAATGTATCAAAGATGAAATCTCCCATGTATTCATCCATGTACGTTCTCAACACCCGCCTGTCAAAGTCGTCAATAGCTCGCCCACCATACATAACCTGGTGAAACGAAAACCATGGTCAGCAATCTTACATTTTTCTGGCCGTATAACTGAATAGTTGAGTAATTGATTGTTTGATATAGTAGGCCACAACCAAGATTATTTCACTTATAAAGTGCCGTTACCAGGTTTATTAAGGGAGGGAACCATGTTTTGAGTCCATAGAAAGCCCCTGTTGTCCCTTACAGTAATTTCACATAGGGCAATTGATTAAAAATGGGCTTGAGTTAATTTGATGTTTTTCATCGACTGATTGAAATTCAAATCCGTTTCAATGAAGGACCCTCGGTGGCTCAGTGGGTTAGAGTGATAGTCCCTCAGTCTGACACAGGCCTCCCATCGATGCACTGCGGGTTACAATCCCACTCAGACCAAATATACATTGAAAAAATTTCTGAGTGGATTTTTCACTTGATCGCCGTATGTGGGAGAGTTGACAGCTACTAGCTGAAGGTCAGGGGTCTCCTCTGGGCAATGAGCCTGGTTTCCTGTCCCAATAAACCAGGCAACGCCGTCATATAAATGAAATAATTTCGATCATCGCTGATCATAATGAGTGCGGCGTAAAACATCAATCAATTAATATTTCTGAAGGGGCAGAATCAGACTAAATATCGCAAAATTAACCTTCTTGCTAGTTGGTTAGTTCATGATGTTATATCATATGACACGTGAATTCCCAAATTCCAATATTTTTCAAAAATGAGACAAGAGTAGTTTCTCTCGAAAGCTTATATTAAACATCACCAAGTAGTACAAGTTGTCCTATGTGTTTTGGTTTTAGTAAAACCGCTCCATAGAAAAATCTATTTTCAAAATATGCTACAGGATTACAAAGATTGTTTTTAATATTCTCAAGCTTACCTCTCCAATGAGATATTTGAGACTGTTCCATGGTATTTTGATCTCCCCTTGTTCCGCTGCTTTGGTCAGGTATGTGTTGAGGATCTGTTCGCAGACCTGGAAATCAGACTCGTTAAAATCATAGGGAATGTTCCAACCAATTTTACCATACTTACGCCTCTCTTGAACCACAGCGTGGAAAAACGCCAACACAAAGACAAGAGACGGGAAGTTTTTATGCGGACATTCTTGGAGAGCGGAGGCTGTAATGCGATGGTAGGTACTTCGTAAATTGAGTTTTAAACCATTAGGAGGCTCCGTGACGACTTTAAGTGAACGTTGTAGAATCCCGATGGGGAAGTTAGGGGTAGGCTCTGTGGTCAGCCACAGTCGGAAGTCCGGATGAGGCTTGGTCAGTTTCTCCAGTTCCTTTTCCAGATGCTTGAGCCAGCTGACCAGTAAATGACAGTTCTGTAACATGAGCCACTGTCCACGGGCTATTGCAGTCTCTAACAGCTGGATGGCTACCTGTAATACAAGACAACAATAACATACGTTTATACAAGGCACATGATTTCATTTTCAACAGCAAAAATGAGGGACCTCGGTGGTCCAATGTGTTAGAGTGATCGTCCCTCAGTCCCACACAGACCTTCCATCCATGAGTTTGGAATCACACTCAGACCAAATAAAATTTCTGAGTTGGCAGGTACTCGCCGAAGGTCGGGGGTTACCTTCGGGCAATGAGCCCGGTTTCTTCCCCAACTAAACCGGGCAAAAATGGAATAGTATAAGAGTGCAGCATAAAACAATCAATCAACAGCAAGAATAATCCAACTGGAATAACACACTAATATAAATTTCATATGAACACACATGCAACAGCATCTTTGTTTGTAAATTTCAACGAGGAAGTATTAAGTTAGCTTTAAAGTGATTTGCAAATATAATTTATGTAACAAAATTTCAAATATGCGAATTATTGTGGAGCAAAATTAAAAGTTAAAAACTAGATTCTCATGTATTCTCGTTTTGGGAACATCCAAAATTTCATTTAGATTAGATTGTTATGTTAGATAAAAAATAAACGGTTGTCTGCTGTAAGACAGGTAAATACCTTTTCTTGGCCCTGTCCCATGGATAGATACTTCAGCTTGTTCGTACCAAATCCGGTCCTCTCCGCCAGCTTCATGAGATCGCTCGCCGGGTCAGAACCAGGACTAAGGATAAAGACGATTGGAGATACAGGGGTGCTCTGTTCGAATATGGCCTCAAAACTGATGATTGGCGGTGTGACGTATCTTTCACCCATGCAGCTGATCACATACTCCGTCACCGCCCGATAAATACGGTCAATTCGGAAACATCGTAACAGCATGAGTTTCTGGAAGGCTGTAAGAGTTGTCCCATATTTCATGGGGAAGGCTTGGGACTCGGGAGTGTCATGGTCAAACCACTGAGAAACACAAAAACGTAAAAGTGAAAATATACGTTAACAAAATTCTTAATTAATATTTGATGAAAGTTGATACAATACAAATGTGAAATTAGATGCATTTAATTGTATTTGTGTGACGTAACTTAGCTATTTTCATAATTGGGGTATTCGCTTAGGCAAATGTGGAAAATCGCCTGTTTATAATATTTGAGCCAATGGAGGACACTTGTTGAGGATCAGCAGCCAATCAGAAGATAGTCTTGTTTCTCCATATGACTGTTCTCCTGCTGGACATCTCCACAAGCCACACTTTCTGCAACTATCTGGAGACAGTAGTTTCGCCCTCCTCCACCCCTTCACCCCCATTGGATTATCTCTGTATAGATGTTTATGTATGGCGCTTTTGTTCCCCACCTTTGCATTAAATCAACTACTTTTTAACAAATCCGAGCCAGATAAACCATTGTATTTAATACGTTTTTGTAAATATCCTTTGGAGGCTGAATTTCTTTTTCTTTGTTTTTATAAATAAATGTCATTCTATTTTGAATGGCCTATTCAGCCCAAAAAACTAAATTGACTTTGTCTTGATTACTGCAAACGAGCTGGCACCTTTGGTGAATGCGTATTTTAACTTAAAGGTTACAGGCGTACAAATAAATAAAAGGCTAGCTATTTATTTTCACAAAGAGACACATGGGACAACTGGGGGGTGGAGATAGAGTAAAAGGTCATTTTCATTGACACAATTTCCTCTAACACTGATTTATTTTATTATCAAGGAAGTTTATGACATAAAACTTCACACTAAATCCAGCATTCAACTTAATTGATACATTGATTTATTTATGAACACTGGGCTTTGAACCAACTGGTTGTGTTGTGTTTTTGTGTGAAGCTTGTGTTGGATTGATTGATTGATTGATTGGTGTTTTATGTCGCGCTCAAGATTATTTCTCTTATATGGCGGCGTTGCCAGTTTTATTGTGGAATGAAACCGGGCTCTATGCCTGGAGGAAACCCACGAATTTCCGTTGGTAACTGGCAACCATCCTACATAGGCTTGTGTTGGGCTGATAACATTAACTGAGAAAGAGTAAAAAGCCTTACCTCTTGCCAGACTTTCCCGTTGCGTTCAATGTCATCGAGAAGGGATGAGAAATGGTCTGGTGAAACTTCAACCAATCGGATCAGATCTTCCCATCCTTCCTCTGGAATCCACGGATGAGGTTTCTTACGTTTGCTTTTCTCTAATGCAATGTTACCCTGGAAAACAATAAATTAATACATCAATTCAGAAAAGACAGTCAACGACAAAATTTATTAAAAATGTGATCAATAGAGTTATTAGAGCCTGCAGATTGGATTGATTGATTGGTGTTTTACGCCACACTCAAGATTATTTCCCGTATATGGCGGCGTTGCCAGGTTTAGTGGGGGAAGAAAGCAGAGGAAAGCCCCAACCTTCTGTGACTACTTCCACATATGGCGACCGAGTAAAAAATTTCATTTGGTCTGAGTGTGATTCGCACCCTTTCCGCATTGATGGAAGGTCTGTGTGGGACTGAGGGACCATCACTCTAACCCACTGAACCACCAAGGCCCCTAAGCAGATTGGAATAATAACCCTTATAAATATTTGTTAGGTGTTTTACAATCAAAATTATTTGACAGAATAGTTACATCATGGCTTGATGGATTAGGTCAAGGTGATAAAACCTCTGTGATGCCAGGTATTTCGCCTACAGGTCTGTGTTGCAAGAGTAAACCGGGCTCTTTGCCCTAAGGAGCCTCACAGCCTTCTGCGAGTACCTGGCAACTGTTCCACACAAGAAGTTCAAGTTGAAAAATCCACTCCATTTTTTTTTTTTTGGACCGAGTTGGATTCAACCTGTGAACTGTCAATTGAAGGCTAGAGCCAGAGCGAGAGACTATTCAACGCATTAACTACAGGGGGCCGGATGCTAAAGTCAGGCTTAAATAGGTATGGTTTAAATTGAATGGTATTTGCGTCATTTCTCTGTTGCAGTCGGTGTGGCACGCCTCTTTGCATTGGCTTGTAGATGAAATGAACTTGATTCTGACGTCAGATTAATCCAAAAACTAAATTGTGCAAGCGTCAGCCCTGAAGCCGTAAGGGTTTATTGTGAGGTTGCATAATTAAGTCAGACTTGATAAAAATTTCACCATGTGTGATATTCATTTTATCTATAGAAATTAAGCTAGAATCATTCACTACCAAATTTAATTTACCTTGATAAAGAAGTCCAGTTCTTCCTGAATGACTTTCCCTTGATCTTGTTCAAGTTTGATTGTGATTTGGAAAGAAAACAGCAGTTTGTGTTTCTCAAAAATACCTGACAGAAAAAAAAGGAAGAAGTTTTCAGAGGTTTGTAAAAATAACAACGATTTGGTGGATTGATTAATGTTTTACGCCACACTGAAGATTATTTCTCTTATATGGCAGCATTGGCAGAATTAGTGGGGGAAGAAACCGGGCTCATTGTCCGGAGCAAACCCTTTCACGTAAGGCAAGAACCTGGCGACTCTACCACATATGAGAATAGCATGAAAATCCATTTTTCAGTTTTGGAGGGACCAAATTGGATCAGAACCAGATTCATATCAATGGAGGCTTGTGTCGGACTGCAAACTAAGTCTCTGAGGCCCCAAAATACATTAGAGCACTGGATTAAAGAGGTGCAGTTGCGTGTAAACTTAACATGCGTTAATCAATGAGATAAGCGTTCTTCCTAAACGATGCTACCTACCTGTACATCCGTAGTTATAGACATTATGTGTCAGAGTATCAGTGATGTTCTTTAACCTCTTCTGTAGTATACTATCGGGGAGACTTTTCTTCAAGGAGAACTCGAACACTTCCAGGTAAGAGGAGAGTGAATACTGGTACATCGTGTTGATTGTGGACATCTCGGCAAGGACGAAGAAGAGTATGGCGCCACGTTTTGCAGCAGGGCGATATCCATCTCGCAATTTGTCAATATCTATAGCTGTCTTAGCACCAAGTTTCAATTTCTCTGCAACCTAAGGAGAAAAAACGTGAATCTTTGTAAAATTTTACAAAAAATATTTTGCTCAGAATAAAGTTTATGTAAGTTTTAACTTTCTGGAAGACACAAAATATTTTGTGAAATCAAGATTATCCTAAATGCTTGAAACTTAATTTCATCAAAATTATAAATTTGTCTCAAACGTCAAGTGATAATTAAAATCATTCGTAAATTGTATCACAAAAGATTGTTTTTACAGAAAAGCAGCAGCAGCAAAAAAAAAAAAAAAAAATTTCAAAGTGATATTTTAATGTGTAAAATACCAACCTCTGTAGCCTTTGTTTTGGTATCCTCCAGAGTTTGAACAAGTTCAACGTTATCCAACATGTTCCCTTGTGTTTGAGCTAACTCTCTCAATAAGGAATCTTCCAAATCCTTCAGTAACTTTTTATTTTCACTGAAAAAAAAAAACAATATTCATTTAATAAAAAATTGTCTTTAAACAAACTCTCCAGTATATTTAAGTTTAATTTCTATATATCGCAGAGAATATATAAAAATAAGATCTGTGAAACACACAAGATACAAAAAAATAATTCCCAACAATATTTCTACTGTAATGTTCTGGAACATATATCTTATAAAATAGCTACCATTTTAGAAAAAATAATTTTATTTTATTCTATTATTATAAATATTATTATTATTTATTTTTTTGCGGTTTTCATAATTGATTGATGTTTTACGTCACATTGAAGAAAGGTTTAGTGGGGTAGGAAACAAAACCCTGTGTCAGATGTAATAACTTTTGGCAGGTACAAAGCAGCGAACTGCACCCAGGGTGACAGATCTGAATGACCCTTGACTCATCGAAGAATGGATTTTGTAGGAATGTCAGCCATAGAAATCCAGTCATCAAATAAAGACACTTTGTGTTCCTTCCATGTACCCAAATAATACCAAATATTTTTCAAAACTTTAATCAAAATGAGTGACGACTAACCTTGTTTCTTGAATCAATCTTTCTCTTTGTTCTTCAAGCTCCTTCCTTTCAAACTTGACAATAACAGATAGTAACTGATCTTCCAAACCCTTCAATGTTACAGTGTAGTTTATTACCATGGATTTGCCAAAGATGTTTGGGCCGTATTTGGGGTTGGCAAGCTTTGTGTTGAGGTAAAGACGGAAACTAGGGTCGTAATCCACTTCCTTGTCGCCAAGGATAACAAATTCTCTCCCTTGGCCACCTGCAACGAAACAATATCGAATGATCAGCACGAGTTTCAGTTAGTTTTCATTGGATGTTCGTTGTTTCAGGTCACGATTGTTTTACTTTATATTTATGATCACTAAAACACACGGGCACAGGGAAAATCTTCTTGTCTAAAATAACCATTTTACTTTGTATATGGCTGGGTTTTTTTTTTTTATTTTTATTTTTTATTCAGTACATAGTCAACGGGACATGACCCAATTATTGACTTCATAAGCATTATATTTATTAGGGAACAAAACTGGGCTCAGTTCTGATTGAATAATGTCTTATACCACACAACTAATTATTCACTTGTATAGCAGCAGTGTTAGGTACATTCTTTCCCCTGAAGAAAACCCGACAAGTACCCGACATCATTCCCCTTAGGGTGACACAGTTAAAAATCAACCCAAAAATTGTTTGAATTTTTTTCTTTGAACTAAGTGGGTTTTAAACCCCTGACCTAAATCGGTGGGTATGCATCCACAGACTTAAGACTCCGAGCCCTGCACAGCGTTCTATTTTTTGACAGCAGCTGTTTATAAATGTGATGAGAGAAAAAAAACGTAATAACAAAACTAAAAGAACAACCAAAACAGGAGAGAGCTGTATTTACCTTTGATGTTTTTCTCGAGAACGTTATCAATGACCGGATCAATGTATTCATCTACGTCTTGAAACAGGAATGGGAAGCCGTATTTGATAGCTAACTCTAGTTGTTTGAGGAAGTCAGGGTCGTTGAACGTACAAACCTAGACCAAAGTAAAACAGAATAAGATTGTTTGATATCATTTCAATGGTAGTGCATTATTGCCAGGTTTAGCGATGGTCAACCTTCCGATGGTAGGCAACCATTCCACATCGAGCAACATTTTAAAATCCATGGATGGGAGCATTGTCTGAGTTTGGCCCCCCATTTATTTACAAGCGAGGCAAGGTGTAATGAACTGTCTATGAATTAGAGAACGGCGTCATATAGTGTCATTATGGGGTAATGGATAAAACACTGCATGGGGCAAAGAGTTAACGGTAAATTATCACAGATCAGACAAAGTTTGATGTTTACTGCTGACAAAAAAGTAAAGAGGGTTTGAGCCTCATGAGCCGCGACTAAGAATAAAAAAACAATTTGCGTACTTTCAGGTTATTAGCTTCTTCCTTCTTTTTGATCCATTTTAGAGCCTGTTGTTGAGGGTCGATACAGAGAGGGAAGCGACTGGCCTGGGTGGTCAGGATACCATTCTGTATTGACAGCTCATCAGGGGGTAAACCTTCTGACGTCCATCTTAAAAATACAACAGAATATTTCATCCTTTATCCTGAGTAAGGTGTGCATTAAATGAATGGATGAATAACTATATTCTGAATGTAGACCCAATCAAATCAAGGATTTTGTCTTCCTTAAGACGCTTTTTAAATGATGTGTTATGCCACACTCAAGATTATTTCCCTAATATGGCGGCGTTATCAGCTTAAGAAGGGGAGGAAACTGACTTTCGCCACTTACCTGGCACCCATTCCTTATCTAGGGTGATTCAGTGAAAACTCCACAGAAAATTTTTAAAATGTTTTTTTTTTTTAAGTGAGTAGGATTTGAAGGAGAGACTGTGTTGAACTGAGAAAATATCACTCATTTGACCGAGTCACCGAGGACCCTAAGTCAAACTTGAAAAAAAAAAAAAAAAAAAAAAATATATATATAAAAAGTATGGTTTAAAGTAGTTGTTTGAGACCTACCTGCTTATTTCTACATCATTAGTGAGCAAGTCCTCCAGTTTGAACGGTGAGCTGATGGGAATTTCTCTGTCCTGTAGATCAGACTGCCAAGATTCGTAAACCATGTCAATACGGAACTCCCAACTAAACGCTCCAACGTAACTGAGGAAGGCGGAGCTAATGAGACAATCACCCAATAACCGGACGCGTTTTCCCTTCAGAACTTCCAAATCTTGCGTCCACCTGTAGGGGAAGTGGATTTGATCAAATATTTAGCAATCTTATATACATGCAAGACATATCAGCGTTAAAAAGCATTCTTCAAAGAGAACACTCTAGATAAAACACATCATATTCCATCTTATGTACAACATTCAGCCTCCTGATCTGAAAAAAGCTTTTATTCTTTTTTTAATTTTTGGTAAAAGCAGTTATGATTAAGCATAGTAACATGTGTAGGATATTGACAAGCAGCAAAACATCATCATTTTGACTGAGGATCATTAAATAAATCAAAGCTCAGAGATGAAAAATGACAACAACAAAAAATTATCCAAAACCTATTTGGGAAACACGGAAATATTTGTTAAATAAGTGGCTGTCGCCATCAGGACCCCTCGGGTCTGGGCCAAAGAAACCGAAGATATATTTATTTTCCAGACAATCTGTTGCCAAAGTGAAAAACTACTACACATTCATGCATCACATTTACAAGGAGGTTTTATGCCGAGTCATGTAAGGGGCATAACTCTTGAGAAACACGTCCAAGCGCGTTGATTTTAAATCAGCTTCCTGTACTTGCTGTGTTGAACAAATGTAGGAAGTTTTAAAAATGTGATTGAAAGACTTTTTTAGATAATGTGTTTACAAGGCTTTCTACCGCAGCGGTAATGTAAGGGGCATAACTCTTGAAAAAAACATCCGAGCGATGTTGATTTTAAATAGGCTTCTTGTACTTGCTGTAATAAACAAATGTGTGAAGTTTCAAAGTTGTAAGTTAGACTTTTTTAGATAATGTGTTTACAAGGCTTTTTACTGCAGCGGTAATAAAAGGGGCATAACTCTTGAAAAAAATATCCGAGCGCGTTGATTTTCAATAGGCTTCTTGTACTTGCTGTATTAAACAAATGTGTTAAGTTTTAAAGTTGTAAGTTAAAAACTTTTTTAGATAATGTGTTTACGAGGCTTTTTATAGCAGCGGTAATAAAAGGGGCATAACTCTTGAAAAAAATATCCGAGCGCGTTGATTTTCAATAGGCTTCTTGTACTTGCTGTATTAAACAAATGTGTTAAGTTTTAAAGTTGTAAGTTAAAAACTTTTTTAGATAATGTGTTTACGAGGCTTTTTATAGCAGCGGTAATAAAAGGGGCATAACTCTTGAAAAAAACATCCGAGCGCGTTGATTTTCGATAGGCTTCTTGTACTTGCTGTATTCAACAAATGTGTGAAGTTTCAAAGTTATAAGTTAAAGACTTTTTTAGATAATGTGTTTACAAGGACCAATGGACAGACGGACAGACGGACGGCGGAGGCAACGACAATACCCTTCAGGCAAAATTTGCCGGAGGGGTAAAAACCATCCGAGCACGTCAATTTTAAATAGGCTTCTTGTACTTGCTGTATTAAACAAATGTGTGAAGTTTCAAAGTTGTAAGTAAAGTTAAAGACTTTTTTAGATAATGTGTTTACAAGGCTTTTTATAGCAGTGGTAATGTAAGGGGCATAACTCTTGAAAAAAACATCCGAGCGCGTTGATTTTAAATAGGCTTCTGGTACTTGCTGTAATAAACAAATGTGTGAAGTTTCAAAGTTGTAAGTTAAAGACTTTTTTAGATGTGTTTACAAGGCTTTTCATAGCAGCGGTAATGTAAGGGGCATAACTATTGAAAAAAACATCCTAGCGCGTTGATTTTAAATAGGCTTCTTGTACTTGCTGTAATAAACAAATGTGTGAAGTTTCAAAGTTGTAAGTTAAAGACTTTTTTAGATAATGTGTTTACAAGGCTTTTTATAGCAGCGGTAATGTAAGGGGCATAACTCTTCAAAAAAACATCCGAGCGCGTTGATTTTAAATAGGCTTCTTGTACTTGCTGTATTGAACAAATGTGTGAAGTTTCAAAGTTATAAGTTAAAGACTTTTTTAGATAATGTGTTTACAAGGACCAATGGACAGACGGACAGACGGACGACGGAGGCAACGACAATACCCTTCGGGCAAAATTTGCCCGAGGGGTAAAAACTGTGATGAACTTGTCCCGAGAGCTCTGTTGTCATAAAATAGGGGATAAAAACACAACAAATATGAGTAAAACTCTACCTGGCTCTTTCTGAACTCAAACCAGAGATAAGTTTGTCTGCCGCCAAAAGTCGCCGTTCCATAATCTCAGCCTCTTCTTGAAGTTTCTGTTTTTCGGAAATTGCGTCTTCGTATTTCTTCCCTAACTCTGCAAGGTCATTTTCTAGAGAAGCTACTTCATTGCTGATCCTCTCCAGTTCTCGTTTAGCTTGGTAAAATGTACGCTCCAGTTTGGCCACCTATCGAGAAAAACAACAGTAGTAGCGTACTTAAATCAAAAACTGTATAATATATATATTCAGAGCTTACCTTTTTCAGCCAATTTCAATTTAAATTCTGGATTGAAATGTTTATTTCGGAGCCGGTCAAAAAATATGGTCATAAAAGAGTTATAAAGTGTATGTTGTTGTTGTACTTACCTTTTCTCTTTTGGGTTTAATTTCTCTAGCCACAGCACAGTAACCCATGACAGCTTCTACAAACTTGAGAAGACCCGCTCCCGCCTTACTGACAGATTTCATGTCCTCTGATGACGTTTCCATTTGATTCAATAACCCTGAAAAAAAATATACATAGATAATCTATAGATTTATGGATTCAATGATCACTTACTCAAGATTATTTTACTTATATAGAGTATTGTGGAGTTGTCAGGTTTAGAACGAGTTCTGTCGCCTCAGGATACCTCAACCTTCCAATGAAATTTGGCAAATATTAAAGCAGGGTGCAAAAAATTTGGCGTAAACATAATTTAAGAACTTTTTAAGAGCATGTACGAATCCTGTCCTCGTATGGCAATTGAGTGAAAACCAAGTAAGAATTTTCGCCATTTTTGGGGGACCGAGTGTGTTTGTTAATCTGGGACTCATTAAAGGTAGTTTGGGTGAGCGTCCGACTGACAGACTGACCCATGGGCTCCTGAACAACAAAGAGTACACTTTATAAGAGATGAGAAGAAATTCAAAATCCATTCGTTCCACTGACTAGTTTAACATAATACAAAAGTAGTGATAACCCTCAAAACGATAGTTTCATGATGACTCAATATTTCGGCATTTATTATACCTGAAGATGGTATAATAAATGGCGAAATATTGAGTCATCAAGAAGAAATTCAGTAGCATTACCTTTGACAGTTGATACTTGTTTAGAGCTGATGTTATCAACATCCATTTCTGTCAGACTGCGTAAAAAGTTTGTCTCCGCCATCATGGCTTTAGCGGACTTCCATGAGATTTCCTTGATGCCTTTCACCACAACGATACACTCACATACTGTCTGTACAGCCTTAGGAGGCTTGGCAAACGATCTGGCAACAACAAACAAATATATGGTTGAAGAAAAAAACTTTAATAGTTGATCTTAGATCTTGTACTGACTTGGGCAGTGATGCCCCTCATCATAATAACATCACAAATCAGGTGTATTTAACATTAATATGTCCTTATAAGTGAGGGCGAACATTTAAATGATTTTCGCGCATAGTAAAACTTTTCGTAATACAACGCAACTATGAAAGTTTAACAAAAATGCTCATTTGAGCACACTTGGTCTTCTCCAGAAATACGGTTTTATCAGTTGTCTGCGTAGGTCACTATACAATGGGCAGACCAAGACAAAGTGATATTCGTCTTCAACTTCTTGTAAATTACAACAAATACAAAGGCGGAAGCGAGTGAGCTTTGAACCATTCAATTTGGTAGAAGATTACAGACAATATGTAACCCCATATAACATTTACTGACCTAATTTCTGTGACATCAGATTTGTCTAAATCTTCTAGAGCTAATCTAGCACCCTCCAAAGCAGGTAAGGCCTCTGCCAGAGCATCCTCTGCTTCTTTCTGAAAATGCCCAAATTATAAAGTGTTTTAAAATCAAGAAAGCTTCTGCAAAAAACATTTTAAAAAAGTATAGTTTATACAGTATGAACAAAAATGATTTTTAAAATAAAAATATCACAAAATTAACAAGAGAATAATTCTGGAACCGTTAATAAAATGAATCTATCCCAATAAAGATACATCCATCTATTGACAGAGTTTAAATAATTATCTGGGATTGATAGTTGATTGATCCCTCCATCAGCGGCCCTGTTGCCAGACCAAAGTTTGATTGATGTTTTACGCCTCACTCAAGATTATTTCACTTATATGACGGCGTTGCCAGGTTTAATGGGGCAGGAAACCAGGCTCTTTGCCCCCAGGAAACCTTCGGCGAGTACCTGCCAACGCTTCCATATACGACGCCCGAGAATTTTTTCCACTCAGAAATTTTTGCCAAAGTTCAAAAACGTTTGACATATTCAGAGAATATGATTGATTGTTTGGTGTTTTACGCCGCGCTCAAGATTATTTCACTTATATGTCGGCGTTGCCAGTTTTATTGTGGGAGGAAACCGGGCTCTATGCCCGGAGGAAACCCACGACCTTGTGTTGGTAACTGGCAACCATCCCACACAGAGAATATGGCATAGTGACCTGAAGATATTGGTAATGTAAAAAGGCAGCCACTAGTTTTGTAAGGCCTACATGTATTTGAAAGTTTGGGGAGTCCGAGTGCCACTGGCTGAGAGCAAAATTTTTTTTATTACTAATAAAAGCCCCTAATATTCGTTAATTCTTTTAAAGTTTTATTTTTTCTGTGTGTCTGATAACATTTTGACCAGTAAGAAAAGAACATTTGCTGTGTTACCTTCTCTACGACAATAATTTTACTTTGCACTCCGATGTCTTTCTGTTTGGTTACGGCTAACTGTTTCTTTTCCGTCGCCTGAGCTGTACCGGATGCAATTTCCTCCAATAAAATCTCACACGCCTCTGTTTTCTCTGTCACAGCTACTTTCTGTACCGCCAGTTTTTCATTGAGTACAGCCAACATTTCACTAGCCTCGTGAATCTTCTGAAGACCCCCAGCTAAGCGATCACACTATGTAAAATGAAATCATTGAAATCACAGCACACACAAACTTGTTTATCAAAAAAAAAATTCTTCAAATTTGATATCAGACAATCTATATTATCAAACCTCCATTTTTTTATTTGGGTTTTTGTTATTAAAATATATCAATATTTTTTACAGCATCGTTGAAGCATTCAGAAACCCTGAACCCAATTTACGACAACAAAAAGGTAAATCAGATAAAAATCCAGTCACGTCATAGAAGGCTTCATTTTTCGATGGAAGCGGGGTTGCAGATAAATGGCTGATCTTAACAAATGATGGATTGTGGGAGGGTGTGAATGGGTGTCAAACACCCAACCCATTGGAGGAGGTTACTTTGGATTAGGCCTTTTAAAAATAAAATATAATACAAAACCTTGAATTATCTGATGTTGACAGATTGATGTTGTAGATAGAGGTTATCTAAAGAGAGTCAATGTAAACGATGAATATCACGAGAGTCTATTCATTTTTAAACACTTGATCCTCTGGCAAGTTACTTTGGAAATTAATAAACGAAAGTGATATTCATCATAACATACTGGCTCACGAGACACAAAAATACAGTGTTTTATTAAAAAAATGTAGCCAAAATTAAAAAATATATGACGTCGCTCTATCTTCAACAATAGCTGTCTGAAGAAAGACTTGAGAGGGCATTGTAAAGATAGAAATAATGTCACCAGCGACAGCATCCCAGACCGTATAGGTTGCTGCTGGACGTCAGTTTTGACAGTTCTTTCGTCAGGTCATACCTTTACTTGAGCCATAATTTTGGACGTTGATTATGAAATAAAAATAGCAGACTGCCCGGGAGTGGAAATATCGGAGGTGTAGTGTGAGAAGCCGCCTTAAAAAACTGCTTACCTGAGAAAGAATGTATTTATCTTTTTCATCCAGCAGCTTGATGTAAGTATTGATGAAATCCAGGTAGTTCTTGGGCGTGACATAATTATTTCTACGTAACCGGCGTTGGAATTTCTTACTGTACTCTCCAACGCTCTGATGAACCAGTACAATATGACTGACGACATTCTCACGATGTCCTTCGGGGATAAGCTGATTCTATAAAAAAGAAAAAAAAAACAATATTATTTTAAAGTCACAGCGGCAGACCTAAGTACATTTAAATAATGAATAAACTTTCTGACAAGAAAAGCTATATTCTGAAATTGTTTAAATAGTCATGTGATCATTGATATACTGATTGACAATTTACGCCAAACTTAATTAAAAAAAATTATTTCATACTATAGCAATATGAAGACAATATTATACACTTGATTGTTTTTTTTCTTATGCCTTTCAGGTTAGTTTGTAGTTATTTCATATTTTGCATTTTGGGAGACTCTTCATTTCTGATTGATTTGAGTGGTTTGTTGACATTGGCACGTTAGTAGGGGGAGGAAACTCGAATTCCGGTTTTACATGGCAACCAGTCCGTATAAGGAGTTATCACTTTTGTAACTCCTTTTCCGATAACTTACATCAGGGGAGATAAACACGCTGGCTACGGCATACAGAGCTTGTTCGGGCCATGGGAAGAACCAGTCAATACTGGCGTTGTTCACCAAACCTAAAATCAAAGATTAGGAAAATATGTGAAAAAGTAGATTGATTGCTTGGTGTTTAACTGTGCATTTATTATCATTTTACTTGTATCATGGCGGTGTTGTTAGGTTTAGTGGCCGAGGAAACAAAGCTCTTTGCCCTGAGGGCCTAATCAAATAATTGACGTGGCTACAGGGTGAAGGCGAGCTTTCTATTTTACTATCAAAAAATGTTGAATGCGGCTTTGCATACACTGATATAAAAACGTAGAAAGTATGATGCATAGATTGGTGTTTTATGCTGAAGCAAAGTAAAACTTATGTTTCCATGGAGGATATAAGTGTGATGTTAAAAGTAAAATAAAGTTTTCTTCTAAATATTCAGCCATTCTAAATGGCCTAAATTTTCCATTGAGTCAAACAAAAAAGGGGACATGGAGTTGTGTTTAAGGATAACCGTTTTCACACACTGCTCAGCGGGCCCTATTGCCTTAAATTCCCTCTAATGGGCAAATTTGTCTGGCCTCATTTAGCATATATCTTTTCTAATGATCGAATCCTTGAGGAAAAAAGTGGCTGAATCTTTAGAAGAAATACGATGATTAAACTTGAGAGACTTACCTGGGAAGTTCCTACACCTGGTTCTCAGTATATCCCCTACTGGAGACATGGCCAGTACAATATGAAGATTACTGGAACATTTACTGACATAATACTGCCAGATGGATTCTCTGACGTGGCCACTGCCCGCTGCCATAGCTTCATTACGAACCTGCAACAAAAATGCTCCAGTTAGTATTCCATTCAATAAACCATTTGCCAGTTTTGCGCGAACAATGAAATGATGTCGCGGCATCAATCTCATACCGGGCAAGCCCAGTAGTTATCTTGACTTTTGCCATATTCGGTCAAAATTTGTTTCATCCACGATTTTCTCACATTTCTAGATTCGTTCGGATATAAACGGTTCGAATATACACATTTGAAGTACAATGCGAGCCGCCATTATTATGAGATGCCACTACTGATCTGACGTTACAAAGAAAGCGATAACATGAAGACAAAACAATCTTATGACATAAATTTTAAACGTTCATTAGTGATGTCATAAATTTGTTGAAAAACGTTATTTGCGTTTCGAGAGACAACATCCCATAGTTATGAAGGGGATTTTAGCACGTCAGATCAAATCTAACCAATGTGACGTGGCCGTTCCAAGTATATAGTTCATTGTTGGTGAAGTTACACATGTCATGCCGTCGGTTTTGTTGAATTGTTGGCTTTCCCCATCAGAAACTTTTACTGCTTACATTATGACAATCTTGGCATGTGTAGTTTTTAAATGCAGTCACACAATGACATTAACACAATATATTTGAATATTGATTGTCCCTTGTCACCCCTAGGAAGAGTGAGTGAGTGAGTGATTGGGGTTTTACGTCCTGCTCAACAGTATTTCGGTTATATGAAGACGTTGTCTCCTTGTGACAGGGTGGATTTCCACCGCTCTTTTAGGTGCTGTCTCACCGAGACGACTTGCCGAAGACAACCAGCAAGCCCCCTCACCCAGTCACAGTATACTGACACCTGGCCAACCAGTCGCTGCTCTAACTCCTATTGCTGAGCGCCAAGCGAAGCAGTAACAGCTACCACTGTTAAAGTCTTTGGTCTGACTCGACCCGGGCTTGAACCCGGATCTCCCAGGCCTGAAGCGGACGCTCTACCGACTGAGCTATCGGGGCTGGTCCCCCTAGGAAGAAGACTTAAATATGTGGGTAGTACATACAGGTATGCATCCCCCCCCCTTAAAAAAAAAAACAAAACAAAAAAACCCCATAAGTAATACTACACAAATATATACAAGTACTTACGGATCCAATGATAGCCTCTTTCTCATCATCAGCATAAAGTGCAGGGACCATGCCAGATGTCAACATGTTGTTTATCAACTCCAAAAACCCTGCAAAGCAAGCAGTGAAATTTAGATGATACCAGAAAGAAAATTGGAAGGGAGTGGGGAGAGGGTTAGAGTAATAGTCTCTAAGTCGACACATGTAGGTTGCTCATCCATGCAGCACAGGTTCGAATCCCACTGACCAAATAAAAATTAAAAAATTTCTGAATGGATTTTTCACTCGGTCGACATATGTGGAATAGTTGTCCTCCCCCCCTAAACCAGGCCACACAACAGGTAGTACGTAAAATAATCTTGAGTGTGGCGTAAAACATGAATCAATCATATTAACAGAAAGTTATCTGAATTCAAAGCTTACCTTCCTCCACCACGTGTTGATCTGTAAACAGGAAAACCATCTTCTTGTTTTCCATGCCCAGTTTATTGTAGAGAATTTTCAGATCGTCACGGAATGCAGATTCAGAGTAGCCTCTACTTAACGTGATTTGGAAGACTTCGCAGTTTGCCGCGTAAGAGGCGAGTTTACACAGACTCTGTTTACCGCTACCGCCTACACCGACCAACAAGGCGTGTCCCTGGTCCATGCGAATCACGCGATGTATGCGGGTCAGATGTTCCAAGGCGTCGTCAAACAGAACCAGATTCATGGGGGTGTGATTCTCGTTGTATTCTTCCAAAATCTGAAGAATTAAAAACAAATCAGTGAACATTAAACATATGAGGGGAAGGGTTTTGAGTCACGATTGAGAATTATTTGATTGCTACGTTTTTATCGCATATATTATTTTCCATGTATGGACATTAGGCGGCTATTCAGATTAGGAAATGGGGCTCTTTGCACAGAAGAAATCTTCAAACTTTTTGTTGGTACCTGTCGTCATGTATCAATACCATTATTAACTTTTTCGACAAAGGAATTTGAGAATTTCAGAACAGAGACTTTTCAGATTAAACACTAAAAGCTCTACCTTTAGGATTTAGTCATATATATTTATGAACACTAAAACATACGAGCACAGGGAAAATCTTCTTGTCTAAAATAACCATGGAGACGAGTTTCTAATTGTGTTAAAAAGAGGTATATCATTGAGACCTTTATACCCCATAAATTGTTGTAATAAACTAAACCTATGATATTTCATTAGGCTGACAACTGACAGGAGCTTAGCCTTGGTCAGTAGAATTTTCGGGAATCCTTTTGTAATACATTGACGATGGTTACGCATCTTAACTATTACTCTATGATTTTGTAATATATAGTTGGTGTTAAAGTAAAAGGCCTTTCAAATAAAGGTAAATTAATGACATTTATAAATGAAATTCCAATCATGTTTTAAATCTTATTAATATTCAACCGACCTCTTGAAAGAGGGCCTTCGCAGCATCATAGTCCTGTATATCCTCATATAGCCTCGGTTCAGATTCATCTAACGCTGTGCGGAAATCTCCAAAGAGTATCGGGTCACGCATACAGTAGTCCACAGATGACGAGAAATTCTCCTCCAGTAGCGAACGAATGTGTTTCTGAAAAAATAAACAAGAAAAGTTATCCTTCAACCAAAAAACATTATGTCTACATGAGTATCCAAATGTGTAGCCTATCGAGCCCCTCCCCTCTACTCAAATCAAAATCGTAAAAAAAAATGTTCATCTGTATGTTAAATGCAGTTAGATTGCTATTTGAGGCACGACAAATCCCTTCGTCACACGGCTACCACACAAAATGGTGATTTATTAAGCAAAATGCCAGTGTGACATGCCAACATTTGTAAGGTCGCAAAGTCAGCCAGCTTGATTGGTCTGGACAATGAGCTCATTTGCCACGGCCAATACTGAATAAGGGCCTGTTGTCCCTGTGCGATTTGTCGTGCAGACTTGTATGATGTCATTGAAATGGATGCTTTTAATTGGTCGATACGATTTCTCAACCAATCAAATGAATCCATTTAAATCGCATGCTACAAGTCGGTGCGACAAATCGCACAGTGAGAACGGACCTATAAGTAAGCAGTTTCCAGAGTTTAGTCCACCTACCTGTACCATATCTTTATCCTGTGTGTTAATCAAACGATCACCGATCACTCGACAACACTCATTTCTCCAAACCCTGACAAAATGTTCAACTTTCTGAAAGCGATCCATCGTAGTAAGACAGAGTCCATTATAGATTCGGGACAAATCCCTCAGGTTGAAGATATAGTGAAACTTTGATGGAGTAGGGGGCAGTTCTTTCACAATCGTCCTGTAATACAGAATTTTTCATATACCGTAATAAAATAACATGTTAAAGTGGCATGAGCTGCCAAAATTCAGATTTTTTTTTATAAATTCTGATTGTCAGGAAAAGTTTGAAGTACCTTGAAAAGCTAAAGGATTGACGTGGAAAAAAAAATTGGTAAAGTCACTAACTCTTTAAATAAGAGCCGAAGATATGTTCTAATAACAGACAAAATGCAAATAGCCGGGATGTAGGAGTTCATTTTTGGGGGGTACATTTTCAAGATTGGTATCCGGGGCAAGCTTTTAGTTAATCTGATCTAAATCAGCCAAATCATACTGACCCCAGGGCTAGTCAGATCGATATGAGAGCAAATGTTAGACACTCATATTTACTACTTAATATCATGCCTAAATGCGAGGCCATTTTTTTTTGTGCCCAAGGTTTCTGCATTTTCTTCAGGTTATTTGATATAAGCAGGTCAAAATTCGACTAAATTTGTTTTAAAAGGGTGCTGCAAGATACCTGCAAGATAATAGGCTGTGGAGAATGAATAAAATGACCTACGTGTAGAGAGACATGGTCATCTTGGTAAGAGTGGGTACAATATTATGTATCTCCTGTGGGAAGGGCTGTGTATGACCAGTAAGGATAGAGCTGTAGATGTGGAATAACGACTCTTCCGACGGGAACGTCATGTTGAACGCACAGAACAGGGAAATAAAACGTGGGTCGACCTCGTTCCTCCCACCTCCAGCTTTCCCCATGGCAGCTATGTATCCCATGTCCTTGAGGTTCTTCCAGTTCAAATCTTTCCCACGGTCATACAGACCCCCTCTTTCGAGGAGAAGTTTCAATAAGGCTATAGGTTGTTGTGTTCCATAGGTGTCCACCTGTAAAGAAAGAATTTATTGAATTGAATTGAAATTTTATTCACCATAGGTAGAAAAGTACATGTCAGTAATCGTTTATACATGAACTGCGAGAATAAAGTCAAGGGCTTGTTCTATTATAATTATGCTTAACTTTTTAGGGGGTTTATTGTCAAACTTGATCATTTCAACCATAGGGTAATGAGTTATCTGTTTGGAATGTTAGTCTGTGATAAGGGAGGCCCACGTCATGTATCACACTATATTGATCAGCATGTAGACATATTATGGGAATTTATCCCCCTCACACTGAATATGGCGATCATTTTTTTTTTTCAATTCTTATGTGGTCTGAGTGGGATTCATTCCCGTGCCACATCGATGGAAGGTCTGTGTCAGACTACCACTCCAACCGACTGAACCCCCCACCCAGTGCTAGAAGGCTTGTGTCAGAGCCACAGCTGTCCCGTTTTGGTCCACCATCTATCAGTAATTGCAACAGAAACTCTAGCAGATATGATCATCTGCTCTTGTTGTTTTAAACTATGCACATATCAAATAAAATCAGTCTGAAAATAAAATTGAGATCTGACCTGTGGCATGTTGAGGTCATCCACGAAGATAAGGAGTCGTCTTCCCGGAGGCGGTCCGTATGTATCTTTAGTTCGCTTCTCAACATTGGCTTCCAGGTTACGCTGAACATCAAGGGAAGTTGTACGGCTTGAAAAGTTCACATTTAACAGAAGCTGTAAAAAAAATAAAAAAATTAGCAAAACTTTAACAAAAAAAGTCAATCTGATTATTTTTTTTGCTAAAACTGGTAATTTTTTTTTTGCCACTGATTTTTCTAGGTAGATTGAGACGCTATATATAAGACTTTTTTTTACGTCTTTTTTTGTTTAAAATTTGAAATCTTTAAACCAATTTTTATGAATAGTTTTACATTTGTATGAAGGACCATGCAGTCAGAGTATGGCCAAAGCAGCTTATTGACATGCACAGTTATACAAAATGTTGAAAACAAAAGACAACATGTGAGATCACAGCCCTAAAAGTAGAACAAAAGTGCTAAAACAACACATTGACCTGGTCACTATAGAAATTGATTGATTCATGCTTTACGCCACTCTCAAAATTATTTCACTTATATGTCAGCGTTGGCATGCAGGTTTAGTCAGGGAGGATAACCACGCCCTGATGAAGCCTTGACTTTTAGCGAGAATCAAGCAATTCTTTCACATAAGACTTGAGTGAAAATACCCTTTCAGAAATTTTTTCATTTGTATTTGGTCTAAATGGGATTTTCATGAGTTGCTTAAATATTACATGTGTTTTGAAAATAAAAATTATAATTGTAAAAACAAAACAAGTGAAAAGCACATGTACAGTATAAATACATCGTAAAAGCTGGGTGGGAATTAAAAACATATATTCACCAATGCAAATATACATATATTTCAGCCATAAATAATTAAATATAAGCTGCTGGGAGGTGGTGTGGTGAGAAGCGGGCGGCAGGATATGCTGGGATCATACCGTAACTTCTCCGTGGAATGGGGTGTTTTCAACCAACACCTCGTCCCCATTCTCCTGCACAGAGTCTCTTCTCGGCTAAAATAGCAGTCAAACCCATATTCAATCAAGCTCAGATTGGTTGATTATTGTTTTAAACTACGTCACACTCAAGATTGTTTCTCCAATATGGCTAGATCGGGGAGGATTTAGAAGGTGGTGGTGGAGGACACGGGAACTTCCTCTGGTACTCAAGACTAATTGATTGGTGTTTTATTCCATACTCAAGATTATTTCAAATATATGTCAGTACTGCCAGGTCAAGTGACGAGACAGTGAGAAGGGGATACTGGTTTTTCGCCCAAAGGAAGTATCTGGCAACTTGAATTTTATTTGATCTGAGTAGGGTTCGAGCCCACAATGCAGCAGTGGAAGGCCTGTGTCTGAGGGACTATCATGCTGCCAACTGCCAACTCAAGATTATTTGAGTTAAAAGGCAGCGTTCCCAGATTTAATGGCAGGGGAAAATTGGCCTCAAAAGTATTTGATTAATTGCAGGAGATTTATTCATGGGGAAGGGGGAGAATTTTAGTCGAATGGAAATTTAAGTACCAAGCCACCAGAAGGTCACCCTCCCAAAATTTCCCCAACTCTTAGGCCTGTGTTGGATTCACATAGGTCCCACCGTGATCATAAAAGAACCCGATAAGAAAATGACCTGATTACAACGATGACGATAACTTACGTGTGAATCTTGATCCAGTGTGCGAAGGAAGTTTTGGGTTGTGGCTGTTTTTGAAGTTCCCGTTTCTCCGACCAATACGACTGGCCTCTTTATCTTGACCATCAGCTGTAGTAGCCATGTTGTACGGACAGTGTCCACAGTGGGTACCAATATCTCATTGTATTTCATCTCGGGGTTATGCACGTATTTGGGGACGAGTTGAGACCAGGGTATCCATTGTTTCTTTTCCCCATCCCAGAAGTACTCATACAGCGTGGGTTCTACTGAAGGCATTTCCCCTGAAAATAGTTTAATTAAAAGTTTATCGCAACTTTGTCGAAAATGTCTAGCAAATATATTTAAATATTTACAGAGTGAACTGCTAGAGATTTAAATTTATGACCCATCAATGATAGGCCTGTGTAAGCGCGATAGACTATAAACATAGTTCTATAGCTAAGCCATCGAGTGCCTTTTTGGTGATTGATTGATTGTTTGGTGTTTTACGACGCGCTCAGGATTATTTCATTTATATTGCCGCGCTGCCAGTTTTATTGTGGGAGGAAACCGGACTCTATGCCCGGAGGAAACCCACGACCTTCCGGTGGTAACTGGCAACCATCCCACATAGGTCGTTAGAGTAAAAACCCAGTCAGAAAATTTTCCAATTTTTTTTTTAGAAGCGCCTTTTGGGATAAGAAACCGAAGACAGAAAAGCAAGTTTATATTCTCTACTAAGTTGAGACAAAGCCCTGCAAAATCTCCCGAAATAAATATTTTTTAAGCATTCTGTACAAAAAAGGATTGACTGATTGCTGTTTTAAGTTGCACTTTATTATTTCACTTACGTGGCAGCAATGTCAGTTTTAACGTGGAAGGTAACATGCTCTTTGCAGGAGGAAACCCCCGGCCTTTGCAACTCTTCCACATAGAGTAAAAAAACAACTACAAAGAATTACCTGGCCCAGCTAGCTTATTTTCATCTGTAACTGGCGGGAGAGAAGCCAGGTATTTCACCTGAGTGTCAAATTTAATCCTTCCGTCTTCCAGTAAAGCTCCCCCTATTGACCAACACAGAGCTTGGATGAAATAGGCTTCCAACTCCTCTGCCTCAGTGATTTCTTTCACCAGTAAGGAATCCAGCATGCAGCAAAGTTGGGTCAACTGAAAAAGAAACAGCTTATCAAATTCTTTCTACGGAACGGAGAAATATTTATACCCAACAATAATTTCACTGAATGGATCGATTGATAATTGTTTTATGCCACATTCAACATTATTTTACCTATATAGCATTGTCAGGCTTAGAACCCAAGCTTTATACAGAATATTGAAATGAGAAATTTGACTTTTGAACCTGGAAAATATCTGCTGACTTGCGTAAAACAACCATTCCACATGAAGCGTTCATAAAAACCCAGTAAAATATATATTCTTCATCCTTTGTTTGACTAATAGATGACCATTTAAGATTATTTCACTTATATGGCGGCATTACTAGATTTTGAATTAGTAAATTTAAATTCAAGGTTTAGTTTCGGAGTGTTTTCAGAATGATATTAAAAGTCATACCAGATTTAGATTTGTCAGTGGCAGAATGGTTTTAAGTTTTTCAACTTGTCGGCCGTCCACAATCCCCTCGATCACCATGTCAATTAAGCAAGGGACGTATTTCTTGTAGAGCAGATCGAGAGCCTCTCGTTCCGTTTTACTCTGTCTTAGATTAATCCATTTTTGCCAGAAGGGTTCGTAGCCAAGATTTTTCGGATCCACATAGACCATGCCGCAACGTGATACTGTAGCAGGGGAGGCATACTGCAGATCTCCTACCTAGAAAAAAAGAGAGTCAATAATCAGACCTTGAATTTGGGTTCATTTGGGTAATCCATTTGTTCGACCAATTTGCCTGAAGTGATTAAAAAAAAAAGCGTTTAATTTAGAGAATTAAGCCATGGAGAGAAAGAAGGTTTGCATCAGTCTCAATGGCCTCTCTTAAGTTTGAGGCCTGGGGGCCGTTTCACAAAGCTGTCGCAAATTGCGATCAATCACAGTTGCCATGACGTCGTATCTCTTCACTATGGTATATATTGGCAACAACAACTGCGATGGGACTCCTTTGTGAAACGAGCCCCAGAATAACAATAGCTTTGTTTGTTAGTTTTATTTTGGTTTTAATCGCAACTCATTACTCTCCCACCTCCCTTTCATTGTATCGTTACTGAGTTTATTGCATGAGGAGAGCAGGCTTTTTGCTAAGAAGAAGTCCATCACCAGTCCCCTTAAGACTCGAAAACATGGGGTTTGAGCGGAATAGTAGATAATTTTGGACAGACCCCATGTCCAGACACATATTGATTTTTGTTATTGCATAGCTAAAAATAAACCAACATTTGTCAAAACATGAACTCTCTATTGTAAATGAGTTGAAAGTTTTTGATGGTGGCACTTAAAAAAAAAGTTGAAAATACCTCAAAGAGCAGGGCACAGTGTTTTTGGAGTCGTATTCTTTCCCCGTTTGCAAGGGTGAGAAGACGATTGTCGTCCATAACAGAGTTCATGTTCTCTACCCATAATGCATCAACATCTCCATCGAACACGATGTATTTCTTTTCGCTCTTGTCCGTAGGTTTGTTAATTTCCCTGAAGATGTTAGAGAGAAGCCCGTCTGTCCAATCCCTGGTGACCGGGTCCAGGATACCATAGAGCTCGATCACACTACGGTCTTTAGGGTTCAACGTCCACATCTTGGTGTTGATGCCTAACCTGTTATACAACAACAACAAGGGCTTAAAATTTGTATAATAATAAAAAAAAAAAATTTCAGATTTTTGCATAAATAATTTTTCCGAAATTTAGTCTGATTGATTGATTTACCACGTTAGCTTTAGTTGGTGCATGACAACCAACACGTGAAAAACACTCAGAAATGAAAACCTTGAGTGAGATGCAAACTGACTTGTGTTGGCACTCAGAAAACCCATGGATTGATTGATTGTTTGGTGTTTTACGCCGCGCTCAAGATTTCACTTATATGGTGGCGTTGCCAGTTTTATTGAGGGAGGAAACCGGGCTTTGTGCCCGGAGGAAACCCACGACCTTCCGCTGGTAACTGGCAACCATCCCACATAGGTCGTTCAAGTGAAAACCCAGTCAGAAAATTTTCCATTTTTTTTTTGGACTGAGTGGGATTCGAACCCGCAACCCATTGGTGGAAAACCCATGGAAGAGGCACTCAAAAAACCTTCACAGATGATCACTATCAAATGATAATAGTTTTCAAGAAAAATGGATTGATATGAATGTGCTGGAATATTGTATAATCTTGCATACTTTTAAAGACTTCATAAATACCTTGTTTGAGCCTGTGCTAGCGTGTTTATAACGACTGTCTTTCCACCGCCTGTTGGTCCAACAATCATCGTGGTGTGACGTGTTAACATGGTTTCGTACATCTGTACAACTTTGTCAGCCTGCAAACAAAAAAGATAGGAGTTATTTTTTGTTTATGACTGAGTCGGCTCAAACCTGTGACCACCTGATGGAAAGCTTGTGGGGATTCAAGTTTTAATCACTCGTCAAATAAGCAGCAGAGACTCGCCATGAAGAAAGTAAAGAATGCATTAAAAGACAGAAATTGAAAATAAAAACCTGATTTGAAATTGACCTGTTGAGGCAGTAAAACGTTGTTGTTGTCCACAAGAACTCCTTCCACTGCGTCATTAAAGTTTGGATACCGGACCCTCGGACAATCAAGGCCGGGGAAAAGATCTCCAATGAGACCCAGAAATAAGGGTACGTCTTCAAAGACAAACTTGGGCAAGTTCATGTCCCTAAGAGCTCTCATAAGTACAACATCCTGAAAAATAAAGAGAAAGGTACCATAATTTATAGTTAACAAAAATATCACATTTCATTTTCATTTCATTTATTAACCACTCAATTCATAAAAATGTACATGACAAGAATATTTAAGAGAATCAGTTCTAAATTGTGGCGGGAATAAAGCTCATATGGCTTGTTATATCATTCCACTCTGATGCTCCTCCCCTTTGATCTTCCCATGTTGCAAGTGCAATTGCACGAGACAACACATATATATCCTTTAACCAAAGAGAGTACATGTAGATTGAAAAGAGTGATCACTTCGTCCAATCAGCAATGCCGGCATGTTCTTCTGGCCCCTAGCGGGAGGGTGTTCCGACTGTGCACGATTCGATCAGGGCGCCCCCTACAGGAAGGAGGTTCCTAATCAAATCGTGTCAGTTCAAATTCAACATGGCGCGAAGGAAGTGACCACTCTTGTTAATCTACTCTCTTTGCTTAAACTACATATATAAAGAATTTCTGAGGATGTATTGGAGTTTATGTGTTCTTAGTTTTAAGAATTAAACAAAGCATTTAAAATCTGATGCACATCTTTTGTGGACATCCAATGGAGTTCTTTTAACCTCTTCTAACATGGAGTAAGTAGCTTGATATTTTAATATTTTTTTGTAATTTCAAATTATTTGGAAAAACTGTCAATAAGTGTTTGGCAGTAAGTCCACCCATACATTATTACAATAGTCAAAGGCTATTAAAAAGTTATAAAATGTTTTCTGGGTTTGAAAATCGAGGTTAGTTTAAGATTGAAATCCTCACCTCTGGTAGTTCAGCCGCTCCTCTCTTTAATTCTCCAGCCATCACCAAGACGGACTTTAGAGCTCTCAGACCAAAGTCATAATGGTACTGTTTAGATAGCTGTTCCTTAGCCAGTTTGTATAACACTGTCATCTTCTTGGCTAGTACCTAGTGAATAAATATGTCTTTGTTATACAAACTGGATAAAGATTTGATGTAGGGGTCATTTTAGTGTTTCACTAATTTACCTTGAAAGGTTTTCGAAAGTATGTTAATAACCTAACCCCCAAAACATGAGCAGGCTCTTGATTTAAGGCATTCCCTGCCTCGAAAACGGGTACCTAAAGTGCCTACATGAGAAAAAGATTGATTGATGTTTAATGCCGCATCCAAGATTTTAAAACTTATATGGCGGCAAAAACTGGGCTCTTTGCCCGAATGACACCCCCAACCTAGGCGAGTACCTGGTAACTGTTCCACATAGAGGGATGAGAAAAAGATATAATATTGTGAGGTGTGTATAATACCTTAGCCAATAGGAAGCCTTCTGAAAACAACATAATTTCACAGATCTGTTGAAGATCCGGTACAATGACCACGACTGGTCTGAACAACGCCTTTACGGACTCGGGTAATTCTGTACGACCAGCGTAACCAGGGTTCATCGTGATGAAAATACCAACTCGTAGATCCAAGCTGATCTCCTGTCCTTCAAACTGTACAACAAAAAAAACATCAGAAATTGACTGATTGATTGACGTCTTATCCAGGATTATTTTACTTTAAAGAATCCACACAGCATTTTTTTTTCTTTTAATTTTTGGGTGGATTGAATGTGTGGAATTTGAACCCAAGCCCAATCGATGGCCTGCGTCGGATTTAGCCCCCGAGGCCCCCCCGAACAGCCGTATCAAAGATAACTAATTTTTTAATGCGCTGTGAAATAACTAACAACTGATCTGCATATAAATATTTTACTTTGAGAATATAGCTGAGCTGATGAAGCTGAACTTACGTGAAATCTTTTGAGTTTGAGTATTAGGGCGTTCTGTATGGTTTTCAGTTGAGTTGAGATGACAGACAATACAGATACATCAATCCTGTTGAACTCATCAAAACACCCCCAGGCTCCACACTGACACAGACCAGAGTATATCTTACCCACAGCTTTAAAATCCATACCTAAAAAAAAAAAAAGGAAGAAGATTGATTGATGCTTTATGCTGCACTCAAGATTATTTCCCTTTTAGGACGGTGTTGTTAAGTTTATTCATGGTGAAAAGTGAGATCATTGCTCGCAGGAAACATTCGACCTACAGCAAGTACCAAGAGCCTGTTTCACAAAGCGGCGTAAGTTTTCATGTAAAACCCATACTGTAGAGATATGTTGCTATGGCTATTGGGTTTTATGTCCTGCTTAACAGTATTTCAGTCATATGAAGACATCGTCTCCTGGTGGCAGGGCAGATTTCCACTGCTCTTTTATTTGGTGCTGCCTCACCGAGATGACTTGCCGAAGACACCCAGCAAGCCCCCTCACCCAGTTACATTATACTGACACCAGGCCAACCAGTCGCTGTTCTAACTCCTATTGCTGAGCGCCAAAGTCTTTGGTCTGACTCGACCCAGGCTTTAACCTGGATCTCCCAGCCCTGAAACGGACACTCTACCAACTGAGCTGTCAGGGCTGGTCAGAGTTTTGAAGGTAAGCTTTAGCTATAAAAGGAGTCCAGGTCATATCTGAGGCCGAGAAATCACTTTAAGCAACAACCTTAACTTTAAAAGCTGGTCCCTTCAATTTTCAGTACGAAATGAATATATTTGAAAAGATAAAATAAAAAGTAGTTTACAAACCTTCTCCACAATTTGTCACAACACAAAGGAGACCTAAAGCTTTCGCCAAATCTTTGGTTGTTTCTGTTTTGCCTGTTCCGGCAGGGCCAGCAGGAGCACCGCCCAAGTTCATAGACAAAGCCTGAAAAATTATTGTACAAGTGAAAATGAATCAATCGTGATAGTGTTTGGTGCTAAATTTTATTTTTTATTGCAGGGTTGATGACATAACTGAAAAAAAATGACCATGTACCATAGGGGTAAGAGTTTTATGAAGAAAACTAGCCCTGGGTCTTTCTGGGCTAAATGTAGCTCAAAAATCGAACTTTTTAAACAAAAGAAAGGGATAAAACATTGATACCTATTGGCCAGTAAACAAAACTGCCAACCACGCGGTAAATGTTATAGGGGTATTGGGGGGGGGGGGGGGGGGGGGGTGAATGCCAGAACGGGGCAGGGGTAAGAAAACTGAGCAGTTATATGGTTTGAAGATAGAGTAACATGCCCAGCTTGGAATATCCATTGTCTTTCCCATGCTGCCATTTTCTTTTCCTGTGCAGTGTGCATTTGTCCCGGGAAAACACTTCCGAAAAAGCCGCCATTGTGCAGTGTGACATCATTAGGCAATGGGACTATGTCTTAATAACTCATAAGATTTCAAGTGAGTAACGTGTTGTACCCACCTGTGTAAGAGTGAGGTAGATTCGGTCAGTAAGAGGCGTGATGACCAGTCGTCCATTTAGACCCATGTACTCGTATCCATAGTCAAACTGACCGGTACATTGAGAGACGGTCAGATTGTCCACTTCTTTTTCCCAGTAAAATCTCAACTGACTCTCCCACTCAAACTCACGCGCCTCCAATATACTGGCGATAAAAAAATAAAAAATTACTGCATAAGGGAAGCCATAATAACAATATTAATGAATGTATGTCAACTGCAAACGAAATGTAAATAATTATTAGTACAGAAGTATGTCTACAAAATCAAAAATTATTATTATTTTTTTTCTTTGAAAGATTGTTTTGTTGGCAGCTATGCTAAGATTGATAGATGTTATACAACACAGTCAAAAGTTCATTTTATCGCAGTTTTGCCAGGTTAAGTGGGGGGTGAAAAGCAGACTCTTTGCCGGGTGGAAAACACCCCAGCCTCATCGGGTACCTACACCCTTTCGTCAAAGGGTGATCGAATGAAGTGAAAAATCGAAACTTTGAAAAGAATTTTGCTTTGGGTATAGTGGGAATCGAACCCATCACATCAATGAAAAGTTTTTGAAGTGTTGGTTTGAGAGACTATCGCCCTACCTACTAAGCCACCAAGACCCCACTGGTACCTGAATGAATTGGTTGAGACGTAATGTCACAACAGCTAGGGTCATATGGCGACAAAAGTGTGTTTCATACACGAGAATAAACAAAATCAGATCAATTTTATGTTAACACAAAACACCAATGAGAAATGATTAAGGTATCACCATGAAGTAAGCTGTTCACAAACTTCATGGTGATGCCTTAATCATTCCCCATTAGTATGGAACCCGTGTTCAAAGAGAATTTCAAATATTATTTCTTTAACAAAAAACAGTCCCATAAAAGGAGATTTTATATTACCTGTCCCTGACAAAACCATCAATGATATCTCTAGCGTGGACGTCAATAATCAACACTGAGTTGAACTTAGATCGGTCATTCTTGGACAGCGGTGAACGGATCTATTGCAGAAATAAATAGATTCATTTAAAATCATAACAGAGAATCAAGTGTTCATCTTTTAGAAATTTTCTGACTGGGTTTACTCTCGGACAACCTATGTGGGATTGTTGCCAGTTACCACAGGAAGGTCGTGGGTTTCCTCCGGGCATAGAGCCAGGTTTCCTCCCACGATAAAACTGGCAACGCCGCCATAGAAGTGAAATAATCTTGAACGCGGCGTCAAACACCAAACAATCAATCATCTGTGTTAAATGGTTATGAAGTCATGCTACGGGTCCCAGATGAATTGCCTGCCTGTTTGCCGTGTACTTTATTATTTATTTCTGTTTTTTTAGTAATAGGGAGAAAGAGTATCGTGAGAATTCCACGAATTTTCTGTCACCGGCGCTGTCATGGTGCATGTGGTGAGCCTTTATTGTTTCAATGTGACGCTCTGGTCTGACTAGTACAAGAAAAAATATCAATGGAACTGACGCCATCAAAAAAACGTCACTGTCACTGGATATTGCAAAATCTCTCTGGAGACTCTTAGGCCAGCCCCCTTTCATTAGGCCTGACTATATTTTTATTTATGATCACTAAAACACACGGGCACAGGGAAAATCTTCTTGTCTAAAATAACCATGGAGACAAGTTTCTAATTGTATTAAAAAGGTGTATCATTTAGACCTGACTATATTTAGTGTAGATCTATTCTAGAAAAAAATATTAGCAAGTGTTATCGAACACTCCACCAGCCAAGTTCCCGGTCACTGAAGTCAAGGAAATGCACTGAACTACATGTATATCTATTTTAGACCCATTTAAGAAAAAAGCAGGATTTATACAACTCTTCAACAAGGTCCAAGCTTCATGTCACAGAAACCAAGGAAACAAAAAGCTTAACTGCAGTTTCAGATAAGTATTTATACCTGTACAACAAGGTCGTCAATCTGCTGATGTTGTGTTTTTGCATAATCCTTCATGGCTGTCTTTCCTCCCTTCTTCACCTTCCTGAAGGTATCCTCCACTTCCCATGTCCACCAGACCTGATTGGCTGCTAGTACCACCATTCCCTGGTAATCAAACATCCATTTCACTCTGAAACAAACAACAGAAATCAACATGCATGTATATCAACTGGCATTTGATGTTACACAAAAAAAAAAAAAAAAAATGGGGGGGGGGGGGGGGGGGGGTGTTATAAACATGATTTTTGAAAACTTATTTGGTAATAAATTTGGTATCTATTCATCACATTTTAGATTGCTTGTGTTTCTTTCTTAATTCACAGTGTATTAAACTGATACAACTTTAAGTTTACATGGCAGCAACTATTGACAGAAAAAATCAAGAACTTTGCCCAGAGAAAACCCTGGTTTAAAGTAAGTAGATGCCTACCATTGCTATGAAAATGACCCAAAGAACACAATAAAAGAAAATCTTGTTCCAACAGCATGAGCAGCCAAAATGTTGATATCTCGAGAACGTATGTTAAAGTAATGTTTTGAACTAACTTGAAATGAATGAACGGTCAGCTATTTCAGCTCGTACAGCTTATAGACTGTGTGGATTATCCCCATTCAAACGTCAATCAATCATTCAGTTTTTTGATGACCTTCAAACCCTATAGTTACGTGACAATCAGAATTAAAAAAAAAAATCAAAATATTGGCAGCTCACATCACTTTAAATTTTATAAAAAATCAACGAGGACTTACCTTGGTTTATTGTTAGCGCAGTAATAAAAGATCGACTCCTTAGTGATCAGCCTGTTGGTCCGTCTCATTTCCTCTAGCACTCCCGTCATCCAGTCCTCGACTCGCCCCTCGGCCGGGACCGCCTCACGATAGTCCATGACCTCGCCCTCACTGGATATCATCGCCCCGGCCAAAGCCTCGTTGTTAGGACCTTTAGTGAATCTCAGTTTTGATATGTTATCAAACATCTAGAAGAAAAAGAGACAAAAAATAAGTCTCAATCGTTGAGAATTTGAGTTTAGCTCAGGCGCATCACCATTCACAGAATATTCAGAGATGTCTCAAATTTATCATTATTTTCAGACTGACTTTAAGTTCAAATCTGTATGGTTAGTGGGTGAGGAAACCAGGCTCTTTGACTGGTGACACCCTCGACCTTAGGAGCATGACCTTGGGCATGTATGGCATTTCCCTGGACAATCTGAATGTATGTAAATGGTAGCTCCTACCACTTTTAGGGGCCTTTAAATTCAACTTTCTGAATTACCTTGATCATGTGTTCTTGGACGCACTCGGGGTCACTGCTTCCCAGGATGCTTAGCAGTTCATCGTCGGAAATGAAGAAGAAGCGAGGGAAGGCGTTTCTCTTAGAGTCCAGGTAATCGTTCAAAGACTTCTGACATTTCTCCAGCCCAGTGCTCAGGTTTTGAAGATCGGACAGTCGGTTGGAAGCATGACAGGCTATCTTTATGATGGGCTGTTTGTGCGTTTCATTCATAATCTGTCAACAGTAACATTCGGCAAATGAAAAACAGTCAAGAAAACATAACAATTAGGTGTATCATAAAAGAAAGTGTGTACCATATGTTTACATGATGCAGTAGTTTTGCAAGATTTAAAGCAATTTTATTTTAAATTAAACACAGGTTTACTTTAATAAGAAAGGCTTCATAAAAAAACAATACTACTTTTGTGTTTGGCATGTACTCAAGATTATTTCACTTAAGGTATATTTGTTAAAGTGATTAAAGAGGTTAAAGTGGGTTTATACTTGGTTAAAATTTTCCATTAAATTTTTTTAAATTAGCCAGATGTGTAATTTAATAAGCAAGGCTTTAGAAAAAAAAATTATAGCTTGGTGTTTTTTATAGTTTTGTGTTTTGCATATACTCAAGATCATTTCATTTAAGTGGCAAAACAGCCAGGTTTAGTGGTGTAGGGAAGCTGGCTTATGCTTGGTTGAAACTGGACTTTCCGTGATAAACTAAACAGGAAACCCTACTTTTCAAGATGCAGTCACAACGCAATTTTTTTAGGGGGTGTGTAGGATTCAAATCCGTGGCCCACTGATGAAAAACTAAGCCAATGAGTGAAATGACACTAACCTTTTTAAATGTTTTATCAATCTGGTCAAATTTCTTGGCTTCCTCTGGTAGTTGAGATCTGATATCTCCACCAATAAAAATACCCTCTAGGTACATCCACTTTCTCTGAACCACCATCCAGACCTGGGGGAGGAGAAGAAAGGATAAATTTAAGTCCCAAGGCATTGTCATTCATTTCTTTGGGAGCTAGTATATTATTTATAGTAATAGCTTTAATTACCAGTTTTGTTTAACTTATTCAACTTGTAGACAATGCATGATTTTTTGATGACATAAGAATAAATTAACAAATAAAAAAAGACTTTCCAAAGTTTCGAAAGTCAAACTTGGTTAAAGACATTAAGACTTGATCAAACCCAGTAATAGCATTTTTTTTTAAATTGAATGATTTTGTGTTTTTTTGCTGCAGCCAAGATTATTTCACTTACACGGCAACGTTGGCAGGGTTTGTGTGATGTGACCGGTTGTGTTTTCTGAGCAGTTTGTCTTGCTTTCATTTTTGGACTGTGCTACGCAGCCCGTTTGTTTGGATCTAACTATCACACACAGTTGACAGAGAAAGACAGTTTTGTAAACAATTCGCCCACAACCATTGTACAATTTGGATCTTATGTTAATTTTGGACTGCTTTTCCTGCATGAGAATATTTTGAAAGACTACAGTACAACGGCAACGCCTGTATTGGAGTCTCTCATAAAGAAAGTCAGAAGACAACTCAGGTCCGTGCCATCATTACCAGACTTCTAATCATAGCTCCTGCTGAGTGGTGATATAGAACTCAACCCTGGACTGTCTGAAACTTTTTATACCACAAAACTACCAACATAAGAGCTAAACTGTCTGAGTATAATTAATTTTTCACCGATAACGAATATGACATAATATTTGTGACTGTCGTGGCTCAGCGCTGATATATTTGACGGTGACGTGCTGACGTGCCGCAGGTTTGGCCAAAAAAACTATGTTAAAAAAAGAAAGAAAAAAAAGACATAATTTCGTGCAAACTTACATCAAGGACCTCAGAGATAAGTGACAGAGACTTCTCCCAGTTTTGAACTTGATTAAGGAAAGGTCCAATAAATCTAGATGCTGACATACTCTGTAAGTTCATAGCACTGTCATCTAAGTTCTGAAGGACTTCATCTACAGCCCCTAAGATAAAGCCACGATTTGATGTGCCCTTCATGTAAGATGTCACAGAAAATTTCATGTTGTTCCAGGTCTCCTCAACTTCTTTCACGCCCTGCACGGAAAAGATTCGAATACATCAATAACATAGGATTTATAGGTTTTAATATGGAACGTTCGAATATTAGAACCTACCATAAAATGTAAATATCCGAGCTAAGAATTTACCTCACTTTCATTTTTTTGTTGTAAAAAATAATGATTAGTTAGTAATTATTTCCTCTGATTTAGTATTATTTTGATACATTCTTAAACACAAAAATGATTCATGTATAAGAAAAGTACTTAATCCACCAACAAAAAAAAAGATATTTAAATACAAACAAATGTTATCAGATATTGTTTCTTCTCACACTTCACCCCCAATATTTCCACTCCCAGGCAGTGTTGTTTTTTGCAAAATCAACGTGTGAAATTATGGCCAAAGTAACGCTATGACCTCACAAAAGAACTGTAAAAACTGACATCAGAAATGAATTACGTCATCAATCATTATGACGTTAAGATCAAGCGTCCAGCAGCAACCCTATATCAAAGGGCCTGGGATGCTGTCGTTGATGACGTCACAATGCCTTATCAAGTCTTTCTTCAGACAGCCATTCTTGGAAATAAAGCGACAAAACCAAATATTTTTTTTAATAAAACGCTGGGTAGTGTGAGAAAGAGATTATCCAACTCGAGCCAGTGTGTTACAATGAATATCACTCTTATCTCTTGTTTATTAGACTCGACTGATATTCACCGTAACACACTGGCTATCGTTAGATAACCTCTATATATATATATCTCGTCATACATGTAACTCAGTAGTGGTTATGCTACATGTGGTCTTTATTGTTTTTTTTTTTAAAAAGGGCAAACGTTTGTAAAAAGTTGGTTGATTGATGTTTAACGACGCACTGAAGAATTTTTTATTTGGTAAGAGATTCGACCTGCAAAGCATCAATGGAAGGTCTGTGTCGAACTGATGGACGATCACTCTAACAGACTGAACCAACGAGGCCCCTGTAAAAGGTTGCAGAAATAGTTATTATTGCACATTGGTATACAATTGTATGTGTTGAAAGTTTGTGATGTTCTCTTTGAAGCCTTAGTTATTTCTCATTCAAACCTAAATAATTTCACAAATAAATAAAAAAAAGTATAAAGTATATGCATACCTTTTCAATTCCCATTTCTTTACTGGCACTAGTGACAATCTCGCCAATAGTATCTTGGAAGCGATGTAGTTCCATAGAGAAGACATTAGCCAGGGTGAACGTATCCGGATTAATGTCAAACTTCTGACCCGTCTTTGTCATCAAGTCTTTCCAATGACTGGTACATACAACAAAAGAAAAATGTGAACTTCGTTGATTTATTGATTATATTGATACTGTTTTACGCAGCACTCAAAATTTCTTCTAAGGTTGAAAGCTTGTTCAGAACTCAAAGGTTTTATGATCCCAACTTTTGAAGTGTGAGCTTGGTTAATTGATTGATTGTTTGGTGTTTTACGCCATTTATTGTGGGAGGAAACCGGGCTCTATGCCCGGAGGAAACCCACGACCTTCCGCTGGTAACTGGCAACCACCCCACATCGGTCGTTCAAGTGAAAACCCAGTCAGAAAATTTTCCAATTTTTTGGGACTGAGTGGGATTCGAACCCGCGGCCCATTGGTGGAAGGCTGTTCGGATTGAGCGTCCAATGCTCTACCTAGTGAGCCACAGACGCCCCTGAAGTGTGGGTTTGGAGTTGAGCACAGAATCTTGCTCAAGCAAGTTTTATAATCCGGGCCCAAAGTCTTGTGCCGTGGGGAAAACACCAGCAATCACAGAGGTACATTCCCTAGCTATCATTCCACATCAAACGATTCAGTGAAAACCCAATCACTTTTTTGGGGATAAAATGGAATTTCAAGCCCTGGTATATCAATGGTAGAACAATGTTTGCATGAGGATCAAGCGTTTGATTCTGAATAAAGTATTGGTATAGTCCGGGGATTATTTTGGTCACAAAATTAAATTCTATCAGCTTAATTCAACTGTCTACTCTTCACAAATAATAAGCTGGTGAAGTCACTTTACTCACTCCTAATCTTACACCGAACAGATTTTTTGATTTATTTTAGATTACACAGCTTTTAAAAAAGGCGAACAAACACAATAAAAAATATTAAAAGAAGAAAATAAACATGGCAGTGACAAAAGCTTTGCGTAACAACAAGGCACTTTGTGACAAATGTACCCGTTTAATTGTACTGAATGCATATTCCATTAATTGACTTTTACAATATTCTTACCGTTCTCTTAACGCCTCGTGTTTCAAATCAACAAACAAAGGTAGGGCATCTTTAAATTCCTTCATCTTTTCATCCAGCGTTCGACCAGCGGGCATGTTTTTGACTTCTTTGGGCATTTTTCTTAGGGTTTTCAGTAGCCCATCAATACCTTCCTGAAGTACCTGGATGTTGAGGTTTGCCCACAGGGTCTCGGCCCAAGACTCACGAGCAGCCTGGAAAATGTCAACAGTAGAAAAACGTCAAAGTTACTTTTCACAAAAGCAAGATTTGTTCCTTGTAGTTAGAATAAAAAAATCTTCATAAAAATTTCTTTAAATCCATTTTGAAATTTATGAAGTATGTTTAATTGATTGATGTATAACGTCAGACTCAAGACAGTTTCACATATATGGCAGCAAAGCCCGGTTAGGAGGGGGAGGAAGATGAGCTCTGAGCCTGGAAGAAACCCCTGACCTTCGATGAGTACCTGACTATCCTCTGACATTTTTATAATTATTAAAAATTAAAAAAAAAAATTGTTAAACTTGATTTTTGTAGCATTCAAACATACAGCCCACTGGTGGAAAGCCGATGTCGGGCGGAGAAACTATCGCTCTGCCGACTGAGCCTCAAAGAGCCCAAAATCCAGAATAAAGATAAATATATTTCATAAGGTTTTGTTGACTCCTTTTTTAAACCTAAGCTACTACAGTTGATATGGTATAACATCCCACCTTTTGTTCTTCATAGAGTGCATAGATTTGTTCCAGTCCTCTCATCTCTTTCTGAACATGCAGTAGTTCTGGATACATGGTAATAGGTAGATCAAACAACTTCTCCGCATTAGCCAGTTCTTGACGATTAGCTTCAAATTTCTCCACATCTTTACAGAACTCTTTCATTAATTCCAAACCTGAGGTATTAAAATAAACTTATTATTTTGACAAATTAATAAAGAAATAAGGATTGATTGATATTTTACGCTGTAATCAACATTATTTCACTTACATGGGTGCATTGTCAGGTCACGAGGTGTATATACAGGGCTAAAGGAAGCTCTAATTTGTAATCACTGTAACTGGTGTAACCCAATCAGCCCTACCACATTGGGCAATTAATCGAAAACTCAAATTTTTTTCAATTCTTACCCAAAAAGGTAAATTTTCGAGCGATTGACTAAAATATATTAGTTCCACTGTTAAGTTTAGCATTAAACAAAAGCATCAGTTATCCGTAAAATTAGAAGTAGTAACTGGTTCAATGGCGGTTGGAGATGATGACTAAATATTGATTGATTGATTGATTGATTGATTGGAGTATTAGGCTGCACTTACGATCATTTTTTATAATCTTTGCTTCACGGCAAATAGACTTCAATGAGCTACGCTAAACAGGTTATATTTAGAAACTCTGATTGACTAAGAACGCAAACCATAATATACTAACCCATTTCCAAGTTGTTGCCCACACTTCCAGGCCCTTCCAATTGGAACCTCTCAGCAAAACCTTGTACCTCTTTGCTGAAGTCTTGAATTTGGACTTGAGTGATCTAAAATCAATTTAAATAGTTGGTCTTTATTTAATTTCAACGTTTATGCATATAAACTTAAAATTCCAATTGGAACCTCTCAGCAAAACCTTTACCTCTTTACTGAAGTCTTGAATTTGAACTTTATTTAAATAGTCTTTAATTAATTTCAAGTTTTATGCATATATAAACTTAAAATCAAATTATTTCCGAGAAAATTTCACCTTAAATGGAGCACCCAAACTAGTTCACTTCTATTGCAGCTCTGTGCAAGGAAACCCTTAACTTATTACTGGTACTAGACAATTAACAACAGGTGATTTGTCAATTACTTGAAAATTACGTAATTTAGTGATGTCACAATGACGGCCATACATTGTATGTGGTAGACCGGACAAAGCATCCGTCGGTTTTTAATTCAAATTTTCAGCATTTTTACAACATACTTTAGGAAATAATCAACTAATGTGAAAAGATCTGGCATGAAATGGGAGCTCAAATGAATATATATATAGTCTAATTGGAAGCTGGGCTTGTCCGGTCTAAGAATGGTGCCACAACGTCATATCATTGTTGCGCGAAAAACTGGCAAATGGTCTATTCTACATACCGTATTTCTTCTAAATATTCAGCCATTCTAATGGCCTAAATTTTCCATTGAGTTAGACAAAAATGGAGACGTGGAGTTGTGTTTCAGGATAACCATTTTCACACACTGCATGGCGGGTCATATTGCCTTATATTCCCTCTAATGGGCAAATTTGTCTGGCCTCATTTAGCATATATCTTTTCTAATGATCGAATCTTTATGAGGAAAAAAGTGGCTGAATCTTTAGAAGAAATACGGTAGGCAGTTCAAGCGAAAACCAAGATTTGAGCATGTGATGCGGCCGATGGAAAACTTGTGTTGCTGCAAGGTCTATCACCTTCAGCCTTCCCCAGAAAAGGTAAACTTTTCTTTGTGTGCCAGAAGAGAGACGAATTTTTCCTGTACAACTGTCTTTACAATCCACATCAAGCATTTAAATAAATTAGGGCCTAACGTTGCACACAACAACTAAGGTCAAATGATAACAAAAGTAACAGATTAAGAAATACTCCCGGCAGCTCAGCCGACGCCTCTTGTGTGCTAGGCTCAAATGTTAGTCATTGCTTAGTCAACAAACATGGCTAAAGCAACACCCCAAGCACGCTGATCAAAAGAAAAAATCTATTGTATATACACAATCTGAAATGAGAGAAACTATTAATATAAAAGTTCTGTTGTGTTCAAACCTCTGTGAACTTCCTCTTCACTGTAACCAATCTGGCGTCGGTTTGTTTGGATTTTAATACAAGGTCGTCCCATTTTTGTGGCATCATTTGACTCAGTTCTTTGTCTGCATCGGACACCTTGAAAAATAACAAACGATAGAATTTAAAGATAAATGCCAAGTTTTTTCTGAACACCTAACAGTGTAATTGCAGATTGATACATATTCTAAAAATTTATGTTCAAGCTTTGTGTAAGGTCCCAAGGTGTCAAATAAAAAGCAATTGAAAGTATGAATATCTTCCGTCACTAATCGGAAATTTGTATTTGACGTCTTACTTGGCTTTTGAACACTTTTGTCATCATTTCAACCAATCAGGAAGGCACCCTGACTCAATGTTGGTCGTGTATGACATCACAACAATGACAATGTATATACAAATGCCAACTATAATGTCATGGGCGCTATGCTAATTAATTGACATATAGAGACTAAAATAAAGAGAGAATAATAATGCTTTCAATTCTGTAGCTTTTGCCCAAGAAATCGAATGTTCTGGACCCCAAAATTGCAATGAGAAGGGTCCCATGGGATGCAAATAATTATTATACAATAATGCATATTTAAACATTATTTGGACCCCACCTAATGTATATGGGGCCCTACTTTTTTCTGATGGGGGTCCAATGAACCCCAACATTTTGGGAGCCAGGGAAAACCCTGTATCCTTTAATGTAATTATCTTCATGCAATCTTTATCAGGTACGAAACCATTATGTGAAATTGACAGAAATACACTGAAGTCATGAGCAGTTCACCTCTGAGATTAATCACCTTCAAGATAAAACGGAAATAATTTTCAAAGAGATGTTAAATCTTCTTATTCACTCCTGTTAGTTTTATCATTAATTCATTGTAAACGCTGTGAAATATGACACAATCGACGAAAAATGGCTTTACCTTGAGATCGTACATACAAATTGTACGATATCGTTCCTGCATGTCCCGTATTTGAGTTTCCACATCAAGTGACATAGACTTGATATCAGAAATGGTTTTCAGCACAAACTTCAACTCTTCCAGCGTGGTTGGATGTTTTTCCAAATCTTGAGATTTACCCTGATAACAAATGATATACATTAAAATAAAAATATGTATAACAGGACATTTTTGATGTTAGAATTTCCACTGATAAGCCTAACATAATAAAGAATGACATGTAACTCACATTTTTCATATATTTTCACTTTATTTGTAACATTGCGATGTTAGAATTTCCACTGATAAGCTTGAAGTAATAAAGCGGAGTAAGTCATCCAAAGAATGAAGTGTAGCTCCTATTAACTGATATTTCAGTTTATTTGTTAAATCTCCTGAAGATGCATGATTATGCGTCACATCATTTTTCTGATTACTTACTTTGATTTATTACTTTATAATGTTATTCTTAAAAAAAAATGGCATATTTTCTATCAATTAAGTAATGGTTCAGTTAGGTCAACATAGCTTTGTATTCCAGAAACACTTCTTACAGCGAGAATTACTACACAGTATATATCACATTTTGTTCATTATCGTACAATTTTGAATACCACATCTCTGTCTCATAGTTTAAGTTGACACCTATCTCTAGTTCGTCATGGCTGTGGTATTCAAAAGTGCTCGATATTAAACAAAATGTGATGTACATGTATACTGTGTAGTAATTCTGGCTGTAAGAAGTGTTTCATAGTTTAAGTTGACACCTACCTCTAGTTCGTCATTTAGAGAAGTGAGGGACTCTTTGGCAGACGTGGATAGAATTTCCCCTAGTTTCTCAATCCATTTCTCAGAGTGTTGTTGAACGGCTTCTGATAATTGACTCATGTTTAGTTTGATACATTCTTGATCTTTCTCTGTGGGCAGCGATTTCACTTCCTCCCTTGTTTTGTAATAATACTGTAGTTTGTCGTCAAACGCAACAACAGACGGACCTTTCTGGAACCAACGCTCGGCAATAGCCTCCTGAAATTTTGTTAACAAAAAATCAGTGGGTTGTTTAAATGAAATGATCTGCTTACAAGTTACAATCTTTTAAACGAGTTTTATGTACTACAAAGGCTTGAGTTTGAAGTCAATGATTAATTGATTGGTCAAACGAATTATTTTTTTTACACAGCACTCTAAATTGTTTCACATGTATATGACCAGGCTAAGAGAGGAAGGAAATCAGACTCTTTGAAGCTTGCTCGTAAGGGGGGGGGGGGGGGGGGGGGGGGGCATATGGCAACTATTCCACATCGGCGAATCAACACTTTTTTGATTGAGTAACATTTGAACCCGTGATCCACCGGTGCAAGGCTGGTATCGAGCCAAGTGACTATTGCAGTGTGGCCGCTATGGGACGTTAAAAATGTATTCGTATGAAAAATCTGTTTAGTTACATGTGATAAACATTTTCAAATGTTTAGTTCGGCCATGTGACGATGATATAAAATATTTCAAAGATTGTATTTTAATAGGGTGTGTGAACGAGTGCAAGGAAACTCACGACCTTCCGCTGGTAACTGGCAACCATCCCACATAGGTCGTTCGAGTGAAAACCCAGTCAGAAAATTTTCCAATTTTTGGACTGAGTGGGATTTGAACCCGTGACCCATTGGTGGAAGGCTGTTCGGATTGAACGTCGAACGCTCTACCTACTGAGCCACGGAGGCCCCCTTCCAAGCAATGCAACAAGTGAATCAATCTTTGATGGAAAACAGTCAAACTATAACTTGCTTTCCCCTACCTTGTCCACTTTCCAGATGCTCCTGTATTTTTTCCACCGATTAAGGTAGCGTTGTAGATTCGTCAGGGTAGTCTTCATGTTGGACTGTATAACCTGGACAAGGTCTATAATCTCCGGGTTGGCCGACAAATCAGCGAAGAAACTGAAGACGTACGGCTCGTCCTCTCCCTCTACTTTCTGCGGGAGAGCTTCTATACACGATCCGTTTAACCAACGCACAAAAGACTTCGTGCTGGAAATATGACAGCAAATTATCCATATATGTCGATTCAAAAAATATTTGAGACTAAAAACTATCAAATTATTCTATAAAATATTGACGACAGAGGGCGGACCTTAAAGCTGAAAACAAGTGTTACAAGGACACACGCACCCAATTTTGGTAATGCTCTGTGCATATATAGTCCTCTGCATATACTAGTAGTCATAATGCAGTTTTAACATGCAAGAATGAATACCCATTTCCTCAGATTAGGCAAGTAGGGATCTCTCCCTGGCCTTCGGCGAGTACTTGGCAACTCTTCCACATATGGCGATCGAGCGAAAAATCCAAGTTTTTATTTTGTCTGAGGTGGATTTAGGGGCTATCACTCTGACTGACAGAGCCACCCAGGTTCCGCATTTTTCATGGTGGCTCTATTAAGTAAGGTTTAGTTATCATCTAGAGATCTGTCATATTTATAGAAACAGGAAATAGAGCTATGCTACTTGGCTTATTACAAATATACACATAAATCCCTTAACTTTAAATTTGGGTTGAATTAAACCTACCCCTCAACACAGTCTCTGACACACTGTAAAGTGAGTTTGTAGACATCGTTAGCTTGCGGATGTAAGACAACGTCAGGAGCGGCCAGTAACGTCTCCACTTGGAATAAAGGTTTATCTCCAGACACGGCTGCGTTAAACGACTGCAGATTGCTGATGATTAGCTGAGGAACAAACACAGGCAATTCTCATTAATCAAAAAATAAATAAATAGATGAGGCGTTCATAAATTGATGTCCTTAGCAGTCAAGTATTAGAGCGTTCAACATTTGAGTACGTCCCTTTGAGGCCCAACAATTTAAGTGAATAGCACATATTTAAATTTCTTAGATTGATCGCTTTAACTTTATAGAGGTGTTATATTGGCCAAATAGAGTCCTGTAGAAAAATATATATTTTTTTTTCTGGGGTTTTTCTATGTGTCCAACATACTTCTTCAGGAGTAACCCCGTATTAGTGATGAGCAAATAGATACACAAACATGTGTATCATCCTAATTAACATATTAGTCATTATCATTGATTGTTTAAGTCCTGAGGTATAATTGTATGAAGGCAACTGCCTTAATGGTTTTTGTACTTCTTGACAATTTATATAGATGTAAATTAGGCCAAATAAGGGCAAACTGGACTGCAATTAAAAAAAATGGCCCATCCTTAAACAGATAGAGCTTTTAGTTTGAGACTTAAATGACATCATCATCATAAATTTAAACTTTTTTTTCTGTTTAATTGAAATAAGATCTGATTTGTTTAAGCAGCATTTAAAAGTTAATGGTCATAACAGAAACAATTTCATCCTAAACACAACGTACCTTGTTCAAGGCGTTGTAGACTTTCTTCTCCCAATGGGAGTAGTAATTGTGTAGTTTGGGGGATTTGCCAGTATTTGTATGAACCACTAAGCCTTCCATCTTCGTCAATAAAGGTCCAATGGCACGGTATTTTCGGGCCAGAATCTCAAAATCTTTACCCCTTTCTCTTTCAATCGTTTCAAAGAAATCCTGAAATTAAACATTTGAGTTTCAAACATTTAAAAAAAAAACAGTGGATTTTCATAGCTGTCTAATGCAAAGTTGAACTGGTGTTTTGATTGCAAAAGTCTTTTCCAAATTTAAGAGAACAGCAATTTCTCTCCTAAAATCAACCAATCATTGAAAATGCTAAGACAAAACAGCCCTCAATTCTGACGTGGTAGAACAAAAAACGTATTAAATCAAACAGACAACGTCATCAATAAACGTCACCTGTCACCGTATATCGAAAAATCTCTCGGTAGCCTCCCAGTCCCTATAGAGACGTTTGTTTCACATCAATATTAAGAACCAAATTACAGAATTTCGCTACTTTCTTTTCCCAATATAATATTTTGTTTAATCTCAGTTTACCCGACTTTTTGCCATAGCTGAAGATCCGTACAACTTTTTCAATATATTGCAATGTATTGCAGAAAATTTGACTGACTAAAGCCAAACTCTTGTTTGTCTTCAACCTAAGGAAATATCTTGGGCTTTAGTTTATTACAACAAGTTTTGATTGGACATAAAGGTCTAAATGACATACCCCCTTTTTGACTCCATGGCTATTTTAGCCAAGAAGATTTTCCCTGGGCTTATGTATTTTAGCGTTATTAAATATTACCTTGCACGTAGGTAGTTTATCCACACACTTGGGCATATGCAGCGGCCATTTGAACAGATCAGCCGACTCTAACATCATTAATCTCTGGTTTATATCTTTGGCATTTTTCTGAATCTGGTTGACCAAAGACTCAAATTTGGAAATGGCCTGCAAAGAACCAAATACAATACATTGTAGTTTTAGACATAACATAAAGAGTTGCAATTTGAAAAAAGTTTGTCGACAGCCGTCAACTGAAAGGCAAGAATGAAACAAAAGAAAGAAACAAAGCTAGATTGTTTGTTGTTTTAAGTCTTATTCAAGATTACTTCACTCATGCGATTGACTGATTGATGTTTTACGCCTCAAGATTATTTCAATTATACGTCGGTGCTGCCAGGTTAAGTTGAGGAGGAAACCAGTCTCTTTGCCAGGAGGAAACCGCAGACACCAAATGAAAAATCTATTCAGAATTTTTCAAATTGGTATTAGGTCTGAGCGGGATTTGATCCTACGCCACATCGATGGAAGGTCTCTGGGACTATCACTCTAACTAACTGAGCCAACAAGGCCCCCTCATACATTTTATAGACGCCACTGGGTTTATGTTGATAGGAATGCTTGATCTTCCGTGGGTACCTGACAGTTAATAATATCCCATCAACAGTCATTCAGGGAAATAACGAGGGCGAACTATTTTTCTATTTTGGGGGGATGAGGGCAAACTTCAACGTTTTTTCTGGTTTTATTTTGATTTTGTGTGATTCCAACACAATGTAATCACAGATAAAAAATCAATAAAATCAACAAATACAATATCCACCCAGAATTAATCTGAATAAAATTAATCCCATTTATAATCTAAGCCCTAGAATTTGAAAAAGATATGACTTAAAACGTTTCATATTATAAACTGACCGTATCACACTTGTTACAGAAATCACTGATACCCAGAGAGTTCCAGTTAAGCCTCTTAGACCCGGGTCTGATGACCCGTCGTAATTCTCTCATCTGATCCTCAAGTAGCTGGGCCTGAATAAAAAACATATTTTAATATGTAATTTTAATAGTGAAACATGCAAAGAGTCGCCCGAACTATTAATCAGAAGAAAGTTTCAAATTAAATCTAACATTTCAGTTCTGATTTTGAGCAGAAACACTAAAAATTTGGGTCAACTTAGATAAAAACTAAAAGATAAAGGGAACCTTTCAAAATTCCAGAAAAACAAAATACAAAAAAAAAAAAACCCAACTTTAATAAAAAGCAAAATGGAGTAAGGTATCTCATGTGAAATAAAAAACGCAAAATCGCAAGTCTTAATTTATGGCACTTAAAATTCATTCATTATATTGATTTATACCTCTGCATTGTCCAGGGACCCTAGCAGTTGATGATACTTGGTCAGCATATGTCGTAACGAAGCTACGTAGTTGATGAATTTCTCCTCCTAAAACAAAATATTCATGTGTTAACAAAAATGTGTGAGCTTGCGTCAATCAAGTGAAAAATCCACCCAGAAATTTTCAATTTTATTTGGTCTGAGTGGGATTCAAACCTGTGGCACATCGATGGAAGTCCTGTGTTGGACAGAAGGAATATCCCTGCTAGCTGAGCCCACGAGGCCCCTCAAACAATTCTAAAGATTGATTGGTTGTTTGGTGTTTTACGCCGCGCTCAAGATTATTTCACTTACATGTATATGGCGGCCTTACAGTTTTATTGTGGGAGGAGACCGGGCTCTATGCCCGGAGGAAACCCACGACCTTCCGGTGGTAACTGGCAACCATCCCACATAGCAATTCTAAAAAAAAGGTAATCTAAAATATTAGTAAAAAAATATAGCTTATAGCTTTAATTTCTTTCTAAGACAAAATATTGAATGTGTTACCTGTAAAGCTATATTCCTGGCCAACTCGGGGACGGGAAAGCCAAGCTGTTCAAAGTGACGAGTTTCACAAATGATTTCATTTAACATCGGGTCAAAGTCAACAATGTATTTCACTGTGTTTTGGGAACCTAACAGCAAGAAAATAAATACAGCTTTAACCAGAAAGTCCAGAACATAAATTCGGGGTCAATCATTGAGCCAGGTCAAAATGTTTCAGGTCATGTAAATCAAACGAGGTTGCTTTGTGATGCTTTCAAACATTTTCAAAGATTATCATAGCCTGGGAGCGTCGTAATGATGGGGGATCAACTCACACTCGCATTTTGGATTAGCTTCAGGCAGTACGTAGGGTAGCATCTTAGCACAAAAATCGCACGTAGGGTAGCATCTTAGCACAAAAATCGCACGTAGGGTAGCATCTTAGTTTAAAAAATCTTAGTAAACAGAGGGGTATATTTATAGAAAATAGAGTATTATATATATCAAAGATTTCTACGAGTTATAATTGATCAAAGTTAATCGTGTTGTTTATCAAATGCCACACTCAAGATAATTTAAGGCTGCCAGGTTTATTGGAAGTAAGAAACAAACTTAAAACTGAAGTGAAACTTTAAATTCTAACACATGCATGGTTTCCCTGCATGTTGTGAGATAGGACAAAGCTGGCTTATAAACTAGCATATACGCAGAGAAAGTTTTCACGTGTCAAATGCCCTGACACTGAATGTCATCATTTTAAAATGTTGGTGATTACAGTACATAGCATACACTATATTCATTGATACTGAATTCTAAGATAAGCACATAAAGTATTTAAGATGTAGGTAGACTAGTAAGTAACATAGCTAGACATCTTTCACTTAACAACATATTTAACAATGGTATTTTGTTGTGTTTAGAGATTATACTAAATGTATAACTGTATTCAATTGACGACAATGACCTAAATGAGCAATATTATTATTCCAAACACACTATCCTTAATAAATAAGATTAATTATATCTAGAAATATATACAAATTTGTGTAACATATATATTACTTCTTTATTACAATACATGAAACTACTATATGAAGATGTAACAATAGCCGGGCACTAGCCCTCAGTGAAATAGAAAGCTGTTTACGTAAGAATCTAGAATAAGAAATGAAGTTTAAAGCGTAAGTGAATAGAAAATTCTACAATAACCAAAAACCCTGTACATTAACAAATCTATAGATATCCCTGTGGCCCAAAAATAAATGTTTTTGTAAAATTTGAAACTTAATTAAATATGATTAGTGGAGGTAAATAATTTTAAAACAATATACCTCAGTTAAGTCATATAAGAAGTCAAAATTCAGTGTATAAATTTGGATTGTCAAGATAAGTTTAGTGTTTAAAGTACCTTGAAAAAGTAAAGGAATGACACTGAAATAAAGAATTTTGGGCAGAGTCTGTAAAAACTGATGATATGGTTAAAATTCAAATAGATGGGATTTAGTTCATCTTTGAGGGTTTTGCTTATAAAAGTATCCAAACGTACATCTCCAAGATTGGTATCAGGGGAAAGCTCTTATTTTGTACTTTTTATATATAAATCAATCAATCAATCAATCTGCTTCAACGAAATTTCCCCTTTATTTGGCAGCTCATGCCATTTTAGGCAATTGGTGTATTAGGACACTCTCACAAACAGACTCTAGATGATGATTCAATCTACTCTGTTTCTCAATAACCAGACTGTTATTTATATTGATTTATCCCAGTCAGACAGAATTAAAACCAGAATTGTATATACTAAGCTGAGAGAAGAGAAAAGACTACAGTAATGAAAAAGAAATGAAAGAAACACTACAGAAATTCTGACATATTTACATATCCGTTTGACACATGAAATAAAATGTCGTCTCTACGTGGGCCCCATGGATTTCAAGTTATCAGAAAGGTCACCAACTAATTCAACTAATTAACCAATTTAAAAATCTGTTCTCAACATATTTTCAGGTCTAGTTTGGATTGGTTGATTGATTGATGTTTTATGCCGCACTCAAGATTATTTCACTTCTAGAGTTCATGTTAATGACCGCTGGTTTAATTCCAACAAAATCGGACGTCTGTCGCAATAATTAATAATATACTAGCTGCGCTATTCAGTTGACCAAGAAAAATAGATTTCTTAAGCCAGATTTGTAGCAGTTATGGTAAAGCCAAGGCCCTGTCTTACGAACTGGCGTAAGTTACGTCGGACGTAAATCAGTGCTAAAACTATGGAAACTTGCGCCCTGGACGCAACTGGTCATGTTGTAGGATTATGCGCCAGCTTTATAAGACAGACCCCAGAAGAGCATATTGACAGTGGAATATTCTAATGAGCCTACAAACTACTATAAGATTATTCATGTCAGAAACTTGTTTCCCAAAGCAGTCGCAACTCAAACAAATCCTAGTTGCCAATGGATTTCATATTGACGAGATACATGTACGTTGTCATGGCAACTGCGATTGATTGCTATCTGCGACAGCTTCGTTACACGGCCCAAAGTTTGCATAGAGGATACCAAAAGCAGATAGATACAGCATATAGTGATTTGCCAGCTGTAGTGAAATATACAAGTACCTAAGTGACGAGGAGTGAAATGAACGCTGGGCTCATTGGAATCATGCCAGCAATCTATATCTTTAAAGTGACAAACAATATCAGAAGTAAATAGCATTGTAAAAAACGTCAAAATTTTGTGCAAAAAAAAAAATACATAACATAGAAATGTCCATTTGATATAAAAGTATGATTATTATTTAAAAAATATTGGTGAAGTTAATATATTTACCTCTTAAATCAATTTTATTTGTAAAATATTTTGCAAAAGTCCGAGTGACTTTTGTTTGTTTTTTACACTGCACTCACAATTATTTTACGGTGCACTCAAAATTATTACATTTTAAAATATGTTAGCAAACTCAGGGCTATTGGGTGAAGAAAGTATTGCTCGATGAAACACTCGGCCTTCTGCTGGTCCTTATTAGGTTGTCAGAATTTTAATTCTTTTAAAAATTTTTTTTTTGAGTAAATGAACCACATATCTGAAATGAATTGACCTCTCCAGCAGGGTCATGGCTTCATTTCAAACGTTACATAAGGTTAGACACTCCGGCGAAATAGCTCGGTGACGTCATGATATTTGTAAAGTTACAAACCAACACTATAGCTTGTCTAACGTAACCTTTTGAAAGGTTTGGTCAAAACAAGTGGCACAAGAGTTCAATTAATGAGTTAAATTCCCAATTATTATCCTGAGAAAACAAGAACGTATGATAATGGCTTACCAGCAGCCTCATCCTTTTCCTCGCTATCTGGTTGTTGTTGTTGTTGTTGTGAATCCTGGGACGGATGTTGATGTTGTGAGACTTTATCAGCCGGTTTTATCAGTAGGTTTCTCTTTAAGAGAGACGGTAAGATCTGCTCGACTTGTTGACGCCATTGCTCGTATTTTTCTTCTTCAAATAACTTCATCTGTTTTCCGACACTTAAATACTTGGCTCTTACCTACAAAAATGAAAATGGATACATATAATTTTAACAAAAAAATAATCTAATTACAGATCAAATTTGATTGATTATTGATGAAAGTGAAGTATTAGATTGATTCATCGATTGATGTCTTACGCCACACTCAAGACTATTTCATTTATATGTGAGCTTATCCAGGCTTAGTGAGAAAGGATTGATTCACTAAGTGATGTTTTACGGCGCACTCAATATGATTTCACTTCTATATGGTGAAATTGTCACTAGCTATAGTGGGGGAGGAAGCCAGACCTTTTATTCGGAGAAAAACTCTGACGTTTGGTAAATACCAGGGGTCTGTTTCACAAAGCGACGTAGCGTAAGTTTTTAAGTAACTGTCATGACAACCCATACTGTAGAGATACGTTAGTATGAAAGTTACGCAAAAAATACATCTACGCCACTTTGTGAAACAGGACCCAGGCAACTTGTTTTTGAACTGGGTGGGATAAAAGCCCAAAACCCAACAATGGGACTTTTGTGCAGGACTGAGAAAATATCCCTCTGCTGACTGAAGCAGAACCCCCCGATAATATTGAAAATACTGACCTACATGTGAAACAACGTTGGATTCAGCATGAAAGATACAACTGAATACAATTATTGAAATTCAATGTAAATAGTATGTTAGCATGAGAAAATTCTTTTACTTTATATGTTACATCTTTTCACGACTGTTCTTAAGGGTGCATGGCATCTCTCACAATTCCTGAAGTAAATTTGATTTCATTGAAAAAGTTTAAAAAAAATAAAAAAATATTTACTTACACTTTTGCCCATTTCACTTGTCATCATTTCTTCCATACTTTGGAAGCGGATTATGGTGTGTTTGATTCGATGGAAGAGTGAGCGTTCCCAGTAAATAGCACCTGCTACTGGAGGATGGTTTTTATGTAGGGGCGGACTTTCTCTATTCTCTTTGAACAGGTTGTCCATAGTGTCCACCTAAACAACATACAAATAGGAATAAAATCACAGAGAAAGAATAATTTTCTATAATACATGGTGTTTTCTATATATGATTGATTGGTCGGTTGGGGCTTAACGTCACACTCAACAGCTAAGGTTATATGGCGACAAAAGTACCAACTGACCAAAAGATCTTACCCACCCCCATCCCACCTTAATTTTAACATTAAAACCTCCACAGACCATATGAACGTCAGGAAGGCTAATGTATTTGGCATATTTAATTTTCCTCAATGCCTGGTAGGCGACAATGGCTATGGCAAAAACCACACCGCCCCCAGCCTGAGGGTTATGGTGTTATAATGATGAGATATTAACCAAAATAAATTAAGAAATCACAAAAAGTTAAGATTTTCTTTGTTACTGTTAGTGTTAGCACATCAACATTGTGAAACAGTGTGTACAAGTCCACTGTGGACTGTTTCTCAAAACATTTAAGCGCAACATATTGAACTTTTGATACAACTATTCTATCAAGAAATATGCAGCGATACGTATTGCAGGAAGCATTAGTTTTCATGACAGGTGGTTCTTGCATTCGCCTCACATTGGGCTTGAACCTTTAGAGCAATAGTGCCCAGGTGATCAGTAATTAATTTCCTTTAATCAGTAATAGAAATAGGAAATAAAAGTATCTCACTTGTATAAATACATTCCTTTCTGCGTCAAACTTTATAGGAGAACTGAATAATACTTTTATGGAAATGGTTGCAGTTAAATTTAATACGTACCTCTTTTCCATACTGAACTAGAATGTCACTGAATTTACGCATCATCTGAGCATTGATTGCCTCCCTTGATCGAATGTGTTTGAAGTTTAAAAGCATGTCAAACGCCCCCTCGGCTGAGCGGAGAGTTTTGAAGGACTCGTCGATAAACATCTTTGCCGCCCCTTCAATGGCTTGAACTTCTCTGTCAAACCACACCATGACGTTTTTCCAACTGGGGAGATTGGATAACTTGAAGGGTTCAAAGGTCACCTACAGAAGAAAAATAATTTCACTCATATGAGGGAGCTTGCCAGGTTTATTGTGTGAGGAGACTGGGTTTATGCCCAGATGGAAACCTGAGCATCTGATGCTACCCAACCACATGGAGCACCCTTTTTTTTTTTAAATGTTGATATTTTGACTTTAAAAGAGAATGTTGAAATTATTGGCTATTTTTCTCAAAACATATAATTCAGAAGCTTTTTATTGCTTCTAGTCTCAAAAATGTACGATAAAGTATTGTTTTGAACTAACTATGGCTTAGAATGAATGAATGGTCGTCCCGGTTATTTAAATTTTGTTTACTTTTCTAACACGTTTTCGGTTCTTACAGACCACATACTGTATGGCGTTTCCTCATTCCAACGCCAATCATTTAGTTTTTTTTGGTGGCCTTCAAAGCCTCTTACTGTCGTGACGATCAGAAATTATGAAAAAAGTGTGAATTTTGGCAGCTCATGCCACTTTAAAGAGAAAATTTACACCTTTTATAGCAATCAAATTGCATGGTTCACAAATATCGACATGATATTAACTACTATTTAAATATATAATAGGTGTTTAAAAACTGCTCCCGTAACCTTCAACAATCAAGCAGTCACATGACGTATATTAAATATTATTGAATAAATCACCAGCAATGGCCTTGTTTATTTGTTTGAAATTTATTCTTAATCCCAAAATTCTAAATTCAAGGATTGAAAAATTTCCCCAAATGTATGATTGATTGATTGATGATTTTATGCTCCACTCAATATCATTTCCTTTTTATGGCGACCTTAGAGGGACAAAATCCCAGAATATTTGCCCAGAGGAAACTGCATGGCACCTCGTAAATAATACTAATACAGAGATTTATTGATTTTGGTTATTTGCATCGAGTGACAAATACCCAGAATATTTGCCAAGAAGAAACTACATGGCACCTCGAAAATAATACTAATACAGTGATTTACTGATTTTGGTTATTTGCATCGGGTGGGATTTCAGTCTGTGAAGTATTGATGAAAGATGAGGTCAGTGTGGGTGTCAACCCCTTCGATCGAACCACCCAGGGTCCAAAAATGAATGTGTGTGTCATGTAAATAAACCACTCAAAATGGCAATAATTCTTACCTCTGAGATTGGGAGTACAAGGGCGTCGACCTTCTTCAAAACATCTTCAATTCGTTTAGGATCCCCGGTTACTGCTTTCAACTCTGGCCCAAAAATGTTGTAAAACTCTTCTAGCACCTACAAATTTATAATATAAAATAAAAATACATGAAAACAGTCTATCTCAAAGTCAAAATTTTGAAGAAAAAAAATCCTACAAGAAATCCTACCAGATTATACCTCCATCCCTTCTATCCAGAAACATATACTGGTTGATTGATTTATATTTTACAGTTCCTTTCAAATTCAAATTTGTACTATAGGACATTGCCATGCTTGCCATTCAAAATGACAAATCCAGAGAGATAATTTTGTGACGGCCTTGTGACAGAAAGGTCAATTGCAGGTAAGAATGACTTATCCCCCCCCCTCCACCATTTAACAATCCAAATATTTATATTGTGCATACCTGAGCCACATTATAAAGGTCTTGACAGATATTGCTCATATACTCTGTCCTTTCAAACAGTTTTTTTCTGTCGAACTCCCATCGTGCGTCTCTACCAGAGGCCTCAATCTTCGCCCTGACATCCAGATACGATTCTTTCCAGGTCATTAACATCTTTTTAGCCTCTTTTGTCTTCCGTTTGACTTCATTTGGTCCACCCCTGAAAATAACATTGAGCATCAAAAGAATATAGATGCTATTTGACATCAATAAACAATATAAATGCTGTTTGTGCTTATAAGGTTATGCTCAAATACTCTTGGGTGTTTGAATAGTGGGATTCATAAGACGCTCAAGTATATCATAATGTCCCTGGCAACTTTGATGAAATGCCTTCTCTCAGCTCTTGTTTAATAGTGTGTGTTTCACCTGACAAAATATCCCTAGAAAAAACAGCAGAAAGCTACAGTATTCACATTACACTTTGTTGAAAAATATCAGAAATTCTTCTAACGATTTAGGGTGACGCCAGGGAAATCGAACTCGCATCCCAGAGTTTGGCACCAATTGCCAGCACCTGTTGTGTTATCCATTCAGCCAACCTCAGCTAAATGGATAAAGCCCCTGGCGTTTAGTGCTGCTGATTGGCTGCAAACTCTGGAACCTAAGTTGGATTCCCGGCTTGGGCGTCCCTCTAAATCAGCAGAGGAATTTCTGCCAACTTTAGTGTAATCCCCCCAAAATAACGTCAATACTGTTATACTCACTTTCTATAAGACAAAAACCAAATTTCTACAATTTGAATTAGTTAGCTATTGATATATAACAAAATGCTTCAATAACTAAATCTTGACTGAGTGCACGCATTATGAAAAATATAATAGATTCTTATCTCCAACTGAGAAGGGAGGTAACTGGAGTGATCTAACTTACTGGAAGAGTTCTCTAACATCAATGACATGTTCAACCCTCTGAGCTAACTCCCAGGCAATCCTCTCCATCAGGGGTATCATCCTCTCGTCTTTGTTGTAATGTCGTGAGATGATCCATACCATCCTCAGAGCGTTCATCATTGATGGGATGGTTTCTATGACTACCTGGAATGTGGCGCCGTGAGTGACGTTCTTAAAGTGGCGCTCTAAGGTGGAGAGAAAACGCACATTGTCTTTAGCTTCCACATAATGCTTGTTTAGCTCAGAGCGTGTATCCTCGAAATCATTTTCAACCTGTTTGTAAATTTCTAACATTTGAGCCACTTTGGGAATTTTGAGCTGTTCAACAAGAGCACTTAGGGAAGCGTTTCTTTCCCTCCAAAAATCAATTTCAGCCAGCGGTCCATTTCCTTGAGGTACTTTCTTAATCTGAGCATCAAGAGCTGTTTGGATCTGTGTGGTCCATTGAGAGCAGTATTCGCAAACGACATTCATAGTTTCTTGATTGGCTAAAATATCATCAATGTTTGAGCCGAGCTCGATATCGGGTAATTCCAGTCTGACCTCGCCCTCGATTTGTTGAATCGTACGATTAATACTAGAAGCGAACTTTTGCATGTTGATGAGAAATTCATCTCTGAGCATCGCTCGGGCATGGGACTCTGCAGCATCCCGTTTGATGTTACTTAATTCCTCATGCGCTTCTTCTCCGTTAGATATTGTACTGTCTTGTCGACTCTCCGACCTCACATCGGGGGGTTTGGTCACATGACCGACATCCTCAGTTTTGTGTTGATTAAACGATAAAAGAGGCATGTAGACCTACAATGAAATCAGAATAAACAAAACATTAAAAAGCAGTTCTTAGGCGTAAAACCTAATAACGTTAAAAACGGAATAGCTCCATGAAGATTTTACCATGGCTGGAGAAGATGCATAAACTTACAAACTGAAGGCAAAATTGTCTGCGTTTTTTTTTGAGTCGTTTAAATAAATGAAGTAATAAGACTTTTCCTAAAAATCTAAGTCAAATTTTGAAAGTTTTCTGATAGGTAGTTTTCCGTATGTTATTAAGGGTGAAAAATCAGGCCATATAATTTCAACGTCAGTCAGAAACATTGAATCGGTTCCGTATATTGAATTGCTGGGAACCAACTGGTACCGATACTAGTTTCGTTATACATCATACCACATACTGTCTTTCATGATGGGTAACATTTTTCTGTTTCCGTAGTTTTAGAGCAGCAGTAACAACAGGCTACCCGAACTGATAGTTACCGTGAAATCCTATGGCCTGAAACTTAAAATCTTGATACCGTACTCAAGGAAAATACCATGATACATACCTGGCTAATAACCTGCTCCAGCATAATTAACGAGTGGCCATTGAGTAACCCCATCTCTAAATACTCTGGCAGCTGAACGTTAGCCTCATCTAAATTATTGGGCAGTGGCACCATACCTGGGGTGTTACGCAGAAAGTATATGCAGTCACAGTCAGCCACCTCTTCAGGCAGGTGGTTGTGGCACATGTATAAATAGGTCCGCCATACTTTCTGAATGATGATTTTCTATTCAAAAGAAAATATGTTAACATTAGAATTACGATTGGTGTTTTGTTTCAGAAGTTATTTCAAATACACGTATATGGCGGCGATCCCAGGTTTAGTCAGTTGGTGAGGAAACCCTGTCTTTGCTAATATGAAACCCTGGACCTTTGACAGGTATTAGACGAAGCTTCCACAAAGGGTGATACAGTGACACCCCCCCCCCCCCCCTCACATGGGGGAGTGCAACATAACATGAAACAAGGCTAAATTCTGCTTAGAGCTTAAGAGTGATTTATTTCTCACGATTTGGCTTGTATAGGATTACTTACTGTCGTGGGAGGAGTTTCCGCCGACTCCTCTCCATCTTTTTCTCCATTTATTCCATTAACATCCTCAGTCTTGTTTTCTTCAGTAGCAGTTGTCTCCTCCTGGGTGCCAGCGTCTGAGGCATTGTCTCCACCTTGACGTTTCTGTTTCCGTTCTGAATAAAAAGTCAGATTTTTTAAAAGCTTGGGCTTCATAATTTTTTAGAAGAGTAATAAGAACAGCAGGTATCACTTTAACATTGCGACACTCTGTCAAATTTAAGTAAACCTATTTTTGGTCTACGATGTAAAGTGGGCAATCCGAAGGAATTTTAAATTTTGGAATCATTTTTTTCTCTGCCAAATGAAAAACTCAATCAAACTGACTTCAGTTTGAAGTTAAATTAACAGGATCTTTATAAGGCATGTCATTTGAAAGCTAATCTGTTATATCGAGAGCAACAGTTTACGTTTTTGAGCTTAAAGTGCAAGTTTACTGGAAGTTTGTTTTGTTTCAATATTATGTTTTAGATACTTATTTACTCAAATCACCGCTAGGTGTTCAGAAAGAACTTCCGCATTTATCCTTTAAAGTGGCATGAGCTGTCAAAATGATGATATTTTGGCATTAAAACAGAATGTTGAAATTTTTGTCTATTTTTCTCAAGAAGTATAATTCAGAAGCTTTTTAGTGCTTCTAGTCTCGAAAATGTACGATAAAGTATTGTTTTGAACTAACTTTGGCTTAGAATGAATGAATGGTCGTCCCGGTTATTTAAATTTTGTTTATTTTCGAACACGTTTTCGGTTCGTACAGACCAAACACTGCATGGATTTTCCTCATTCCAACGCTAATCGTTTAGTTTTTCTGATGGTCTTCAAAGCCTCTTACTGTCATGACGATCAGAAATTATGAACAAAGTGTGAATTTTGGCAGCTCATGCCACTTTAAGTTACATCAACTTTTTATTTGTTTCATTGATTGAACAAGTGAAAACATTGACAAAATTTTTTTGTCATGTATATCTTAATATCACTCTGTGACTCTTGCAAAATTTGAGAAATGGATTCATTTGATCTACAAATGCAGCTATTCTGGACCTGACTTCATAAACGCATCGCTGATGTGTTAAACCACACACTTTAATTGCCTAATAATTTAAAAACAAGTTTCTAGCTTTGAACTAGAATTTATTTCGAGACAGCAGGGATATATATATATAGTTTTACGTTGATTTATGTTGTTTTTGGATATAATTGGCGCTCTTCTTGCAAAATATTCTTCCAAAATGACTTTTTTCGTCTTACGAAAAGAAAAATGAAAATTACTGAAAAATTCTACCTCGTCTAATTTGACTGTCTGCATCATCTTCCGTGGCAGCCATGGATGGTGTTTGGGCATTGCTGCGGTCACCAGTCTCATTTCCATCTTCATTGCCGTCCCCTCCTTCTGTAACCTCATCTGCATTTATATCTGGGATCTCAGGTTCTATACATAAAATGAATTACAAGCATGAAATCATGTTCAAATGTATCTTAATAATCCCTACAGACAAGTGACAGATAGTTGTAGTTACTTAGAATTTATGTGGTTCACTTAAGTGTGTAAATAACACATTATCTCAGGAAATCAAATCAGTAATCTTTCAGTAGCACACAAGAAATGTGTGTGTTTTCTTTTTTTTTATGTTCTGTCTTTCAATTTCAGGGTGGGAGGTGGGGAAGGTTGGGGAGGGGGTAAGGGCAATTCAAAGTAGAATAATAAACCTCATTCAAGAACTGACATGGCCTTACACCAGCAATCCTTTACAGTTACTCTTTCTGTTAATTGAACTCCAGTTTATTATTATTGACGGATAGCAAGTCAGCTGTCATCATTGGGAGCATGATTTCTTGGTTTTTAAAGATTGGGTTGGGTTTTCTGGGGGCTGTTTCCAAACACACTTAACGGTTAACCCGTCATAACTTTGCGCCTGGTCTTAACGTAATGCTGAATGCATATGTTGCCATGACAGTTAGGCCTTGAATTGGACTTACGTCGGGCGTAAATGTTTTGAGAAACAACCGCCTGTACAATAACTTGAATAATTGAATAACTGATCGAGTAAACATCGAGTAAACATATGAAGTAATATAACATTATAAGTTCAGTTTCACTATATTATTATTAGACATATATTGGATTTAATGCTAAATAAAATATCCGTACCACAATCTACTTCAATCTCTTCTTCCTCCTCTTTGACAATCTTGTAAAATAAAATAGCCGCATCGTTTTCCTCAGGAGTTTCGTTCAAAAACTTTGCTAGTTCCCTCTCACAGACCCCATCGTCGCGTTCAAGGAGATCGTCAAACACGGCCGAATCCTTTATATTCAAAGCAAGACTAACCTTTTCCCGTAACCACTCAAACCTTGGGTCATCCATTTTTTCAATAATTTGTTAAGGTTAGACTTGCATGTTTTGGGAACGGTGGTTTGTGTTGTATGAAAACAACTGTGCATTTCCCAACGAAGGTGATATATCCGCCATTGCGGCCAAAGTGAAGCAGATCAATGAGCAAAACAATATAGTTCTACACATATTTGGTTTTGAAAAGTCATATTTCTCCACAACGGGCTGTTTGGGGGTAAAATTGTAGTTGGAAATAGTTAGTGGGTTCGAAAAGTCTCTAAAGTTTATAAGTTTATTCGTTTATTTTAAAAAATGCACATGACTACACAAAAAGTTTGTTGACAACGAACTACTTTCAAAATGTCATACAGACGCTGTTTCTATGGCTACACAGGTGCCCTGCTCTAGCTTCCGGTGTGCGCACTGCATAGCCGACGTGGATCGAATCGTCTGCTTTTGAACGCTTTTGTTTTTATCAATTTCTGATAGAAGTTGTTCTCGAAAATGGGGTTCTCGGTTGTCTCTTTGTAGCCTTCGACGGATTTATGAATTTTGTCCCTCGATCTACCAATGTATTCATTACGGTTTCATTTGTATTCACGAAGTTCTAAGTTGGACATTGCAGAATGAACATTATTTGACAACAACAACGACGAAGGAAAAGTGACAATCGTTTTCAGCATGTTATTCGAGTTGATTTCAACGAGATTAGACAATTGACACTCTTCACGATGGAGATTTCAGCTATATATGACTTCGTTAAAGAATTTGATTGGCTCAGAGTTTGGTTGATAGGAGGTTTCTCGTTTATTATTGATAATTTAAAAGAAGAATTTAATAACTTAGATTTTGAAAACTTGAATTTTGACAAAGAAACTTTATATAAACACTCAACATTAATATGTGTTGGTACATTTATATGTATTACTTTTCTCACTTTGATTTTGTTCTTTTGCAAACTAAGATTGAAGACATATCCCCAAATTACATTTGAAGCCTGTCAATCTCCGGACTGCGTAAGATGCGCTAAATTCAAAGACATTCTACTTGTTTCATTTAAAAGATTCCAGCAGTACCTTAAAGGGAATAGTATTTCATTGACATCAACAGAAAGTTTAAGCTACAAGCGGGTTTTAAATTCTTTTGAAGAAATTGGCTTTACTGGCAAAAAGAAAAACAAACCTCTTAAAGAGAAGAGAAAGGCATTGAAGTTTCAAAGGCCTACTGTCTTTACTCTGGTGGATGTAACATCCAGACCATTCTGGGATGATGTGTACCTCATGGATGTTAAAGCTCTTGAAGATGGATTTGAATCAATTTTAAGGGAGTTTGAAAAGGCGTTTAATCTACACGATTGTGAAGAGATGCAGTACTGGACTAGAAATTCCACCCCTACTGGACACTGGAGTGTGTTTAGTCTTGTGAATCAAGGGACACCTATTGAGAGAAACTTGGAAATATGTCCAAACACATGGACTATTGTTAGTTCCCTAACATCTTTAATGAAAGATTGTGTGTTTGAAAATGTGGTTTTCTCTGTTGTATTCCCAGACACCGTCATAACAGAACATTACGGTCCAACCAATACAAGAGTCAGGTGCCATCTAGGTAAATCGTTTATTTTTGATTGGTATTTATTTTTATCTTTTCCGTCAGAATAATTGGTTAAAAAGGCATGAACTGCTGAGATGTTTTTTGTTTGTTTTAAAAACAGAATATTGAAGTTACCGCCTATTTTTCTCAAGACATACAGATACAATTGATAAGCTTTTTGGTGTTACAAGGCTCGAGAATGTACGCTAATGTAGATACTAGTGTTTAAAACTAACTTCACTAGAATGAATGAATGTGTGTCTCGGATATTAAAATTTGTTTTACTTTTAGGATACTATTTCTCGGTTTGACCAGACCACAAACGGTATGGATTTTTTTTCATTCCAATGTCAATCATTTGGAATAATATGAAACATCAAAACCAGCCCACATACTGGCAGGCACACTTTACAGGCCATAAAATGTTGGTGTCAGTCAGAAACACTGAATCGGTTTTGTATATCGAAATGCTGGGAACCAACCGGTACCGATGCTAGTTTCGTTTTACATCACGCGATATACTGGCTTTCATGATGGGTAACAGATTTTCGTTTGCGTAGTTTTACGTTAAGAGTAACAACCCAAACCGATCATTACCGTGAAATCCTATGGCCTGCTGTAGGCGAAAAACTATTTAACAAATTTTCCTTTTGAAGTGGCATGGGCTCCAAAAATTCTGATTGTCACAAGTTCTTGAAAAACTAAATGATTGTCATTGGAATGAGGAAAATCCATAAAGTGAGTGTGCTGGTAGAAGCTTGCCAAAATAGTGGAAAGTTAAAAAAAAAAAGGAATAACCGAGACAAACATTCATTCTGACATTCTATGCCTAGTAGCATTAAAAAGTTTCTGAATTTCAGGTCTTGAGAAAAAATAGTAGATAATTTCCACACTCTTACATACAACGGAAAAATTTAAGTGAGTGGATTCGATTTTTTTGAATTTGGATCCTTAGTATCAGTCTGTGGCTTCGGTGAAAGGCTGCTCAGAGTATTAAAGCTGCAGTTACTAAATACTAACCCAACAAATGTCCCTTACTAAGGGCTAATGCTCAATGAAGTTTAGTCAGAGATTTGAAGCGGGATTCCAAAATTTTTCCTTTTCAAGCCATTTACCTTGAATATCTATTTAAAAAATAATGTTTCCTATAATATCCCTTGGCAAAATTGGGGGCTTCAGGGCCTCAGTTTGTTAGAGTGATTGTCCTTCAGTTCGACACAGGCCTTCCATCGATGTGGCTCGGGGTCGAGGAACAAAATTTTAAGAAATTTAATTAAGAAGTATCAATGTTAATGCTTTTATTTTCAGGTCTTCAAATTCCTGATGGGTGCTCATTGACTGTCAACGGAGTTTCAAGAAACTGGAAAGCAGGTCGCTGCATCGTGTTTGATGATTCTTATCTCCATTCTGTTCAGTACAAACCAACAGCAAAGAAGTCCAGTGTTAAAGTCCCACAGGTGGAAACACAGAGCTTGAATGCTGTACAGGGCCAAGAACAGCCCATAGACAGATCCAAACTAAGGGCAGTATTAATGGTAGATTTATGGCATCCATGGCTTACCGAAAGAGAAAGATCTGCTCTGAGCTATTCCTTTTCTACAATGGGTATTTGTTCAGGAAAATCCAAATAAACTGTTCAGTTAGCTTAACTTCAGTGACCAGTTGAGTTCCTTTCAAAATTTTAATTAAATATATTGAATGATTGATTTTTATGTAAAGTTTTACCGTACGTTTCAATTCAAGCGTTAACTTTTGAGAATAAATGTTACATAGTATTTAGGGTCAATGGCTGAGAGTATTTATTTAAAGTTATTTTATTGGTTGTTAGAAAAAGTTTTGAAATTTATTGTTGAAACTTTTGTGAACCCGATCCTCTGTCATGTATGTTTAGGATTGGAATTTATTTATCAATTTTAATTAAAAACAATTTTCTGGAATAGAGTAAAGTACTGACACTTACACATTTTAACGTAATGATGTATTGTAAATTAAATTATTTTCAGATTTCAAATTTAACATAAATATATAATTATATATTATTGAAAAATATGTAAAATATATGAAGGCTCTACCTAACTTTCATATGTAATTTTTTTTTTTTAAATCTTCTGTTAATTTTATTCATTTGTTAATTTAGCATTTTTCACAGATATTCACCTATATCCTATAGCCAAATGTATGAAAAAGTAACAAGAGGGGTTATTACCTAATTTTTGTGGCCACAAGTGATTACAATTCTAGATTGATGTAAGGCATAAGCAAAAAATAATCTTGTATTGCTGGTTACAGCTTAAAAAGGAGGTATTACACAGACAAAAAATTAAAATAGCATCAAACAGACATTAATTAGAGGATTTTCACATTTAGCTGATATTGTAAAAAATTAAATTAGTCCATCTAAATTTTTTGGTAAAATCTGAAAAAAACCCCAAACTTTTAGGTACTTACAGATTGTTCCAGGTAGTTACTGATATAGCTGAAAAATCTGGGCTCCGTATTGTCCGTATTTTATCATGGAGTGTGTGTTAAATTCTCCGCTCCAAAGAGACTAGTATTGATTGTTCCAGGTAGGCTTACCAGAAGCACAATATTAATCACAGAGATATAAGTTAAGGTAGTTTTTATAAACGCCAACAAAATCCTAAAATGTACTTTGAATTTTGTCCATTTTTAGCAGTACATTAGCCAACAATTTAATGTTAATGACTTTTCTTTTTAATGTAAAGGAATTAATGAAAAATTTCTTATTTATCTGCAAATGCAATTTCAATATTCATTATTAAGGCCATTTAGGGTCCCCTTTCTCACTTAGTAACATCTATATCAGAGTGATTTTATTACAACCCTTTTCCCCCACAAGGCAAGAGTTCTAGGGGTTGCATTTATTCAAGAAAGTATTTTTTTAAATTAAAACTTAGCAATATAATGCAATTACTTGAATTGTTGTTGTTTTGAAACAAAGTCTATGTATATAATTTTAAATATGTTTTAATAATTGGCAGCATTTTAAACTCAAGTGCTTTTCCTGTTATATTGTTGATTGTTATTGTTATTCTGTAATAAACTTCGTCTTCATGCTAGGTTTTCGTAGCTTTAACTTGTAGGGATTTATTAGCTAGCAGCTTGGTAATTTGGTTCCCAGGTAGAAGACAGACAAGGGAGTTTAACCATTTAACCACCTAGCCGTTAGCTCAGATGTCCAAACCCAAAGTTCCACCAATGGGTTGCGGAATAGAATCCCACTCTGTCAAAAAAAAAAAAAAAAATGGAAACTTTTCTGAGTGGGTTTTTACTCGAACGATCTATGTGGGATGGTTGCCAGTTACCACCGGAAGGTCGTGGGTTTCCTCCGGGCATAGAGCCCGTTTTCCTCACACAATAAAACTGGCAACGACGTCATATAAGTGAAATAATCTTGAGCTCGGCGTAAAACACCAAACAATCAATCATATAAGTGAAATAATCTTGAGCGCGGCTTAAAACACCAATCTATCAACCAAACCCAAAGGGTAAGCAGTTTGTAACGTTTGAATCCCAAAACTCTCTCTGTCCAAACGTTAGTGCTTGGTATCCGCTTGATAACGCACGTGTTAACACACCGTTACTGGGCACTATATATAATACTAAGGGTACTGTTAACAACATGGTCTAGCTTTTCCTTTGGGGTTAGATGCTATTAACTGACAACCACTCCGAGAAAGGGAATATTGAATACAACAGTTTTCCCAAAGCACAAAAACTTGACTTCCTCGAGAGTCGTATACAACGAAAAGGATAGGCACGAGGGATTTGTCTGTCGGAAATCATTCAATAAACAATTAATAGACACATTGACACACGTGTTCGGGTAGAGTAGTTAGATTGGTTGATTGATGTTTTTCGCTGTACATATATGTCGGCGTTGCCAGGATTAGTGGGCGTAGGAAACCCGGCTCTTTGGCATGAGGAAACATTCGACCTTTCAATTTTTCTTGGATTGATTGGTATTCGAACGCGCGAACATCTATGGGAACATAGGGTTAAGCAATGGACGATCCGATCCGGACAGCCTTTCGCCATTAGCTTCATCAATAAACCTGGCAACGCTCCCATATATAAATATATAAGTAAATGGATTAACCTTGCATGGAGACCAAAACCAATCATCAGAAAAAAACATGTAAAGGATTCCATCGATATTAAGTGGTGGTTTAGGTGGCATTAGCTGTCAAAATTACGACTTTTTTTTTTTATAAAAATAAGTCGAGTGTAGCCTAATTTGAAAAACTGAAGGATTGACATTCAAATACAAAATATCGATAAAGCTTGTAACCATAGGTCTGACTGGGTTTTCACTCGAACGACCTATGTGGGATGGTTTCCAGTTACCACCGGAATGTCGTCGATTTCCTTCGGGCATAGAGCCCGGTTTCCTCTCACAATAAAACTGGCAACGCCGCCATATAAGTGAAATAATCGTAAGCGCGGCGTAAAAAACACCAATCAATCAATCAATCAATGTGACAATAGGAAGTGCTATAATAACGAACAAAATGTTTTCGGACCTTCAGTTAAGACACACGAGTGCGGATAGAGAGCATTTTAGAGTTTTTGTAGCCGAGAAATCTGCGCTCTGACGAATTTGTTTCCCTCCGTATTCGTCATAAGGCGACCAGACACATTACCAGGTATATAATACCAGTCGCCCTTAGACTGATCCAGGCTAGAGTTTTTGTTGCTTATGTAAAAAAAATACCTTTACGTACATCTCCAAGATTGGCATCAGGGGAAAGCTTTTAGTTTGTACATCATGATATAAATGGCAAACACTTAGCTAATTCCGTTTTCAACAAAATTTCTATATTTGGCTCGTGCCACTTTAAAGGCACACTTGCCGCGAAAATCAGGAATATTGTTTACATTAAAAAAGAAAGACCGTTTTCTGTATTTTTCCCAGACAATATAAGTTAGGAACTTTCTATTTTTACCAAAATTTAAAAGTTTGGACGTCACTTTGTATTTTTAATTTGAATTTGAAAATTTGAATTGTTACGTACCCGGAACGTAAACAAACCGAACTGCCCCCTATTGGCGATTTTATGTTTCAGTCGAGTGAGTGAACTAACGGCACAGTGTAATTTTACGTAGGCCTATTTATCTGAGAAATACAGACTGACGATCGGTTAACAGCGACTGGAAAAGCCTGCTGATAATTGTTTGAATGTAAACCACAGATACAAAGGCCTGAAAGGAGGGTAAACCAACACGAAAGTTGACCGACGCTGATCGTTGTTGTTGTAATCAGGCTTCGATTCTTCGTTTGTTTTTCACCCCATTTCTACAGTCTAAAGCTAACTGGACATGTTTTATGTGTCCTATGTTTAAGTTTAGTGCTACGGCGGCAAGTGTGCCTTTAAGGCAAGACAAAGGCCCAGATAAATGTTAGACCTATATTTGATTTAGATCTTTCGGTGTTGTTGAATTTGAATCTTTCGGAGTGTTTTGTTTCGTAGAGTGTAAAGTCATTTTTTCCATCCTTGACAGGAAAGAATAGTTGCCCTGCCATAAATGTAGGCCTATAGGCCTGAGTGTCCGAGCGACGTAAAACAGTAATCGAAGTGTTTGGAAATCAGAAATAATTATGCTTGACAGTCCGTCAATCGGGTGTAACCATACTATAGGTTTAGTATATCTGCCTTGATAAAGCTTTGATGTTCAGTATTTATAGACCAGTTCATAAGCATTTCTCCTGGAAAGTCAAAGATTTCATTATAGAGACCATTAACTAACGAGCTCTGAGGCAGCGCCAATCACTTCATTACAGTATGAGTGGCCTCCCTTTTCTCGATCGATGGTCGTACATATATACTCGGAAAGCAATTAAATGACGGCCTTTGCTAGTTATGTCCTCTCGTGGTTTTGTCCTAGCTATTCATTTAGTAAAGTCTATTGTTGGATGGCCTACAGAACCTTTTAAGACCGGCTTTATATATTGCACTCCAAATGACTTTTAGGTGACTTAGTATCCCGAAAGGTTTTCCCTTTTGTCGTGACGACCGGACCCAGTTTGGCTCATGTTTCATTTGTCCCTATTGTCTAATAATAACAATGCTAATTCATTTGAAAGGATTGTAAATAATGCATTATTGATAAGAATGTATATGACTAACACAAAACAAATCACTCTGACGGCGAAACTTCAGCAGCATCTAGGAGCATTGCCCTACTCAGCGGATTATATACGGACTCGAGTTTTTGACACGATGTGGAAAACCGTGCACATCAAAACGAAAATGGACCAAGAGTTTAATTAGTTAGTGTCTTTTAGAAGTGATTATTACAGTATTCTTATTATTAATTTTCTTAGGGGGATTAAACTTTCTTGAAAAATGGCAGAAATTCTTTGATACTCGAAGCGGGAATTGAACCCGGGTCCCAGAGTATGGCACCTGTGGCCCAATGGTAGTTGGATACATTGGCCAATGGGTTGCCCGATTCTTCTATTAGTAGATTGCTTGATTGATGGACTGATGTATTGTTCGAGATATTGACATTAAGCTTTTGTTTGACGAACTGATGGCACTGTACCAACACGTGTTGGTAAAATATTAGCCTATTTTAAAAGTGTTGTTTAACTTGAAAAGAGCCGCATATTTTTATTTTAAAAATCGAATTATTTCAATATAGATCTGCTTGAAAACTGTTGCTTCAACTCTGACTCACTGGTCGATTGTTGGGTAGATGTATTAATTGGGGGAATGATTAGCCTATATGATTAGCCAATCTCGCCTACCAAGACAAAGCTAAATAATTGACCAGTGAGGCGATAGTTTGGCGACTTTCGTAAACTTTTCGCCCCTGTCAACACGAGTAAAATTAGCATAGGAAAAAAATAGTATTTTTGTTATTTAATTGATTAGCGTGTGTGTGTGGTGGGGGTGGGGTGTAGAGCAACTTTTATGGCGAGTTTGACGTGGATCGGCATCCATTGTGTTTGCCACTTAATAAAAAAATCCTTGTATGTCACATGAGGTAGTTGTTTAAGCAGCAATCCCCACCAAAAACTAAAACATCCCAGGTATTTGACTTTTATCCGTTATTAACACACTTTTTCGGTTCGCACCGGCTACAATATATTTTTTTTCAGCGTCAAGCGTTGAACTTTCATTTTGCCAGACCATGTCACAGTTGTTACTTATGTGGATATCGTTATTACCCCCCTCGTTAAATTTGTTGTATAGCTGTGCAAGGAAAAGAAATATTTAGCTATAATATCAGGTCACGTGCATCATATCTAGAAGAATTTATCTTTCGGGAAATTGAAAGTGACAAGCGGAACTAGGGACATCGAATCCAATTTCACGTGTCTGTTTCGAACTTAACAACGGAAGCGAGCTAAAGGGTGCGCTGAATTCAAGATGCTCTGTCCCCCGGGGGTTTAACTCCGACACGATGTTTGTTTTTCAAATATTGCTCTCGGAGTATAACAAGGCGCTTACGGTCAGTGGGTCAAGCTCGTTGGATGTTATTGGCAACTTACGAAGTATTGAGTAACTCGCTAACAATTATTGATATTTCTGGCAGCGTCTGACCCGGTCATCTCTCAGGAAAAGTTCACCAGCATTGTAATTAGCACTCCTATATTCCTGGTAATGCGACGCCTTCTGCTTCGTTACCTATATTCCGCTGGAAAATCACGACATAGATCAATAAATACATGAAAATGTGACTTTACTAGATGGCTATATAAGAAATGTACATTTCTGTAATTGACAGATACAGACTTTCTGTCAACCGCAAACGTCAAAGATTCCTCCAGCTCATATATTACTGAGCGCTACATTTACAAATTACAATGCAGGATGCTAAGTACTCGTATGCTGAGATCGGGACGAGTTTACGTAAAATAGGGGACGAAATGGAAGGAATTCAAGTAAAACCTGACATATTGTTCTACTATGCAATATTATTGTGGGGACCTGCAAGATCCTTTTGCAAGCAGATTCGTTTTTTGATGAGCAAGACCAAATTTTGGGGGTTTTAAAGTAAGTATTTTTCAATGAATTTAAATCTCTCTTTTTTATTATATTGACAATCAGTATTAATAAAAAAACTAGTGCCACTTAAATATACTCGTCTCCATGGTTGTTTTAGTCCAGGACACCTGTTCTGTGACAATGTGTTTTAAGTCAGAAAATATATACCACTCTAAGTCTGGATTGCGCATTAAAAAAAAAAACAACCAAAAACAAGCGCTTTGAAATGCCTAAATGAGGCATCAGGGGTTCGAATCCAAATAATCCTCCCCCCCCCCCCAAAAAAAAAGATGAACAATGCATTTTTGTAATTTGATATGTACTATAGGTATCATGCACGCATAGTAAAACGATTCTTTGCTTTTTAAGTCTTGCTCACAATTTACACTAACTGTTTTTATAATTTGCATTATTTTGTACAGAAAAAAAATGTAATGCAAGAAACAACCTTTAGACATTCAAAGTGTCATGAGCCAAAAATAAAAAATAAGAAGTACGAATTTTGGCAGCTCATGCCACGTTAACGTTGTTATATTAGGTGGAATCACGCATCCTTCGGGTATTGGTTTTCTCTACTACTTAGTATAACATGTAAGCGTATTCGTGGACGATCCTAGACACAAAGTCAATCAATCTACACCCTATATAAAGTTTAATATTCCAATGGATTGATTATGGTATTTATAACAGAGAAAAAATGTTCCCATTGAGTCAGCCCCGGGGGTATTTATGAATCAAAATTTAATATTAACTTAAACAATTTTTATTGAGCTCCAATCTTCTTAAAATGAACAGTTTGTCCCTCATTTTAAGGATTTTGTATTTGTAATTAAAAATAAATACCATGAAGGGCGTTTTGGTTTATTGTTTGATGTTTAACGCCACACTCAAGTTTATTATAGTTTTAAGCTGGCGAGGAAACTGTTACCCCCCCCCCCCCCCTGACCTTCGGCAGGTATACTTGCATGGCAAGCCGTCCACATAATAATATTCTTATTATTTTCAGGGTAAAAATGTCCACCATACTCGAAGATCAGTCACGGAATGAAAATTCAGAAGCACGCCTCGACCAATTTCCAAGAAGCAGTGTATTGAGGGAACATAAAACACAAAGATGCCCTTCTGCTGGTGCTTAAAATTGAGGGGGAAAAGGACTACTCTCATTTCATTGGTTGAATTTTACGGTCTAAGGAAGGAAACGATACTGATTTCTTACCTAAACTCTCGCATATTTTAATGTTGCCAAATGTGACTTTTTCTTCTTTCCGTTTGGCAAATTTTTCAATTTTCAAGAAAATATAATCCAAGAAACAAATAACGAGAACACTGTCAATTATATAGGCCTATTCCCTTAATTTTGTGCCATAAAATTTCGCTTAAATTTCTACAAGACGTAGTTTGTCAAGATATCGATGATTTTTTAAAAATGTGTTTTTGTTGTTTTGTTAGATATTTGTATACTGAAAAATTCGAAATGAGATTCAGGAATAAATCTCCATCCTTACATCGAGTTGTTATTCTTCTTATAGCTTTGTTTAATCTATTTTACAGATACACATGCCCTTTTCCCCATAGCCCATTCTACCCCCGGGGAAGGGGTAAGGGTACTCGGTAGCTCAGTTAGTCTCGATCGAACGTGGTTTTACATTTACAATAATCAATCAATCATTTTGGGGGAACCTCTATTACTCATCAGACTGACCTATCACAAACCAAATTTCTGCATTTCAAAATAGACAACAAAACTACAACATTACAATTGGTCAGATTTCGCCATTTTCTCCACAGGGAGTATGCCATTTTGTTTAAAATCTTCAGATTTTTGGCTAGATTTTCTCAAATTTAACACGGGGACCTCGGTGGTCCAGTGGGTGAGAGTGACCGTCCCTCAATCCCACACAGACCTCCAATCGATGCGGCGCGGGTTCGAATCACGCTCAGACCAAATCAAAATTGAAAAATTTCTTAGTGGATTTTTCACTCGGTCGCCGTATGTGGAAGAGTTGCCAAGTAGGCCTACTAGCCAAAGGTCGGGGATTTTCTCTGGGCAATAAGCCTGGTTTTCTCCCCACTAAACTTATACGCCATATAAGTGAAATAATCTTGAGTTACGGCGTAAAACATCAATCAATCAATCAAATGTAACACAGCATGTCAAATTAGGTTGAAACATTTTATGGTCTTTTCTATAACATACATATCCATATTCATTATTCTTAAATTCCAGTTCGCAGTGCCAATGTCTCGTTGTTATAATTGATTGATGTTTATCGCCGCACTAAAGATTTTTTCACTTATATGGCGGAGTTACCAGGTTTAGTTGGGGAAGAAATGCCCATAGGAAACCCCAGAACATCGGCGAGAACTGACAACTCTTCCGCATACAGCGATCGTCCCTCCTTGAAGGGCTAACGTGGAGACTCATTCTACTTCTACAAATCCCGAATGTTCGAGAGTCTCGTACAGGTATAAATACTCACTTGTAAGGGACCCAAAGGCTCGTTTCACAAAGCAGTCGCATCGCAAACGAGGCGTAGTTGCCAATGGATACCACAGTGAAGAGATACGACGTCATGGCAACTGCGATTGATCGCACTTTGCGACGGCTTCGTGAAACGGACCCCGGGTATATAGGACATGGAAGAATATAATATGTACAGTATCTGAAATCAAAATATTGACTTACGTTGGTTACAGTACTTACCTATGTTCATCTTTACATATACGTCTTTGGTCGGAAACTTATGACCAATCTATTGGAGACTCAGGAGTTTTTTTTTAAACATTACAAGTTTTTTAATAGACTCTTCACAAAGTTTCCAGTTTTCCTGCAAATAGTTGCATACTTTTATTGTGTTGAACGATACACAAAGACAAAAGTTTCGCCCCCCCCCCCCACACTGGAAAGTCTGCACTGACCGATAAAATCATTGGTGTAGGGAGATTGTTGGCAAACTGATGTTGCAGAAACGATTGTGATCATAAAGGGCAACATTCTGGCGATAAGAAATCACCATTAATGGCAATAAGCTATATCATTCATTCAGGATATCGTTAGCAAATCAAAAGAGTATTTTAGAAAAATAAAAAGATGCTTGTAAGTATGAAAGTATGAGTCCATCTGGCTTCACAGGGCGAACCTTGAAGTAAAAATTTCACTTTGAGTGTGTAGAACACACCCCTAGAGCAGAAGGTCAATAGCGCGTATAGCCTCCGTTAGCTTTCAACCTGCGTCTCACCCCTCCAGTGAGACGCCGGATCTGTTGAGTACGAGTTTATGCGCTTTCCTTTTTAAGTGACATGAGATTCCTTACCGTATACATCCAAAATCAGCAAAAAGCTCTCATTTTGTGTTTTTTGATTAGAACGACGAATAATTAGCTAATTCCGCTTCAACGAAATTTTCTAGTACATATGGGAAACGTAATAGGCTAAATATTAGTCATTTTTAGCAAGAAGCTCAAGATAGGAGTTTTCCGTTGCTATAGCAACCTTGGGGGTATATACGATAACATCGTTTTATGAGCAGCATCATGACGAAAATTCCGGCTAATTTCGTCCGTTATTGGCACCCATCTTTGGTTCATATACAGGTTAGTGACTTTATCCATATTTTTATTTCATTGTCAATCAAGGTAATTCAGACGCTCAACCCATCTTGACAATCAGAATTTTTAGAAAAAAAATCCTAATTTTGACAGCTCATGCCACTTTTGATCGGCTAAAAAAAAGATTCTTCAAAAAAGGCATAAGCCAAGAGAAGTACCTTTAAAAACAAAGAATTGGCGTTTAAATAAAAAAATATATTGGAAATGTCAATAACCCGTGCGGACCGAAGATGTGTGCAAATAACTAAAAGAAAATTAAAGTCGCCCGGATGTATGAATTAATTTGTGAGGGTTTTGTTGCTTAAAGCTACCTAAAACTACATCGGCAGGCTTGATACCAACGGGAAGCTCTTACCTTGTACTTTTTGATAACAATGGCCAACAATTAGCTAATTCTGTGTCAACGGTTTTCCTATATTTGACAGCTCATGCCACTTTAAAATTGCTAATGGCACACTTGATAAAATGTTTTTTTATACCGATCATTAGCAAATGTTTTAAACAAAACATAGTCTTCAGGACAAGGGAATGCCATGATGAAAACAAGTGTTTTGAAAAATCCTTATTTACGAGTTACATCCCCTCCAAAAAAAGATTAAACGAGTTACAAAACGGTGTAAAAAGAGTATTATGCCATGCATATTTTTCAGTGTTTCGCTATAATAAGGGCAGCGTGTATAAAGAAGAATATCAACTGCTTTAGTGTAAAATGGATTGACCTCTCAATGCTTATAAAAAAACAAGAGTTTATCAAGACGTATTAGCCATGACTAACCCCCATTGTTTGTCTACCTAAAAACCAAATGACATTTTCACTTTCTTTCCTAGTCCGAAATATCTGCGATGATGATGTAAGACATTTTCTGACAGATAGGCCATGATGATGATGGCCTATCTGTCAGAAAATGTCTTACATCATCATCGCAGATATTTCGGACTAGGAAAGAAAGTGAAAATGTCATTTGGTTTTTAGGTAGACAGACAATGGAGGTTAGTCCTGGCTCCCACAAATATATAGCAAAAGCATTAAGAAAATACTGACCACAGTCAATCTCCTGCACATGTCTGATAAAATATCATGGCTTTGGTTTATTACAACCACGTATTTGGTATAAGGTCTAAACGACATACCCACTATAGCTAGAAACTTGTGTCTATGGTTATTTTGTCAAGAAATCTTTCGATGGCATTTATAGATGTTAAAAGGTTACAATAAGGTGAAGAATTACTTATGAATAACAACTTCATGGTTTATTGGGTAAGTTTCGATGCAGTTCTTACATCGTTAAGAACTAGATCGTTACATCGTCACCCAAAAAACCAAGAAGTTGTTATCCATAAGTATAATTCTTCACCTTATTTAGCCAAGAAGATTTTCCCTGTGTGGCGGGTGTGTATGTGTTTTAGCTTTTATGATATATAGGCCCTATACGATTATATTTTTCAGGAATCTTCGCACCATTGCACCATAACTCCTGAATTATTTATATGTATTTTGGATATCTTTTCTGGAAATATAGTCATTTGACCATTCTTGATATACCATTTTCTGTTTCATATAGTAAATCGTAAGATTTTTATTCCTCATGCAGTGAAACAGACCATGCAAGTTTTTCGTGTGGTTCAAGTTTCGTTAACGTAAATAATTTGACAGCGTTTTGTGTTTTCCATATTAGTAGACTATTTTTTATCAACTTGGCCATCGAGGGACGTTATAATTAATTTAAATCCAAAAGATTAATTGATATTTTACACCGCGCTTCAGATTATTTCACTTATATGGCGGCGTTGCCGTGTTTAACGAAAGAGAAAAACCAGTCTTTTTGTCCGGAAGAAACAGCCATCCTTTGGCGAGTACCTGGCAATCGAGTGGAAAATTCACTCGGAAATTTGTAAATTTTTGTTTTGGTCTGAGTGGGATTCGAACCCGCGTCGCATCGTTGGAATAAGGTTTGTTTGTACTTAGTAAATTTGAACCATATATCAAATTTGGTTTGTTACATATATTATGAAATATTAAACTAAAAGTTTTCACAATAACCAAATGTTCCAATCAACTTCTAACCTGGCCAATGATGAAATGAAACAGACAGAAAACCTATGCAGGTCTAAATGTACGAAGAGATAAACAGGGGCGATTAATCCAACTGACCACAGAAATTGCTTATACAGTGTATGTGACCAAGCTATATTTGTTAGAACAATTATAAATTAGATAATTAACCAAATTAACACAAAGTGGTAAACAGCGCTAATTGACAGATTGGAGAGAAAAATACAAACACGCATCTCCTTTATCTATGGCTGTTTGCTGTACGTATATACCGATTATCCGTTGGGATTTACATGGAATATAAACGCTATAAACTCTGGCAGACTCTTGGGACGATCTCTGAACCTAGTCGATTAGGAAACGACCATTGTCGATAATTTGATTGGGAGAAATAGCAGTTTATCGTCAGCGGTCTGGCTTTATGTTGGCGAGATCGTCGCCGTAGTTCATAAAAATGCTTTAGTCGGCAGCGATGAGGTTACTCGGACTGGTTGCAGTATTTTATCTTATACACGACATTCAAACTCACGTCGGGAACATAACTAAAAGTAAGTACATGTACACTTAGATATTCAACAAAACAATGGTATCATTCATATGGTATATGTAACTACATCTGTTTTATTACCAAGGAGTTTTAAAGTGGTATGAGCTGCCATATATAAGCACAATGTCTTTGAAACATAATTAATTAATTGTTCGTCGTTTTATCAAGAAGTAGTAAAAATAAGAGCTTTCAGTTGATATCAATCTTGGGGATGAACATTAACGTGGTTTTCATAAGCAAAAAACAATCCAAAAATTGAGTTCGGCTATTTGAGTTGTCCGTTGTTAACAAACATCTCGAGTTCTTTATCAATATTTTTTAATTCAAAGTCAATCCTTGTGTTTTCAAGGTATTTCAAATGCTCAACTTCTCTTGAAAATTGAAATTTATGAAAACACTTTGGTAGCCTCTTTAAAATGACATCAGCTACAAAAGAAGAAACAAGAGGTGGCGACTAACTGTGCATGGTTCTTGAGATGCACGTATTTGAAACTTGTTGTGATTGTTTAATCCACTCTCCACTTTATATAGTGATGTCCCCATCATTTAAACGTATGTCATTGTTTGAAAAGATATTCTTGATTTATAGGCGAATATTTTATTCCTCCAATGAACTTCATAAATCCGGCATCTCTTGAACATTGAATTCAATAAAAAGCAATATTGGCAATTCATCTAAATTTAAATTTTCGTTTCGTAGAAAGACATCACGTGATTTTCTAACTGCATGCTTTTCTGGAGTATAATATTCTTTTTTGTACTGAGTTTATATGTAGCGGCATTCTTATTTTTTATTTGGGGGGGGGGGGGGGCTCGGTGGCTTTATAGTCGATTGATGCCTCTCGATGCGGCGCAGGTTCGAATTCCACTCAGACCAAATAAAAATTAAAAGTCAAAAGTAAAAAATTATAGGCTCACCCAACCAGATTTGGAATAGGCATTTTCCAGAGCGTACAATTTAGCTAAACAGGCTGGAAATAGTGACAGGCAACAGAACAAATGAGGCCAACACCTCCGTGAAAGCTTTTAGACAAGGTTAAACGAGGACGTGTTATGAATAAGTCATCATGTACCCGAATTTTCCCAATAGAATATATTGCTGATATAATGCTTTTGGTGAAAACTGATACTGGAGATTCCCAAGGTAAGATTCAAAGCTGGTTCCTGGTTTTCGATGGTGGTCGAATCCTAAGCGACACGTTTATGAGAGTCTTCCCAGACCTAACGTCTATACCTAAATTAGTATGTTACAGAATACTTTTATGCATAAGAAATCGTTTGTTTTTTTTCTTCTAAACATACAAACTGTATTATAGTCGCATTGTTATCCTATATATTACTCGATTGAAATTCGAAGACAGCTTTACTAAGTTAAGCTGGTTGTCAAGTAGGCTATCTCGTCGCCTTCAAAATTGTTTTAAAAAATGAATGGTTCAGAGTGGAAAAAAACAAACATTTTCAACGTATCTAACGACCCTAGATACAATTCAGTTGGACAAAGGGAGGCAAACTTCCATTTAGCATATTTTACAATGTGTGGTCCTAAAGTTCGTATCCTTTTTTTCAAATTTCAGTCCAAGAAACCAACTTTAAGACGGACTTCATGGCTTTACGTACAAGCTTATTCTCCAATTTTAGTGTGGATTTTAGACCAGTTTTAAACAAGTCGGAACCATTGACTGTCAACGTCTCTCTGTTCATATTTAATGTTCATGCTTTGGTAAGGGATTTATATGTTTGTCCACGAATTGGCTTTTCGCCAATAATAGCGAGTTCGAATTTGACACTTATGACTTAATTTTTTGACTTCATAAACCCTGGGGCCGGTTGCACAAAGGTGTATTAAGCTTGAGTCAGACGTAAATACGTTGCGTGAGGAATTTTATTGTGACGTTGCCTAGATAAGTAAGACTTAAGCTTAATACATCTTTGTGCATCCGACCCCAGATCCGTTCGATGTAATGTAGACGCCAAGTTTATGATGTCCTCAGTATACAGATTACTAATGTAATTCTTCACCTTGCTGTTCGATTATATATTGTGAAATAGATGGAAAAATTATTTCCCGTATAAAGTCAATTTTCTATTGGGTTATTGGGTCCAGTGGGTTAAAGTGGCATGAGCTGCCGAAATTCACTCTTTTTTCATAATTTCTGATCGTCACGACAGTGAGAGGCTTTGAACGTCATCGTAAAACTAAATGATTGACGTTGGAATGAGGAAAATCAGTATGTGGTCTATACGAACCGGAATAGTGTTCGAAAGTAATCAAAATTTAAATAACCGAGACGACCATTCATTCATTCTAAGCCAAAGTTATTTCAAAACAATACTTTATCGTACATTCTCGAGACTAGATGCACCAAAAAGCTTCTGAATTACACGTCTTGAGAAAAATAGCCGATAATTGTAACATTCTGTTTCAACGTCAAAATATCAACATTTTGGCAGCTCATGCCGCTTTAAAGTGATAGTACCTCAGTCCCATACAGACCTTCAATCGTTGCGGCGCGGGTTAGAATCACACTCAGACCAAATACAAATTGAAAATTTTCTGAGTGGATTATTTATTCGGTCGCTGTATGTGGAAGAGTTGCCAGGTACTGTCAAAGCCCGCATACAACACAGATTCTATTGCTGATATGATAAAAGTATCTCTCCTCCCTCCTGAACCATTTTAATCAAACCTATTGATACTACCTTTCAAAATGTTCAAACGCAAGCCATTAATAACAGGAACAACTATTATATCGGATTCTAACCACTGTAGCGTGGAGATTGGTTTTGGGACTTCATCTTTTTGACGCCTCAGTTAAAAGCAAAGGACACTTTTATCTTACACATTATTGATGGAACTGTTGTAATGTATAATTTATTCCCAAGGTCGTCAGCAGGTTTAAACTGGATTTTTTCAATTTCATTATTAACACATTTTACAAAAACGACCCAGCTAAATACATGATAATTTTTTGTTTTTAAATGAGGGACTGGTTTTAACTTTAAATTTCAATTTTTCAGAACGAAAGAGAACAGAAGCTAACAATATCGGCCTGGTTCTATTTGGTAAGTGAATATAGAAGTTTGACATGTATTTACAGCACAAGCAAATGAAAAACGCATCATGCGTTTAAATGTGAAATATTAATATACATATACAACGCATACGTTATAAAATGGTTTTTAAAAAAAGAAACTGATGTCTGAAAATCAACTAAATCACAAGTTTTTAATTTAGCGATTTTAACAGCCTCGAAATAAATCCATAGGTTGGAATATCACAGCAACCATTGTGGTTTGGTTGCGACATACTTTAAATCAATATTGTGTGCATTGCGGATGACGAGCACTTAAACTATATCAAATTAAGATAAAAACTGTTTCTCCCTCAGAGAGAGTGTTTTAATGTTTAGGATTAAAAGTCGTAGGATGTTTCCACCAAGTAATCGGTCACAGTTGGTTTCATTTGGAACCCACTTGGGAATTTCCACACGATTAAGGATCACACTTGAACCGTAAGCATCGGGGTAAATGTTGCGAAACGATTGGATTGTCTTGTAAACTTGACAATCCATTAGTAATACATTGATCACATGCCATGCCATTTTCCAGAGAAAAGGCAATTTATCAAATTGTCGGCCAATCCGTTTTTATGCAGACGGCCAGCATATTCGTATATCTTGTCTAGAGAAGATGACGTCATGCAAGTGCCATTGATGATTAAGTAAAATATAGAACCATTCACAGATCCCACATATGACTGTAATACTGGTAAAAGATGACACTTCAAATAAGAATACACAGAGAAATCCCAAACAATGGCATTCTAGTTATATAACATACAAAAGCAAACTGTAGTAGAATTACGGAGCAGCTGTAAACTGACTGACTTAACATCGCGAATAACGCCCTTTAAATAGACCTATTGAAATTCCAGAACAATCTTATTATTACGTATGAATCTAGATTTATTAGTTTCTTGTAAGCTTCTAGTAAGATATGTACATGACAGATAGATTTGCGAAAATAATAAACAAGATTTTTTTCTCACTAAACTCCATAAACCAATACATGTAATAGGAGAGAAGATGGACAAGGTACAAATCATATCAACCAGTAGACTGGGTTAAAAATTGGATCGTATTAAATGAAGGACCTCATATGCGAAAGAAAGTGGTCATATTTCGCCGAGTAGAATTTTGACATATTCTTTTGTCATTTTAGGAATGGATCGATGCTTTTTTACGATGGAATCCCTCAGACTATAACGGCCTCTCCGAGATTATTGTCTCCAAGAAAGATGTTTGGACTCCCGATTTGAAAATTTTCAACGGGTGAGAAACTGAACTTCATGGCATTGATCAAGTTTTAACAGATATCTCACGTATCTGAGATGTTACAGGAAATTTTCACAACATCCCTATCTAATTCTCGAGGGAACCTCGATCACTCAGTCAGAAGACCAATTTACTCAGGAATCTCACTCCGAGACTAGCCTTTCATCGATTGGTCGGGGTTTCGAATCGCTCTCAGTCCCAAAAAATTTTAAAAAAATTCTGACTGGGTTTTCAACGAATCTCCATATCTGAAAGGGTTGCCAAATACCCCAGAGTTGCCTGCAGACAAAGAGCTCGTTTTCCCCCCCTTTCTAAACCGGCATGACAAAGCCGTCATATTACTGAAATAATCTTGAATGTGGCGTTAAACATCAATCCATCAAAGTCTCCATAGCTACCAGTTTGAATATAATTATGTTAAAATGTACCGATATCGAACATACCGAGATTTCTCATGAGTTTCTTTAACCTGGATTACATTTTTCCGCAGAAATTGAAACTGCTTATAAATGACCTAATTTAAAAAAGTTATATTTCGGAACAGATGAGAACTTATTTTTTTATAGACATATATATAATGGCCACATTTTAACCCAAGTGTATTTATATATTTACAGGTACGAAGGTCTGGTGGACATCAGTGACTATGGGAATCTTGTGCGTCTCTCGTCGACCGGGGAGGTGATATTCGAACCAGGCAGTGCCTTCGAGTTGTATTGCCTGGTGGATATCACGTATTATCCTTTTGATCAGCAAGAATGTTCCATGGTGATAATGTTCTGGATGAGTCGGATTTTTGAAGCGGACATGATATTTTCAAACAAAGATTACGTTTTCCGGGCTCTTCGACCGAACGGTGAATGGGATATAGAGTTCCGCGGGGCGAAGCATTATGCCCAAGGCTTTTCCGATGACACAAACAGGCGATATGCCTATTTAGAATATTCATTCCGACTATCAAGGAAAAGAACGTTTTACGTCCTTCATTACCTTATACCCGTGACCCTCCTGTCTATGTTGAACGCCATTGTTTTTATCTTGCCCCCGGAATCGGGTGAGAAGATGTCGTTGTCCATCACCGTTCTTCTCTCATTTACTCTGTTTATCAGCCTCCTCAATTCATCTCTTCCTCAGACCTCATTACATGTATCTCTATTTGGTAAGTACCTAACGCTTTTACAAAATTAGAGATGGTTTGTGTTGTTCCTGAGTTAATCCAAAGACCCAAACAGCGCCTTTAGGATGTCTGAATTCATAATATGTGCAAAAATGCGAAACATGTCCCCATTGTTAAAAGAGTTTCACAAAAACCAAGCACGAAAGAGTAAAATGGTTGACAAAAAAACTGTGGAAATCCCTTACAGGCCATATGCAAGCTTCCATTTTGACTTCAGGCATAATCAGTCTAGCTTTCGTTTCACACACGATTTTTTCGCATTACTACAGTCCTCCAGACGTAAACTGTCACAAAAACCGGTTTCCTTTCCAACGTATGTTGTAAAGGCTGAAAATGTAGAGCGAACAACAGGCGGATGCTTTGTCCGGTCTACCATTTTAGGCTGTAATTGTGACGTCGCTAATTTACGCCATTTGCTAGTAATTGGCAAATCCCCTATTGAGACACGTAAAGGTGCTCTTCAAGTTCTTGAATTAACTCCGGGATTATCATACGTTTCTATGAAATGATACGCTAATTAAGTCCCAATGTTTGAAATAAGGAGTAGCTAGCAGAATTGCAGGTTTTGAAATCAATGAGTTGTTGTTTATTGTTTAACGCCGCTCTCTATATCATTTCACCTTTATGGCGGCGTTGTTACATTTAGTGCGTGAGGACATTGATAACTTTGTCTCGAGAAAATCTCCATCCTTTGCTGGGCACCGGTAGCCTTTCCAAAAGGCGATCGGTTGAAAAATCCATTGACCAACTTTGACTAAAAATCTAAACGAGAGAGTGGAAATAAATGAGAATATCAGTCCTTCTTTAGGTCTTAAAAAAGTCCATACAATATTCTTAATTCGAGTTCCGACGAGCTACCCACCACACCCTTCAAGAACAATCAAGCTATTTCAGATCATCCCTTTTCAATGAATGATGTTGCATACCACCGTCCCATATATTTGCCCTTCAAGCAAAAAGGTATGATCCCTTTTCAGATCTATAGAACAAACAGAGGTACAATGACAATTTTGACACTACGGAGGTTTTGGCGAGTTAATAGTGTATTTTCCCGTCGCTTCAAATGATAACAGTTAATTCGACATTTCTCAATTGTTATTCAATGTATATTTTACCATCAAATCACCATTATGTCGACGTAAGGATGATTGGAATAAATATTTTATTGATATAAACATTGATCTAACTCCCCGTTTCTTCACTTCCTTTCAGCCGTATATTTATCTGTGCTACTCGGTATTGGAACTATATCAGTCATCCTGTCTGCCATTGGACTGTATCTACACTATCGAAACGAAGACAACTTGCCGGAGCCAGTAATTCTGTCTAGATCGGCAAGTGTGAGACGAGCTCTATTCAAACAGCGAACCATGCAGGAATCATCCAAAGGCTCTCAGGTAGACCCTGAAACGTCTGTGAGAGAAGCGGAGTATTCCGGACTACTTTCAAAGCAGCAGACGGGGAAACGAGACAGTTTGCGGATGAGTTTACAAGGGAACGGGTTTGTCAAGGAAGAAATTGACAACCGTCGCTCAACCAGCCGTCATTCGTCTAATACCAATGGGCAGCCCATGGGACATTTCTCTGGCAACTCTAAACCAAATACAAAGTTCTGGTGTATTAACCCAAATTTGTTTGACCGAATTGGGTTTTATTTGTGTTTGTTCTTGAGTTTAGGATCGACGCTTACAATTATAACCATGTTAGCATCGCATTGAGGAAGGCATTTCTATTATAAGGTTAATGTCTCTACCATTGCAAATGCTGGTGTAACCATTAAAGGTAGGGCATTGTGCCAATATACGATCACTTTAGCTGGTATCGCTCGCATATATTGCTAATTTTGAATTGGCGTAAATCATGTAAATAATTTTCATTGTTGTCCCAGGCCTTGAATTTAAGATATTTTAGACCACCTCTATTCGAAGGTACGAGAAGAAGAGGATGGTTAGCGAAGGTCGATGGCATCCTTGGCCTTCCTTAAATTCGAGGCCTTGTGTTCTTGTTGGTTGAATCAATTTCTCCGACGCTTTTTAAAAATATTTTTGAACACTAAAACACACGGGCTCAGGGAAAATCTTCTTGTGTAAAATAACCATGTAGACAAGTTTCTTTATGTGTTTAAAGGGGCATATCAATTAGACGTTTATACCCAATCATAAGTTTGTTATAATAAACCACAACCCATGACATTTCATTTTAGCCTTAGTCGATAGAATTTTCTGGAAAAGAAAATTTGGCTACAAATCATCAGTATTTTTGGTAAAGCAACACGCCGATTTGCTATAAGTTTAGATAGTAATCAATCAGCTCTGATATTCTTAAACGTTCACTGCCAAAATCCGAGATAATAGCACGCCCTGGGGGCATTGGAAGCGCGGATCCTTTTTAAATGGGTTTGTGTAGTTTCGAAATATAGAGGACCTTGTTTATAGAATTAAGGTCAGATTCCAAAGAGTAATAGTGCTTTTTATTAATATAGCCTTTTTCTTCAAGCCTAATTTCCTTATCAAGCTTTTGTTAAAAAGGGGTTGTTTATCTGCCGTTCTACCTCCTCAATCATAATTCTGTCTAGACATACCTGTAATAACTATTTCCGAGCATTTATCAGCAGGTTTTATAACGATATATACTTTGATGTCCCATTAGCTTACTTAAGGCAAGACGTTCTGACTAAGTAAGTTTATGTTGGTTTCTAGGATTAGCTAAACCATCAAATTTCCTATAGGTTTCCTGGTCAACTGTCACGACCGTTAGCCTACCGAAATAATGCTTACAGTTTGTTATTGCATTTTTACGATTGTTTTGTTTTTGTATATGGCAGTGTTTTTATGTTGTGTAAATTTATTCAACTAGAAAGTTTATCATTTAACCAATTTAGTCCAACATCATATCGTGATGTAAATTTTATTCAGGTACGTTTTTTTCGAATAAAACGAATTTATTTATTCTTATTTTTTGTAAATAATACTAAAGTTGATCATTCTCTACACCATAAGGGGATTTAAAAATCGATGGTCAGATTGATGGATTGAATAATAGATTGATTTTTACGGCCACACTAAGGATTATTTCACTTCTATAGTACTATGGCTAGGTTCAGTGGGTGGAGGAAACCACAAAACATATGCTTATGTCTCCATTCTGCATGTGTTTTCACTGGTCATCTTCTACTTAAAGGGGCATGAGCTGCCGAAATTCCCACTTTTTTCATAATTTCTGATCGTCACGACAGTAAGAGGCTTTGAAGGCCATCGAAAAACTAAATGATTGGCGTTGGAATGAGGAAAATCCATACTGTAGGTGTCCTGTACGAACCGAAAACGTGTTCGAAAAGTAGCAAAATTTAAATAACCGGGACGACCATTCATTCATTCTAAGCCAAAGTTAGTTTAAAACAATACTTTATCGTACATTTTCGAGACTAGAAGCACTTAAAAGCTTCTGAATTTAACGTTTTGAGAAAAATAGCCGATAATTTCAACATTCTGTGTTACGTCAAAATATCAACATTTTGGCAGCTCATGCCCCTTTAAAGTGGCATGAGCTGCTAAAATGTTGATATTTTGACGATAAAACAGAATGTTGAAATTGTTGGCTATTTTTTTCAAGACGTATAATTCAGAAGCTTTTTAGTGCTTCTAGTCTCGAAAATGTACGATAAAGTATTGTTTTGAACTAACTTCGGCTTAGAATGAATGAATGGTCGTCCCGGTTATTTATATTTTGTTTACATTTCGTATACGTTTTCGGTTCGTACAGTGTCGTGGCGATCAGGAATTATGAAAAAAGTGTGAATTTTGGCAGCTCATACCACTTTAAACTTTATCTGCAAGATATCTCTAGAACTACTTGACGGAATTTGAAGAAAGTGTATTTATAGGTTTATTACAAGGTTGTGTCCTTAGCACAATGTACTATGTCTTTCTGAAAGGTACGTCTGTTTATCAGTATGCATGTGATCCGATTATTCCATTGGTTGCTGTTTCTCTGTAGAGTATCTCAAACACTTATACATGGAAGTTCTGTTATTGTAATGAGTGTTTGGTTAAATGAATTGGCAACACACGGTTAATGTTTTCTCGAGATTAAGGACGGATTCCGGCTTCATTCCCGGTTCGGACATTATCCAGCAACTGTAGAAGAATTTGCTATTTCTTCAAGGTAATCTGATTTCAAATATATATTGATATATATTCCCCTTATGAAAGACAAAAATGTAATAAATTCTAAGGATACACCAATTGACCCTACGCAGACTCCGCCCCTTACGAGCGAATCGACCAATCAGCTTGCCGGAATTCCGCCACACCTCCAGCTTCTGACCGACCTCGGACAAACAAGAACGAAAAATGGCGATCGAATAATGCTATGCGTGTCAAACGGATTCTTCTGAAATTACGTTTATCTGCTATTTACTTTTTGACACGGCAAAGTATTTAGTCGGATGATGATCATTGATCATTTCCACACCAAAAAGAACGGTTACACAGTGTTGTTAACGGTTGTTACCCTCGGACAGTCGATATATTCCGACCGTATCGTAGGGTACCGGAGCGGTAGGCGGTACGATCAAGGCGTATAGATAGTCTAGTTTAGTATTTATACGTACGGTAGTTTATTTTCACCGCCACCCCGTAGCTACATGTAAAGCCACATTTTATATTGCCTATTTTTCGCTGTCGAAAGTGGATAAAAACTTTTAGGGACAGACTATAGAATTGGTCCGTCAGTCTCAAACCGCTATAATCGTCAGGGGGGCAAGCCCCCCTGCAACCCCCCGTTTTATTCATTTCTTCGAGAACTTATGACTAATTTAATATTACAAGCTTAAAACTAAACTATCCCTACTAAAAGCTAAAAGAACTAACATCTAAAAGCACGAATTTGAAGAGAAGTTAAAAACGACGGACCTATTCTATATTTGCACCACTTTTAGTTTTACTAAGTTTTAGAATACCCCAAAATGCGAAGACGTGCATGACTGCCTACGGTAAAAAAAAATGGCACTTCGAGTTAGATTTAACTAAGTTTAAACAAAAATCTGTCGTCATTGAAAAAAAAGATTCAGCTTGGACTAAGTAAAGGCTAATTTCATAATATGAATGGAAGAGTAAGTTTTGGTGAGGTTGCCATTTTCCCTATGGACTGTGGATATCACATACCAGTACATGAAAGGTACACAATTTGTACAAATATATACCGTTTATGCGAACATTCACTGATTCAGATTGTGAGGTTTTTCAATACTTTGTTTTGTTGTTGGGCATGCCGAGATGGTACTAGTATTACTTAGTGACCTAAATTAAAATGGCATGAGCGGCCAAAACTCACACTTTTTTCATAATTACTGATCGTCACTACAGAAAGAGGCTTTGAAGGGCATCCAAAAACTAAATGATTGGCGTTGGAATGAGGAAATTCCGTACAGTATGTGACATATACAAACTGGAATAGTGTTCGAAAAGTAAACAAAATTTGAATAACCGGGACGACCATTCATTCATTCTAAACCAAAGTTAGTTCAAATCAATACTTTATCTTACATTCTCGAGACTAGAAGCACTAAAAAGCTTCTGAATTATACGTCTTGAGAAAAATAGTCAATAATTTCAACATTTTGTTTTAACATCAAAATATAAACATTTTGGCAGCTCATGCAACTTTAAATTAAACTTGGCAAACACTATCTAGAGGGAAATAATCTTCAGCATGTCGAAAATAAAACATCTATCAATAAATCTGTCCATCAATCTAAAGCTTGACAGGATGGCGGCAAACTAAAATATACCAGGAACTTCAGGAAGTCAAGCAGGTTTTTAGATTGTAGGTCTTTCACTAAAACCTCAGTTAGATTTCATCTATGGAATCTACACTCTGGATACAATGCTGTAAGCACAAGTTTTCAAACTGGTGACCAACAAATTTATTTAAAGAAAAATATATCGCACATATTAAATTTAATTATTTTCCTCCACGCCATGGTACATATATAAAGACATACTTCCTTAAGCATGGTTAATGCATATCTGCCTGATTGGATTTATGGTATTTTAATTTATCCTGCTCAACTTTATTTCATGCCAACAAAGTCAAAATAAAAATCTGTGAATTCAAAACAAAAAGATATTTTGCATAAAATCAAGATTAGATTGAATTATTTCAATACTGGTAAACAATTCAATCACAGAATGGAAAACAGTAAGTACAAGTTGACGAGTATTTATGTGAAATGTTCAGGATGTTGAATCAGCTCTACACCTTATTTTTTCTGTTGGCAAAATGTCTTTTAAATATTTGGCAGCAGTTTTCAGACAGGGATTTCTTTATGAATTGTGAAATGTGCAGAATCTGGTTTTCACAATTATGGCTTTTGCATCAGAAATTGTTCATAGAAATTAAAAGTCAGGTTATATCTTGAGGCCAGTCATGAATATGATGCATACATGTAGTCTGAGTCTCCTAGAAGAACACCTCGCCGGTGATTCTAACTGTAAGCGTTCCATAAACTAGTCATCAAAAGGGAGTTTATGTTGATACTCAATCCCTATTAGCATTGGGGTTTTAAATTTTGAGAAACTCAAGACCGTCAAAGTCTCCGACCTCTTTTGGTATCAAAGAACACTTGTAAGTTGTATTTTCCTCCACTTTCCTGCCAGTCTCCGTGTTTTACGATATTGTACTTTGGGCCGAGGCACCTCTTGTTTTAAGGAAACGTCGCCTTTTGGCAATACCAGGGGGCCTATAAGGAAATAAAAAGCAAAATAAGCAAATTACAAGTGTGCTCTGACATGTAATTTTTTTCTCTAAGTTGGGCTCAGCAACTTTGTGAGTTTAATCCTTTGGAGTTATTATTCTGTAATATCACATATCGACAATAATATATCATTTTGGAGTATTAATTTTTAAATTATGACTGACATTAACAAATGTTGTGTTGAGAGTATTCATTCAATTATAAGTTGTATACATCAACACTAACAGTAACACTAACAGCTGAACGACCTAGTTCTCATAATACGAAAATGATCTATTTACTATGCAGACCAAATGACTTACAAAACACTTGATTAGTAAGAGGAAAAACTGATGACAGCAGGACTACGAGGCATGTCTTCGCAGGATTACAAATACAATACATTGACAGTTGTTGTTGTATCGGTATCAACCGGTCCGACGAATTACCGGAATGTACCAAGATGGACCGGAATGTACCGAGATGTACCGGAATGTACCGAGATGTACACAAAAAAACTCATTTAGGAGGTTTATATCGTGGATCAAACACTAAATTAATGCCATAGACTTCCACGTTACATATTTCTGGTAAATTATCGCACAAAAGGTGCCGTAAAGACGAAGTTCTTGTCGTAATCGCTCGCCTAAGGGAGATAACTTCAGACATATATTGATAGCCCACTAACTTGCCGTACTGGGTAATGAGTTAAATAATAAGTAGGTGGGGGTGGGGGGGGGGGGGGGGGGGGGGTTATTAAGTTCATGCCAAAAGAAAAAGAAGAAAGATGTCTTACTTACTTACCGAGATGTAGACTTACCGGAATGTAGACGTGCAGAGAGAAATATGTTGGTGTAGGCCTATGTCTTACTTACCGAGATGTAGACTTACCGGAATGTAGACGTGCAGAGGGAAATCCTTTGGTGTAGCCTGTTTTACTTACCGAGATGTAGACCTACCGGAATGAAGACGTGCAGAGGGAAATATGTTGGTGTAGCCTATGTTTTACTTACCGAGATGTAGACTTACCGGAATGTAGACGTGTTTCCCTCTGCACGTCTTCGTTCCGGTAAGTCTACATCTCGGTAAGTAAAACAGGCTACACCAAAGGATTTCCCTCTGCACGTCTTCATTCCGGTAAGTCTACATCTCGGTAAGTAAAACAGGCTACACCAAAGATTTCCCTCTGCAGATCTACATTCCGGTAGGTCTACATCTCGGTAAGTAAAACAGGCTACACCAAAGGATTTCCCTCTGCACGTCTACATTCCGGTAGGTCTACATCTCGGTAAGTAAAACATAGGCTACACCAAAGATTTCCCTCTGCAGATCTACATTCCGGTAAGTCTAAATCTCGGTAAGTATAGGACTACACCAAAGATTTCCCTCTGCAGATTTACATTCCGGTAGGTCTACATCTCGGTAAGTAAAACAGGCTACACCAAAGATTTCCTTCTGCAGATCTACATTCCGGTAAGTGTACATCTCGGTAAGTAAAACATAGGCTACATTAACATATTTCCCTCTGCACGTCTTCGTTCCGGTAAGTCTACATCTCGGTAAGTAAAACAGGCTACACCAAAGGATTTCCCTCTGCACGTCTTCATTCCGGTAATTCTACATCTCGGTAAGTAAAACAGGCTACACCAAAGATTTCCCTCTGCAGATCTACATTCCGGTAGGTCTACATCTCGGTAAGTATAGGACTACACCAACAGCTTTCCTTCTGCGCGTCTACATTCCGGTAAGAAAGGCCTATATATATATTATATTAGGCACCGGTAGGCCTAGTATAGATATGCTAACAAGGCGTGATGCCAGTAGGCCTACCATAAGCAAATGTATTAAAATTCCCGTTTGTGTTGCGTCAAGTGGCGGGTATTTTCTTCTTTTTCTTTTGGCATGAACTTAATAACCCTCCCCCCCCCCCCCCCTCCCCACCCCCCTCCCCACCAGTACGGCAAGTTAGTGGGAGCCTATCAATATATGTCTAAAGTTATCTCCCTTAGGCGAGCGATTACGACAAGAACTTCGTCTTTACGGCACCTTTTGAGCAATTATACACGAGAAATATGTAACGTGGAAGTCTATGGCATTAATTTAGTGTTTGATTCACGATATAAACCGATATAAACGTCCTAAATGAGTTTTTTGTGTACATCTCGGTACATTCCGGTACATCTCGGTACATTCCGGTCCATCTTGGTACATTCCGGTAATTCGTCGGACCCGTATCAACCATTTGACGCTTCGTCACTAAGCCGTAAGCGAACAGCATAAAGCTTAAGTATTTATTCAATGACATTCAATACATTAATTATCTTTCTTGTAATCTACTTACCCAATCGCATATCTACATAGCGCCACTGTCAGATGTATATCGGTGGTTGAAATCTCATGATTCACTTTTTCGTGCGACGGAGTAATCATCGAAAACACCTTCAGTCTTCACCTTGCCGAAATACTCGAAGGCACATGGATTTCACTCGCTGGGAACGATATTTTCACCAGTACATCGTGCATATATATTCCCCAGACAGTTTTGTTATACTATAATACAGTCGTGCGCTTCTGGAGAACTGCAGACAGAAAGTTATCGGTAAGAACCGTGCACAGTTCAACCAACAACCACACTAGCGGCCATGTTTCTCTCAATGTTTGTCCGAGGTGCCCTCATTAGCATAAGTAGGCGGAGCGTCGCGTAAGGTCAATTCATAAAGGGTGCGTCTCCTTCTCAACCAATAAATAGCATATCTCTCCCGTTTCGGGCGTCACCCAAAATCGATAGAAGAATATCTGCCATTTTTCAAGAAAGTGTTATCCTAAAATAAGGAGAACACTGATATTTTCATTTTCTAAACATTTAGCGGGAAACCAATAAAGGGTCTTGGTATTGTAAAACGTCTTCGCCCTCGTCCTTATGGAGGTTGAGTTGTGTAGACCGTTCTATCATTTAGCAGCTGTGTTGGACGATAGTTGTCATATAGATTATGAGAAGGGTCCTCTGATGTACCATCCATTTAGTCTCGGAATTTCTTCATCTAAAAAGCGAGGAAAAAAGATCGATTTCAATCACGAGGCGAAGTGAATACGTCATCATGTTTCGTCCGGCCTACATGTATTCTTATAACATGGATCATCGTATATAATCTCTATTTCGCTTTTGCTGTGTGATTTCGTTTGTGATGCCATGTTGTCTTATGTACGTGAAGTTAGCTACCAGTTCCCAGTTGCCAGTTCGATATTCGAATATAACACAGATGCCAGTTGCCAGTTCGTTATTCGGAAACAGTGGGCTATTATTCGAAAAGTTTTGAAGATATGGTCACTAACTTCACGTACATTGTAGTCTTTTGAATATCTATCTAAAAAAGTTTCAACTTAATTGACCGCAATTTCAGCGCTTTTTGAAAATCGATGCACTTCAATAGGTTGTGTAGGCTTTTAATGGCACAAACAATCTTTAAAAAAAAGTTAACTTGTGTTTACATATGAGTTACGTAAAAACTTACACTGCGCCGCTTTGTGAAACAGGGTACAGGCTGCCATCTGTCATGATATTAAAATAAAATACTTCTATGACCTCTTATCTGAAAACGGATTCTGATTCAGAATAATATTCAGAATAAGTTTGTTTTTAGTTGAGATAGTACGGTAAACTACATTATATGTATTGACTATAATATAAACTTATGTTACAATTATCGTCAATATAACAGAATTGTTGAAAATTTTATCGGCCATCGCTTTATGTAAATGGGCTAAACACTTGTGCAATATTAAATCCCAGAAAAAATCGATTTAACTAGGAACCCTTGTGGATTCAACATATAAAGCAACTGAATAGCAGTCGGTTTTGAAATGTGGTAATATTATACGTTTCGACCCATGCACTAGAGACAAAGAATACTCGTTTTACTTACAATACAGAGGCGACTTTGTTGGTAAAATTTGCACCCTCATGTCAAACTTTTTGTTAAGGTTTGTCCCGGTTCGAGAGTTTTCTATATTACTGTATTTTCTGCACGCGCCCAATACAGTAAATTATTATACATGTACAACTGCGAGGTGAATTTATTTGTTTCTAGCGCAAACAGATTAAGACGTTTATAACGTGCAAATTGTTTTTATAATAACAAGTTTCTTGAGACTTGTTATACACTAAACTTCAGTGCCACTGACGAAGTTGATTTTAGCCAAGGACAGTCTAATTAACTTGGTACATAGAGATTATATTACCCATACTAACACAAGGACAAACACCACATGCTCAAATCTAGGTAAACTAAATTGTAAACAGGAACAGGCTGCAAAACAATCTAAAATAGAGGTTGATCCTACTGCCATTCGTTGAGATATCAACTCTAAACCGATTGGACCAGCCCCGATAGCTCAGTCGGTAGAGCGTCCGCTTCAGGCCTGGGAGATCCGGGTTCAAGCCCGGGTCGAGTCAGACCAAAGACTTTAACAGTGGTAGCTGTTACTGCTTCGCTTGGCGCTCAGCAATAGGAGTTAGAGCAGCGACTGGTTGGCCCGGTGTCAGTATACTGTGACTGGGTGAGGGGGCTTGCTGGTTGTCTTCGGCAAGTCGTCTCGGTGAGACAGCACCTAAAAGAGCGGTGGAAATCCGCCCTGTCACAAGGAGACAACGTCTTCATATAACCGAAATACTGTTGAGCAGGACGTAAAACCCCAATCACTCACTCACTCTAAACCGATTGCCTGAACAAAGGGAGGCCACTGCTGTCGACGTCCTTAAAATTGTAAACAGCGACACGTGACACTGATAGTTGACTCGGTTGTGTAGAGAGATATTCGATATAATTCTGGTAGGTAACGTTTAAGCCGCCGATAACCTGTTTTGTTATAGTGATTGCTACTCTCCTAATACATATAAAATACCTTGAAATACCTTGAAGTCCATATCATAATTTGCCTTGACATCCATGGGCGCTGCCATCTTGTTTTAGAATGTATATATGAGCTGATGTAGTGCCGATTATATTTGTGATTTTCAACAAGTATTTCTGCCCAAAGGCCTTGCGATACAGGTTATTATTGTAGGGTTACATGTTTGGGAACAGTATAGAACAGAGAATTAAATATCATACACATTATAAATTCTCAGTAAGATTCTTACAGTTCAATATGCGCGAAAATGGAGTGCAGCGGCTCTCGAGCCATGTCTCGTGTTGAAGACCTCGTAGAATGGCACGAGATCTCGATTGGCTGCAAAACTTATTAAAATCGGTTCCTGGTCAAGGTTTTCTACTCGACCCTTAAAGATTAAAGAAGTGAAACTTCTATTAAATTTATCTTGAGTTTTATTTTTCTTTCATAGTTAACCTTCACCGATCTCGCCTTGTATATTTCTCCAAACTGGTAATCTTATTTGGGATAGATCATATTTTAACGGACGTTTCCACCATTATATTGAAATAATTTTATGTTAATTTGACTATTTGTTAACTGGTGAATAAACAAAAAACAAACAGCTGTGAAGTCAGCCGCTGAAGTGAGGAAAATATGTCACGGTTGTCGTAAACTCGACCTACTTTTGAGTCAGTGTTATTTGTAACTGAGGTTAAGGTTTTTTTCTAGAACCTGAACTATACTCTCCCAAAAAGAAACGCAACATCCAATTTTTGTTCTTCAAAATATGAATTTTCAACATCATTTTTAATACAGAAATAAGCATAACATTACATTGAAATTTGGCAGTTCCTTGCGAACCTCTCATTCCGGCGTCTGTAAACTCGTGTACGACCGTCTCTTCTCTGCAGCTGGAATCTTGATTCATCGCTGAACCAGACTCGCCTCCAGTTTCGCAGATTCCAGTCCCTTAACATGTTGCACCATCGGACCCTTGCAAGTCGATGCTGGCGTCTCAGTACTACGCCAAAGTAAGGACGTCTGGCGCGTAAGTCGTTTTGACGGAGACGGTTTCTGACTGTCTGTGCCGATATTCGACGGAGACCTGGGATATTTGATGCTGTTTCTGTTGCTGTTTTGGTCCGGTTTCGCAGGTGAAGTAACCGGATGTAGCGATCTTGGGCTGCTGATGTGATCCTAGGTCGGCCAGAACGTTGACGATCAGCTGTTGAACCGGATTGCTGATTGCAACAGTCTGGAAATCGTGCTCCGGTGAACATTATAAAGTCTAGCGACTGCATTCTGTGATTCGCCGGCCAGGAGGTTCCGGGTAGCTGCGTCTAGTCTTGGCATATTGTAGCAACTTCGTGAAACAATTTACCGACTGAATTCAATTAAACGGGTTTGTGTCTTTTATACCCATTAAACCCGCATAAAGATAAGACGTGATTCGCACGTGCAACTGTCCTACGTTTTTCCCTACGCCTTCCTCGTGTAGCGTTACACAAAGGCCGACCCGAAAGTCACGTGTGATCAACAGCCACTATCAGGGGCTTAAATTCAATTATCGGACATTTACATTATAACATGATCCTGTTGTCATGTGTCAATCACGCACATTTTTGGAAAAATTCATATTTGAAAAAAAAATTGGATGTTGCGTTTCTTTTTTGGGAGAGTATAGTTAAGCCCGGTTCAGGTCGAGTTAAGATCCGATCCGATCGCCGTAAGCTCCAGTCTGTAGTGAATCTGCGATCAATCAGAGAACGTTTTTCTCGGGGTTTCGAAGAGGTTGTATTGTTACGTCATTCGTAGTAACCTGCCAGTCTGCCGAATATGGTGATCAACTAATCGCATCGACCTGATCAGTCGGAAATCGTTTGACTGAACGATAAACCAGTCTCAGTTGACATGAATCGCAGACAATCGGATCGGATCTTAACTCGACCTGAGCCGGGCTTAAAACAAAAACGGAAGAATGGAATATTATTGTGAAGAAACGGACTCATCATTTTCGTTACAAGCATTTCATTATCCAGTTTTGTGTCCTCTTACCTACTATGTGAAAAGACCAACAAATCCTTTAGTTCATCACTGCTAATTACAAACACTAGGAAGTACATATAAATACAGCCACAGGCAGTTTTGGTCACAAGGAAAGTTTTTCAGATAGTTATATTTCAAACATTGGAAGGGGGAGATGAAAGGCTTGCAGTCTACCAGCGCTTTACTCGACAAGATGCCGTGTCCTTTAAAACCAAGAAAACAAAAGTAGGCCTACATTACATGCAGTTGAAAAATCTCTGTGGGTTTTTCACCCTGTCGACCAATGTGGAAAACTTACGAGGAACTCTCCGAAGGTCAGGGGTTTCCTCCGACAGAGCCCAGTTTCCTCCCGCACTAAACTAATTTTCTGTGCAGCATAAAACATCGATCTATCAAACAAACATGGGACCTCGCTGGCTCAGTGATTCAGACATTCAAGTCATGAGTTGCAGGTTCGAGTCCAACTCCGACCAAATAAAATTGAAATATTTCTGAGTGAGATTTTTCCTCAATCGCCGTATGTAGAAGAGTTGACAGGCAATTGTCGAAGGATCAGGATTTTCCTCTCACACTAAACCTGGCAAGGCTGCCATATTAGTGATATAATCATCAATCCATCAAACAAAGTAGAAATGAAAACAAAATCTTTCTTTTTGTTATACATGTATATTTTATTTTTTTAAATGGACAGGAATCAAACTTTTTGATTCGTTTATTATGTTTGAAACCACATATCATTGATGAGCCTTATCATAACTTACGTACATAGCATATGTATTATAAAGTCTCTTCCTAATAGCCCAAATAAGAAATTGGGCTTTCTTTTCTCACCCATTCCTTTTACTGAATTGTCTGTGTTGTTTATAAATAATCAGATCTGTACACTGGATTCCATTCAATTTTGTTTTCTTTGATCTTGCTCTTGAAGCAACTGAGAAATCTTTGAAACCTTGCATTAGTTTTGAATTATCCTCCAGTCAAGTTGTTCAAGACTGTTGAAAAAATAAACAACAGTGCACTGTCATTATTATGTAGTGAATTTTTTATAACATAAATTATAAAGTTTTATTTTAGATGATGAAAATCAAACCTTGAAGATGCATTTAGAGCAGTTTTACACCAAGTATTATACTGAATGGTTTTCTATGTCACACTCAATGTTATTTCATTTATATGATTGATTGATTGTTTGGTGTTTTACGCCGCACTCAAGATTATTTCACTTATATGGCGGCGTTGCCAGTTTTATTGTAGGAGGAAACCGGGCTCTATGCCCGGAGGAAACCCACGACCTTCCGTTGGTAACTGGCAACCATCCCACATAGGTCGTTCGAGTGAAAACCCAGTCAGAAAATTCTCCAATTTTTTTGACTGGGTGGGAATCGAACCCGCGACCTATTGGTGGAATTCATTTAGATGACTTTGTTGCAAATTTAGATCGAGAGGGGTACATCATTTAAAATGTTCTCCGTATTACATACAGTTTGACTTTTGATTAATTGGAGAGTAGACCAAATACCCACAAGTGGGGTGGATTGGAATGACTTGACAAGTAAAATACCATTCTTCAAGTATATAGATGATTTGTAAATATACAAACCTATTACTTACTATACTATTTACGAAATTAAGCCTCTTGTATATGTACTTACTATTCGTATGCTTGTCCATTTGCATTCCACATTTACTACCTGTCCCACAATGCCAGTCAGTCACAGAACAAATCCACGCTTAGTTAGACTCAGAGTTAGAAAGAAGTTAGACCAAGAGTAGAAATAAAACAGATCGAGACGACGAGAGACTAGAACGTTTGTGGAAGATCTATTGGCTTCTAATTTCACCTTCAAATAAAACAAAAAATCACCAATAGTAAGGAAGTACAGGACAGATATAAATTGCCTTTTTTTAATAAGCTAAAACCACTGTGAAATAACACCGACACTCGATTTCGATCGACGTGTCGTTGTTGTTGTGATGTGCACACACTCAGCTTGCACTACGAGGCTGGTATTTCATTTAATCATCCAAAGATTAGTCAGCCGCAAATCTACGTTGGTTGCATAATTCCGATTATTCGACAAAACAACAAGAAATCAAGTGAAAATCAACTTACGCTTTGATATTCCTTTGTATTCAAACAGCTCCTTTCAAACATGTGACTTTGTTATGACAAGCAGACGGAAGACTCTACTGCGCATGTCAAGGCGGAGACTATAGAAATTCGTTTCGATAATTGACAGATGAACTTCATGAAGGAAGTTTAATTTTTACTCTAATTACTTAATTAAATCAATGAAACATTGGGTCATTAGTTAAGTTTGCCCACAACTCTCATTTACCACTTAAAACGATTGTGATTTGGACAAAGCCTATAACTTTACTGAAGCTCGTGGCCCTTCCCGCTTTAAGCGACCTTCTCATAACATCAATTTCAGATATGTGAATACTACAAACACGTAGTACATACGTTGACTATTTTGAGTGGAATGCTGATAGACGTCGAAATAAAAAGAAATATGAGTAAAGTCAGCAACCTATGCGATCTGAAGATGTGTGCACATATCAAACAGACTTTAAATAGCCGAGGTGTTCATTTTAGATTTTGATACATATATACCCAAACGTACATCTGCAACGGAAAGTTCTAATTTTGTACTTTTTCAGAAAAATGATCAGCAATTGGTTGAATCTGTTTCAACTCAATTTTCGCTGTATTTGCCAGCTCATGCCACTTGGATGTGTTGTTTTTTCCATTTCTTCACTCCAACACTCACCGCTAAAATGTAGATCTACAAAGCCTTTTGACCTATCGGATTGAAATAAACCATTACGTCACTCGATATATCGGCAATATCGAAAAACAGTCTTTATGACATATAATGCGGGAAAACACAAATAGCTCTGTCAAATATTTATGCTATCAACTCGAAATTTGAACTTTATGTTAAATGGAGATTGTTACATTGGGCGAATTAAAGAAATCTAGCTAGATTTAAAACTTGCCACTACATTTTTTTTACAAAACTTCGACATTCTTTAAGTGATGTGTCGAAGAAAACCCTAACTACCATGCGTAATAGGAGAAAGGATCACGTGATGTCATTTGACACTGTTGTATAGATTAACCAAGCCGGTAGCATCGCCCGAGGAGAAACCAAGCTATCTGAAACCTGGAAACCCTAATTTAATATGATTTCCTTCCTCGTTTTCGTAGGCTGGTTTGGGAATGTTCAATCCGTAGGTAAGATTGACTTCAAAGTAGGCTAACTCTTGTATAAGATTGATTTATAATGGTTAAGCTGTGAAATGTTAAACATGAAACATAATTACTCAACTAGCTAAATGTTACAAAGTAAAATGGGTGAATGACATTTGCGGGTTTGTTTGTTTAAATTCCCGATTAACTTTTTTCGTGAAAGCATCTCACCAAATTTAGAGCCTTTTAACAACATGTCAAACCTGTTTTAATCTTGTTCGAATTACCTGTAAGTTAACATTTTTAATGACTTTATTTTGGATTCACGTTTACGTTGCATTCATCCTCTTCTGTCACTGACCTTAATTTAAGCTGCGCGGGTTCACATTTCAATAAAAACTTCAGATTTTAAATGCGCGTCCTTGCATATCTCTATGTCTACCTCAATAGTTTTATAGAGATATTTCAGATGCTTTTTCATCGAGAATTTGACGATATTTGAGGTACGTGAAATGCCCTTGCAATATATAGGCAAATTCATGATTTTACGATTTAGCAAGTTAGACTTTGACGTGGGGGGGCGGGTGATAATGTCTCAGTCCGACACAAGCCTCTCATCAATGGTAGGGGGTTCGAATCCCACTTAGTTCAAGAAAAAAAATGCTGAGTGGTGTTTTCACTCTATTGAAGGTATGACTGTCTTTAGTGGCATTTAGAAGGCTTCGGAGAAAGACAGAAACGTCATCATTAAATAAACCTAGAAGTGTGTTACCCATACGAAAGTCTTACGTTATCTATTGAAGGTAGACTACAATAAGGAGATGGTGGGTTTTCTTCCTCCCTAAAAATAGTCTTGAGTGCGACACAAACATCAATTAATCAATCTTGCAACTTTTGTCTCATTTAAAGAACGCGTTTCCGTCAAAAGTACGTATTATAGAAGCCTTAAAGTGATAGTAGTATGGAAAGTGTACGTTGGTCTGGTATGTGAGAAGTATAACACCGGCCTTTCCGGGATAAAACCAAATCGCAATACAATGAGTGGAAAAAAATTCCTTAATCCGACGTGAAATCTAATCCATCCAAGTTTTCATAACCTTCACCCCCCCCCCCCCCCCATCACTTACAAAACCCTGGCGGCTTGACTTAGCGTCTTTTTTCTGCTTTACATTATGTACTTGCTACCTAAAATTATCTTCGTTGATATTGTTTTATTGATCTTTATGTTGTAACGCCGACCATTCTTTTTCTTACAGGTTGGGACTTATTATCTGGAGATCCACGTATGTAAACCTTTAAAGAGTTAAAGTGGCATGAGCTGCCAAAATTCACACTTTTTCATAATTTGTGATCGTCACGACAGTAAGAGGCTTTGAAGGCTAGCGAAAAACTAAATGATTGACGTTGGAATGAGGAAAATCCATACAGTATGTGGCCTGTACAGACCGAAAACGTGTTCTAAAAGAAAACAAAATTTAAATAACCGGGACGACCATTCATTCATTCTAAGTCAAACTTAGTTCAAAACAATACTTTATCGAACATTTTCGAGACTAGAAGCACTAAAAAGCTTCTGAATTATACGTCTTGAGAAAAATAGCCAATAATTTCAACATTCTGTTTTAATGTAAAAATATCAACATTTTGGCAGCTCATGCCACTTTAACATCTAGTTTGATGTTCACGGAGTCTCTTTGTGATGAAAAGTTTATCTCATCATATACTTTTTAGAGCTATCATAGAGCTGTTTTGATTGTTTGGTGTTTTACGTCGCGTAGAGCTGTTTTGAAGAAAGTTACTGCCGGTCTACTAGAATTACGTTTGACGCCATTTTGTAACTTTGGTGTACAGCGGTCTTGGGTGAAATCTTCATCTGCATATTGATAACCGAAGTGAAATGTTATTACCATTATCAGCGTGCTACCTTGGTTCTAAACAATACTAGCTACCAAAATGAAACATTTTGGCAGCCCACGACAGTTGATTTATTGATTATATTGATATAACAAAACGCCATTGGCTGCCAAAAGTTTTCTTTTTGGCAGCTGGAAGCTGATATTTTCTTGTTTTCAGGCGAGTTGGTTGATCAGCTGTATGTTTGTTGGTGGATTTATTATTTATGGGTTGGCTGGTCTATTGATTGATTTTATCATTAGATTTAACAAATCAATCGACCTGTAACCCATAAATAATCAAACGAACAAACAGCCATACAGTTGTTGGACCAACTGGCCAGACAACAAACCAAATAAGCAAACAGAAAATTACAATTTTGAGCTATATCTGCTTTTCACTATAAATGTGTTTATTGACGTCACTATCAGTGCCATGTGTCCATTCCAAACGTTCAATAATATTAGACACTGAGAAATGATTAAGGCATCACCATGAAGCTAGTTGTTTGTGAACAACACGAGCTTTCGACACCTATACTGGTGTCTTAATCAAATGTAACAAGTATTCGCACACAGCTAACTTCGTGGTGATGCCTTAACCATTTCTCATTAAGATTAGAGAAATAGCTCTGTGACGTCATAATATTTGCAACGTCACAAAGTCAACACTGGGTTTGTCTTACATTTTGTAACGTTTGGCCAAAACATGTGGAACTGGCGGAGAAGTCAATTCTATCCACCGTTATTGTCAAAAGTTTATTTTTGTAAATGTATAAAGGTGTCTGAGTACCTATATTAGTTGCAGTTTCACGTTATCTCTTGTCAACCCATTCTGTTTGTTACAGGCTTGAGATATATTCCTGGAGATCCAAGTAAGTTAAATTTTTGTGATTTTAATTTTGCCCTCATTCGACAAGGGGACTTTATTGAGTTTCTAATCTGCCAACCTTTAGCTACATAGGCTACACTACAGCCAAAACCAGCCATTTCAACACGCTCTTTATTTTAAAGGCAAACTTGCCGCGAAAATCAGGAATATTGTTTACATTAAAAAAGAAAGACCGTATTCTGTATTTTTCCCAGACAATATAAGTTAGGAACTTTCTATTTTTACCAAAATTTAAAAGTTTGGACGTCATTTTGTATTTTGAATTTGAAAATTTGAATTGTTACGTACCCGGAACGTAAACAAACCGATCTGCCCCCTATTGGCGATTTTATGTTTCAGTCGAGTGAGTGAACTAACGGCACAGTGTAATTTTACGTAGGCCTATTTATCTGAGAAATACAGACTGACGATCGGTTAACAGCGACTGGAAAAGCCTGCTGGTAATTGTTTGAGTGTAAACGACAGATAAAAAGGCCTGAAATGAGGGTAAACCAACACGAAAGTTGACCGACACTGATCGTTGTTGTTGTAATCAGGCTTCGATTCTTCGTTTGTTTTTCACCCCATTTCTACATTGTAAAGCTAACTAGACATTTTTTATGTGTCCTATGTTTAAGTTTAGTGGTATTAGTCGTACTAAGCTCATGTAAATTGGTTTTCTTAGCAAATTTAAACAGGCTACGGCGGCAAGTGGGCCTTTAATACGAGTATTTTGCAATCAAACCAATTCTCGTGATAGATATGTTATTAGTTGAATAGTTTTCATGGAAAAATGTGCAAAAGATAAAGTAATTGTGTAAAACTGATGAGCAGCGTTGCAATCGGTCGTAGGCAAGTTAGAACGAATCTACCCACCAATTTATCGACCAAAAAAAAAAACAACAATCGATCAACCAGCTAACCAGCCATTTTTCCAGGTGTATCTGCTTGTGACTATAAATTTGTGATTCTTTTTACGAATTTTCTTGTTGCTTTTTCATCTTATCTTTTGTTGGCCAAGCATTCTTGTTTTTAACAGGCTGGAACTATATTCCCGGAGATCCACGTATGTAAAACTTTCTTGTTTATAATTTTACTAAGGTGTTTTTTAAAGATATTTTTATACGGTACTAAAGCTTAGCACAAAAGACAATGGTTTTGATACTGATACCAAGATGTATCAACCAGCTAAAGAGAGGCACAGTGGATAAAGGCTTAAGCCGTTAATTTGCCACCATTTTCTTACACCACCTTCGATGTGTACACACTGTCTCGAAGACGCACCCACACTACAGAAATCGTGTACTACGTCCCCGCTGTGAGGGCACGTACACAAGGAAGGTCGTGTTTGACGTCATGTTTCACGGGGATAATTAAATTTCGTAAGCATTGAAAAGCGGCAAATGTACAAGTGAATATGTACTTTGTTCACCAGAAATTTTTGTATATAGTCAGCGAAGTAAATTTTCTGTAACACACTTAATGCACACATATTTTGCCAAAAGTTTATCATAAAAGCTTTAAGATCAAATTTCCAGTATGACAACATTGATTGTTTATTCTCATAATGCCATTGGCTTCAATGTTAAACTACTCCCTACTGTTAATGAAACGTCAGTTAACTTTTTAGATGTTGCATTTTATAACGCTGATTACAACAATACAAGACGTTATTTGGATAGCAAGTTTTCTTTAATCTACGGATACTTTGTAGCTCTATTAAGGCAAATCTATGATCAACATACATTATAAGATTTCGTGCAATTCCAAGTACCCAGTTATCCTTTCAACAGGCATGTATAATCATATATCAAGCCCTTCGACCCATACTGCATTTTACTCCTTATGTCAAATCTAACACATTGATTTTTAATGAAACTTCAAATGCTTTATTCTTCCAATGGACAAAAAAGTTGTAGTATATATAATCGTATTAATGGCAAAAAGTGTTACAAACAATAAGTCGAGGAAACCCAAAATTCTCCAGGTCACAATATTATTTTATTTTGTAATATACAACTACATCCTTTTTCTGAATATTTTCCTAGTTCTGGCTATCGTACCAAAGTCAGTAACCTGGACGTACTAAAAAGAAGTGGTAATAACGTACAGAATTCCGTTATATTTACGTTCCAAAAACATTTTTGGGGATTTGCTGCTTATAAAACTACACTATAGTCATCTCCAAGGTCTTATTTTGTACCTCTAGTCAAAATGACGAACAATTAGTTAATTCTGTTTTAGCGAATTTTCATCTTTATTCATCAGCTCATTCCACTTCAAAACAGGCAGCAAATGTATGGACTCGATCAGATTGTTAACAACTGAAGTCTCTTTGCCAATAGCGGATCTAAATGTCTTTTTTCAGTTGGTCCGGAAAACTGGGGACATTATTTCCCGGATTGTTTAGGCATTTCTCAATCTCCCATTAACGTTGACATCGCCACTCTGATATATGACGAACGTTTGACTCAGGACCAGTTTAAACTATTCGGCTATGATCGTACCGACAGGACAACATATCTCACAAATACAGGCCATACAGGTAAGTTGTGCCGTTACTTCTTATTTTATTCTTATTAATACAGAATGAAAACAGAAACAAAAAGCTGCCAACAGACTCTTTGTATGGCGGACAGCAAAGTCGAACGGAGTGTCCTCCCCTTACCCTATATCTCGAGAAACTAGGAAACAATTTCCCAGGCAGATGTCTCTAATACACTTACAAATAAGCTTAATTTTTAGCTTTTGGTTGGGTTGATTGATGTTTTACGTCACCCTCAATATTATCTCGGGCTATTTGCCAGAGGGAAACCCCGACCTTCGACGAGTAGCCTACCTGTCAACTCTCCCACAAACGACGACCGAATGAAAACCATATTTTATTTATTTACAGTTGGAATATCCTTTGCTGGGCCACCGAGTCATTTAAACGGTGGTTGTCTTCCAGGCCAGTATACACTAGCCAATCTTCATTTCCATTGGGGACGTACGGACTTTTTCGGTTCCGAGCATTACATTAATGACAAGCCCTTTCCACTCGAGGTAAGGAAAACGAGGAAGTCCACAAAGGTAGTCACATCTGGTTGTTCTACCTGACCGGCGAGTAAGTAAAACAGGATAGAGACACACGAGTGCGGCTAATCTGGTTGGAGAACTCGATACACCATATTCAAAATGGCTCTCTTTAATCGACATGACGTAATTCACTGCTATCATTTTTAGTTTTTGAGAAAGTTGCATTGGCATGCTGAAAGTTACCCTCCTATAAACAGTGGGCATTTATTCCTTCGTTCAAGTATTGGTTGCCAGTTACCAACGGAAGGTCGTGGGTTTCCTCCCGCTTTCCTCCCACAATAAAACTGGCAACGCCACCATATAAGTGAAATAATCTTGAGCGCGGCGTAAAACACCAAACAATCAATCCTTCGTTCAACACACCCATACCTTTACTTTTAGGCCAAATCTATCGCTGGCCAATTAAAATACTAGGTGATACTACAACGCATCGCTACCTATTTTTTGTCTTGAAACGCCGATTTTTTAGCTATGACTGGATGACCTCTAAGTTGGTCAGCGACAATTGAGCCCTAGAGGCAAAACAGTAGGGTGTTGAAAGAAGAACCTATTGTGTAACTTAAAGTGCCAGTAACTGCCGAAATTCGTATTTTTTCATAACTTTCGATTGCCAACGTAATACGAGATTTTAAAGTTCATCGAAAAGGCTGTTTTACTTGACGTTGCAATGAGGAATATTCGTAAAGCCTGTGATCTGTACTAGCGGAAACAGTGTCCTAAAAGTAAACTAGATTTAAATAAAACGTTAAAAATTATGCTTTCACATACAGTGTTGAGACCGATGGCACTAAAAACTTTTCATTTGAACTTCTTGAGATAAATAGTTGATTTTTTTTTCAGGAAAGATTTTACCATTTGCTAGCTCATTCCCCATTTAAGATTTATACTCTGAAGGTCAATTGACAATTGAACTTTAACCTTTCAGATGCACATGGTCCATATATCAGATATACATAACGTGTCTAGCTCTGTCGGAGTTGCAGTTTTGGCATTTCTATTCGAGGTAGACAACGTTACTTTCATTTCGAACGACACCTCCGTTAAATTTCTTCTGCAACACATAACTTTCTAATGAGAGGAGGTCAATTTAACGTTCACCCCAAAAGTCAAAGAGGTAGCTCGGTGGTCCAGTAAGTTTCTCAGTCCCACACAGACCTTTCATCGATGCGATGCGGGTTCAAGTTGCCAGGTACTCGCCAAAGGTAGGGGGTTTCCTACGGAGAATGGGCCCGGTTTCCTCCTCAACTAAAGCTGGCAACGCCGCCATATAAGTGAAATAATCTTGAGTGCGGCGTAAAACACCAATCAATCAATCAAAAGTCAAAGGGACTACAATTTCCCATTTTCTTAATAAAACAAATTATAGTATACGATGGCCGCATAAGGTTTCCCACGTTAAACAATTTGAACCCAAATGTTAAATAATTCATTTCAATGAAAAATAAAGAAAAAAAAAGGCGAAAAAAAAAGAGCACCGATGAGTTTGTCTGGTGCAGCTTAGCTGGGGACTTTCTCAACACATTTACGCCCGTCGTAACTTTGCGCCTAGTCGTAACGTAATGATGAAGGCATATGTTGGCATGACAGTTATGCCTTGCATTGGACTTACGTCGGGCATAAATGTATTGAGAAACAGTCCCCTGGGGCTCGTTCTACTAAGCTGGCGTAAGTTGCACCAGTCGCAAACGCGTGTTAAATTATAGGAACTTGCGCATGGTCGCAAGTCTAGAGGCGCAACATGCTGTAAACCTATGCGTAACTTTGCGCCAGCTTAGTAGAACGAGCCCCAGGGCCCTGTCTTACGAAGCTGGCGTAAGTTACGTCGGACGTAAATCAGTGTTAAATATATAGGAACTTACGCCTTAGTCGCAACTGGTCCATGTTGTAGGCCTATGCGCATCTTTACGCCAGCTTCGTAAGAGGGCCCAGGAGACGAAGAGATGAAATTCGGAGAAACTCGGCTGTTTCCGTCTCCTTCAACATCTTCTTCGCACAATCTGCATTTCATGTGGTGATAAGTTAACGTATTTTGAAGCGTATATTTCTGGGATTATTTTCACACGAAACTTCCCTCCCCGTTCCACTAAAGCTAGATTTATATGCTTATAGGAAATAAATATTAATTGACAATTTTTGAAAATGAAATACAAAAAAAGTTTTCGTTCAAGTTTCGCCTGTTAGAAAAAGTCAAACCAGCGTGTCATAATTAACAGCTGAATGCTCATCGCATTTTTTTTCTGCATATTTTTCAGATTGGAGAAGAAGATAATAAGGAGTTTGACGCTATCCTAAATTATTTCGATCAAATTAAGTTCAAAGGTAAGTGCATTCGTTGCAGTTACGCATCCGACTCCAGTAAGTCCTTGCTGTGGTCACTGATGGAATCTAAAATAGCGTCATCGAGTTCTTATCGCCAAGAACAGTGACGCTATAGCCTTTACCAACCATCTTCTCGCTATTGTACGATCACTATTCCGACGAGTTCTAGCAGAGAATTTAGCCACTTTGCGTCTCATGGCTTAATTGTATTCTATATTTACAGGATATGAAGTAATTATACCAAGTTTCGACATCGAATCTTTGATTGCCATCGACTTGGAGAAATACTTTCGATATCCCGGTAGCTTTACGACCCCGGGATGCCATGAATCAGTCATCTGGACTGTGTTTAGCGATCCTCTTTTCATTTCCTCCAATCAGGTATTGGTATAGTAAAAACCTTAACCTCAATTAAGTCTAATTTTCAGTAGATGAAAACAGATTTTTAGTAATAAGCGAACGAAACTTAAGGGCCCACTTGCCGTCGTAGCCTGTTTGACTTTTGTTGAGAAAACCAATTTGCACGAGCTTACAACAGCTAAAACCCCTAAAATTAAACATAGCACACATAAAACATGTCCAATTAGGTTTAGAATGTATAAATGAGGGTGAAAAACAAGCGAAGAATCGAAGCTCGATTACACCAGCAACACCGATCAGTGTTGGTTAACTTAAGTGTTGGATTACCCTCATTCAAGCGTTTTTGTCTGTGGTTTACACTCGGCAGGTTTTTATAGTCCCTCTTACTCGATCGTTAGTCTGTATTTCTTAGATAAAGTTCGTAAAATTAATATGTGTCGTAAGATCGCCCACACGACTCAAACCATTACGGCACTTGTGCACACGCTCAGATTCGAAGTTTGTTTACAGTGCGGGTACCTGAAAAATCTGTTTTTCAATTTCAAATTAAAAATACTAAATGATGTCAAAACTATCAATTTCTGGTAAAAATAGAAAGTTCCTAACTTTTTCAGTCTGGGAAAAATACAGAAAACCGTCCACTGTTTTCGCGGCAAGTCTTCTGGATTTTCGCGGCAAGTGTGCCTTTAAGTCTGCATCTCAACATCTATGAAACGATTCGGACAGGGTCAACTCTGAGATAGATTATGGAAATAGAATCAAATGGTTTTCAAAATACTGCTTCTTTGTAACGGAAATAATATCTTGTTAGATATTTTTTCAAATAAAAAATAGCTTATTCAGATTGTTAAACATTGTTTTGCAAGATACCACATTCAAATAGAAAAAAAGATTCACCCAAAAAGCCGTTAAAAAAGAAAAAAAATACCCCCCCCCCCCCCCCTCTATATAATGGGTTGCCAAATAATCTTATACATCGAAACTCTTCTTCAAATCAAAAAAGGGATTTTCAAAACAGCTGACTAAAAATGCAATCGGACAAATGGTTTTCAAGCTAGCCAATGTAAAATGGTTAACAAAATAGCTGATTCAGATAGGAATAGAGTTTACTAAACACGTCGATATCCCAAACGGCTCCCTTTAAATATAAATATAGCTTTAAAGTAACTTTAGCTTTAAAGTAGCTATTTTAAAAAAATGAGCTAATTTAATTTATATCAAAATTTATTCTACCCAAAATACCTTCTTGAAATTGTTAAAATTGTTTATTTAAAGAATGGCATTTATGGTAAGCCGTTTCGGCCTATTTAACATATCTTGAATTCATTTCACACTGAATTCTTGATATTTGGGTCGTATATTTAACATAGGTTGAATTCATTTCCACATATCTGAAATTCTATTAACATATGTTGAAAGGCCCTTACATTCAACATATGTGCTATTCAATTCCACATATCTGAAATTGCGCCTCGTTGCAGAAATCACAATCACCGCTCCCTGGGCGGAAGTAGAGAAGGTAATTATACACAAGATTCAGTCCACTGCATCGACGGGCAGCGCGATGCTGAGAGAGGACAAATAAAGTTGGCGCGAAGTGACACGTGTGGTAACACACTTGGGGAGCATGCATTTTCTTTACTAAAACAACCCGGCGAATGTAGGGCACATATCACAAAAAGAATTGCAGATATCTTAAAAAGACGTGTATTCAAGATATGTTGAATTCATTTCCACATATCTGGAAATGAATTCTACATATCTGAAATGTCAATTTTTGATATGTGCAGCACAGGATTATTTCCAGATATCTTAAAGTGGCATGAGCTGCCGAAATTCACACTTTTTTCATAATTTCTGATCGTCACGACAGTAAGGGGTTTTGAAGACCATCGAAAAACTAAATGATTGGCGATGGAATGAGGAAAATCTATACAGTATGTGGGCGGTATGAACCGAAAACGTGTTCGAAAAGTAAACAAAGTTTAAATAACCGGGACGACCATTCATTCATTCTAAGCCAAAGTTAGTTCAAAACAATACTTTATCGTACATGTTCGAGACTAGAAGCACTAAAGCTTTTGAATTATACGTTTTGAGAAAAATAGCCAATAATTTCAACATTCTGTTTTAACGTCAAAATATCAACAATTTTGCAGCTCATGCCATTTTAAAATGATTTTCACATATGTGCAAATTAATTCCACATATGTGGAATTCAATTCCCGATATGTACATATCAGGAAATGAATTCAAGATATGTGGAATTTGCACATATGTGGAATTCAATTCCTGATATGTACATATCGGGATTTGAATTGCACATATGTGGAAATGAATTCAAGATATGTTAAATAGGCCGAAACGGCTTGCCATAGGCATTATCATGTATTTTCTTTTCTAGATGAAAAAATTCCGCCAAATTATGGAGGGGAGACCGTGGGATCCTCCTCGAAACTTGGTAGACAATTGTCGTCCAACACAGCCTCTGAACGGAAGACCCGTCTACACATCTATAAGTTAAGCCAAGGTTCACATTTCAAAGTTAACCATACACAATGAAAGTGGTTCCCTTGATTATTGTTGGACAGCTAAAGTTTAGATCAAGGATGGTTTAATGGCGAAGATCATAAAGATGGACTGCAGATTGTGTAACACTTTTCTTATTTGAATTTTCCCAATATGTTCTTGAATGAATAAAGAATTAATGTTTTAAATAACAAACGTTAACCTTCTCATCCAATTTTCTATATATACATCTAATGGCTTCCGTTGAAGCGTGAAGTAATAAATAAAATACACATGTATATTCTTACCATAGCTTAAGATGTGTAAGCATTGTCAATGTAACACAGTGTTCCAGAAAATTCTACTGACTAAGGCCAAGCTCCTGCCAGTCGTCAACCTAATGAAATATCATAGGTTTACTTTATTACAACAATTTATGATGGGGTATAAAGGTCTAAATGATATACCTCTTTTTAACACAATTAGAAACTTGTCTCCGTGGTTATTTTAGACAAGAAAATTTTCCCTGTGCCCGTGTGTTTTAGTGTTCATAAATATATATTTTCAATGTGTATATTTCCTTACATTTTATCTAATTCTTCAAACATCGTCACATTATGAATACATTGTTGTCATCGTGATTACCGAGATTATCCGAGAAGTCTCGTCTTGTGGCATGGGCTGCCAAAATTCACACTTGTCTCACAATTTCGGATCGTCATGACAGTAAGAAGCTTTGAAGGCCATCGAAAAACTAAATGATTGGCGTTAGAATGAGGGAAATCCATACAGTATGTGGCCTGTACTAACCGGAATAGTGTTTAAAAAGTAAACTAAATCTAAGTGGATTTTTAGTGTGGAAGAAAACCGGATTCGATTCCCGTTTCGGGCATCAGCCAATATCGATAGAAGAATTTTTGTCATTTTTCAAGAAAGTGTAATCCCAAAAATAACGAGAATACTGTTAAACTCACTTTCTAAATGGCACTTATTAACCTCCTACCCCTTATAAGTGAAATAATCTTGATTGCAGTGTAAAACACAACTCTAACCTAAACGATGATTAACAAAGTGTCAAAACTTTTTGATACAAGCTAGCAAAATGGAACAAACACACGCCAAGCCACTTAAAATCGAAGCTAAAAGTAAAATCCATCGCATGCAGTCATCGCCGTAACACTCAATACCGCCATCGGGTGGAATGGCTGCCTCGTAGAGAACGGACAGAATCCACTGCCATAGAAGCAGTATTAAGCACTGCGTAGCCTGGAAAACACCCCAGTAGCTCGCAAAATAATTTAGATTCATTTTGGCTGCTACAACGTAAGCAACCACGGCTTTTGTGACTCCCATGAAAATTCCAGTGACCACAGAAATTGCCATGACTGTTTCCGCTTTTCCTGGAACAATTGTGGCAACACCAAAAGTTACCATAGTCAAAACGGACAAGGCAGCTACGTATGTCATATTTGGAACAGTTCCTTTGAATTTGTCGATGACAACTCCGATTCCCAGACGAAAGCTGCTCAAGCAAACGTTATATGCTATGATGGCTGCGTCCACTATATGGTATAGTCTCACTGATTTGGTATAGACGGATAAATTCATTTCCACGCCCAACGACACAGTATTGGTTATGCAAAAAGTCAAGAGTAGTAGCTGAATGTGCCATTTTGTGAAAGGCTCCAGAACTATCCAAAATGGACTTTTACCAGCAATGTCCTCACCCGATTCGTTAGCTGAATTTTTATTTTCATCCGCTGTGCTGTCGTCTGTCGTTAGGAGATGATTGGTTTCGTTCCTCACACCATCTTCTCTTGAGATTTCAAGGACTTCCTGCAACAAATGTGTTTTCTCCATCTGGGAGGACTTAACAGGTCTTACAAGAAAAATCCCGCCAATTGTACAAACAGCAGAGATGGCTGCGTGGGTTACAAGGAATCCGGGGAAATCCTGTTTGGCGTCGTCGTACACGAATTCACCCGAAAACCAAATTCTATATAAAAGTAGCCAAACTAATGGGGTAGCTCCGTAACAGGCTTCAATGAGGGAGATAGCCTTTCCCTGATGTTTTCCCTCGAAATTCTTCGTTACGACAGTCAGTACAGCCAGATAGGTATGCATACTTCCGTGACCTTGAGAACAAAACCATGAAGGTCAAGAACATAATGTCTAAACTGATGTTCTTAAAGCTAAAAGAGACATTCCGAATTCAGGGGCATCCGTTCGATAAAAAACTGGGCACCTTCGGTCCAGAAGCTAAATGTCGATTGTTGTCAGTTCATAAGCATTAACATTGCATTTGTAGAGTATAAAAATAGATTATGGGATGAATTGAACTTCCTGTACTTTTAAATTACCATAAACACATCTTGTCTGGTTCAGTTGGGAGTGGGGGTCGATAAAAGGAGAAAAAAATCAACTACTCACCTACAAAGAAGAAGTAAAGTCCCATGAAAAATGGATAACTGTGGTAGAACGGAGTGAAAAAAGTGGTGGACCACAGCAGAAAATACCCTCCAGCTCCGAACCATAAGCCGAAGAGAAAACTACCTATTGGTCCGAACATTTGGAAGATGAATGAAGCGAACGGGGTGAAACATCGGCCGACAGCTATAATTGAGGGCAGCATTTCAACTGTGAAAAGAAGAGATAGTAAATGGGGGATAATCAGTTAACATTAAAGTGGCATGAGCTGCCAAAATGTTGATATTTTGACGTTGAAACAGAATGTTGAAATTATCGGCTATTTTTCCCCAGGCGTATAATCTAGAAGCCTTTTAGTGCTTCTAGTCTCGAGAATGTATTGTTTTGAACTAACTTCGGCTTAGAATGAATGAATGGTCGTCCCGGTTATTTAAATTTTGTTTACTATTCGAGCACTATTCCGGTTCGTATAGGCCACATACTGTATGACTTTTCCTCATTCCAACGCCAATCATTTAGTTTTTCGATGGCCTTCAAAGCATCTTACTGCCGTGACGATGAGAAATTAGGAAAAAAGTGTGAATTTTGGCGGCTCATGCCGCTTTAACAGCTCGGGACGTTTTGCAAATTCCGTTACGAAACGGAAAATCTCGTATGGTAGAATACTTGTCGACGTTCAGCACCCAGATAAACTACCATTGCCCAAGAACGTTGTGGTATATGTTGAGGTGTGTGTGGTACTAGGGACTAGAGGCGATAAAAAATCAACCTTTTTTACATGTGTTGAAAAATTGAAATCAGGCAAAATTAAAAAAAAAAGATTTTATCACAAGTCAGTGTTAGGAGCTTTGTACTCCACCTAAGATTGGTGGGGTATAGTATATAGCGTCTAAACATTAAGCTAATTCAAAAGTTTTTGAGGGGATTTTTAAAAAGGTATTTTTTACTTAGGTTTTGCTCGAAAAAAAAAACTGATTTCATTTCTGAAGAAGTTCGTGTTCTGTCGTGTACTGGTCGGGTTTCAATCCTGCACTAGTCGTGGTACTAGGCGTGTCCTGTCATGTACCAGTCCTGCACTAACCGTGTCCTGTCATGTACCAGTCATGCACTAATCGTGTCCTGTCATGTACCAGTCCTGCACGAATCGTGTCCTGTCATGTACCAGTCATGCACTAATCGTGTCCTGTCGTGTACTAGTCCTGTGCTAGTCGTGTCTTGTCATGTACCAGTCCTGCACTAATCGTGTCCTGTCGTGTACTAGTCCTGCGCTAGTCGTGTCTTGTCGTGTACCAGTCCTGCACTAATCGTGTCCTGTCGTGTACCAGTCTTGCGCTAATCGTGTCCTGTCTTGTACCAGTGGTGCGCTAATCGTGTCCTGTCGTGTACCAGTCCTGCACTAGTCGTGTTCTGTCGTGTACCAGTCCTGCACTAGTCGTGTACCAGTCCTGCACTAATCGTGTCCTGCCGTGTACCAGTCCTGCACTAGTTGTTTCCTGTCCTGTATTAGTCCTGCACTAATCGTGTCCTGTCGTGTACCAGTCCCGCACTAGTCGTGCCCTGTCATGTACCAGTCCTGCACTAGTCGTGTTCTGTCGTGTACCAGTCCTGCACTAGTCGTGTCCTGTTGTGTACCAGTCCTGCACTAATCGTGTCCTGCCGTGTACCAGTCCTGCACTAGTCGTTTCCTGTCGTGTACCAGTCCCGCACTAGTCGTGCCCTGTCATGTACCAGTCCTGCACGAGTCGTGTCCTGTCGTGTACTAGTCGTGACATCAAAGTTAGGCCTAATTAATAATGCAAGTCCTTCGTCTTAGCTAAAAATATTTACATTCCTGCAACCTTGGTCAAAGGAGTATTTATAAAGAAATGCGTCACAAAACGACTTTTTCATCAGTTTAATTGGACTATAAAAAACACATGTAATTATACGTTCAATGTCGTCAGATTATTGAATTTCACACATCATATAAACAAACCTGTGTTGACATTCTCGTCGAAAAGAGGTTTCTCTTAACTCTTAATGAGTAAGACTTTTAATTTGAAATCAATAAAGCATGAAATTATAGTTTCACCGGTCTGATTCCGTCGCAGAAGGCTTTGAGCATTTTAAAGTGCGTAATTCCAAACCTGTCTCTTGAGTGAGATTATACTGTATTTTCATTGCGTTGATGTAGATTGGTGTCGTTCCTAAAGAGCCCCATAGAAGCTGAACAACACAACCAAATACTAAAGACGACCATTTCACCAAGTTCCAGTTTCCCAAGTTCATTATACCGCTAGGTTACCTGAAAAACAACAAACATTTTATTTCCAGCATTTTGAAATTTAAATAAAAAGTCAATCATGGGATTTACGAACAATTCTGAACACGATACTTGAAAAATAAAAACATAATCTGCTCCCCACCTTCGGGGCTTTTTTTTACGACTGACACAGTCATCTTCTGCACAGTCCGGAAAATTGAGGGTTGAAGCTCTTCACAACTGTACACTTTAGTCTACACTTTTGATTGATTGATTGATTGATGTTTTAAGCCGCGCTCAAGATTATTTCACTTATATGGCGGCGTTGCCAGTTTTATTGTGGGAGGAAACCGGGCTCTATGCCCGGAGGAAACCCACGATCTTCTGTTGGTAACTGGCAACCATCCCACATAGGTCGTTCGAGTGAAAACCCAGTCAGAAAATTTTCCAATTTTTTTGACTGAGTGGGATTCGAACTACACTATTGAATCGTTTATCTTGAGATAGAAAAACATCGGACTGAGCTGTGACTTCACCAAAAGGAGGAGTTGAGTTTTGGGTGGCCGTTTTTATTGTTTGTTTCATTTGATAAATTGTAAGTTCGTAAACTGATTGAAACATTTTAATCGAGCTATATTTTTCGTTAATACATCGAGTTAACCGAATCAAGTTTGACATATGTCTCAAATTTCTAATTGATATCTTTAACATAAATAGTTTGACAGATCTGAGGGAAAAACCTCACTCAAATTATTTAGGTTAAATTTGAAATTTGAATCCTATGTTAATCGTGCTCAGTTACACTGCATACATTAAATAAAAAGAAATTTCACTTAAATACTTAAAGTGGCACGAGCTGCCGAAATTCACACTTTTTCATAATTTCTGATCGTCACGACAGTAAGAGGCTTTGAAGGCCATCGAAAAACTAAATTATTAGCGTTGGAATGAGAAAAATCCATACAGTATGTGACCTGTACGAACCGAAAATGTGTTCGAAAAGCAAACAAAATTTAAATAACCGGGACGACCATTCATTCATTCTTAGCCCGAGTTAGTTGAAAACTATACTTTATCGTACATTCTCGAGACTTATATTATCAAAAAGCTTCTGAATTGTACGTCTTTAGAAAAATAGCCGATAATTTTAGCATTCTGTTATAATGGCCGAATATCTCAATTTTGGCAGCTCATGTTTTATTTTGCTTCAAAACTTGCTACTAATTGTGCAAAATTGCTATTATTCTGTTTCTGTACAATCATGCCACGTTTTGTTACTGTAAATAATGAAGAAATGCATGATTACTAATAAACAGGTAGATAATTTCATACTTACAAGCGACGATAATGAATAGTATCGAACTCTATAAAATATTTCTGTACAAGTTCAATGCTACAGCGTTGAACAGAACTCGTCAAAAGTTAACATGCGAGGCAGATTGTAATATCCGTGTTCATTCGACGTATATAGTTCAATGGCATTGAACCCTTTTAATCAATCCATTTTAAGGACAACTTTTACAAATGTACTTTAAAAAATCCCTGCAAAGCACCACGTAGATCCTTTGAAATATAGTGACGCAACTTCATGCAATGTTGAACATGTTATTGTTAGAAATGTTTGAAACTCTCTTTCAACGTGTTTGAAACTCTTTTAAATTGAGAATAAAAAGGAGGAATTGATGTACATAACTACATATGTCGAGTTGGCTCTTCCTCTTACAGTTTTCTCTTATAAAATGGCACGTAAAACATTTATTTGCATCTTTATTAATTCGAAACTTTCTTAAACGAATACCGTGTTTGGCTTTTGACTTACCGTCGATTGCTCATCCCATTAGATTTATTTTCTCTGGTTTGAATTTTGAAATGTTTACATGAAAATACATGACAGGTTTAACCAACTCCCTTTTCTTTAATTAACAAAGATCGTCCATATGATTTCATGAAATATATATTGCTCTCATCAATCAACATGCGCTTATGTAATAATATACGTGATGTATTTCTGTTATTTTAATCGCCTAATTAATTGCGAATAACTTTTTAAATTTTTATTGTCGGAAGACTTCTCAGTTATCTAGGGTCCTCCGTGGCTCAGTAGGTAGAGCGTTGGACGCTCAATCCGAACAGGCTTTCGGCAATGGATTGCGGGTTCGAATCCCACTCAGTCCAAAAAAAAAATTGGAAAATTTTCACTCGAATGACCTATGTGGGATGGTTGCCAGTTACCACCAGAAGGTCGTGGGTTTCCTCCGGGCATAGAGCCCGGTTTCCTCCCACAATAAAACTGGCAACGCCGCCATATAAGTGAAATAACCTTGAGCACGGCGTAAAACACCAATCAATCAATCTATCTTAGTTATCTAAAAACATGCAGCCTTCATTTGGGTGGTGATCGTTTGAATTCGTCCACATCTGCTTATGAAGGTGATTTTATTCTGTTATATATGATTTTACACGTCTTGACATTACTGCAATCGTAAAAATGGTCACTTTCAGCATATACGATTATACTTTTGTCCGTTCCAATTGATTAATCGCAGGTTTAGAAGTTGGTACAAACATTAACTTATAAGTAAATCTTCTTTCTTTTGATTCATGGGTAACAAACCAAGTTTGACATGGAATTACCATTTCAAGTTTATGTCATTAACACAATTAACAGAATAATGTTTTTTAAAGAGCTTTCAGAGTTTTTCCAATGTTAAATACCATAAGGTATGGTTTTCTATGAGCTGCCGTTTATGACAATATTGTATACGTGCTAGAAATAAATTTACTTTAATACGCTATATATATTTTTTGGGCTAAAAAATCTAATTTATTCCTAATATTAATTTTAAGAAAAGCTCATTTTTTTCTGAAATTTAACACTTTTAAAATGTATTCAAACAAAGATTATATATTATTATACATGTATTTAAAAAAATATATTTTTTTTTTATATAAATATTGAAGTTCTATAGAAATACGTTTAAAGTGGCATGAGCTGCCAAAATGTTGATATTTTGATGTTAAAACAGAATGTTGAAATTAGCGGCTATTTTTCTCAATTCAGAAGCTTTTTAGTGCTTTTAGTCTCGGAAATGTACCATAAAGTATTGTTTTTAACTAACTATGGCTTAGAATGAATGAATGGTCGTCCCGGTTATTTAAATTTTGTTTACTTTTCGGACACTATTTCGGTTCGTTTAGGCCGTAGACTTTATGGATTTGCCTCATTCCAACGCCAATCATTCAGATTTTCGATGGCCTTCAAAGCCTCATCCTGGCGTGACGATCAGAAATTATGAAAAAAGTGTGAATTTTGGCAGCTCATGTACTTTTAAAGGAAGTCAGAAAATATGCTTAAAGGAAGTTCAGAGTGCGCATGTCAGACTTAATATGTCAAGTTTCCTTCTATAGCTAGCATAGCATTGTAAGCATTACCATATACCGCAGGCGTAGAGCCATTTGGTTCTATGGACGCTCTACGCCTCGTGTAACGCTAAAGTTTCCCTAACAGTCTAGATTTTGTGTGGGTATTATCTGCTTTTTTGACTCTGATGTTTTGGAAGGTTGCTTGAGCACAGATAATGAGAGGCGTAGTGTCCGATTTGAGTCCGCCTGAAAAATCTCCCATTTGACCTATAGATCTGGAGACCAAATAATAAAAAAACATTTCAACAAGAAGTAAGACGCCAGTTCACATAAAGAAGGAACGTGGCTTCAAGTGCCATTAATTCCAAAATATAGGCTACTAAATTTTCTGACTGCATGGTACCTGGTATATATTCAACAGAAGCGATTTTCCATTTCTCTATATTTTAATGATTGGTCGATGTTTTACTCCACAATCAAGATTATTTCACTTATATAATGGCATGGAAGGACGTAAATAAAATAAAATAAAACTAATTACGTGAAACGTATCGAGTCCAAACAACAACAATTTTATGTATGAACATATATAACGATATACCTCTTTTTAACACAATTAGAAACTTGTCTCCATGGTTATTTTAGATAAGAAGATTTTCCCTGTGCCCGTGTGTTTTAGTGATCATAAATATATTTGATTAATTATAATGTCTACTTACATTCAGACGTACACGGGTGGCTCTCCAAGGTGGTTTTTGTTATCTTATATCTATTCTATATTCGCCCCAAAGAAAACCGAAAAAACAATATTATCCCCAGTTAATTAATTCCCGACTTTTAACTTGACTTATCAACACTTCCAAGTTCCCTTACTATTATAACTATCAACTCTTTCCTCTTTGGCTTCCAACGTCTTTCCTTGGATATTTCTTTTCTCCCTCCGTTCCTCTTTCAGTGATCTTCCTTTTTTTCGAATCTTCCCCCTTTACATACGACCCTAGCGTCAAAATGTCGATGGTGTATATTAAAAAGCGCTAACCGTATTTCCCACTGTTTACCGAAGATTTCCGAAGCTACCATACTGGTGGCGCCCCTAGCGTCAAAATGTCGATGGTGCATGTTAAAAAGCGCTAACCTTTACATATACCCCAAGATAATAAAGTTTCTATCCAGGTAGACCAGCCCCCGCGATAATTAACAAGTGTCAATTGTATAGATGCCACAGATGCGTGTCTCAGTTGAAGGATGTCACGCCCATCCTAAAACTGGATTTCCACTAACCAAACCTAATTTGCATTCATGGTTTAAGAATTCATACAATAAAAGTACATAAATATTCTCCAAATACATAAATATTCTACAAATATTACATCTGGAGGACCCGTATATGTGGAAAAGTTGCCAGTTACTCGCCGAAGGTCGCGGGTTTCATCCGGACAAAGAGCCCGATCTCCCCCTTCTAAACCCCGCAATTTAACCCACGCTATTTAAGTGAATTAATTGAGTGTGTTGTAAAATAACAATCAATCAATCTTTCTGCATGAACTTCTTTCTTCCTAATAGGACCTACTTAGAACGTTTTAATTTATTTTTTCTCTTGCATTTTTCGGAGTGGAATCAGTTTCCGACCAGGGGAGAGTTTAATATAGGAAGAAGACGTCCATACCAACGGGAAAGTTACAAGAGCCCTGGGCTCAAAAAGCGTTTTGTATTTTATCTATTTTTTTATCTGAGGTTTCATAATTGGTGTAAAGCAGTGGTTCTCAAACTTGTCAAGCTCATCGCCCCCTTGAGACTGCTTGCTCATAGCTGTCGCCCCCCCCCCCCCCCCTCTCACACACACCAAGCCTTTGATTAGTACACTTGTATGCTTAGCTGCACAATATGCACTCCCAAGGAATGTCGTGCAGAAATTAGAATATTTTCACTAATATCACACATTCATTTTTTGTTGTTTTCATCATGTTTAAAATTTTTGATTCGCTTATATGGTCATCTGATTTCTGTATGAAAACAAATTTTATTGCAAGCAAGGTATTTCCTTCTGCTGGCTTTTGTCCACTTTATTGTTTTTAGTCCCCTACCGGCAGTCCGTCCGTCAGTCCGGCAAGTCAGTTTTCCGGACTTTTTTTCTATATACTTTCAGATATTCAATTGATTTTTTGTATGGGGGTCCACCATGGTGGGTTACAGATCAAGTATACATTTTGTTCCGCTCCTTACATTTTTACCGAAATTATCGCCCTTGGACTTTAGAAATATCACAAAAGTAACAGTTTTCCTGACTTTTTTCTATATGCTTTCAGATATTGAATTGATTTTTTGTATGTGGGTCCACCATGGTGGGTTACAGATCAAGTTTACATTTGGTTCCGCTCTGTGCATTTTTACCGGAGTAATCGCCCTTGGACTTTAGAAATATCACAAAAGTACATGTAGCAGTTTTCCTGACTTTTTTTCTATATGCTTTCAGATATTCAATTGATTTTTTGTATGTGGGTCCACCATGGCGGGTTACAGATCAAGTTTACATTTTGTTCCGCTCTGTGCATTTTTACCGGAGTAATCGCCCTTGGACTTTAGAAATATCACAAAAGTACATGTAGCAGTTTTCCTGACTTTTTTTCTATATACTTTCAGATATTCAATTGATTTTTTGTATGTGGGTCCACCATGGCGGGTGACAGATCAAGTTTACATTTTGTTCCGCTCTGTTCATTTTTACCGGAGTTATCGCCCTTGGACTTAAGAAATATCACAAAAATAACAGTTTTCCGAACTTTTTTCTAGATGCTTAAAGCTACTCAATTCTTTTTTTGTATATGGGTACACCATGGTAGGTTACAGATCAAGTTTAAGCACATTTTTTACGCAGCTATCACCCTTGGACTTACATTTTATACAAATAACATTTTTATCTGACTTTTGTGCTAGATGTTCACACTCATTCAAATGGTTGATAGTATGTGAGTACAACATGGTCGATTACAAATCAAGTTTACATTTGTTCTGCTTCGCACCTTGGGCGTTAGAAATTTCTTTTAAAGACAGTTTTCCTGATTTCTTTACGAAATGTTTGTTTGACATTTAGCTGATGATTAGTATACATGCGAGTACACCATGTTGGCATATAGGCCAAGTTTATGATTTATATGTCTCTCATCATTTATTTCTAGGTATTTTACTGATCAATTGTCAATTTAGAACTTTTTATGAGGAGTTTTAAGGATTTCAGGTTAATCCTTGAAGTAGTAAAGGAATATTGTTTATTTTGATAACCTTCTGGTAGGGGACTATGTATTTTGCAATACTCTCAGAATGCTTGTTCAAATTAAGGTGCTGGCTGAAACATATGCTGCTTTTATGACTGTTGAATGTAGTAATCTGGGAAAGTTGTTTCAATTTGGTATAAAGATAACAAAGTTCAAGTGTAGAGTAAGAAAAAACTTATTGACCCAAAAATCTGAAGAAAGCAGACTTTCTTAGAAAGAGTTCTTTATGCTTCGACGTCAAAAGCTATTTAGATTTTAGAGCAAACATGCACCTGCTCTGCGACAAAAGCTCTCAAAATGATCAGATTGGATGGATATTGGTTTTTGGCAGATTACAAGTCAATTTTATCTATATTTTAAAATGTTGTGTGTGGCACTGTTCATCGCCCCCTTGATAGGCCTCATCGCCCCCCTTTCACGTTTTTTGTTTTTATCGCCCCCCCAAGGAGGTCTCATCGCCCCCTGGGGGGCGATATCGCCCACTTTGAGAAACGCTGGTGTAAAGTGAGACGTTTCACGCTATCTCAGTCGGATATTACTTCCGGACCACGGGTTTTCTTCACCCAAACAAGCGCCGAAAACAACAACATCTGTGCAAAAAAATGCAGTTAATACCACATCTAGTTGCAAATTTGATGCTTAATCGCGATACAATTAATATGTAGAAACAAGGTATTACAGTACGGCCAGTAGAATATGAAACTTTAGATCTTTAGGGAAACTTGACATATCAATTGTGACTTGCGCACACTGAACTTCCTATAAGCTTATTTTCTCAATTCATTTAAAGCGACATGAGCTGCCAAAATGTTGATATTTTGACGTTAAAATTTCATTGGCAACATAAATTGTTTGTTAATCAAAAGAGATTCAAGTATAATTTGTAAGGATTTTCTTTGAGGAAAGTATAACGTTAATTTGCATAAATTGAAAAATATCCAACCATTGTAACACTTAAAAACACGTAAGCTTGTCTTAAACGGTGTACTTTTTAACTTCATTTAAAAGGTCATTAAACTTGAAAGAAGTGAAGTGCAAACTATTAGGCCCCTTTACAGAGTCAACTAAGGGCTTTAAAGTGAACGGCCATTCATAATTTCTCTCTAATAACACACAATAAACACACATCTTTTTAACAGATACTTCGTGCTTAATTTTTGTTTTTAGTTTACTCATCAGTATGTAATTAATTTCGCAATAAAAAATCCCATTAAGAAAGATCGTAATGAGCCCAATTAAAAATTCTAATCATCAAACTATCTGCTTCTAGTATTTATCTATTTAAAAGGAAATATAATGAATGTTTTGTTAGCCTAAATTCCAAGAAATTAAAACACACGCTTCGTCTATCTCTTCTGACTCAGTAGACTCTAGAAATAACTCTCTAGTGACGTTAATGTGCGGTTTTCCTTAAGAAGCTAGTAATTAAGCCATCAATTAACGTTTCAGTGCAGATAGGGTCGTACTTTTAATATTTTCCCGTTAAAACATAATTTCAAAATTAATGGCTATTTTTCCTAAAGAGCACAAATAAGTAGCTTTTCGTTGATATCGTCCACGGACTTGCACGTTAAATAACTGTTTAGAAACATCAAACCCCCCAAAATAAACTCGTGTGTCCCGGCTGATTTAGTTATTAAAAAATCAGGGAACGTGCCTGTCAGTCGTAATCCTAATGCAATATCTTGGGTTTAGTAAGACCAAGCTCCTGTCAGTCATCAACCTAAAGAAATATCATAGGTTTAACAAGGCCAAGCTCCTGTCAGTCGTCAGCCTAATGCAATATCATGGGTTTAGTAAGGCCAAGTTCCTGTCAGTCATCAACCTAAAGAAATACCATACGTTTAGTAATGTCAAGCTCCTGTCAGTCGTCAAGCTAATGAAATTTCATAGGTTTAGTAAGGCCAAGCTCCTGTCAGTTGTCAATCTAATGAAATTTCATAGGTTTAGTTATGTTAAGCTCCTGTCAGTTGTCAACCCAATGAAATATCATATATTTAGTTTTGTCAAGCTCCTGTCAGTCGTCAACCTAATGAAATATCATAGGTTTAGTAATGACAAGCTGCTGTCAGTCGTCCACCTAAAGAAATATCATAGGTTTAGTAATGACAAGTTCCTTTCAGTCGTGAACCTAAAGAAATATCATAGGTTTAGTAAGGCCAAGCTCCTGTCAGTCGTCAACCTAATGAAATATCATAGGTTTACTAAAGCCAAGCTCCTGTCAGTCGTCAACCTAATGAAATATCATAGGTTTAGTAATGACAAGTTCCTTTCAGTCGTGAACCTAAAGAAATAGCATAGGTTTAGTAAGGCCAAGCTCCTGTCAGTTGTCAACCTAATGAAATTTCATAGGTTTAGTTATGTCAAGCTCCTGTCAGTTGTCAACCCAATGAAATATCATATATTTAGTTTTGTCAAGCTCCTGTCAGTCGTCAACCTAATGAAATATCATAGGTTTAGTAATGACAAGCTCCTGTCAGTCGTCCACCTAAAGAAATATCATAGGTTTAGTAATGACAAGTTCCTTTCAGTCGTGAACCTAAGGAAATATCATAGGTTTAGTAAGGCCAAGCTCCTGTCAGTCGTCAAACTAATGAAACATCATATGTTTAGTTTATTACAACAATTTATGATTGGGTATAAAGATCTAAAGGACAAGATCTTTTAGACAAGAAGATTTTACCTGTGCCCGTGTGTTTTACGGTCAATATAGGGGTATCCGTATCTCATAATCAGGCTTTACAGATTGACTAAAAAGCAAAATGTAAACAAAAGAAAAAAACAAACAATTAGAAAAGGTGTAATTGCACCGTTTAATTGGCAACAAATACACATACAATAGCAAGTAGGCTAAGCCTATTCTGATCTGGTAATTATCAAGAAACATATAAGATATAAAATGGATAAGGAATCACTTATAAGTAATCCCGTTGATGGCGATTAATATCAGTAGGGATGTCAACCACTTTCTTAAACATGGATAATGAATTGCAAAATATTGTTTAATACAAACAGTACATACCTAATAATTGTTCTGTGGAATGTAAAAATATCAAAGGGCTATAATAAACTTGACAAAACAGTTGTCAGATTTTGACCGAAATTTCAGCCATGTTGGAGATGTCTGGTCATTACCTCCTGTTTGAAAAGCATGGAAATAATCCCATCAGAAAGATGAGAAATTGAAAATGACACAGGGTGTTCAAGAATAGTCCAGGAAGCTATGGAATAAAGGATGGCTTCCCTACTGATGTTATTAAAGCACAATTCCAGATTAAATGTGACCCTTCAAACAAAGGAGTTTCTTACCTGGGACAAGATGGCTGCTAACTATATCCTACAGGTGAAAGAGGAAGGGGAAAATAACTAGTAGGGGATTTCCTTTTTAGTCACAAAAAAGTTCCAAATGTACCAAAGTGGATATGGGGAATCAGCCAAAGACTTGGAGGTTCACTACAAGTGGGCAAGAGCATTTACCAAATAAATCACATAGGGGTAAACAAACATTGACATTTATAGTACAGTTAAAGTTGTCCCACCTATACAAATATCCTGAACCACAACAGTTCTTAATTTAAAATAAATTGATTCCTAAACAATAAGTACTGTACCTAAATACCATGTGAGTATTTTTAATAAAAGCGTATTCATATAAACTCATGTCAAAGTAAATGATACTTAGAACAATTCTATAAAAAAACTTAAACAAAAAAAGTCAACCACAAAGAAAGCAAAGCAAGGAAACTTTAACAGTTTCACTACAACAATCTGCAACTTTTCAGTTATAGTATTTCATTTTAATTTTTATTTGTCTTATAAACTGTAATATATATTACCTGGTAGCCTTTCTATAGGGTAATCAAGTGCTAAAAAAACACTCTATTTTTGGGGACTGAATGGGATTCGAACCAGCGACCCATCGATGGAAGTATGTGTCCTACTGTCCCACCTTTTATACCCACATTGAATCAATCAGTACCCTGTAGCAAATGGCTTGTGTGCGTGTGTATATGTTTGGGCAGGATATAAGTTGCAAATATAATTGCTGTTTTATTTTTGTATAATAAATTAGTATACTCTCCCAAAAAAGAAACGCAACATCCAATTTTTTTTTTCAAACATGAATTTTTTCCAAAAATGTGCGTGATTGACACATGACAACAGGATCATGTTATAATGTAAATGTCCGATAATTGAATTTAAGCCCTTGGTAGTGGCTGTTGATCACACGTGACTTTCGGGTCAGCCTTTGTGTAACGCTACAGGAGGAAGGCGTAGGGAAAAACGTAGGGCAGTTGCACGTGCGAATCACGTCTTATTTTTATGCGGGTTTAATGGGTATAAAAGACACACAACCGTTCAATTGAATTCAGTCGTTAAATTGTTTCACGAAGCTGCTACAATATGCCAAGACTAGACGCAGCTACCCGGAACGTCGTCATTGGTCGTCTCCTGGCCGGCGAATCACAGAATTCAGTCGCTAGACTTTATAATGCTCACCGGAGCACGATTTCCAGACTGTTGCAACGGCACCAGCAATCCGGTTCAACAGCTGATCGTCAACGTTCTGGCCGACCTAGGATCACATCAGCAGCCCAAGATCGCTACATCCGGTTACTTCACCTGCGAAACCGGACCAAAGCAGCAACAGAAACAGCATCAAATATCCCAGGTCTCCGTCGAATATCGGCACAGACAGTCAGAAACCGTCTCCGTCAAAACGGCTTACGCGCCAGACGTCCTTACTTTGGCGTAGTACTGAGACGCCAGCATCGACTTGCAAGGGTCCGATGGTGCAACAGGTTAAGGGACTGGAATCTGCGATACTGGGGACAACTCTGGTTCAGCGATGAATCGAGATTCCAGCTGCAGAGAAGAGATGGTCGTACACGAGTTTACAGACGCTGGAATTAGAGGTTCACAAGGAACTGCGTCCTTGAGGTCGACAATTTCGGCGGAGGAAGTGTGATGGTGTGGGGTGCCATATCCTGTGCCCGAAAAACTCAACTGGTGCACATATCAAAACCTCATCTGTTCGATACACAGATGAGGTTTTGACACCAAATATGCTGCCCGCAATGGACCTCCGTAGGGAACTTGTTCAGCTCGACAACGCTCGGCCGCACACAGCTCGTGCCACTGTTGAATTTCTAGCCAACCAGAACGTAACAGTGCTCCCCTGGCCGTCCAAATCACCAGATTTGAACCCAATAGAACATTTTTGGGATGATTTGGATAGACGCGTGCGCAGTCGTCATCCAGCGCCGGAAACTCTGCAAGAACTGCAGCAGGCTCTTGAGCAAGAATGGAGGAGAATTCCGCAAAACCGTATTCGTCGATTGATTGTGTCTATGCCGAGACAGGTCCGTGCTGTGTTACAGGTTAATGGTGGACACAACAGATATTGACGTTGTAGTGACGTCATCTGAGCGCTATGAACTTTAATGTGATAAATTTTTACATGTGAATGGACTATAAAGTCTGAACAACCAGTCTGCCAAATTTCAGTGTAATGTGATGCTTATTTCTGTATTAAAATGATGTTGAAAATATTATACATTCCCCGAACGTCCCAATTATAAGTGCATCCCAGCTAATTGAGTTTTGACATTCGAGTTCACTTGTAGCAACCCTCTCTGTCATTCTTGAGGCCATGATCCTGCCTCCGCCACTAAGTTTTGGACAATATTTGCAAAACCCAAGCTATTAAAAGTTAACGCTATAAACCAGGCTCCGAAGAAATTATTAACCCACCTGTTAGAACAGGCTAGCCAACAAGCCGAGTGATGCATGCAATCGTTCATATTTCAGAAAAAAAAAACACCGTCAGCATCGCGTGTGTGATCCGCCATCTTCTTTTGTTGTATTAATCTTGCCAACGGTCTCGCTTTCGATATCACTTTTTGCCTTGATTTTATAAACTGAAGAAAGCGTAAGTTTGCCATGAAACTTACAATTTTACCCATATTGAAGCCTAAGACAAACCAATATGGGTGTTTCAAGAGCTGTCATCGTTTTTTGTACGGATCTTAAAAAACTAAAATTTCGCATTTGTGAGTATATCTGTTGAAATATGAATGAAACAACTTAAATTGAAAATTGAAAGCAAACCATTCCAAAAAGATACGCAAAATTGGTTTTCTTCAGTTTATATTTTTTTGAAAAAGTCCCCCGAAATGCCAAAATACAAGTTGTCACGTGGGTCCAAATATGGCCGTCACCTCGCTATGTCAAATACCGGGCTATAAGCTATATTCTCGTTCAACGGCTCAGAGGAGAGGTGGGGGTGTTGCACTTTATATAAATAACAATACTTTATCATGTAGAGTTCGAGACGACCTCACAATTTTTGACGAAATCGCTGGCTTTGAGTCTTTGTTTGTTGAAATGTCTATAGGAAATGATATTTACTTAGTAGGCATTATCTATCGCCCTCCGGCTTCAGATGTTAATAAATTTAACGGCATTATGTCGGACTTGCTTCAAAATGTTAGATCAAAAATGCTTTATTTTAGGTGATTTCAACATAGACTTGTTCAAAACTGATACACACACTCCATCCAAAAATTTCTTAGAATTACTCAAATCGAGCTTCTTCCAGTAATTAATAAACCAACACGAGTCAGCAACTCCTGCGCAACTCTTATATACAATATATTTACAAACTTCCATGAACGCAACGTTTTCTCCGGCATTTTTCTTACAGATTTGTCTGATCATTTTCCAATTTTTAGTATATTTTCCTCTACAGTCCACCACAATGCCAATCCCCAAACATTCTCATACAGAAAGAAATCTTCAGAACAGGACGAGTTATTCAAAATTGCCTTACAAGACACTGACTGGTCTGACATATTCAGTTGCAATAATGTTAATGACGCCTGGGCGTCCTTCGTAAATAAATTCAGCATAATATACAATAGAATATACCCATTAGTTTACTTTAATAACAGTTCTCTAAAGACCCGTAAGCCTTGGATATCGCATGGTATCCTAAAATCAATATACGAGAAAAACAAACTTTACCGCAAACAACTCATATCATGTAACCCAAATGACAAAGCATTATATAGGAAATACAGAAACAAACTCAACTCTCTTCTACGTGTATCTCGAAAATCTTACTTTGAGGAAAAGTTTAACAAAAACAACAATGATGTTAAAGATACCTGGAAAGTGGTTAGAGAACTCCTTGGAAGGAATAAGACACCGGAAGCATGTAAAGCTCTTGAAATAAATAATAAAAAAACAACAAATAAATCATCTATTGCTGACCACTTTAATGAATATTTTACTACCGTTGCATCAAAATTAGAATCTCGTATTCCTGAAACAATGGGTAAATTTCAAGATTTTTTGGGACCCCCGCGAGATAATGAGTTCAACATGCCTTTAATTACCCCAAAGACTGTTGCCTCAACAATACTTGACCTCAAATCATCTTCCCCTGGAACTGAAGGAAATCAAGAATGTCCACAATATTATATGCCACCCGCTTACTTACCTAATTAACCTATCATTTACGAAAGGCATATTCCCTGACTGTTTAAAAAATGCCAAAGTTACCCCAGTACTAAAAAAAGGAATGAATGTTTCTCTGAAAATTATCGACCAATTTCAGTCTTGAATAGTTTTGGTAAAATAATTGATAAAATATTAGTAAATAATATGAATACATTTATCGAAGACAACAAAATTTTAACAACTTGTCAGTATGGATTTCGAACCGCTCATTCGACAGAACATGCATCAACCGTTCTGTATGATAATTTGATAAGAGCCAAAGAAAAAAATATGTTACCTTTATTACTTTTCTGGACTTATCAAAAGCCTTCGACACTGTCAACCATTCTATATTGCTAAAAAAAACTCAACTTTTATGACTTTTATGCGGTAGCGTTAATTCTTGGGCCAAAAGATATCTTTCTGATCGAACCCAACACGTCTGTGTAGATGGCGTGAAGTCTTCAAATAGAAATATAGCATGTGGCGTGCCCCAAGGCCCGATTGTGGGTCCTCTTATGTTTTTGCTTTATATAAATAATATAGTTTTGGCATCAAACAGTCTACAATTTATTTTATTTGCCGACGATACCAGCATATATTGTTCTTTTGCAGATATCAATGAGGCATTTAACACTGTGTCAATAGAGCTTAAAAATATTCATTCTTGGTTATGTGCCAATAGATTATCCCTAAACATTGCGAAAACCAAATGTATGCTCATCAAACCAGCAAAACGCAATGTTCAATATTTAAATACTTTACTAAACAAGTTAAAAATTAACAAGGCAGGGGGTCCTGATCATATCACAAATTTCATGTTAAAACATGCCTCAAAGTCAATTTCTCCCTCATCGTGTGAATTATTAAATTATTCCCTAACAACAAGTACTTTTCCTTCTGACTGGAATCTTACAAACGTTAGCCCAGTTTTCAAACAAGGAGATAGACATCAATTAACTAATTACAGACCTATCTATCTGCTATCGAAAATTTTAGAAAAAATAGTATATAAAGTTTGTATGATTATCTGACCAATAATAACTTGCTAATACCTAATAACTCTGGCTTCAAACAATGTGACTCTACTGTAAATCGACTGTTGAAAATTGTTCATGATATTTATGAAAGCCTTGGCAAAGGAAAGGATGTATGTCTGGTGTTCCTTGATGTGAGCAAGGCATTCGATAAAGTGTGGCATGACGGTTTGTTGTTCAAACTTCGACAGTTGGGAGTTGTGGATCCAATCTTAAGCTGGATTCAAAGCAGGATAGAGACACACAAGTGCGGCTACACGTGGACTCAGATAAGGTGAAAAATAGTAAGACGGCATGGATAATCTCCCTTACACCGTCAAGTGGGGGAAAATAGGCCTTTACAGTGTTCATAAATATAGAACACCGCTGAACTGTAAGGCCCTGGAAATACAACAACATCATCGCCGTACACAGCTCCAGTTCTGTCATTCGACGAAAATAAGGCTTAACAGCCAGTGAGAAATACCAAAGAAATGATCTGAGACGTGAGAAAGTATTAGATGTATTCTCTCGAGTGGTGGCAGGATGGTAAGGAAGGGATCTGCATGGGAAAAACCAACCGCATCGCCTGGTACTCACGATGCAAAATGACCCATCTTCTTTCACTTTCAAAACAAATCGTTATGTATTTTATTGGTGTTAATATAGTAAGTATAGGCTCTTTTATCGCTTGATGATCGGAATACATGAGAATATCTTCATTTTGGCAGCCCATGCCGTTTAAAATAGATTTGTAGAAATCCGTACTCTTTGAGACTGTAACCTGGCAAAAATGAGAATTAACAAGACGGTTTGATATTTATAACAGAATTCTTTATTGGCGGCAAGCAGACAGTGACTTCCCATAAAAGAAGAATGGGAGTAACAATACAATGATAATTAGTTAATTACTGTACAATGGAAGTAATAATACAATGAATGATAATCATAAGCTCTTAGGCAACGGTATGCTGTTTCCTTTTGATTTGATTTGATTTATTCACCAGATGAATTACAGTAAATATACATATTTGAATATAATCTGGCGGGAGTAAAACCCCAGGGGCTTGTTATATCCCTTTTGATGCAGGTTTGTACATGTGTTACGGCGAATACAGGTTATGTAAATAAATATGTAAAAAGACATTGAATTGTTTGTACATGTGATATTAAACGAAGAAAACAAGAAAAGATTTAGATTGTTGTTGCATTGCAGTCGGGAGCCCAAGAGACTATTGTTGAGTTAGCAGTAATGATTTTATTTTGAATTTAAAAAGAGATTGAGAATTAATCTGTTTTAGAGTGGTTGGTAGTTTTATCAAACTGAGTTGAATTGTAAGAAATCAATAAAGTACATACGTAAATGGTTGCTTCATTTTTCTCCACTAATATTCGACTAACTTGCTAAATCAGCCCAAACATGAATATCAACTTATTTTATAATGTTATTAATCAGGATATTCCTTATTGGCATTGTTACAGGTCCAAGGATAGTCGTATTCATATTGGTCCGAGGCCGAAGACCGAGGGCTAATACCGTACGGCTGTCCGAGGACCTGTGACAATGCCAATAGGGAATATCATGGTTAATGACAATTTTATTAATTGACTTTCAATGCTTTTTTTCATAAGATATTTATATAACTTAAAAATAATAGTGTTTTTATAGACATATTCGCAAGGAAAGTTGACTATTATTTTCTTAAAAAATTCTTTTAAAAAAACTAGGTGTAGTGTACCAAGAAACGCATATTGACACTCTCAATATTTCGACAAAGGTATATTTGACATCTTCAGGAACATTTTCCTGAAGATGGCCAATATACCTTTGTCGAAATATTGAGATTGTCAATATGCGTTTGTTGAATTTATGCGGAGTTACTTTGCTATTAAATTATGGTAAGCTATTCAGTGGATCAAGAAGTTAGTGTACCAACCAAGAGTTGTCCCCCTTTTGTACATAAAACATAGGAACATATTTCTTTATTTTTACAAATAATTAATAATGCAATTTTTAATTTATCTAATGGCATAGACGGAATATTTGTTTTTCTTTAACTGTACATTGGCTATTTTCTTATTTTCTGTGGATGATTTCAAGAAAAATGGCGTTTGAATTTTGAAGTGATAGCAATGAAACGGTCGCCATGTTCGATCTCGTATTGGCCCAGTCTATATTAGCCTAGTTTGTTCGTATTGGCCCTGGTAAGCCCTGTGCGAGTGTGACCGTTTCTCCGTATTTTGCCTATAACATTGAAAGCCAATGAATAAATCTTGGTACAAATATCCTGGCTTAGTCACAAAGTAATATGTTCTACAGTTAAACATCATCAAATTAAATACTAACCGATGAATTATTCTTAAATTACCGCATTTTCAACTTAGAACATATGACAATGAGTAATGACCCACATGAGGTTTATGAAAAATGGCGCACAACGTGCTTTACCATGGGGGCGAGAGGTAAAGCACATTTCCTAACAACATTAAATCTACATTCCCAGAGCCTAAGAACTGTAAAATATGCATGCATTAAGAGTTCTTGACTTTGTTAGAATAATTACACTGATTATTAACTCAGATGGTTGTACATACCTGGCAAAAATGAGAGTTAAGATGGTTTAAAATTTATAACCGAATCATTTATTGGCGGCAAGCAGACAGTGACTTCCGAACGGCGCGCGCATATCAGTCCGGCAAAACCATCTTCACGATTTCCAGTACCAGGTTGACAGTATTAAGTTAGCTCCCTTAGACTACTATTGAGAGGGCAGTCTTGCTGGATAGAGAGGGCAGTCTCGCTGGATAGAGAGGGCAGTCTCGCTGGATAGAGAGGGCAGTCTCGCTGGATAAAGAGGACAGTCTCGCTGGATAGAGAGGACAGTCTCGCTGGATAGAGAGGGCAGTCTCGCTGGATAGAGAGGGCAGTCTCGCTGGATAGAGAGGGCAGTCTCGCTGGATAGAGAGGGCAGTCTCGCTGGATAGAGAGGGCAGTCTCGCAGGATAGAGAGGGCAGTCTCGCTGGATAGAGAGGGCAGTCTCGCTGGATAAAGAGGACAGTCTCGCTGAATAGAGAGGACAGTCTCGCTGGATAGAGAGGGCAGTCTCGCTGGATAGAGAGGACAGTCTCGATGGATAGAGAGGACAGTCTCGCTGGATAGAGAGGGCAGTCTCGCTGAATAGAGAGGACAGTCTCGCTGGATAGAGAGGACAGTCTCGATGGATAGTGAGGACAGTCTCGCTGGATAGAGAGGGCAGTCTCGCTGGATAGAGAGGACAGTCTCGCTGGATAGAGAGGGCAGTCTCGCTGGATAGAGAGGACAGTCTCGATGGATAGAGAGGGCAGTCTCGCTGGATAGAGAGGGCAGTCTAGCTGGATAGAGAGGACAGTCTTGCTGGATAGAGAGGGCAGTCTTGCTGGATAGAGAGGACAGTCTCGCTGGATAGAGAGGGCAGTCTCGCTGGATAGAGAGGACAGTCTTGCTGGATAGAGAGGGCAGTCTTGCTGGATAGAGAGGACAGTCTTGCTGGATAGAGAGGGCAGTCTTGCTGGATAGAGAGGACAGTCTCGCTGGATAGAGAGGACAGTCTTGATGGATAGAGAGGGCAGTCTTGCTGGATAGAGAGGACAGTCTCGTTGGATAGAGAGGGCAGTCTCGCTGGATAGAGAGGACAGTCTTGCTGGATAGAGAGGGCAGTCTTGCTGGATAGAGAGGACAGTCTTGCTGGATAGAGAGGGCAGTCTTGCTGGATAGAGAGGGCAGCCTCGCTGGATAGAGAGGGCAGTCTCCCTGGATAGAGAGGACAGTCTCGCTTGATAGAGAGGGCAGTCTCGATGGATAGAGAGGGCAGTCTTGCTGGATAGAGAGGGCAGTCTCGCTGGATAGAGAGGACAGTCTCGCTTGATAGAGAGGGCAGTCTCGCTTGATAGAGAGTGCAGTCTCGATGGATAGAGAGGGCAGTCTCGCTGGATAGAGAGGACAGTCTCGCTTGATAGAGAGGGCAGTCTCGATGGAGAGAGAGGGCAGTCTCCCTGGATAGAGAGGACAGTCTCGCTTGATAGAGAGGGCAGTCTCGATGGATAGAGAGGGCAGTCTCGCTGGATAGAGAGGGCAGCCTCGCTGGATAGAGAGGGCAGTCTCGCTGGATAGAGAGGGCAGTCTCGCTGGATAGAGAGGGCAGCCTCGCTGGATAGAGAGGGCAGTCTTGCTGGATAGAGAGGGCAGTCTCGCTGGATAGAGAGGGCAGTCTCGCTTGATAGAGAGGGCAGTCTCGCTGGATAGAGAGGGCAGTCTCGCAGGATAGAGAGGGCAGTCTCGATGGATAGAGGGGGCAGTCTCGCTGGATAGAGAGGACAGTCTCGCTGGATAGAGAGGGCAGTCTCCTTTGATAGAGGGGGCAGTCTCGATGGATAGATAAGGCAGTCTCGATGGATAGAGAGGGCAGTCTCGCTGGATAGAGAGGGAAGTTCCGCTGGATAGAGAGAGCACAACTGTTAGATGCTCGACATATATGAGAGTCCCGCTGGATACTGAGAGCAACTCCCACGGATACATAAATCATTCTCATTGGGTACAGCGGATAGTCCTATATAGAGTTGTCCCATGGATATAGAACGTTGTCCCGTTGGATACAGACAGCAGTCCCATGGACGCAGAGGTGTCCCGTAGAAAACATTTTTTGTCGTTTTCTTTATCCGTGATAGCTTAAATCACTTGGACAGATTTACTTCGTCAGCAGTCCCACTGGTGAAACACGGGCTAAATATGTCGATAACTTGTCCAGAAACCGATAAAGAATCAAAAGACTGCCTTCCTGTAATGACGTCAAAGCTGAAGAAATTTTTTTAAGGGGAGTTGACTTCGGGCTGCAATATCTGCATAACTATGAGTGGCATACAAGTAATCATCAGATGTAATTAAAGGTAAGGAAAAGCTTTTTTTCATGGAAATTATCGACATTTCAGCATTCAGTTGATTGATTGATGTTTAACGCCGATTATTTCACTTATTTGGCGGCGTTACTTGGTTTAGTGGTGGGCTCTTTTGCCGCAGGAAACAACTGGCATTCTGCGATTACATGTATCTCTCAACTCTTCCACATACGGCGATCGAGAGAAAATCAGCTCAGAAAATTTTGCAATTTTATTTGGTCTGAGGTGGTTCAGCATTTGGGATAACCTTTGGGATAAGTAACACGAGCGGCTAGGAAAAATTCATTGAAATTGAATTACCTTATTGCTCGTAGTTTCTATCAAAACTGCAAAATGAGAGCTTTCCGTTGGTATCAGTATCAGGGATGTACATTAAAGTGGCATGAGCTGCCGAAATTCACACTTTTTACATAATTTCTGATCGTCACGACAGTAAGAGGCTTGAAGGCCATCGAAAAACTAAATGATTGGCTTTGGAGTGAGGAAAATCCATACAGTATGTGGCCTGTACGAACCGAAAACGTAAACAAAATTTAAATAACCGGGACGACCATTCATTCATTCTAAGCCAAAGTTAGTTCAAAACAATACTTTATCGTTCATTATCGTACACGTTTTGAGAAAAATAGCCAATAATTTCAACATTCTGTATTAACGTCAAAATATCAACATTCTGGCCGCTCATGCCACTTTAAAGTAGTTTTTATGAACACCAAAGCTCTCAAATTTACTCATTTCAATGAAACAGAATGAGCTAATTGTTGGTCATTTTTATCAAAATGTACAAAACAAGAGCTTTCTATAAGCAGCACCCCACCTAAAAATCGAACTAATACATCCCGCCTATTTAAACTTCGTCCGTTATTACCACACTCCATCGGTTTGAAGGGTTACTGATTTTATCATTTTGTTTCATTTTAACGTCAATCCTTTATTTTTTCAAGGTAATTCTAACGCTGAACTTATCCTGACAATCAACATTTCTGAAATTAAAATCCGAACTTTTGACAGCCCATGTCACTTTAGTGATAACTGACAAAATGTCTAAGACGTGCAAAAAGTAATTGGCAATAAAGAAAAGCATTGCTAAATTCTTATGGAATTTTGTTTGTTATTTAAAAACTCGAGCCTGGGGGCTAGGGCCTATGTATTTTTGAAAACAAAAATTCAGTTGTTCACAATAATGGGATTTCTAAACTCAAATTCAATATGTTTGTCTTAGATAAACCACTTACATAACGTCAGTTATCAGAGAGAAAATCTAGAATCTTTTGTCCACGAAACGCCGTTGGAGAAACGCTACAAGAAATATTATTTTAAAGAAGGGTTTGGCAATTTCAATGTTGCCTTTAATTTATATTTTGCTATAAGGAATTGCGAATAATTAAATACGGGGACAATACGTTAACATCTTTATTGGACGAGGAAATAAAAATGTTTTTGTTCGCTTTGAGGAAATTATTGAATATAATTTCAATGGTTATGTCATTAAATGCCCCTTTTAACAAATAGTAATTAATCAAGGTTACTAATGGATTTTTTCTAATGAAGCGGAAATAAAGATCAACGACCCCTACCCCTTCAAAAAGGGTATATAAACCTTGTAAGATTCGTCTCCTCACATATTACCACAGAGGCTTCAGAGAAAGGATTCGTAAGTAAATTTCTTTAAGCTGACATCTTAAATGTTCATGAAGTCGATTATATATTCGAAAACGTAACTGCCTAAAACCCTAGAAGTTTGCTAAACCTAATGCCATACAAAATTCTGTTTACATTAAAACTTCAGAACGTTTTGACATTAATTTTTGTATTTTTTAATTTCAAATTGAAAAAGGTTGATTGGTTAAGCACGTTCAATGTAAACAAACTCTGAGCTTGGGCATCCGCACAGCCGTCGATGCAAGCTAATAGTAGAATTATTTTAGGACTTTTTGGCTTGAGGGATATAATATTAGTTACAGGGTTTGTTCGAGGGGGGATACGGAAATATATGGGGTCAGTAAACCGATATTGGGCGAGGCGTCAACCCATATATTTCCGTATCCCCCCTCGAACAAACCCTGTAACGAATTTATCCCACCGAAGACCTAACTTGTACGATATGCAAGCCTTCTTTCTGAAAATTGGTTTTCATAAAAGGCAGAAAGTGAACTCCGAAAGGTATTTTCTAATGTGTATGGCACGAACAGACACGACTGGCAAGCGTCTAGACATGACGTCACAAGCCATATATGGATCAGCACGGCGACGTAATATGGAAATATACAGGGTCTCCACATGACTGGTTTGAACCAATCAACAGGAAGTATTAAGTGTGAGGTGGGATAAGTAATAAATTTGGGGCCTGAACGACCTGGAATAAGTGTAATCTGATGTACAGGTTGTGTTCGGGATGTGTATGCTTTTACATGATGCGCCATTTTTATACACTATAAATATAACTTGACGTACATAATTTGTCCCAGTTTTAATTGCAGCAAGCTCGTGTAAATTTGCTTTCTTAGCCAATGTCACAAATGCTACAGCGTGCTTAAAAGTATTTTTTTGTGTGTTTTCCTGAAATTTGCTTCGAAAAGTCGAGTATAAAGTATTCTGTACATAGGCAAGCTCTGCACGCTGTTTTAAAATCTATTTCTTTAGATTAACGTTTTGATACATTTTCTTTTAACAGCCTGAAAGTCAAGATGAAGACTGCGTTAGTTTGTCTCGTATTGTTCGCCATGTTCATCGCCATGACCTCTGCCGATGAAGTCATATCATCCGATTCCAGTTCGAACTTGGAGCGTACCAAGCTGAAGGTCAGCTCACAATGTTATTACTGGGAGTAAAGTTCTTTACCAAATATTTATGGTCGTCTTCGCTCACTCCGTGGATTCTCTTTCCTTATAAACAATAAAACAAAATGCTTGGGAAATCATTAGTCTATGTTGAGTATTTCTCAGTGAATCTCTGAACACGAAAAGTATAAACTATAACAAATCTTTATTTCATTGGTCACCATCGGGTATCTATGTGATAAGTGCTGAATTTAAAAAGATTTGTATGATTTTGGTTTGCAGGGAACGGGTGACCGGAAACTACGTGTGAAGCGTGGCTCGTGCACGTGGTGGTTCCAATGGCGTATAACAGGCAAAAACGTGAACAGTTCTTTCATTACACAGATGAGGTTTTGACACCAAATATGCTGCCCGCAATGGACCTCCGTAGGGAACTTGTTCAGCTCGACAACGCTCGGCCGCACACAGCTCGTGCCACTGTTGAATTTCTAGCCAACCAGAACGTAACAGTGCTCCCCTGGCCGTCCAAATCACCAGATTTGAACCCAATAGAACATTTTTGGGATGATTTGGATAGACGCGTGCGCAGTCGTCATCCAGCGCCGGAAACTCTGCAAGAACTGCAGCAGGCTCTTGAGCAAGAATGGAGGAGAATTCCGCAAAACCGTATTCGTCGATTGATTGTGTCTATGCCGAGACAGGTCCGTGCTGTGTTACAGGTTAATGGTGGACACAACAGATATTGACGTTGTAGTGACGTCATCTGAGCGCTATGAACTTTAATGTGATAAATTTTTACATGTGAATGGACTATAAAGTCTGAACAACCAGTCTGCCAAATTTCAGTGTAATGTGATGCTTATTTCTGTATTAAAATGATGTTGAAAATATTATACATTCCCCGAACGTCCCAATTATAAGTGCATCCCAGCTAATTGAGTTTTGACATTCGAGTTCACTTGTAGCAACCCTCTCTGTCATTCTTGAGGCCATGATCCTGCCTCCGCCACTAAGTTTTGGACAATATTTGCAAAACCCAAGCTATTAAAAGTTAACGCTATAAACCAGGCTCCGAAGAAATTATTAACCCACCTGTTAGAACAGGCTAGCCAACAAGCCGAGTGATGCATGCAATCGTTCATATTTCAGAAAAAAAAAACACCGTCAGCATCGCGTGTGTGATCCGCCATCTTCTTTTGTTGTATTAATCTTGCCAACGGTCTCGCTTTCGATATCACTTTTTGCCTTGATTTTATAAACTGAAGAAAGCGTAAGTTTGCCATGAAACTTACAATTTTACCCATATTGAAGCCTAAGACAAACCAATATGGGTGTTTCAAGAGCTGTCATCGTTTTTTGTACGGATCTTAAAAAACTAAAATTTCGCATTTGTGAGTATATCTGTTGAAATATGAATGAAACAACTTAAATTGAAAATTGAAAGCAAACCATTCCAAAAAGATACGCAAAATTGGTTTTCTTCAGTTTATATTTTTTTGAAAAAGTCCCCCGAAATGCCAAAATACAAGTTGTCACGTGGGTCCAAATATGGCCGTCACCTCGCTATGTCAAATACCGGGCTATAAGCTATATTCTCGTTCAACGGCTCAGAGGAGAGGTGGGGGTGTTGCACTTTATATAAATAACAATACTTTATCATGTAGAGTTCGAGACGACCTCACAATTTTTGACGAAATCGCTGGCTTTGAGTCTTTGTTTGTTGAAATGTCTATAGGAAATGATATTTACTTAGTAGGCATTATCTATCGCCCTCCGGCTTCAGATGTTAATAAATTTAACGGCATTATGTCGGACTTGCTTCAAAATGTTAGATCAAAAATGCTTTATTTTAGGTGATTTCAACATAGACTTGTTCAAAACTGATACACACACTCCATCCAAAAATTTCTTAGAATTACTCAAATCGAGCTTCTTCCAGTAATTAATAAACCAACACGAGTCAGCAACTCCTGCGCAACTCTTATATACAATATATTTACAAACTTCCATGAACGCAACGTTTTCTCCGGCATTTTTCTTACAGATTTGTCTGATCATTTTCCAATTTTTAGTATATTTTCCTCTACAGTCCACCACAATGCCAATCCCCAAACATTCTCATACAGAAAGAAATCTTCAGAACAGGACGAGTTATTCAAAATTGCCTTACAAGACACTGACTGGTCTGACATATTCAGTTGCAATAATGTTAATGACGCCTGGGCGTCCTTCGTAAATAAATTCAGCATAATATACAATAGAATATACCCATTAGTTTACTTTAATAACAGTTCTCTAAAGACCCGTAAGCCTTGGATATCGCATGGTATCCTAAAATCAATATACGAGAAAAACAAACTTTACCGCAAACAACTCATATCATGTAACCCAAATGACAAAGCATTATATAGGAAATACAGAAACAAACTCAACTCTCTTCTACGTGTATCTCGAAAATCTTACTTTGAGGAAAAGTTTAACAAAAACAACAATGATGTTAAAGATACCTGGAAAGTGGTTAGAGAACTCCTTGGAAGGAATAAGACACCGGAAGCATGTAAAGCTCTTGAAATAAATAATAAAAAAACAACAAATAAATCATCTATTGCTGACCACTTTAATGAATATTTTACTACCGTTGCATCAAAATTAGAATCTCGTATTCCTGAAACAATGGGTAAATTTCAAGATTTTTTGGGACCCCCGCGAGATAATGAGTTCAACATGCCTTTAATTACCCCAAAGACTGTTGCCTCAACAATACTTGACCTCAAATCATCTTCCCCTGGAACTGAAGGAAATCAAGAATGTCCACAATATTATATGCCACCCGCTTACTTACCTAATTAACCTATCATTTACGAAAGGCATATTCCCTGACTGTTTAAAAAATGCCAAAGTTACCCCAGTACTAAAAAAAGGAATGAATGTTTCTCTGAAAATTATCGACCAATTTCAGTCTTGAATAGTTTTGGTAAAATAATTGATAAAATATTAGTAAATAATATGAATACATTTATCGAAGACAACAAAATTTTAACAACTTGTCAGTATGGATTTCGAACCGCTCATTCGACAGAACATGCATCAACCGTTCTGTATGATAATTTGATAAGAGCCAAAGAAAAAAATATGTTACCTTTATTACTTTTCTGGACTTATCAAAAGCCTTCGACACTGTCAACCATTCTATATTGCTAAAAAAAACTCAACTTTTATGACTTTTATGCGGTAGCGTTAATTCTTGGGCCAAAAGATATCTTTCTGATCGAACCCAACACGTCTGTGTAGATGGCGTGAAGTCTTCAAATAGAAATATAGCATGTGGCGTGCCCCAAGGCCCGATTGTGGGTCCTCTTATGTTTTTGCTTTATATAAATAATATAGTTTTGGCATCAAACAGTCTACAATTTATTTTATTTGCCGACGATACCAGCATATATTGTTCTTTTGCAGATATCAATGAGGCATTTAACACTGTGTCAATAGAGCTTAAAAATATTCATTCTTGGTTATGTGCCAATAGATTATCCCTAAACATTGCGAAAACCAAATGTATGCTCATCAAACCAGCAAAACGCAATGTTCAATATTTAAATACTTTACTAAACAAGTTAAAAATTAACAAGGCAGGGGGTCCTGATCATATCACAAATTTCATGTTAAAACATGCCTCAAAGTCAATTTCTCCCTCATCGTGTGAATTATTAAATTATTCCCTAACAACAAGTACTTTTCCTTCTGACTGGAATCTTACAAACGTTAGCCCAGTTTTCAAACAAGGAGATAGACATCAATTAACTAATTACAGACCTATCTATCTGCTATCGAAAATTTTAGAAAAAATAGTATATAAAGTTTGTATGATTATCTGACCAATAATAACTTGCTAATACCTAATAACTCTGGCTTCAAACAATGTGACTCTACTGTAAATCGACTGTTGAAAATTGTTCATGATATTTATGAAAGCCTTGGCAAAGGAAAGGATGTATGTCTGGTGTTCCTTGATGTGAGCAAGGCATTCGATAAAGTGTGGCATGACGGTTTGTTGTTCAAACTTCGACAGTTGGGAGTTGTGGATCCAATCTTAAGCTGGATTCAAAGCAGGATAGAGACACACAAGTGCGGCTACACGTGGACTCAATTAAGGTGAAAAATAGTAAGACGGCATGGATAATCTCCCTTACACCGTCAAGTGGGGGAAAATAGGCCTTTACAGTGTTCATAAATATAGAACACCGCTGAACTGTAAGGCCCTGGAAATACAACAACATCATCGCCGTACACAGCTCCAGTTCTGTCATTCGACGAAAATAAGGCTTAACAGCCAGTGAGAAATACCAAAGAAATGATCTGAGACGTGAGAAAGTATTAGATGTATTCTCTCGAGTGGTGGCAGGATGGTAAGGAAGGGATCTGCATGGGAAAAACCAACCGCATCGCCTGGTACTCACGATGCAAAATGACCCATCTTCTTTCACTTTCAAAACAAATCGTTATGTATTTTATTGGTGTTAATATAGTAAGTATAGGCTCTTTTATCGCTTGATGATCGGAATACATGAGAATATCTTCATTTTGGCAGCCCATGCCGTTTAAAATAGATTTGTAGAAATCCGTACTCTTTGAGACTGTAACCTGGCAAAAATGAGAATTAACAAGACGGTTTGATATTTATAACAGAATTCTTTATTGGCGGCAAGCAGACAGTGACTTCCCATAAAAGAAGAATGGGAGTAACAATACAATGATAATTAGTTAATTACTGTACAATGGAAGTAATAATACAATGAATGATAATCATAAGCTCTTAGGCAACGGTATGCTGTTTCCTTTTGATTTGATTTGATTTATTCACCAGATGAATTACAGTAAATATACATATTTGAATATAATCTGGCGGGAGTAAAACCCCAGGGGCTTGTTATATCCCTTTTGATGCAGGTTTGTACATGTGTTACGGCGAATACAGGTTATGTAAATAAATATGTAAAAAGACATTGAATTGTTTGTACATGTGATATTAAACGAAGAAAACAAGAAAAGATTTAGATTGTTGTTGCATTGCAGTCGGGAGCCCAAGAGACTATTGTTGAGTTAGCAGTAATGATTTTATTTTGAATTTAAAAAGAGATTGAGAATTAATCTGTTTTAGAGTGGTTGGTAGTTTTATCAAACTGAGTTGAATTGTAAGAAATCAATAAAGTACATACGTAAATGGTTGCTTCATTTTTCTCCACTAATATTCGACTAACTTGCTAAATCAGCCCAAACATGAATATCAACTTATTTTATAATGTTATTAATCAGGATATTCCTTATTGGCATTGTTACAGGTCCAAGGATAGTCGTATTCATATTGGTCCGAGGCCGAAGACCGAGGGCTAATACCGTACGGCTGTCCGAGGACCTGTGACAATGCCAATAGGGAATATCATGGTTAATGACAATTTTATTAATTGACTTTCAATGCTTTTTTTCATAAGATATTTATATAACTTAAAAATAATAGTGTTTTTATAGACATATTCGCAAGGAAAGTTGACTATTATTTTCTTAAAAAATTCTTTTAAAAAAACTAGGTGTAGTGTACCAAGAAACGCATATTGACACTCTCAATATTTCGACAAAGGTATATTTGACATCTTCAGGAACATTTTCCTGAAGATGGCCAATATACCTTTGTCGAAATATTGAGATTGTCAATATGCGTTTGTTGAATTTATGCGGAGTTACTTTGCTATTAAATTATGGTAAGCTATTCAGTGGATCAAGAAGTTAGTGTACCAACCAAGAGTTGTCCCCCTTTTGTACATAAAACATAGGAACATATTTCTTTATTTTTACAAATAATTAATAATGCAATTTTTAATTTATCTAATGGCATAGACGGAATATTTGTTTTTCTTTAACTGTACATTGGCTATTTTCTTATTTTCTGTGGATGATTTCAAGAAAAATGGCGTTTGAATTTTGAAGTGATAGCAATGAAACGGTCGCCATGTTCGATCTCGTATTGGCCCAGTCTATATTAGCCTAGTTTGTTCGTATTGGCCCTGGTAAGCCCTGTGCGAGTGTGACCGTTTCTCCGTATTTTGCCTATAACATTGAAAGCCAATGAATAAATCTTGGTACAAATATCCTGGCTTAGTCACAAAGTAATATGTTCTACAGTTAAACATCATCAAATTAAATACTAACCGATGAATTATTCTTAAATTACCGCATTTTCAACTTAGAACATATGACAATGAGTAATGACCCACATGAGGTTTATGAAAAATGGCGCACAACGTGCTTTACCATGGGGGCGAGAGGTAAAGCACATTTCCTAACAACATTAAATCTACATTCCCAGAGCCTAAGAACTGTAAAATATGCATGCATTAAGAGTTCTTGACTTTGTTAGAATAATTACACTGATTATTAACTCAGATGGTTGTACATACCTGGCAAAAATGAGAGTTAAGATGGTTTAAAATTTATAACCGAATCATTTATTGGCGGCAAGCAGACAGTGACTTCCGAACGGCGCGCGCATATCAGTCCGGCAAAACCATCTTCACGATTTCCAGTACCAGGTTGACAGTATTAAGTTAGCTCCCTTAGACTACTATTGAGAGGGCAGTCTTGCTGGATAGAGAGGGCAGTCTCGCTGGATAGAGAGGGCAGTCTCGCTGGATAGAGAGGGCAGTCTCGCTGGATAAAGAGGACAGTCTCGCTGGATAGAGAGGACAGTCTCGCTGGATAGAGAGGGCAGTCTCGCTGGATAGAGAGGGCAGTCTCGCTGGATAGAGAGGGCAGTCTCGCTGGATAGAGAGGGCAGTCTCGCTGGATAGAGAGGGCAGTCTCGCAGGATAGAGAGGGCAGTCTCGCTGGATAGAGAGGGCAGTCTCGCTGGATAAAGAGGACAGTCTCGCTGAATAGAGAGGACAGTCTCGCTGGATAGAGAGGGCAGTCTCGCTGGATAGAGAGGACAGTCTCGATGGATAGAGAGGACAGTCTCGCTGGATAGAGAGGGCAGTCTCGCTGAATAGAGAGGACAGTCTCGCTGGATAGAGAGGACAGTCTCGATGGATAGTGAGGACAGTCTCGCTGGATAGAGAGGGCAGTCTCGCTGGATAGAGAGGACAGTCTCGCTGGATAGAGAGGGCAGTCTCGCTGGATAGAGAGGACAGTCTCGATGGATAGAGAGGGCAGTCTCGCTGGATAGAGAGGGCAGTCTAGCTGGATAGAGAGGACAGTCTTGCTGGATAGAGAGGGCAGTCTTGCTGGATAGAGAGGACAGTCTCGCTGGATAGAGAGGGCAGTCTCGCTGGATAGAGAGGACAGTCTTGCTGGATAGAGAGGGCAGTCTTGCTGGATAGAGAGGACAGTCTTGCTGGATAGAGAGGGCAGTCTTGCTGGATAGAGAGGACAGTCTCGCTGGATAGAGAGGACAGTCTTGATGGATAGAGAGGGCAGTCTTGCTGGATAGAGAGGACAGTCTCGTTGGATAGAGAGGGCAGTCTCGCTGGATAGAGAGGACAGTCTTGCTGGATAGAGAGGGCAGTCTTGCTGGATAGAGAGGACAGTCTTGCTGGATAGAGAGGGCAGTCTTGCTGGATAGAGAGGGCAGCCTCGCTGGATAGAGAGGGCAGTCTCCCTGGATAGAGAGGACAGTCTCGCTTGATAGAGAGGGCAGTCTCGATGGATAGAGAGGGCAGTCTTGCTGGATAGAGAGGGCAGTCTCGCTGGATAGAGAGGACAGTCTCGCTTGATAGAGAGGGCAGTCTCGCTTGATAGAGAGTGCAGTCTCGATGGATAGAGAGGGCAGTCTCGCTGGATAGAGAGGACAGTCTCGCTTGATAGAGAGGGCAGTCTCGATGGAGAGAGAGGGCAGTCTCCCTGGATAGAGAGGACAGTCTCGCTTGATAGAGAGGGCAGTCTCGATGGATAGAGAGGGCAGTCTCGCTGGATAGAGAGGGCAGCCTCGCTGGATAGAGAGGGCAGTCTCGCTGGATAGAGAGGGCAGTCTCGCTGGATAGAGAGGGCAGCCTCGCTGGATAGAGAGGGCAGTCTTGCTGGATAGAGAGGGCAGTCTCACTGGATAGAGAGGGCAGTCTCGCTTGATAGAGAGGGCAGTCTCGCTGGATAGAGAGGGCAGTCTCGCAGGATAGAGAGGGCAGTCTCGATGGATAGAGGGGGCAGTCTCGCTGGATAGAGAGGACAGTCTCGCTGGATAGAGAGGGCAGTCTCCTTTGATAGAGGGGGCAGTCTCGATGGATAGATAAGGCAGTCTCGATGGATAGAGAGGGCAGTCTCGCTGGATAGAGAGGGAAGTTCCGCTGGATAGAGAGAGCACAACTGTTAGATGCTCGACATATATGAGAGTCCCGCTGGATACTGAGAGCAACTCCCACGGATACATAAATCATTCTCATTGGGTACAGCGGATAGTCCTATATAGAGTTGTCCCATGGATATAGAACGTTGTCCCGTTGGATACAGACAGCAGTCCCATGGACGCAGAGGTGTCCCGTAGAAAACATTTTTTGTCGTTTTCTTTATCCGTGATAGCTTAAATCACTTGGACAGATTTACTTCGTCAGCAGTCCCACTGGTGAAACACGGGCTAAATATGTCGATAACTTGTCCAGAAACCGATAAAGAATCAAAAGACTGCCTTCCTGTAATGACGTCAAAGCTGAAGAAATTTTTTTAAGGGGAGTTGACTTCGGGCTGCAATATCTGCATAACTATGAGTGGCATACAAGTAATCATCAGATGTAATTAAAGGTAAGGAAAAGCTTTTTTTCATGGAAATTATCGACATTTCAGCATTCAGTTGATTGATTGATGTTTAACGCCGATTATTTCACTTATTTGGCGGCGTTACTTGGTTTAGTGGTGGGCTCTTTTGCCGCAGGAAACAACTGGCATTCTGCGATTACATGTATCTCTCAACTCTTCCACATACGGCGATCGAGAGAAAATCAGCTCAGAAAATTTTGCAATTTTATTTGGTCTGAGGTGGTTCAGCATTTGGGATAACCTTTGGGATAAGTAACACGAGCGGCTAGGAAAAATTCATTGAAATTGAATTACCTTATTGCTCGTAGTTTCTATCAAAACTGCAAAATGAGAGCTTTCCGTTGGTATCAGTATCAGGGATGTACATTAAAGTGGCATGAGCTGCCGAAATTCACACTTTTTACATAATTTCTGATCGTCACGACAGTAAGAGGCTTGAAGGCCATCGAAAAACTAAATGATTGGCTTTGGAGTGAGGAAAATCCATACAGTATGTGGCCTGTACGAACCGAAAACGTAAACAAAATTTAAATAACCGGGACGACCATTCATTCATTCTAAGCCAAAGTTAGTTCAAAACAATACTTTATCGTTCATTATCGTACACGTTTTGAGAAAAATAGCCAATAATTTCAACATTCTGTATTAACGTCAAAATATCAACATTCTGGCCGCTCATGCCACTTTAAAGTAGTTTTTATGAACACCAAAGCTCTCAAATTTACTCATTTCAATGAAACAGAATGAGCTAATTGTTGGTCATTTTTATCAAAATGTACAAAACAAGAGCTTTCTATAAGCAGCACCCCACCTAAAAATCGAACTAATACATCCCGCCTATTTAAACTTCGTCCGTTATTACCACACTCCATCGGTTTGAAGGGTTACTGATTTTATCATTTTGTTTCATTTCAACGTCAATCCTTTATTTTTTCAAGGTAATTCTAACGCTGAACTTATCCTGACAATCAACATTTCTGAAATTAAAATCCGAACTTTTGACAGCCCATGTCACTTTAGTGATAACTGACAAAATGTCTAAGACGTGCAAAAAGTAATTGGCAATAAAGAAAAGCATTGCTAAATTCTTATGGAATTTTGTTTGTTATTTAAAAACTCGAGCCTGGGGGCTAGGGCCTATGTATTTTTGAAAACAAAAATTCAGTTGTTCACAATAATGGGATTTCTAAACTCAAATTCAATATGTTTGTCTTAGATAAACCACTTACATAACGTCAGTTATCAGAGAGAAAATCTAGAATCTTTTGTCCACGAAACGCCGTTGGAGAAACGCTACAAGAAATATTATTTTAAAGAAGGGTTTGGCAATTTCAATGTTGCCTTTAATTTATATTTTGCTATAAGGAATTGCGAATAATTAAATACGGGGACAATACGTTAACATCTTTATTGGACGAGGAAATAAAAATGTTTTTGTTCGCTTTGAGGAAATTATTGAATATAATTTCAATGGTTATGTCATTAAATGCCCCTTTTAACAAATAGTAATTAATCAAGGTTACTAATGGATTTTTTCTAATGAAGCGGAAATAAAGATCAACGACCCCTACCCCTTCAAAAAGGGTATATAAACCTTGTAAGATTCGTCTCCTCACATATTACCACAGAGGCTTCAGAGAAAGGATTCGTAAGTAAATTTCTTTAAGCTGACATCTTAAATGTTCATGAAGTCGATTATATATTCGAAAACGTAACTGCCTAAAACCCTAGAAGTTTGCTAAACCTAATGCCATACAAAATTCTGTTTACATTAAAACTTCAGAACGTTTTGACATTAATTTTTGTATTTTTTAATTTCAAATTGAAAAAGGTTGATTGGTTAAGCACGTTCAATGTAAACAAACTCTGAGCTTGGGCATCCGCACAGCCGTCGATGCAAGCTAATAGTAGAATTATTTTAGGACTTTTTGGCTTGAGGGATATAATATTAGTTACAGGGTTTGTTCGAGGGGGGATACGGAAATATATGGGGTCAGTAAACCGATATTGGGCGAGGCGTCAACCCATATATTTCCGTATCCCCCCTCGAACAAACCCTGTAACGAATTTATCCCACCGAAGACCTAACTTGTACGATATGCAAGCCTTCTTTCTGAAAATTGGTTTTCATAAAAGGCAGAAAGTGAACTCCGAAAGGTATTTTCTAATGTGTATGGCACGAACAGACACGACTGGCAAGCGTCTAGACATGACGTCACAAGCCATATATGGATCAGCACGGCGACGTAATATGGAAATATACAGGGTCTCCACATGACTGGTTTGAACCAATCAACAGGAAGTATTAAGTGTGAGGTGGGATAAGTAATAAATTTGGGGCCTGAACGACCTGGAATAAGTGTAATCTGATGTACAGGTTGTGTTCGGGATGTGTATGCTTTTACATGATGCGCCATTTTTATACACTATAAATATAACTTGACGTACATAATTTGTCCCAGTTTTAATTGCAGCAAGCTCGTGTAAATTTGCTTTCTTAGCCAATGTCACAAATGCTACAGCGTGCTTAAAAGTATTTTTTTGTGTGTTTTCCTGAAATTTGCTTCGAAAAGTCGAGTATAAAGTATTCTGTACATAGGCAAGCTCTGCACGCTGTTTTAAAATCTATTTCTTTAGATTAACGTTTTGATACATTTTCTTTTAACAGCCTGAAAGTCAAGATGAAGACTGCGTTAGTTTGTCTCGTATTGTTCGCCATGTTCATCGCCATGACCTCTGCCGATGAAGTCATATCATCCGATTCCAGTTCGAACTTGGAGCGTACCAAGCTGAAGGTCAGCTCACAATGTTATTACTGGGAGTAAAGTTCTTTACCAAATATTTATGGTCGTCTTCGCTCACTCCGTGGATTCTCTTTCCTTATAAACAATAAAACAAAATGCTTGGGAAATCATTAGTCTATGTTGAGTATTTCTCAGTGAATCTCTGAACACGAAAAGTATAAACTATAACAAATCTTTATTTCATTGGTCACCATCGGGTATCTATGTGATAAGTGCTGAATTTAAAAAGATTTGTATGATTTTGGTTTGCAGGGAACGGGTGACCGGAAACTACGTGTGAAGCGTGGCTCGTGCACGTGGTGGTTCCAATGGCGTATAACAGGCAAAAACGTGAACAGTTCTTTCATTACACAGATGAGGTTTTGACACCAAATATGCTGCCCGCAATGGACCTCCGTAGGGAACTTGTTCAGCTCGACAACGCTCGGCCGCACACAGCTCGTGCCACTGTTGAATTTCTAGCCAACCAGAACGTAACAGTGCTCCCCTGGCCGTCCAAATCACCAGATTTGAACCCAATAGAACATTTTTGGGATGATTTGGATAGACGCGTGCGCAGTCGTCATCCAGCGCCGGAAACTCTGCAAGAACTGCAGCAGGCTCTTGAGCAAGAATGGAGGAGAATTCCGCAAAACCGTATTCGTCGATTGATTGTGTCTATGCCGAGACAGGTCCGTGCTGTGTTACAGGTTAATGGTGGACACAACAGATATTGACGTTGTAGTGACGTCATCTGAGCGCTATGAACTTTAATGTGATAAATTTTTACATGTGAATGGACTATAAAGTCTGAACAACCAGTCTGCCAAATTTCAGTGTAATGTGATGCTTATTTCTGTATTAAAATGATGTTGAAAATATTATACATTCCCCGAACGTCCCAATTATAAGTGCATCCCAGCTAATTGAGTTTTGACATTCGAGTTCACTTGTAGCAACCCTCTCTGTCATTCTTGAGGCCATGATCCTGCCTCCGCCACTAAGTTTTGGACAATATTTGCAAAACCCAAGCTATTAAAAGTTAACGCTATAAACCAGGCTCCGAAGAAATTATTAACCCACCTGTTAGAACAGGCTAGCCAACAAGCCGAGTGATGCATGCAATCGTTCATATTTCAGAAAAAAAAAACACCGTCAGCATCGCGTGTGTAATCCGCCATCTTCTTTTGTTGTATTAATCTTGCCAACGGTCTCGCTTTCGATATCACTTTTTGCCTTGATTTTATAAACTGAAGAAAGCGTAAGTTTGCCATGAAACTTACAATTTTACCCATATTGAAGCCTAAGACAAACCAATATGGGTGTTTCAAGAGCTGTCATCGTTTTTTGTACGGATCTTAAAAAACTAAAATTTCGCATTTGTGAGTATATCTGTTGAAATATGAATGAAACAACTTAAATTGAAAATTGAAAGCAAACCATTCCAAAAAGATACGCAAAATTGGTTTTCTTCAGTTTATATTTTTTTGAAAAAGTCCCCCGAAATGCCAAAATACAAGTTGTCACGTGGGTCCAAATATGGCCGTCACCTCGCTATGTCAAATACCGGGCTATAAGCTATATTCTCGTTCAACGGCTCAGAGGAGAGGTGGGGGTGTTGCACTTTATATAAATAACAATACTTTATCATGTAGAGTTCGAGACGACCTCACAATTTTTGACGAAATCGCTGGCTTTGAGTCTTTGTTTGTTGAAATGTCTATAGGAAATGATATTTACTTAGTAGGCATTATCTATCGCCCTCCGGCTTCAGATGTTAATAAATTTAACGGCATTATGTCGGACTTGCTTCAAAATGTTAGATCAAAAATGCTTTATTTTAGGTGATTTCAACATAGACTTGTTCAAAACTGATACACACACTCCATCCAAAAATTTCTTAGAATTACTCAAATCGAGCTTCTTCCAGTAATTAATAAACCAACACGAGTCAGCAACTCCTGCGCAACTCTTATATACAATATATTTACAAACTTCCATGAACGCAACGTTTTCTCCGGCATTTTTCTTACAGATTTGTCTGATCATTTTCCAATTTTTAGTATATTTTCCTCTACAGTCCACCACAATGCCAATCCCCAAACATTCTCATACAGAAAGAAATCTTCAGAACAGGACGAGTTATTCAAAATTGCCTTACAAGACACTGACTGGTCTGACATATTCAGTTGCAATAATGTTAATGACGCCTGGGCGTCCTTCGTAAATAAATTCAGCATAATATACAATAGAATATACCCATTAGTTTACTTTAATAACAGTTCTCTAAAGACCCGTAAGCCTTGGATATCGCATGGTATCCTAAAATCAATATACGAGAAAAACAAACTTTACCGCAAACAACTCATATCATGTAACCCAAATGACAAAGCATTATATAGGAAATACAGAAACAAACTCAACTCTCTTCTACGTGTATCTCGAAAATCTTACTTTGAGGAAAAGTTTAACAAAAACAACAATGATGTTAAAGATACCTGGAAAGTGGTTAGAGAACTCCTTGGAAGGAATAAGACACCGGAAGCATGTAAAGCTCTTGAAATAAATAATAAAAAAACAACAAATAAATCATCTATTGCTGACCACTTTAATGAATATTTTACTACCGTTGCATCAAAATTAGAATCTCGTATTCCTGAAACAATGGGTAAATTTCAAGATTTTTTGGGACCCCCGCGAGATAATGAGTTCAACATGCCTTTAATTACCCCAAAGACTGTTGCCTCAACAATACTTGACCTCAAATCATCTTCCCCTGGAACTGAAGGAAATCAAGAATGTCCACAATATTATATGCCACCCGCTTACTTACCTAATTAACCTATCATTTACGAAAGGCATATTCCCTGACTGTTTAAAAAATGCCAAAGTTACCCCAGTACTAAAAAAAGGAATGAATGTTTCTCTGAAAATTATCGACCAATTTCAGTCTTGAATAGTTTTGGTAAAATAATTGATAAAATATTAGTAAATAATATGAATACATTTATCGAAGACAACAAAATTTTAACAACTTGTCAGTATGGATTTCGAACCGCTCATTCGACAGAACATGCATCAACCGTTCTGTATGATAATTTGATAAGAGCCAAAGAAAAAAATATGTTACCTTTATTACTTTTCTGGACTTATCAAAAGCCTTCGACACTGTCAACCATTCTATATTGCTAAAAAAAACTCAACTTTTATGACTTTTATGCGGTAGCGTTAATTCTTGGGCCAAAAGATATCTTTCTGATCGAACCCAACACGTCTGTGTAGATGGCGTGAAGTCTTCAAATAGAAATATAGCATGTGGCGTGCCCCAAGGCCCGATTGTGGGTCCTCTTATGTTTTTGCTTTATATAAATAATATAGTTTTGGCATCAAACAGTCTACAATTTATTTTATTTGCCGACGATACCAGCATATATTGTTCTTTTGCAGATATCAATGAGGCATTTAACACTGTGTCAATAGAGCTTAAAAATATTCATTCTTGGTTATGTGCCAATAGATTATCCCTAAACATTGCGAAAACCAAATGTATGCTCATCAAACCAGCAAAACGCAATGTTCAATATTTAAATACTTTACTAAACAAGTTAAAAATTAACAAGGCAGGGGGTCCTGATCATATCACAAATTTCATGTTAAAACATGCCTCAAAGTCAATTTCTCCCTCATCGTGTGAATTATTAAATTATTCCCTAACAACAAGTACTTTTCCTTCTGACTGGAATCTTACAAACGTTAGCCCAGTTTTCAAACAAGGAGATAGACATCAATTAACTAATTACAGACCTATCTATCTGCTATCGAAAATTTTAGAAAAAATAGTATATAAAGTTTGTATGATTATCTGACCAATAATAACTTGCTAATACCTAATAACTCTGGCTTCAAACAATGTGACTCTACTGTAAATCGACTGTTGAAAATTGTTCATGATATTTATGAAAGCCTTGGCAAAGGAAAGGATGTATGTCTGGTGTTCCTTGATGTGAGCAAGGCATTCGATAAAGTGTGGCATGACGGTTTGTTGTTCAAACTTCGACAGTTGGGAGTTGTGGATCCAATCTTAAGCTGGATTCAAAGCAGGATAGAGACACACAAGTGCGGCTACACGTGGACTCAGATAAGGTGAAAAATAGTAAGACGGCATGGATAATCTCCCTTACACCGTCAAGTGGGGGAAAATAGGCCTTTACAGTGTTCATAAATATAGAACACCGCTGAACTGTAAGGCCCTGGAAATACAACAACATCATCGCCGTACACAGCTCCAGTTCTGTCATTCGACGAAAATAAGGCTTAACAGCCAGTGAGAAATACCAAAGAAATGATCTGAGACGTGAGAAAGTATTAGATGTATTCTCTCGAGTGGTGGCAGGATGGTAAGGAAGGGATCTGCATGGGAAAAACCAACCGCATCGCCTGGTACTCACGATGCAAAATGACCCATCTTCTTTCACTTTCAAAACAAATCGTTATGTATTTTATTGGTGTTAATATAGTAAGTATAGGCTCTTTTATCGCTTGATGATCGGAATACATGAGAATATCTTCATTTTGGCAGCCCATGCCGTTTAAAATAGATTTGTAGAAATCCGTACTCTTTGAGACTGTAACCTGGCAAAAATGAGAATTAACAAGACGGTTTGATATTTATAACAGAATTCTTTATTGGCGGCAAGCAGACAGTGACTTCCCATAAAAGAAGAATGGGAGTAACAATACAATGATAATTAGTTAATTACTGTACAATGGAAGTAATAATACAATGAATGATAATCATAAGCTCTTAGGCAACGGTATGCTGTTTCCTTTTGATTTGATTTGATTTATTCACCAGATGAATTACAGTAAATATACATATTTGAATATAATCTGGCGGGAGTAAAACCCCAGGGGCTTGTTATATCCCTTTTGATGCAGGTTTGTACATGTGTTACGGCGAATACAGGTTATGTAAATAAATATGTAAAAAGACATTGAATTGTTTGTACATGTGATATTAAACGAAGAAAACAAGAAAAGATTTAGATTGTTGTTGCATTGCAGTCGGGAGCCCAAGAGACTATTGTTGAGTTAGCAGTAATGATTTTATTTTGAATTTAAAAAGAGATTGAGAATTAATCTGTTTTAGAGTGGTTGGTAGTTTTATCAAACTGAGTTGAATTGTAAGAAATCAATAAAGTACATACGTAAATGGTTGCTTCATTTTTCTCCACTAATATTCGACTAACTTGCTAAATCAGCCCAAACATGAATATCAACTTATTTTATAATGTTATTAATCAGGATATTCCTTATTGGCATTGTTACAGGTCCAAGGATAGTCGTATTCATATTGGTCCGAGGCCGAAGACCGAGGGCTAATACCGTACGGCTGTCCGAGGACCTGTGACAATGCCAATAGGGAATATCATGGTTAATGACAATTTTATTAATTGACTTTCAATGCTTTTTTTCATAAGATATTTATATAACTTAAAAATAATAGTGTTTTTATAGACATATTCGCAAGGAAAGTTGACTATTATTTTCTTAAAAAATTCTTTTAAAAAAACTAGGTGTAGTGTACCAAGAAACGCATATTGACACTCTCAATATTTCGACAAAGGTATATTTGACATCTTCAGGAACATTTTCCTGAAGATGGCCAATATACCTTTGTCGAAATATTGAGATTGTCAATATGCGTTTGTTGAATTTATGCGGAGTTACTTTGCTATTAAATTATGGTAAGCTATTCAGTGGATCAAGAAGTTAGTGTACCAACCAAGAGTTGTCCCCCTTTTGTACATAAAACATAGGAACATATTTCTTTATTTTTACAAATAATTAATAATGCAATTTTTAATTTATCTAATGGCATAGACGGAATATTTGTTTTTCTTTAACTGTACATTGGCTATTTTCTTATTTTCTGTGGATGATTTCAAGAAAAATGGCGTTTGAATTTTGAAGTGATAGCAATGAAACGGTCGCCATGTTCGATCTCGTATTGGCCCAGTCTATATTAGCCTAGTTTGTTCGTATTGGCCCTGGTAAGCCCTGTGCGAGTGTGACCGTTTCTCCGTATTTTGCCTATAACATTGAAAGCCAATGAATAAATCTTGGTACAAATATCCTGGCTTAGTCACAAAGTAATATGTTCTACAGTTAAACATCATCAAATTAAATACTAACCGATGAATTATTCTTAAATTACCGCATTTTCAACTTAGAACATATGACAATGAGTAATGACCCACATGAGGTTTATGAAAAATGGCGCACAACGTGCTTTACCATGGGGGCGAGAGGTAAAGCACATTTCCTAACAACATTAAATCTACATTCCCAGAGCCTAAGAACTGTAAAATATGCATGCATTAAGAGTTCTTGACTTTGTTAGAATAATTACACTGATTATTAACTCAGATGGTTGTACATACCTGGCAAAAATGAGAGTTAAGATGGTTTAAAATTTATAACCGAATCATTTATTGGCGGCAAGCAGACAGTGACTTCCGAACGGCGCGCGCATATCAGTCCGGCAAAACCATCTTCACGATTTCCAGTACCAGGTTGACAGTATTAAGTTAGCTCCCTTAGACTACTATTGAGAGGGCAGTCTTGCTGGATAGAGAGGGCAGTCTCGCTGGATAGAGAGGGCAGTCTCGCTGGATAGAGAGGGCAGTCTCGCTGGATAAAGAGGACAGTCTCGCTGGATAGAGAGGACAGTCTCGCTGGATAGAGAGGGCAGTCTCGCTGGATAGAGAGGGCAGTCTCGCTGGATAGAGAGGGCAGTCTCGCTGGATAGAGAGGGCAGTCTCGCTGGATAGAGAGGGCAGTCTCGCAGGATAGAGAGGGCAGTCTCGCTGGATAGAGAGGGCAGTCTCGCTGGATAAAGAGGACAGTCTCGCTGAATAGAGAGGACAGTCTCGCTGGATAGAGAGGGCAGTCTCGCTGGATAGAGAGGACAGTCTCGATGGATAGAGAGGACAGTCTCGCTGGATAGAGAGGGCAGTCTCGCTGAATAGAGAGGACAGTCTCGCTGGATAGAGAGGACAGTCTCGATGGATAGTGAGGACAGTCTCGCTGGATAGAGAGGGCAGTCTCGCTGGATAGAGAGGACAGTCTCGCTGGATAGAGAGGGCAGTCTCGCTGGATAGAGAGGACAGTCTCGATGGATAGAGAGGGCAGTCTCGCTGGATAGAGAGGGCAGTCTAGCTGGATAGAGAGGACAGTCTTGCTGGATAGAGAGGGCAGTCTTGCTGGATAGAGAGGACAGTCTCGCTGGATAGAGAGGGCAGTCTCGCTGGATAGAGAGGACAGTCTTGCTGGATAGAGAGGGCAGTCTTGCTGGATAGAGAGGACAGTCTTGCTGGATAGAGAGGGCAGTCTTGCTGGATAGAGAGGACAGTCTCGCTGGATAGAGAGGACAGTCTTGATGGATAGAGAGGGCAGTCTTGCTGGATAGAGAGGACAGTCTCGTTGGATAGAGAGGGCAGTCTCGCTGGATAGAGAGGACAGTCTTGCTGGATAGAGAGGGCAGTCTTGCTGGATAGAGAGGACAGTCTTGCTGGATAGAGAGGGCAGTCTTGCTGGATAGAGAGGACAGTCTTGATGGATAGAGAGGGCAGTCTTGCTGGATAGAGAGGACAGTCTCGTTGGATAGAGAGGGCAGTCTCGCTGGATAGAGAGGACAGTCTTGCTGGATAGAGAGGGCAGTCTTGCTGGATAGAGAGGACAGTCTTGCTGGATAGAGAGGGCAGTCTTGCTGGATAGAGAGGGCAGCCTCGCTGGATAGAGAGGGCAGTCTCCCTGGATAGAGAGGACAGTCTCGCTTGATAGAGAGGGCAGTCTCGATGGATAGAGAGGGCAGTCTTGCTGGATAGAGAGGGCAGTCTCGCTGGATAGAGAGGACAGTCTCGCTTGATAGAGAGGGCAGTCTCGCTTGATAGAGAGTGCAGTCTCGATGGATAGAGAGGGCAGTCTCGCTGGATAGAGAGGACAGTCTCGCTTGATAGAGAGGGCAGTCTCGATGGAGAGAGAGGGCAGTCTCCCTGGATAGAGAGGACAGTCTCGCTTGATAGAGAGGGCAGTCTCGATGGATAGAGAGGGCAGTCTCGCTGGATAGAGAGGGCAGCCTCGCTGGATAGAGAGGGCAGTCTCGCTGGATAGAGAGGGCAGTCTCGCTGGATAGAGAGGGCAGCCTCGCTGGATAGAGAGGGCAGTCTTGCTGGATAGAGAGGGCAGTCTCGCTGGATAGAGAGGGCAGTCTCGCTTGATAGAGAGGGCAGTCTCGCTGGATAGAGAGGGCAGTCTCGCAGGATAGAGAGGGCAGTCTCGATGGATAGAGGGGGCAGTCTCGCTGGATAGAGAGGACAGTCTCGCTGGATAGAGAGGGCAGTCTCCTTTGATAGAGGGGGCAGTCTCGATGGATAGATAAGGCAGTCTCGATGGATAGAGAGGGCAGTCTCGCTGGATAGAGAGGGAAGTTCCGCTGGATAGAGAGAGCACAACTGTTAGATGCTCGACATATATGAGAGTCCCGCTGGATACTGAGAGCAACTCCCACGGATACATAAATCATTCTCATTGGGTACAGCGGATAGTCCTATATAGAGTTGTCCCATGGATATAGAACGTTGTCCCGTTGGATACAGACAGCAGTCCCATGGACGCAGAGGTGTCCCGTAGAAAACATTTTTTGTCGTTTTCTTTATCCGTGATAGCTTAAATCACTTGGACAGATTTACTTCGTCAGCAGTCCCACTGGTGAAACACGGGCTAAATATGTCGATAACTTGTCCAGAAACCGATAAAGAATCAAAAGACTGCCTTCCTGTAATGACGTCAAAGCTGAAGAAATTTTTTTAAGGGGAGTTGACTTCGGGCTGCAATATCTGCATAACTATGAGTGGCATACAAGTAATCATCAGATGTAATTAAAGGTAAGGAAAAGCTTTTTTTCATGGAAATTATCGACATTTCAGCATTCAGTTGATTGATTGATGTTTAACGCCGATTATTTCACTTATTTGGCGGCGTTACTTGGTTTAGTGGTGGGCTCTTTTGCCGCAGGAAACAACTGGCATTCTGCGATTACATGTATCTCTCAACTCTTCCACATACGGCGATCGAGAGAAAATCAGCTCAGAAAATTTTGCAATTTTATTTGGTCTGAGGTGGTTCAGCATTTGGGATAACCTTTGGGATAAGTAACACGAGCGGCTAGGAAAAATTCATTGAAATTGAATTACCTTATTGCTCGTAGTTTCTATCAAAACTGCAAAATGAGAGCTTTCCGTTGGTATCAGTATCAGGGATGTACATTAAAGTGGCATGAGCTGCCGAAATTCACACTTTTTACATAATTTCTGATCGTCACGACAGTAAGAGGCTTGAAGGCCATCGAAAAACTAAATGATTGGCTTTGGAGTGAGGAAAATCCATACAGTATGTGGCCTGTACGAACCGAAAACCTAAACAAAATTTAAATAACCGGGACGACCATTCATTCATTCTAAGCCAAAGTTAGTTCAAAACAATACTTTATCGTTCATTATCGTACACGTTTTGAGAAAAATAGCCAATAATTTCAACATTCTGTATTAACGTCAAAATATCAACATTCTGGCCGCTCATGCCACTTTAAAGTAGTTTTTATGAACACCAAAGCTCTCAAATTTACTCATTTCAATGAAACAGAATGAGCTAATTGTTGGTCATTTTTATCAAAATGTACAAAACAAGAGCTTTCTATAAGCAGCACCCCACCTAAAAATCGAACTAATACATCCCGCCTATTTAAACTTCGTCCGTTATTACCACACTCCATCGGTTTGAAGGGTTACTGATTTTATCATTTTGTTTCATTTCAACGTCAATCCTTTATTTTTTCAAGGTAATTCTAACGCTGAACTTATCCTGACAATCAACATTTCTGAAATTAAAATCCGAACTTTTGACAGCCCATGTCACTTTAGTGATAACTGACAAAATGTCTAAGACGTGCAAAAAGTAATTGGCAATAAAGAAAAGCATTGCTAAATTCTTATGGAATTTTGTTTGTTATTTAAAAACTCGAGCCTGGGGGCTAGGGCCTATGTATTTTTGAAAACAAAAATTCAGTTGTTCACAATAATGGGATTTCTAAACTCAAATTCAATATGTTTGTCTTAGATAAACCACTTACATAACGTCAGTTATCAGAGAGAAAATCTAGAATCTTTTGTCCACGAAACGCCGTTGGAGAAACGCTACAAGAAATATTATTTTAAAGAAGGGTTTGGCAATTTCAATGTTGCCTTTAATTTATATTTTGCTATAAGGAATTGCGAATAATTAAATACGGGGACAATACGTTAACATCTTTATTGGACGAGGAAATAAAAATGTTTTTGTTCGCTTTGAGGAAATTATTGAATATAATTTCAATGGTTATGTCATTAAATGCCCCTTTTAACAAATAGTAATTAATCAAGGTTACTAATGGATTTTTTCTAATGAAGCGGAAATAAAGATCAACGACCCCTACCCCTTCAAAAAGGGTATATAAACCTTGTAAGATTCGTCTCCTCACATATTACCACAGAGGCTTCAGAGAAAGGATTCGTAAGTAAATTTCTTTAAGCTGACATCTTAAATGTTCATGAAGTCGATTATATATTCGAAAACGTAACTGCCTAAAACCCTAGAAGTTTGCTAAACCTAATGCCATACAAAATTCTGTTTACATTAAAACTTCAGAACGTTTTGACATTAATTTTTGTATTTTTTAATTTCAAATTGAAAAAGGTTGATTGGTTAAGCACGTTCAATGTAAACAAACTCTGAGCATGGGCATCCGCACAGCCGTCGATGCAAGCTAATAGTAGAATTATTTTAGGACTTTTTGGCTTGAGGGATATAATATTAGTTACAGGGTTTGTTCGAGGGGGGATACGGAAATATATGGGGTCAGTAAACCGATATTGGGCGAGGCGTCAACCCATATATTTCCGTATCCCCCCTCGAACAAACCCTGTAACGAATTTATCCCACCGAAGACCTAACTTGTACGATATGCAAGCCTTCTTTCTGAAAATTGGTTTTCATAAAAGGCAGAAAGTGAACTCCGAAAGGTATTTTCTAATGTGTATGGCACGAACAGACACGACTGGCAAGCGTCTAGACATGACGTCACAAGCCATATATGGATCAGCACGGCGACGTAATATGGAAATATACAGGGTCTCCACATGACTGGTTTGAACCAATCAACAGGAAGTATTAAGTGTGAGGTGGGATAAGTAATAAATTTGGGGCCTGAACGACCTGGAATAAGTGTAATCTGATGTACAGGTTGTGTTCGGGATGTGTATGCTTTTACATGATGCGCCATTTTTATACACTATAAATATAACTTGACGTACATAATTTGTCCCAGTTTTAATTGCAGCAAGCTCGTGTAAATTTGCTTTCTTAGCCAATGTCACAAATGCTACAGCGTGCTTAAAAGTATTTTTTTGTGTGTTTTCCTGAAATTTGCTTCGAAAAGTCGAGTATAAAGTATTCTGTACATAGGCAAGCTCTGCACGCTGTTTTAAAATCTATTTCTTTAGATTAACGTTTTGATACATTTTCTTTTAACAGCCTGAAAGTCAAGATGAAGACTGCGTTAGTTTGTCTCGTATTGTTCGCCATGTTCATCGCCATGACCTCTGCCGATGAAGTCATATCATCCGATTCCAGTTCGAACTTGGAGCGTACCAAGCTGAAGGTCAGCTCACAATGTTATTACTGGGAGTAAAGTTCTTTACCAAATATTTATGGTCGTCTTCGCTCACTCCGTGGATTCTCTTTCCTTATAAACAATAAAACAAAATGCTTGGGAAATCATTAGTCTATGTTGAGTATTTCTCAGTGAATCTCTGAACACGAAAAGTATAAACTATAACAAATCTTTATTTCATTGGTCACCATCGGGTATCTATGTGATAAGTGCTGAATTTAAAAAGATTTGTATGATTTTGGTTTGCAGGGAACGGGTGACCGGAAACTACGTGTGAAGCGTGGCTCGTGCACGTGGTGGTTCCAATGGCGTATAACAGGCAAAAACGTGAACAGTTCTTTCATTACAAATTTCCTCACCAGTAAGTTATAGGCTGCTTGTTTGAAAATAGGTCTAGTTGTACAGTTAACTAACAAGTTCTTTATTAGTTTTCACACAGACGGGCTTCACGCAGGCGTGATACCCGCCGAAGGTCGAAGGATTCCACTGAACAAAGTCAAGTTTCCTTTCATACTAAACCTGGCAATACCGCCATTTAAGTGAGATAATCTTGACAATCAACGAAATGTGCTCGAAAAAGATAAAATCCATTTTAGACCTAACTTACGTAAACACAAAAAGACTACTTTAACAGTGCTTAAAGGTTTCTGATTTGTATTCTTTGTGATTATTTCCCAACTTTGCTTGAAAGGAAAATGTTAACATTTTTGCAGCTCATACCACTTGAACTCAAAATGAAATGAATGATTGGATACGACACGAACCTGAACAGATTCACGAAAATAATACTGTAAATGGCTTTTTTTCAGGATATTTTTCCAGAATCTGTCACTAAACCATTGCGAGACAGTAGAGCCAACCTGGACGCGGAATGTGGTCCGACAACGATGAACTGGACTCGTTTCTGTAGACAGAAATGTCAATTCATTTGTGTATACCAATAGACGGAAAGCATAATGACGCCACTCGAAACCATATGGATTGAAGGACGGATCTTGTTTGAAGTGACGGCTTTGGTAAAACCTTTGGTTCCCACCTGTACTTTTCTATGCAGTTTAACTTCCACGCGCCATTGTTATCCTCACATGACGTCATTATGCAATCGGTCTATTAGTTTAGCACATTTCTTTTCAACTTGAGAGTCATTTGGAGCAAACCTCGACTGTATATCCGCTCATTTCCGGTCTGATTCAGCATACGTAAACTTCCGAAGATGATCCGAGTGCCTCAGAGCTTCTATCAATTTCTATGACATGGTATAATGTATCTTATTAATTAGCTCGCATGGTTGTCCCTTTCTTAGCTTACTAAATACAACTGTATTCCTGTAGATTCAAACACTTTACTGAATGTACAAATAATACCGTATTCACTCATGTTTACCGTTGTTCATCTTTCCATACCAAAGTATATGTATCTCCAGATTGGTTCATGTTTTATGATTGATTGTTTGGTGTTTTACGCCGCTCTCAAAATTATTTCACTTATGTGGCGGCGTTGCCAGTTTTATTGTGGGAGGAAACCGGCCTCTATGCCCGGAGGAAACCCACGACCTTCCGTTGGTAACTGGCAACCATCCCACATAGGTCGTTCGAGTGAAAACCCAGTCAGAGAATTTTTTTTGGACTGAGTGGGATTTGACATGTTTTATGTGACAGTCAATTATGTCAGTTAAACGGCGGCATTAGAAGGGCTAGGGTGGAGGCTTTTTTTTTTACATTTTCCCTTGCACTGAGTGGGATTGGAAGCGGCTTAACATAGATGCCTATCAACCTGTTTCGGACAGAGAGACTATCGCGGAGCCACCGAGGCCCCAATGTACCGGAAAAGGACTAATAAAGTTGATAGAACTTGTCCCCCGATCTGATTGTTTTGCAAATAAAGTCGAAACCCAAATACAAAACGAAAAAAGGCGTTCCTTTACGTTATTGTTATATTTAAAATAGCCTTAAATAATTTTTTTTTAAAGTGTGAATTTTGGCAGCTCATGTCACTTTAAATATCTGTGCAGACATTTCAAATAAAAGTGAATTGCATTCATAGTGACATGAGCTGCCAAAATTCAACATTTCTTTAGATTTTAAAGAGAACTTCACCGAAGTTCACCGTTTAAAGTACTTTGAAAAACTAAAGGATTGCTGTTGAAAAAAAAAATAACGTGGGCTAATATAGAACAAAATTTAGATAGGCCGGATGTATGTGCACATAGGTTTTTTTTGGAAGGGGTGGGGGGAGGGAGGGGGTGGGGTATTGCTTACTAGAACTAGCGAAAAGTATTTCCAAGATTTGTATCAAAAGAAAGCTATTATTTTGTACTTCTTAATAAACATGACAAACAATTAACTAATTCAGTTTCGACGTGAAATAATACGGGTTCCGTGTTCGGAGAAAACCACTGGGACTTTTTTTTATGAATCCGACGTAACTTTGAAACTGTTCGTAATATAATCTTTAAGGTATATGTATATGTTTGCATGACAGTTAAGTCTTACATGTGTCGTCAATCTTTCGAGAAACTCTGCCGTCGGGCGACTATGGTTTGGAAGAAAACACGTAGAGATTTTCAGGAATCGAATGGCAACTCTTGGGAAATAACGTGTTCGGTAGTGCCATATTGTAACAAGATAAAACGGAATAACAATCCGCATCTGCTTCCAACCGACAACATCAAACATATTATTGTTCCATTTTGTAATTGAACAAAATCACCAAAATACATAAATGATATCGAGTACAACAGTGTTCCCTCTATGACCGTTATATACTTAGCGCCATTAAAAACGCACGACCCAAAGAATGTAAAATATTTTGAGAAATGTAAAGTGTAAAATATTGTAAGTACTCTTAAATTGAAGAACAATGCATTGGCCACAATGATACAAAGAATTGACAATATGTGAAACCCTGGTGACTTTTATTCCTTGCAAACAAATCGTTGATACAGAAATGGAAGGTGTCATCATTCAATAATGGGTATGTCCACCTCGGGCGTCAACGCAAGCAGTACATCTGCGACGCAAGGACCTGATGAGTGTGGCTATTCTGTGCTGTGGGATCCGGTCCCACTCTTCCTGCACTACCTGGATCAATTCACTTCGGTTGCGTGGCCTGGGTTGACGTTGTGCAACGGCATTCTTAAGCTGATCCCACAAGTGCTCTATGGGCGATAGATTGGGGGAGTAAGCTGGCCATTCCATGATGTTCACATTATTCTGTTGCAAGAAGTCTTGTGTCAACCTTGCAGAGTGTGGGCGCGCATTGTCTTGCTGAAACGTCGTGACGCCAGCATTGGCTTGGAGGAATGGAAGCAGCACAGGTCGAAGGATGTTATCCACGTAACCCTGAGCATTCAGGTTGCCATCAACAATGACAAGGGGAGTTAGTCTGCGAGAAGTGATGCCTCCCCACACCATAACACTACATCCACCCCAGCGATTTCCTTCCCTCACACATGCATTTGCGAAACGTTCACCACGTCTGCGCCACACACGTTGACGTCGGTCAGGACGATCAAGGCAGATACGAGACTCGAGGACAGAGAAAAAGACAGAGTTCCAATCATTGATACGCCATCTCGGATGATTTCGAGCCCATCATAAACGGTTTTGGCGTTTGGCGGGTGTCAATATGGGCCCTCGGTAGGGGATGCGTGCATGCATCTGTATCTGTTGGAGACTGAGGCTTACCCTGGGCCTTCCAATTCCCACTGTCTCACGAGCAGTCTGTGTCGCGGTGTGAAATCGGTCACGTGTGTGCAACAAACCGATGTACCGATCCTGCCGGGCTGTAGTGACTCTTGGCTGACCAGGGCGTGGTTGGTCGGCAACATTGCCAGTTTCATGTTCCCTGATTCTGAGGCGACTAATTGTGGAGGGATGACACTGCATGTGACGTCCTACGGCGGCACAACTGAGACCCGCCTGTAACATGCCAATGGCACGCCCCCTTTGTTGTGTCGTAAGTCGGGGCATGGTAACGTTTTCTGATTTTTTTTTCGTCTTTATGCTGAGCTTCGTGTAAAGTGTTGAACCCACGACCAATGAGACCTGAAAGCTGTTCTCAGTGACAGTGAAACACTCAATGGACGTTATTAGGAAATGTTGCGTAATATTCACGACAGGCGCGTCGGGAACACCACAGGTTATCCAGTTATTGCAACTCAACTCGAACTAACAATTAACAACAAAACGTAAATGGCCAATAGCCTTACTGGGGTAGAAACATAAAATTCAACCGTGCGTTTTTAATGGCGCTAAGTATATTTGCCATCAAGCCAACACCGTTGACATGAGCTGCCACAATTCGCACAGTTTTTATCAAATTTGGTTGTCGAGAGTATTTAAAAGACCTTGAAAAACAAAAGGATTGACATTGAAACTAAGAATTTATCAAAAATATTAGCAAATCCAGTACGAACCGAAGATGTGTACTAATTAATGATAAAATTCAAATAGCCAGGATGTATGAGTTTAAATTTAAAGTTTCCGTGCTTGTGGAAAGCTTATATTATACTTCTTGAGAGAATGACGATAAACAGTTTATTCTGTCTCCATGAAATTTTCCCTACATTTGGCAGTTCGTTCCACTTTAATCGATAGCTACTTCAGTCAATGAAGTTGAAACATACAACATTCGGTGTTGTCATATAGAATAAATAAATAAACAGTTTACCCATTTCCATTTCTCGGTAGTGAGAAGAGTCAATCTAAAATGAGAAGTTACCCTAGTCCTAAAGTCCACGTCTAAAGGAGATCTCGCGAGAATACGATTGGAGAAGTGTGTGACAATTTTTGTCATAAGTTCATTTTTGATTATTTTTTTCTTGGTTGAATCTAAGACTGAAAACAATTTTCGGCGCGTAAAAAGTCATCGTTAGGTGGTTGAAGATCTGATGGCTGGGTGTGCTTCTGTCGATTGACGTAAGTTGGCTTCGGGGTCTAAATTCGCACATTTTTGTACCCACATCTATTTAAACATTTAACTAAAAACTTTTGAAGGGTTGCTGAAAGCACCCAACAAGCCATTTGGCTCAGCGAAAATTAGGCAAGGTGTGGGTAGTCAAAACAATAACATTACCGCAAATCTCCATTTTTTTTTTTGCGAAGCCGGTACAATTGCACAGGCGTTTTTTTATTATATAAATCACGGTTTTACAATTAGATGCCGCAAATATACTGGCCCACATGATCAGGGTGTACACGGCATTTGCATTTAACCAGTTAAAATATTGATAAACAGTACTTGAATTTTGTCTCTGTCTTTGTATTAGAATTTATACCACAAATCTCCATATGTACATGACTTTAATCTTGGCAAGTTATCTCCCTTGAACCGTTTTTAAAAGAGAAGAATATGAAAGGCACACGCTCCCATCCACACACAAAACACTTGTAAGTTAAGGATAGAGTGCTCATGTTTCTTTCGAGCGGCACAAAGTGTTTATATGTTTCCTGTTTTATGCACAACGGTTACCTTAATGATATAGCGAAAACATTAAGATAAACTTTCAAGATCTTCCATTTAAGCTACTTATTTCCAGAAATTTACGTCGTCGTACATCATATAAAAATAAGTGCCGTGATTTAGTTTTCTTATTTTGTAAATTGCTTTTTTAATTTCATTGTTTGTTTTTGAATTTCGAACACGTTTAAAATATTTTGACCGGAGTCAAAATAGTTTGGACACAAGTTTAATATTATAACTCTGGTCAAAATAATTTCGGCCATGGGCAAAATAATTTCAACCCAGTTTGAAATTATTTCGACCATGGCCGAAACTATTTTTGACCTGATTCAAATTAATTAGTTGAAATTATTTTGACTAAGCCAAATGAGGACAACACGACATTCTTTGCAATTTCAAATCAAGACAAAATATTTTCAACTCAAGTCGAAACTATTTTGACCGGAGTCAAAATATTTTAAACATGGTCGAAATAACTTCAACCTGAGTTGAGATTATTTTAACCGTGGTAAAAATATTTTGACTCGAGTTAAAATACATACGAAGGATCTTCTGCGGCGAGTGTGCATTTAATAACAAATGTCCTAAAGTCTTCGGCGACGAGTGTGCCTTTAATAACAAATGTCCGAAAGTCTTCAGCGACGAGTGTGCCTTTAATAACAAATGTCCGAAAGTCTTCAGCGACGAGTGTGCGTTTAATAACAAATGTCCGAAAGTCTTCGGCGACGAGTGTGCCTTTGATAACAAATGTCCGAAAGTCTTCGGCGACGAGTGTGCCTTTAATGACAAATGTCCGAAAGTCTTCGGCGGCGAGTGTGCCTTTAAAAACAGCTTCTGTAAATACCCGTCGTCTCCGCCAACATCTACAATAAGTTCGATTGTCAAGAAAAGGCGTCAAGTTTACTGTCATTCACATTCATCGAATCGAAGCGTTAATTTAATACTAGAAGACAAAAGTTAACCAGGTGCCTTTTAAAATTGTAGATTTAGACTTGAATTAGATATCATAGCATTGCCGGACCAAATTTGGTCAACTATAGCGCATTATTGGGTCAATGCGAAAGGCTTTTTGTCCACATACCAAATATTGAACCACCAGTATCCTGCTCTCGACATTGTTCGGATATTAAACGTATGTATTACTGTGGAATCTAGACAGTTTGTATTTTTGATGTGGGTTCAGATATGACTACATCAGACACTGTGTAGACATTCAATACTATTAGATGCCAGAAACTGTCGTTTTTCCCTTGACGCCTTTCACGTATTGTAACACAAAGATGTCTTATTGTTTTGTTTCCTTTTCTTCATCCAAGTCTGTCATTATATTGAATGTGTAAATATTTAAAGGGAGAGGGACTAATTGCGTTTGAGAACTTCTTTCCAATACCATTGCTTCTGTAATAAAATACGTTCAATTCAAGAAACAACTGACCCAATATGGGTATAAGAACAATATGATGTTACGTGGTCACGTGGTATTTGATTTTCATTGAACGGCGCCATTACTATGACATGTTGCAATTTCGATCCAGATCGGTCGTGCACGCGCTCATCACTTAATAATGGCTACGCTTTTTACAAAGTCAGATCCAAACCAGCCAATGAGACGTGTTCATTCTACGTATACAGCTCATTGGTTGAGACAGTAGCGCCCTGATTGGCTAAAGAGTCTTTGTAAAATACGGAACGTCGGGAAGCTGAAAACCCAAGTCTATGTCGTACACGAGCCAGTCGGCATATAGATAGGACCCCTGTGCCCCTGTGTACAAATACCACCATCCAATCGTCGACAAGCAGCTTTTTAATCAGACTTTAAAATTTTTTCTTTAAAAGAAAACTATTAAAAATTTCAATAAACCGCCGTATATTTTCGCTAACTTTTCAAATGGGTTAAGGAAACCATTTAAGTTTTCCCGTCAACAGATTTAGAGTGCTTTTATACGAAATCATTATATTTTGAATTTCCTATGCATGTTATATTTGCATAAAGCTCTTACAATTTCACTCCAACCAGCTTCGTGTTCTAATTCTTTAGTTTTCTCCTCTGTCTTTCTGTTCGTCTAATTGCACGTTCGTTGTCCAGTTACCCTTTTTCTATCAAGACGAAAAAATTTCTTTCTTCAAATTTTCTAAATTTTGAACCATTTTTGTCTTCAAAATACCCAGTTTGTTTGGCTATATCAAGCCATTGCCCAACGTCACATGACGTCTTCACTAATTAACAAATTGTTTTTACAAATCTCTTATTCTGAAGTCAATGGTTATTAGGATAGTTAATAAAATTCCAATAATCTAAGCTGTGCAAGTTTTTTTGCCTTAGTGTCTTTCAAAGAGGACGAATTGATACGATTTCAATTAAGTGGCGTTTTTACCCGCCGTATCTGTCAGCAAACTTTTCAACTGGCTAAAGGAAACCATTAACAGATTTAGAGTGCTTGTATATGGAAACTTATTTTTTGGATTTCCATTGTATGTTGTTTATTGGCATGAAGTTCGTCCAATTTCTATCCATCTAGCTTCGTGTTCTAATTATTCAGTTTTCTCCTCTTTCTTTCTCTCCGTCTAATTGCACGTTCTTTATCCATTTACCTTTTTATCAAAAACATATGAAATGTAAGTGTTTGTTTTTCAAATAGACCTTTCAATAGAAGTTTTATTACATCTAAAACTAATTGTAAAATATAACATTGGTTAATAACACAATAGAACAAACGAAATAAAGCGACAAAGTATTGTTTCCATTAGTAAAAAACAACAACAACTAATTCCTCCAAGTTTTAAACAAATAAAACATGTGTTTTTTGCTTTGTTCCAAATGTTTTGAACTTTGGCATACTTTACTTGTTTGAGCTTTTACGTATAAATAGCGCAAGAGAGTTAACTTTCGGCAAATTGTCACAAAAGTTACTACGCAAATTTCCGGCCTAAAAGGTAAGTTACGTGCGTTTACCTATACTTGTTTATTTCTTTTGTCAAGTAGCAGCGCAGAATGTTTTCAACAAAAAATTGCAGTTTGTTACATCTTGTATATGGGTTAGACATGGATTGGGCGTGTGTATGTTGTGGGGCGGGATGGATATGGTACCGAGAGAGTCTTAATCAGGGGGAGGCCACCACGACCTTCGGCGAATACATGCCAACTCCTCCACCAATCCATATGGAGTGAAACCCCATCAAAAAATGTTTCAATTTATTTAGTCTAAATGGGAGTCGATCCTGTGAACCATCGATGAAAGCAATGTGTCAGGCTGAGAGATTATCACTCTGTCAAGAGAGCCACTGTGACCACCATCTAAGCCTGTATTTAATTTCCGTTTGGTAGATTTAGCTAAGGAGTTGACCACACCATAACGATATAATGCTTAAAATATCAGCAACATTTCCTGAATGCATTTAGCACTAAATTTCATGAAACGGAGCCGTCAAAAGAAAATAATTAAATTGCATCCCATCAGTTAAATGTTTTAAAGGCCTTGAAAGGCATTGCTTAAAGAGGCATGTGCTGCCAGAAATCGGACTTTTTCATAAACTTTAATTGCCCCAATAAGAGGGTTTGGTTTTCATCAAAAAGCTAGGCGATTATTGTGAAGGGTTGAACATCCAGCCATGATTGCGAGTGACTTTCTGGCTTCACCTTCTTTTTGGCTTATTTTATACCGGTGACGAAAGCCATCTCACTTAAATGGCTACAAAAAGGTTCACGTCAAATATCACGTGTCAGCCATTATTCGTATATGGTTCATTGGTATAACCTTCTTCTTCGTCAAGGTCATGCGTGCTTGTTTTTTGTTGTTGTTGCAGTTCTGAACACAAGATGAAGACGACTGTTTTGGTTAGTTTCGTATTTTTGGCCGTGGCCATCACCTGGATCTCTGCCAGCGAATCTGAAGAGTTAAACACATTTGGTTCGAGTTCAGACTCAGAATACGCTGAACTACGGGTAAATTTACTGTTTTTTAAAAATAAAATGGAGCTAAATAATATACGTACGCCTAATGTCTTACAGGCAAGGACATTTTGTCAGTTGGTATATCGGCCTATATAGGTCTGGTATTCCTAAGGTACTGCTTCGAAAATCGTATTTATTGCTTTTGGACAAGAGCGCAATTCATTTGCAAGGTAAAAATGAACAAAACTGGAAAATATGTAAAAAACTGAAACGTTATCGTAATGGGGTCTTAAAAGTTATATCCGAGATTATACCAAAGTATCCCGGAATCGATGACGATTTTTCAGAAAATTGTAAAACATTTGTTATTCCATTTGACAAAATGTCAGTTGTGACGTTGGGGAACGAAGTACGGTAGTGAAAATATCAACAAAACTTCCGCCTCTCACCGCATATATCACGACATCTCCGAGAAAACGTACATAATTAACAACGTTTAGGCCTAACTAAGCTTCAAAACGTGGAAAATTGACCTGAGTGGCTACATTTTGAACTCTAATTACAGAGAGTTTCGTGGACATTGTATTTTTTATTGACGTTCTTTCTTTCTCAACGTCAGAACAGTCACTTTACAACTTAAATGGCGATATGAAGGATACAATTGTCAAATTGTATGACTAAAAGTAAATCATTCTCGGACATCCTGGAAACTTGGGGTAACTCCAAAGCTCCAATGCCCATCACTGAATAATTGGAATTGATATGGTTTGATTTGCAGTTGGTTGACGGTAAACTACGTGCAAAGCGTAACTCATGCACTTGGACGTTCAGTTGGAGTGTCAATGGCACTGCGTGTATGACCAGCACGGCCATCAACGTGGCCTTAAATGGTGAGTAAACAAAAGGTTTACACTGATCTTAGTGAGAATTTGGATAGCACATTTTCATTTTAAAACTTTCTATAGATATACTACACTGTCTACAAAAATTAATTCCCATTCATTGATTGCAAAATCAAACGTTCCATTCTAATTATTACTCTAAGATAATAAAAGTTAAGCACCCCCCTGAAAAGTCTGCACCGACCGATACAATCATTGGTGTAGGGAGATTGTTGGCAAACTGATGTTGCAGAAACGATTGTGATCATAAAGGGCAAGATTCTGGCGATAAGAAATCACCTATAATGGCAATAAGCTATACACTTGATTCAGGATATCGTTAGCAAAACCAAAAGAGTATTTTAACAAAGTAAAAAGATGCTTGTAAGTATGAAAGTATGAGTCCATCTGGTTTCACAGGGCGAACATATTGATGCGACGTCTCGCTGGAGGGGTGAGACGCAGGTTGGAAGCAAATGGGGGCTTTTCGTGCTATTGACCTTCTGCTATAGGGATGTGTTCTACATACTCAAAGTGACATTTTTTACTTCAATATTTTCGCCCTGTGAAGCAAGATGGATTCTAACGTTTCATACTTACAAGCATCTTTTTATTTTGTTAAAGTACACATTTGATTTGACTAACGATATCCTGAATAAATTGTATAGCTTATTGCCATTAATGGTGTTTTCTTATAGCCAGAATGTTGCCCTTTATGATCCCAATCGTTTCTATAACATCAGTTTGCTAACAATCTCCCGACACCAATGATTTTATCGGTCGGTGCAGAGGGGGGGGGGGGGGGGGGTGCTTGACTTTTTTCTTTGTGTATATACATTTGATTACATTTTTCGGCTCCACAATATGCAATCTATATATGCTTCACAGCTGTTCTAATAGAACTATACTATAATATAAAAATAGAATCCAACCAATCTCTGACGATTGGATGTATTTTTTTAGTTAACTATCGAGGAGTGTTGCACTGTCTGATTCACTCTTCTAATCGTACAGAAGGTTTCTCAAAGCCACCTCCTCTCTTCTCAAACGCTCCTCTCCTCAAAGAGGTTCGGGAAACCCTAGTTTCAGGCTGGTTTTTACACCTCCTCTTTTCAACTGGGTCCTCATCTTCTTGTCTAAAGTAACCATGGAGACAAGATTCTAATTGTGGTAAAATAACATTATTTAGATCTTTATAGCGAATCATAAGTTGTTATAATAAACCACAACCCATGATCTTGCATTAGCACTACTTAATATATATGGCAAGCCGTTTCGGTCTATTTAACATATCTTGAATTCATTTCCACATATGTGCAATTCAATTACCGATATGTACATGTTAGGAATTGAATTCCACATATGTGCAATTCATTTCCACATATGTGCAATTCAATTCCACATATCTTGAATTCATTTCCTGATATGTACATATCGGGAATTAAATTCAACATATGTGGAATTCATTTGTACATATGTGCAAATGAATTGCACATATGTGAAAATCATTTTAAGATATCTGGAAATAATCCTGTGCTGCACATATCAACAATTGACATTTCAGATATGTAGAACTCATTTCCAGATATGTGGAAATGAATTCAACATATCTTGAATACACGTCTATTCAAGATATCTGCAATTCTTTTTGTGATATGTGCCCTATATTCGCCGGGTCGTTTTAGTAAAGAAAATGCATGCTCCCCGAGTGTGTCACCACACGTGTCACTTCGCGCCGACTTTATTTGTCCTCTTTCAACATCGCGCTGCCCGTCGTTGTGGGACACCGCGCATGTGTATTACCTTCTCTACTTCCGCCCAGGGAGCGGTGATTGTGATTTCTACAACGCGGCGCAATGTCACATATGTGGAATTGAATTGCACATATATTTAAGGGCCTTTCAAGATATGTTAAATAGAATTTCAGATATGTGGAAATGAGTTCAACATATGTTAAATACACGACCCACATATCAAGAAGTCAGTGCTATTTCAGATATGTGGAATTGAATGGCACATATGTGCAAATGAATTTCACATATGTGGAATTCAATTCCTGATATGTACATATCGGGAATTGAATTGCACATCAGTGAAGGAGAAACAGACACAATAAACCGTAAACGAAATACAGCAATGTAGTATGACATATAGTTTAGTGAAATCCGTTACCGGAGCTTGTACAAAATTAATTGCCATGCGCTCTGAATTGCCGACAGGAAAAACGTATCTGAATTTAAGACAGAACGGATAATGGAATTTTCACTTGAGCAAAGTCTCTCTCTAAAGCAAAACACACTTTTTCTCATTAGCTCTCCAAAAGACAGAATATTATTGACAGCAAACATAGCGCTGGCACTACAGCTTTTTCTATAATTAAAAAGCCAGCGGAAAATATTGTTGTACGTCAGTCGTATATTGTTGTACGTCACTCGTATCTGATTTATAGAGCGATTAGTGTAGAAGACCCATAGCTGACTGCAGTAAATTGACGAACAAACATTTAAACAAGTATTTCTTTACAAGAGGTGAGCAAGCACTAAATTTTCTAAGCAGTACATTCGCTCGGACACACAGTTTACGTTTTTGAGACTCAATGTCCTTATTGTCAGAGAAACCACTTGTAATGACATGACCTAAATAGGTATACGATTCTACATACTCTAAAGAAGTGCCATTTAAATAAATTCGAGGTGGATAAAAACTACTGTAACTCTTAGGATATATAGTCATGCATACTGAATTCAACATATGTTAAATAGGCCGAAACGGCTTGCCCTAAATATTATGTATATTGTTTGTTTCACAATGCTTAACGTATACAATAAGGCTATATAAACATTCGATTGGTTGATGTTTTACGCCGTGTTCAAGAATATTTCACTTACACGGCAGCTTTGCTGGGGAACTTTAGTGGGGAATTAAATTCAAGTTAAAAATACCGTGTTTTATGGACTGTTGTGAAAGAAACGATTATTTTTAAAAGAATACAATAAGTCAATTTGAAATATCCTCAATGTATGAATAATTTTTTTTTTTAGATTTTTTTGACAAAAAAGTTTGTTGTTGAAAATTTCATTTGGATTCAAACAACGACATGGAATCTAGAAATGACGAAAATTCTGATTTATTAGTAGACGACAGATTGAAAGGATTTCGTTAACTTACACTTGCTGTTTTATTTGAAATTCACATTAAAACTAAATGCACATACTGCAATTTTTTTAGATAACGTATATACTTTGTTTTTTTTTACCTTGAATAAAAATTATACTCAAAACAAAAACTTTTTTTAATTTTTAGAAATCCTTTTCTAACATTTTTTGGTCAGGGTTTTTTTGACAATGTACACGGTCAAATTGGATTTCATATCTGGGAGCATCTTTTAAAAGCGAAAGTGTTTACTTAAACAAAATTTAAAAAACCGGATACAGATAAACTAATTTAAAACCGAAGTGGCGCTAACACTAGATTTTACCGACAGTATTGTTATTATCAAATGCTGGTCAACTGAAACTGAAAGGTCTTGCACCTCTATTAATGGCTGCAAACATGTCACATCCTCTGGCACGAGGGGCAAAACTAATAGTGACCGTAAATATAACTTTTAACTGTGAGGCTCCGACGTTAAACGCCACAGTCAAGGCATGTCTTAAGGGGTGGACACACTATAGGCGAATTTTTCATGCGAATTCACTGCGAATTTATACCCCGAGTCAATCGCCGGTAAATTCGCCTAGTGTGTCCGGGTCGCCGAAGTTCGGCCGAATCTCGCCCGAATGCATTCGCAGATATCAAGCATGTTTGATATTTTCCATTGTTGTCAGTGAATTCGCCTAGTGTGTCCACTTCAGCGAATTTTTGTTAAGCGAATTTAGAGCGCAAGATATTCGCAGCCAATAGCAGACACTTGTAACCTCACGTGACATAAATAAACGTGACCTTCATTACATTGACGCATGCGTCAATATATTTGACAGCTGTCAAATCGCCGGGGATTCGAATAAAATTTCGGCCGAATCGCCGGCGAGTAAAATTCGCCTACCGTGTCCACCCCTTTACGGAGCTGGCGTAAATTACGTAAATCGGTTGTAAAACTATAGTAACTTGCTCCCTGACGAAACCGGTCCATGTTGTAGGCCTATGCGCAAATTTACGCCGGCTTGTAAGACAGGCCCCCGAGGAATGGTGGGGGGGAGGGGGGGGGGGGGGGGCGGCGGTTCCATGAAGCCTTCGTAAAATGTGATCAATCGCAGTTGCCATGACGTTGTATTTCTTCACTATGGTACCCATCTGCAATCAGGCCAGGCAATTGCCTTTTGAAATGAATCCCAGGCTATAACTTTTGGGACATGGTCATTTCAAGTAAATAGTCCAATATGTGACAACCATGTAAAAATATTGGCCCAAATGTTTCTGCCGAGTAATTATCCTGGTTTTACATCGCTTATCAACATGTATAAAATATGCATTTGTTTTCGGTGACACATTTTGCACTTTTTGATCATCAAATCCAGTTCAAAATCCAGAGAACTTCATATTATCCTATTTAAACTAAGCAATCGCCGCCAAAAATATTAGGCTGAGGTTTCCTCAGTGCACAAATTCTGGTGCTGGAAACACCGAAGCGTTAGTGAATTTATCTTGAGTGCGGCTTAAAACATCAATTAAACAGTCAACCAAAGAGAGTGTGCCACAGGTGGGATGAAACGTTGGTCCTAGCAGTTCCATATATGAACAACTGTAGTCACCTATATGTTATGGTTTGGGGGCAACTCTTCCACATTTTCAATTTTGTCTGAGTGTCATTTGAAGCCGCGCCGCATCGATGGAACGCCTGTGTCGGACTGAGGAACTGTGACTCTAAAGGCCCGTTCTCACTGTGCGATTTGTGGTACCGACTTGTAGCATGTGATTCAAATGGATGCATTTGATTGGTTGATAAATCTTATTGACCAATTAAAAGCATCCATTTGAATCGCATCCTGCAAGTCGGTACCACAAATCGCACAGTGAGAATGGACCTTAACCGACTGGGCCACCGACGAGAAGCTGCTCTGTGGAAACCGCCAACTTTCCGTTCAGTACTTGAATGACAGCCGTCCACCAGAGATCTATGGGGATGATGGACACCAAGTCAAAAAATTTCATGATTTTTTTTGGACTGCAGGATTCCAACTTATAGCCTATTAATGTTGAATGTGGACACATGCATTGTACTTTTTTGTTAATTGACAGCGATTGCAATTTTTATGGCATCCATTGCGTTTATAAATGTATTTTCCTTCTTTTTTTGTCTTTTCTATTCCTGCAGATGGATCTATTGTAATTCTGATAATATTTCTCTTAACCCATTTGCTCGCAATACAAGAGAAGCAAGCGAGGTTGTCATAATGAAAACGTCCATCGTGCAGTTTGTTAATACTTCTATAGGCTACTTGTATTGCTTTTACTTTTATCAACAAAATGGTGGGAGTTTTTATTTTTTTTATTTTTCAACACTTTCTGGATATGAATTCTTGAAACTGAATTCGACAGAACCTTGAGAAAGTTACCAAACAATCGATTTAATTGAGCTTCAAAAATGGTTTTGTTTTGCGTTTAAATACGTAAAAAGATACGTCTAAAGTACAAGCAATTTTTCTAAAATATCCTTTTATGAGAAAGTCAGTTTAAGTAGTTCAAAGTTTTTAATTTGTGTGAAGTTGCTGCATTGTCTTGACACTCAAATTGTTTTTTTTTAAAGAAGAAGAATACAAAAGAAACCATAATTAGTTCTGGAATTAATATTTAGGGATATGAAACGCCTTTGTATTTTAGCCAGTGTGATTGCTATTGTTTGTCTCAGACACCTGGTAAGGGCATTCCGATCCACTCAGAGAATAGCCTTCGGCTGTCTTCGCTCCCTACCCTCTGAAGTTTGCTTGTTTGGCGTTTGGTGCTCAAGATTATTTCACTTAAATGGCGGTGTTGCCAGTTTTAATGTGGAAGGAAACTGGGCTCTATGCCTGGAGGAAACCCACGACCTTCCGTTTGTAACTGGCAACTATCCCACATAGATCGCTCGAGTGAAACCCCAGTTTTTTATTATTTTGGACTGAATGAGATTCGAACCCGCGACTCATTGGTGGAAGGCTGTTTGGATTGAGCGTCTAACGATCTACCTACTGAGGTGCAAAAAGTTGAGGGATTTTATTATTTTTCCTGCTCTCTTCAACAAGGGGACATTTTTCTCTGATCTTCTCAATTTTGCTTCATCCTATGTGTTAAAGTTGCAAGGTACTCACTGAAAGTTGATGATTTCTCTTTGTAAAAGAGCTTGCAACATTGCCATCAAAATGTAGTTATCTTGAGTGCAGTGTAATACAGTAATATATCAATCGGCCCATTCTATGCCCGGAGGAAACCCACGACCTTCCGGTGGTAACTGGCAACCATCCCACATAGGCCGTTCCAATCGTATTTTCGCGAGATCTCCTTTAGACGGGGCTAAGATGGATACAGGTCACAGTTTCTGACTTCCGGAAACAGAAGTTCCAGATATTTTTGTGTGTTTTTTATACTATTTTTTCCTGGCCCCTGCATTTTTTCCGGTTATTTTTGTAGTTTTTATCAAAGGACAGGGGTTGAGTTACTGTCTGGAATGATTTTAGAAGTGGAATGGGACCAGTTCAGGTGGATGGGGATCTGGTAGTTAGGCGTGCTTTGGTCTGTTTACATCCGGCGGACTGTGTGTAAAGGAACCCCTATCACCTGTCTGTAATGATAGTGAAAAATTTCTACCTTCAACCTATGAAAAAATTGTGCTTAAAATACTGCCAAAGGACTGTTCAAGGCGCCCACCGAAGGATTTGGTTCAACGAAAGTTAGGGAAGGTGCTGTGAGAGCAGACATTAACATTACCGCAAATTGGAAATGAAGGAAAATGAAACCGTGACCTGCTGCCGGATAGACCTCGTGCGACTTTACCGGACATGGCGCAGGGATTTTCGCTTGCGATCTAGGGTTACATTTTAAAAAGCTATACGTGAGATCAAGCTGTACGTGAATATATATTTTGAATTTAAGAAAACGTTAAACTAGTAACGAAAACTTAATAGGCCTATATTTAAGGAAATAGTACCATTTTGACGAAAACAGCCAAAATGGTGACGTTCCCTGTCGATCCGATTCACTTTGAACTGGCCACTGTGATAGTTTCCACGGGGCGTTTCCAATAGCTGCTAGTGTTTAATTGTGCGATATAACCAACAACAGCTCTAGCTAAGTGTAAGAGAATAATAGAAAAGCACGTAGATGCGAGCAAATGCCAGGTAAAATACCATGGTGTTGTTGTTTTGTTGAAAACTTATAAGTCACATGATCAATTGACCTCTTATGTGAACTCTCCAAACCCATTTCAATGAATATTTCTGATAAAAATATCGACCAACGGCCTTAGAGGTTAAAGGTCGTTCGAGTGAAAACCCGGTCAGAAAATTGTCCTATTCTTTTTTGGACCCGCGACCCATTGGTGGAAGACTGTTCGGAGTGAGCGTACAACGCTCTACCTACTGAGTCACTGGAGGTGAAGTTTGGTATTTTACCAATCGTATTTGACGTGGCTAAGATAGACCTCGAACGTCCAATCGTGATGACGAGTCTATCTTTGTGTACCCAAGTACTGACTAGTCTTGCTATGCATTGATAGTCGCGTCATCACAATTGTTACGAGACATGATTTTCTAACAGAGGCGGTGCCTCCGTGCCTCCGTGGCTCAGTGGCTCAGTGGGTAAAACAAGAAATGAGCACTATTTATATCTCTATATCACTATATAATCTCGCCGCGAAAACTCGAATACAAGAAAACGAAATTAACTTGCAAGTGGCTTGCATGCTTGCGCACATGCATACTGTCTACATTTCAGCCTGAACGGTCTGCTTTCGTTTTCAAAATACAGAATAACTTCAGAGAGTCATATGAATCTTATTGGTAAAAGTTAAACACTCTCCCATTGCCATACTGACGATATATGTGTGGGAATGTTTTTTATTACCCTCCCCCCCCCCATAGGCATACAGGGTGATCATCCCTACTAATAGCTTCCTACCTTGCCACCAGACATGTTGATTCATTTCGTTAGCCATGATATATTCAGACATCAACAGTTTCCTCTCAAAATGAACATCGCTTGGTAAGTTGTTCAGAAACCCACACATTGGTTTCCTTCAAACGTTTTCGTCGGGACATTATTAGTTATACAGTCTGTGTGTGACCCAATACGGAAATATATGGGGTTAGTAAAATCCATATTGGGAGAGGCGTTTTACTCACCCCATATATTTCCGTATTGGGTCACACACAGACTGTGTAACGAATTTATCCCGCTGAAGACCCTTCCTTAGCCGACGCTTGTCTAGTTGATATAGTTTTTGACTTAGCGAAGGTGTTTACAACTCATGCAGCCAATACGCGCGATACCGATACGGCGATAGTTCTACTCAGTTCTGGCCACTAGACTAACCAGGTAACCTACATTCAGCAGATCTTGGAATAAGTACGCTTGCTATTCTCTGTTAAACGTCTCCTGTGACGTCACCCTATTGTTCGAGCGGACGATTATTTCTCACGAATCGTCAGCAGACTCTAACAAGCAACATAGTCCTTCAAATGTTAAAGGGGCATGAGCTGCCGAAATTCACACTTTTTTCATAATTTCTAATCGTCACGACAGTAAGAGGCTTTGAAGGCCATCGAAAAACTAAATGATTGGCGTTGGAACGAGGAAAATCCATACAGTATGTGCCCTGTACGAACCGAAAACGTGTTCGAAAAGTAGCAAAATTTAAATAACCGGGACGACCATTCATTCATTCTAAGTCAAAATTAGTTTAAAACAATACTTTATCGTACATTTTTGAGACTAGAAGCACTATAAAGCTTCTGAATTATACGTCTTGAGAAAAATAGCCGATAATTTCAACATTCTGTGTTTACGTCAAAATATCAACATTTTGGCAGCTCATGCCCCTTTAATCATTAACCACATATGCGCATTGGAAACGAACAATAGCTGGTTCATTTTGAAGAGTGATGTTTGCCTTATAAAAGGGGATCACAGCCGGTTTGTCTTAATGGAGCGCTTTAAGGATTCAGTTTGTTGGATTTGTACGATTTTAAATAAACGAGTAAATAAATGCGGATTGTTTGCAATTGGAGACACAATTTGTAGATTTTTTTAATACAATAAATATTTTTGAATACAATAAAAAAATATTTAAATTACCGTATTTTATCAAATCGTTCAGTTAAGAGAAGCCAATATAACTAGACGTGAAGATTTAAGTCAAATTTAAAACAAAGCAGGCTTGTTTTATATGGTGTGTAGCGGAACAAAGACTGTTTTATCGGAAGAAAATCTGATTTATGCAGAGAAATGGCATCTAACTTTTTGGTCAAATTAATACCTCACTTAAATGCTTTCCTTCGTTAAAAAAATTCGCTGTACCGTAACGCCAATCAAAAAAATCATAGCGAAATGGGTAGAGTAGGATGCAGTAAAATTGAATCCCCACTGTAAAATATTCAGAAAAAATATTTTATTTTTCCCACACATGATAAACTTTACAAGTATAAATGAACTGACAATCTGGCAATATTTTTGGACACCTAATAAAATAATATTTTTGGAAAATTATTTCCCAATATTTACAGCTCAAGGCATACCATAACAGACCTTACTTGAAGTGAACTTCGTGTAACACGGCACCAGGCTCAGATAGTACCAGACGATTCTTAAAAAATAATCGGCAGGGGCAAAACAAAGAGACTGACGTTTAAGCCGGATAAACGCCTCGCCACTGCCGATTCTTAAAAAATAATCGGCTCGGCGCTCCGCGCCTTGCCGATTATTTTTTAAGAATCGGCAGTAGCTCGGCATTTATCCTATACATAAAGGTTTCCACAGCGCCTAAAACTATAGCCATGCACATCGATATGTTCTGTTTGTAATTTTAATTATGTCGACTCACTTCAGCAGACGTTTACATGCTGTCGCAGCGTGTATTCAGGGGCTAGTAACTCTAGGTAACCTGACACGAACTCGGTCTGCCTGATACGGAAAAATATCACGTCTCCACGTGATCGACGACGTCCAATCACAGCCGCCATTATGTTATTTTCAGTGTAAGCGCCCAGGGTTTTGATTAGCTGCGAGAAGTTTTACTCGCATCCAATCAAAACGAGCTGTTCGATTTACGGGTTGGAGTAGAGTAATCCGCCAAGGTAAAACACGGAATGGGGACATGAAGATTTTAACTTGGCTTGCGAAGATGTTGGAGACCAGGAACTAACAAATTTCCACGAATAGATCGTATTTTGGCTTGGGTAAAGAATCGTAGGTAACGTAAAAGTTGAGGTTAGTCAACTCATTGATAAAGTGGCCCCACTATGCGTAAGGCGTGGCTGTGGTCGATGACTGTTTGCATTTGGCACTATGTCAGCTCTTCAGAGACGGAAGGTCACTACGGTGTGCAACGTTGGTGATGTGTAGGCACTTTTTATTGACAAAACGTTGAAGACGAACTTAGGGTTAGGGACGGGCTTTATTGACAGAATAAGGTTAGGTTTAGGCATCTTTTATGGACACTACGCCAAAGACGGACTTAGGGTTATAGGGACGGGGTTTATTAACAGAAAAGGGTTAGGTTTAGCCATATTTAATCACAAAACCGAAGAATCCCCTTGGAGTCATCGCAGGTCAAAGGGTATATAAGTATGAATGAATGTATCACAGTTCAGGTTAACATAGAAGTCGAGTTCGATTATGTATTCTGCGTACGCCGAGGGTAATATCTGACGTAAGCAAAGCGTGTTTGCTCTTATAGACCTGTGTTAAAATCGAACGTACAGGCACTAATGGAAGTAAGCAAAGGTCACGGTTGCCATGACTCTTTGTTTATCTGCATATGAATAACATGGGTGCCATCTTGAAATGCGAGTGCACCCTGGCTACTTGGGGATTACGTGGCGCGGACAAATCGGCCTCGTGATACACAAATTCCCCACTGAAGAATGTCGTTCGATTTAGAGTTTCCCGTGTTCGGCGTGCGCCGAATGCATAATCGAACTCGACCAGAAATTGAATACCCCCAACGCTGTGTTGGTAGTTAGTCTAGTGGATAGATGTTACGGTCCATTTGAGTGCGCATGTGGTTCTGCGCCGCTTCAGATTGGAAAGGTAGGGTTTCGAGACTGCGGATGTAAATAAAAAAAGTATTATGTTAACTTTGGCGTGTTGCAGTGAAGGGAGTTATCTATCGTAAGAGGTTAGGTGGCGCTGTAGTATACAACAAGAAGATAGGAGGAAAAAAACAGTTGACAATTCCAGACGTCCCCGTATACTACTTTTGTATACTCCTAAAATATCCAAGCTCACTGTTATAAAAGAGGGTTTACTCAAGAACCAATGAATGCAAGCCAATCACGCTTGCTCCGCCCACATTGGTTCACCTGGTATTCTTTTCCATTCCCGTCCACTTTTCTGTAGCAGCATATGGCTAGTACAATGGAGAAGTTTAATGCGATGGTTTCAAAATGGTCCATGAAAATTTCTGTATTGAGTGGAGACAACGGGGAGCCCATTGGTAGACCAGGAACTTGTTCATATATGGTGTTGTTCCATGTAAAATAGGTGGAATTAGATATAAAAGATATAAAGATATAAAAATGCCAACATATAGAAAATTGGAAAATGAAACATTTTATTTCCTATCTTGTTAGCGGAGACACGCAGAGACGAATAAATATAAAAAATTAACTCAGCCCAGATTTTTCTCAGTAATAACAGTACTTCTAAAATAATTACATAAGCAGGGCGTATTGTATCTTAGCATTGGTAGTAGAACAATAGAACACGTCTATAGTACATGTAGTTTGGACAAATAAGAAAACTATATTATAAAGCCACGAAGCGTACCACCAGCAAACGTACATGGGAATGAAACGAGTGGAAACTATAAAAGAGTTTGTATCTGCAGAAGTGTCTTAATTTTATCTTCCTCTCACAGGGAATTCTTCTTCAGGTACTCTTCACTTTTGTCTAAAAAAGATTACGGGGATAAACAAGATGGGTTTCTATTAGATAAATGTCCAAACTTTAATACATGTATTGTCAATATTGCATGCTTTTAAAACAAGTCAAATTTGTGAAGGATCGATATAAAATGTATTCTTGTCTACGCAAAAATGTATTGAGATATGTTTTTTATAATGTTTATTAAATGTAGTCAAGTCATCATTGACTGCTCTGCAGGAAAGAAAATCGGGCTAATATCCTTTTGTTAAATATACTCTGTATGAAAACGAAATAATCTGAGAAGCAAGTGGACCCCCAACGAACATCAGCACTCTCACATGGAAATTCATGTAGTTACTTTGCAGGATCACTCAGGGATAAATTTGATACAAGTATTCGATTAAACCTACTAGATTTTATTTATTTAATCAAAATATAACCTACTCACCGGCTTCTTCCTGATGACCTATGTCTACCAAGGCTTTCATCAATTGTTGGGGAGTGCCACTAGCCCCTGAGATTTGTTTCCATTTCAGTAGCATTTGGTAGCAGCGTTCGTAAAGCTGAACGTTCTCCTCGTCGATTATTACAATATCACGTTCAGGGATTTCCAATTCCCTAGCCAGTTCCTTCCACCTCCTGATAACGGTACTTTTTGTAATAATATCAAATATATCTTTAAAGTGTTGTCGATGTCTCACAGAGATAACGTCACCTGAATTGAGAAATAAGAAGATCAGATATCTATAATACTAGTAAATCTATTCCCTAACGAATAGATTTTGTTATTGAAAGGGCGATAACTCCTACGTCCACATATTTGTTAACAGAGGGCGCAATAATCATCTTCCTTCTTCTCCAGAATTTAAATATGACGGGTAAACTACCAATTCTACATCTTGTCAACATACATAAGTTTAAAGTTTTATGTAATATTTGTGAACCATCTTAGAGTTGAACTGAATGGTTAACGGCCATCCTCATCACGTATACTGTACGGATATACGTAGATTGTATGTTATTTAGTCACGATGGAAATATTTCAATAAATTTCTTCGTTGTAATTTATGATTATGATTGGTTATAGAATTCAGGTTAGGCCAGTAATATTCGCCGACTGGTGATCGCGTGTTTGGCGACTTTTGTGTAATTAAACTCATTGCTTCTATTTTTCTGTAACTGATTGCTTCGATTTATTTGTTTCTGTTTTTCATACAATACCCAACCATGTCGAAACTTAGAGAAAGTCCAAGCGATTCGAGTTCCCTGCTGTGATGGGCCGGGAAGCACGTGTGCAGTTAGATGCTCCGCTCCGGCAACCCCTGAAGCTGATGGTATAACCTGGACCTTGTGGTTCATTTTCTTATTTTCCCATTACGGACTCATTTCAAACGCCCACTCCAGTGGCTTCATGTGAGGATACTTTAGGTATGCACGTTGGTTGTACTACTTATGGAATTGGTAAAATAATTTCTGGCCTTTATGTTGATTTCAATTTTCATTAGTTTATTGCTGACTATCATAGTCTAATCGCCGCACAACTTCACAAGCCTAACATAAAGTAACGAATATAAATCTATATACATATAAATATATATAAAATATAAAAAAATAAAAATTTAGTTTCCCAAGATATTCAGCCCAAAAAAATAACAGTGTTTTGACTAATGGTTGGATGCGTTTATTATCTTCATGGATCTATATATTGACATATGGACATACGGTTAGCGTGTCATTCACTTCCAATATGTCCTGCAGACTTCTAACTTTTAGGATTTAAATTCTTAGGCTACATGCACTTAATACTATTTCATAGACAAGTGCCAATGGGGGACCGCGATAATTTTTTTGTCGAGTTTTGGAAATATTTTCAACATTCTTACATTGGTTATCTGTGTATTAACTGTGTATGGTTAACTGGGTTGCATACTATCGATCATGATTTACAGTTCTTTATTTTTGCTGGTCAATCAAACATGCTTACATGTACCACGCTGATGGCAACATTCGATAAGCTGGTGATAAACCAGGTCCTACCACTTCACTGAAATTGCTTGGTTTTGAAATTAATACCATTGCCATGAATGTACATATTCTCCGGGGAAAATGTGAAGATCTACTAACCTTCATCCACGAGTTCTTATGCTGCAAAAAGGTGAAACTACGTGAAACGAGTTTTTTTGTGGTGATTTCATGATGCAACATGTCACATCTAATATGTGTCAACCAGCAAATCATTTAGATTTACACGTGTAGGCCCAAGTTCAATGGTACAGTATATTTCCCGGTGGAGGCTTGGTCTGGTAACGCTGTGTTAGGACTCTACACTCAGACTGACAGCTCTGGCAGTCATGAGCTAGGCTGTGGTGCATAGTTTCAAGGTATGGGTACCGGCTCATGTCGGTATTCCTGGTAGCGAGATGGCCGATGATTTGGCAAAGACCGCCCTGATGCGTACTGAAGTCTGTGTACCAGTCAAATTGAAAAGTTCTGAAATAGTTACATGTTTTAAACCCTTTTTTCTCTCCCTCTGGCAGGATGATTGGGATTCCGCATCTGGCGGAAGGTTCTTTTACAAACTGCAAAAGTCTATTAGAAACGCCTTTTTCCAGCTACCTGGGCGTCGCGCCGACGTTTTGTTATTTAGGGTTATGTCTGGTGCAGCACCGCTTAATTCCAGGTTACATAAGATAAGCCTACAGTGTTTAGTCGAAGAGACTGTAAAACGCTATCTTTGCGAATGTGCCAAGTTTAGATCATCTCGTGAAGTGTTACGGAATAAAATTCTATCTAGCATCTCTGTTAGTCTCTTCTAGGCGCCTCTAATACCTAAATTTTCCGAACTAAAGATACGTTAGCTTAACCTTATTGTTGTGGCATAAATCAACCTCATGTAGGTTGGCAAATGCCAATAATCTTAACCACCACCACAATATTCTCAAGGTCATTAAGCATATTTTGGCTGGCCTAGTGGCCCCAGTACATGGGCTTGAATTTGATTTTTTTTGTTTTGAGTGAAAATTAACAGTTATTTACCTGCAGCTACTCCAGGGGCAGATGAATCATCAAGTGAATCTTCCAGACTATTAGGGACTACATTAGGCTGAACAGAGGGCCTATCACTCTGATCAATCTGATCAACATGATCGAAACTGTGTCTTCCATTACCTAAAATAAAAAAGCAAACTTTAAAAGTGATAAAGTATATTGCGTGGGATTTTAGCAAATTTGGATTAATTTAAGATTGGTATGCAAGCCTATATTATAGGGATTTATAAAAGGAGAAAGGGCCGATTGATCTATTACTGTATTACGCTGCACTCAAGATAGCCACAACTTTGACCATACTCAATAGCTCTCGTTTTATGGTCAAAGATAGATCCCATTAAAGGAGGAGAAAACAAATAAAACTGGCATATACGCTAAACAGACGGCGAATTTCCCTTTCCAATGGTACCATAGACATATTTTTACGATTTTTCCCCACCGCACAGTCCTAAAGTGAAGTTATATAAAACAGTTGGATTTCGACTGAGAGCGACCTGCTTACTTGGCCGCCATCATCACAACAGTGCTTAGGGGGGTGTCTCCTTCGGCCAATCAGTAGACGTATACCCATCAATTCAAAGCGCACGTGCGAGTGAAATTGGTCAATTTTCTTAGTCTGCCATTTAAGCCTAGGTTAATTGCTAGGCACATCTGTTTCCGATCAATTTCTCGCTTTACAAATGGCGGTCCCCATCGTTTTTGTGACCCAATTTAAACATGTGCAATTTTCTGCATCACCATAAAACGCAGGTAAGATTTACAGCTTAAAAATTGATACTCTAAGGGTGATTGTTCGTTACAATTTCATGTTGTTTTTTTGTTTTCTCCTCCTTTAAAAAACGTCTTTAAAACCCTTCGTGACATCCGTACTATATAAGTATGTAAGTTTATGGGTCTTACCAGAGATCAATCCGTTTAGAATTTATTTCTCTTCGCGTACGGCGTATTTATTTTTCCGCTTGACCAAGTCTAAGGTCTGTCTCGATCAATTTGGTATCGCTTCCAACTCCACTTCGAACTTTGCGACCACCATTTACGGTTGAACTATACGACAGGAAAAGACAACTCGTACAGTTTGTGTCACAGGTCGGTGTGCTTGACAATCGTTAATGGCGGTCGCGAAGTTCGAAGTGGAGTTGGAAGCGATACCAAATTGATCCAGAGAGACCTTAGACTTGGTCAAGCGGAAAAATGAATACCCCGTACGCGAAGAGAAATAAATTCTAAACGGATTGATGTCTGGTAAGACCCATAAACTTACATATTTATATAGTAGGCCCTACGGATGTCACGAAGGGGTTGTACCCACGTTTTTGAATGGGATCTTTCTTTGACCGTAACACGAGAGCTATTGAGTATGGTCAAAGTTTTGGCTACACTCAAGATAACTACATTTATATGGCAATGTTGCAAGCTCTTTTACAAAGAGAAATCATCAACTTTCAGCGAGTACCTTGCAACTTTAACACATAGGATGAAGCAAAATTGAGAAGATCAGAGAAAAATTCCCCCTTGTTGAAGAAAGCCCATCGCTGCTGAATTTAGCGCAGGCGAGAAAGTGATGCATAAAGCTGACTATCCATGTGCGCGTATTTTTGATACGTATGCGTAGTGCGTGAATTCGTGCGTATGCGGACGAAATCAAACACATGTCAAATAACAGAGGGCCTATCCATGTGTACGTTTGCGTATGTGTGTCTGGGTGCGTATGCGTATAGAATCGCTCGCTGCGCGATTTTTACGGATAACGGACGGCAAATCATGGGGGAAATCCGTGTTTTGACGTCATCTTCCGAGGTGTTCCCTGGCCTAATTACTGTACCGGCTCCCGTTCTGTCAAAAAAGAGGCGCACGGTGAGCGTAATAACATCTTTGGCCGTTATAAAGTAATTATCAATCCATCCCATGCACATTTATTTAAAAATACCCTTTCATCATATTCTCAACGTTATATTTATATGTTATAAGAGTTATGACAACTGAAAGCTGGAATTAAACATCTTCCAGTATAGCCCGACCAAAATGAAGATCAATATGTGAACCTCAGTCAACTAGCCCCACGGCCTCCAACTGGATTAACACCAATGAAGGGTTTATATGCCAGTGCGATATGACGGAAGAGGAAAAACGGATGGAAACATACGCTCATATGGATGTATGAAAACGTACAATTAACACACGCACTGCATACGCAGACACGCATGCGTATACGCAAATACGCGCACATGGATAGTCAGCTTAATGGCAGCATTTGCATTGTAAAGAACCCGCGACCCATTGGTGGAAGGCTGTTTGGATTGAGCGTCTAACGATCTACCTACTGAGCTGTAAAAAGTTGAGAGATTTTATTATTTTTCCTGCTCTCTTCAACAAGGGGACATTTTTCTCTGATCTTCTCAATTTTGCTTCATCCTATGTGTTAAAGTTGCAAGGTACTCGCTGAAAGTTGATGATTTCTCTTTGTAAAAGAGCTTGCAACATTGCCATATAAATGTAGTTATCTTGAGTGCAGCGTAATACAGTATTCTTACACTACACCCCCCATAATTTAAATCTCATGCAGTGTGTTATTTTTGTCATAATCAACTAGTGAAATTATGGCCCAACTTACTGCTGATTGGTTAACAAACATGATTTTCCAAGTTCAACTAATCAAAACACAAGCTTGCATTCTCAACGTAGGGATAATACGTTCGTTTTCCTTTTATGTAATAACTTGAAGACATCCTTGTTAGATTACAAGTGATTGGCAGTATAACTCACAACTATGCGAGTCGGTAGCCAATCATGTTATGGCTTACATACAACGGACTACATTTATGCAAAATAGTATGATTTTCCCACGATCACGTCATAGCTTCTTCCATATAAGGAAAACAATTGAATGTACCGTACATGACATACTTCTTGGTATAAACAAACTACTTCGTCTGCCTGCTTCCGTTTTTCTAACAAATTATGATTGAATACGAATATATCATAGCCGTATTTACTCCTAACTGCAAACGATGACACTTTCTGTATCAATAATTAAACACGGGATAATTATATTCAATCAATCAATCTACCCAAACTGGCGTCTCGCGGATTTATCAAGGAAGATACATTGACCTAGTTGTGTCGGTATAGAGGTCACAGCAAAACCTGACTTCGTTATCGGATTGCAGACATTAAACTATTGATATGTTTATTTTTGTTTTATTTATAGAAGTGCCATTCATTTGTAGGATAAATGTTTTATCTCTTTATTCTTAAGAATTCGTTAGCAACAAAACTGTTTGGTTTTAGAGACCTTTCTTGTGTAGCTCCATGTCAACGCGGTAAAGCGTTTGACCTCATTATAATCCAGAAAGGCTGGCTGGGTTAAACGATGCGATGTGGAGCTGCATTTCAGAATAAAATGCAGTATTTTTGTGTATTGTGAGAAAAAGATTAACCAACTCGAGTCCGTTTGTTACAATGAATATCACTCTCATCTATTAATTTCCAAAGTCACTCGCCAGAGGCTCGTGACTTTGAAAATTAATAGACTCGAGTGATATTCATCGTTAGTTAACCTTTAAATAGAACAATCGGCCCATTCTCCTTTTATAAATCGCTAAAATATAGGCTTGCATACCAATCTTAAATTAATCCAAATTTGCTAAAATCCCACGCAATATACTTTTAAAGTTTGATTTTTTATTTTAGGTAATGGAAGGCACAGTTTCGATCATTTCGATCATTTTGATCTGATCATGAGTGATAGGCCCTCTGTTCAGCCCATCGAGATCTAAACAGTTAGTTTTAGATCTCTATGGTTCAGCCTAATGTAGTCCTTAATAGTTTGGAAGATGCACTTGATGATTCATCTACCCCTGGAGTAGCTGCAGGTAAATAACTGTTAATTTTCACTCAAAACAAAAACATTCAAATTACTGTAGTCATAGTAAATTATACCAAGGATGGCTGTATATTGAATAAATAAATAAATACATTGTACTCTTTATGATGTAAAGGATCACATTTAAACTTTGGATTCAGCTTTTAAGGGTTGCATTTCTTTTCTTTTTATTAAATGCCAAATTTATTTTTATAGATATAGATCGGCGAATTTTTCTTTGGACTCGAGCTGGTTAATCTTTTTCTCACAATACACAAAAATACTGCACTTTATTCTGAAATGCAGCTCCACATCACATCGTTCAATCCAGCCAATCTTTCTAGGTCAAACGCTTTACCGCGTTGACATGGAGACTGTATTCATTACGCTACATAAGAAAGGTCTCTAAAATCAAACAGTTTTGTTGCCCACGACTTCTTAACAATAAAGAGATAAAATATTTATCCTACAAATGAATGGCACTTCTTAGAATAAAACAAAAATAAACATATCAATAGTTCAATTCAGTGCAATCCGATGACGAAGTCATGTTTTGCTGTGACCTCTACACCGACACAATTACGATAACTAGGTCAATGCATCTTGGAGAAATCTGCTAGACGCCAGTTTGGGTAGATTGAATCTGATTGATTGATTGAAAGTTTTAAATATCCCGAGTTTAATTATTGATACAGAAAGTGTCATCGTTTGCAATTAGGAGTAAATACGACTATGATATATTCGTATTCAATCATAATTTGTTAGAACAACGGAAGCAAGCAGACGAAGTAGTTTGTTTATGTCCAGAAGTATGTCATGTACGGTACATTCAAATGCTTTCCTTATATGGAAGTAGCTATGACGTGATCGTGGGAAAATCATACTATTTTGCATAAATGTAGTCCGCTGTATGTAAACCATAACGTGATTGGCTACCGACTCGCATAGTTGTGAGTTATACTTTCTACCCCTCCGGTATGTGCGTGCCGTGTGCAAATATACATGTTAAGTAGAGATGACTTTTCAAACAACATCGAGTGTGTAGTGCAACATACCGGCCGGTAGGTTTACCTCCCCCGGAAGAAGTGATCTTTTGCTTGTCATACAAAATAAAGGATTCAACCTGATAATGTTGTGAGTGTGGTTATATTCTGTCCTTTTGTATGGAAAACTGGGCTGTCATGAACGTATAAAGTCATCAAAGGGTTGATTTCACAACATTTCCCTCGATAGCGTCACCAGCAACCCAGCCTGTCAAGGCCGTAGCCATAGTGACATTCTGTCATTCTGCTTCAAAATATCTGGGTCAACCGTCGCACGTGACCAAAGCTGATCGTTGGTTGGTTAAAAGTTCCCACTCTGTCCCGGGGGAGGGAAAAGGAACGGCTATCCTCAACAGGTCACTTTTTCCTCATTTTTCTCAATTATCGGGGTAAAATCGACTTTAATACCTTCGTCTTGGTGTTTATTGCGTAACCCGATACCGCTGAACGTTGGTTCGCACCTCGTCATACCCCTCGAATGCTGCGCATTCTCGTGGTTTGACTCGGTACGAACCAACGTTCAGCGGTATCGGGTTACGCAACAAACACCGCTACGGCGGTATTAAACCCTTAAGCCAATCACTTGTAATCTAACAAAGATGTCTTCAAGTTATTACATAAAAGGAAAACGAACGTATTATCCATACGCTGAGAATGCAAGCTTGTGTTTTGATTAGTTGAACCAATCAGCAGTAGGTTGGACCATAATTTCACTAGTTGATTATGACAAAAATAACACACTGCCTGGGAGTGAAATTATAGGGGGTATAGTGTGAGAAATAAACATTTCGTCATGGCTTCTTCAAAAAAATGAAGTAAATATAGAAATGTATGTGTCTATGCATGTCTTTATGGAAAACCTTCTATTCACTTATCGTCAGTATTATTTGACCTATATTTTGGTCTATATAAAATACCTGGTTCTTCTGGCGGAACTCCCGGATATATTCCGTCCATATCTATCCTTTCTACTGCTTTTTCGATTCGCATTTGTCGCCTAATTTGTTCTATTATTTCTTCAACTCCACCAATAAGACCCTCAAGACCTGCATTACGTAGAACCTGGATAAGTTTAGCATAGTTCCCCCTTGAGATCACTCCACGAGTTTCACATAGTAATAACAAAACTTCTACGCTAGAACCATTGTCATCCAAGTCTCGCACACTTAAAAATGGTCGGAGGCTATATTTAAAAGCCTCAAACCTATTTCTCTGTATGTTTTCTCCAATAAACCTGTATAGTCCTAGCTCAAGGGTTCTACACGCCTGGTCCATATTGTTTCCAGCCGCCATTAGACAAGGAAGAGCGCTCTAGGTTTGTAATTATTCATACATTCGACAGGTACCAGCTTGTACTTAATAACAGAGCTCAGTTTCTGGGAACTTAAAAACCGGATCTTTCTATTCAGAGAATAGGTCTTTGTCAGTTCGCCCCAGTTCTCGGGACAGTTTACCTTTGGAACGACTCTATGATAAATTGTAGGAAAAGGTTTAAAGCAAAAGCTTATGAAGCGAATGAAAACATTCGATCTAACTTAAGCTATGGGGGATTGGAATGGTCGCCGACGTATTTTGAATTACTAAGTTTATTTTTACTCGGGGGTTTCCACTCCGGTGACACATGACTTTCCACCCATGTGAAAGAGATAAATTCTTAAATACATTAGGTTTTTTATATGTCTTTTAGCAGCTCATGTCCCTTTAATAGACATATGTTTATGAGTCTCTACGCCAAAGTCACATTGCTCAAAGAATCCAATCACAGCCAAGAAATTCTTTAAGGTTTTATCATCGTTTGGGGGTACCATGCCCACTCCAGTTTTGGATTCTGCCAGAACCAAAGAGGAATATATGACATTGTTGCGACGGTTAGAGATACCAGAATATTGTACTCAGGAATTGGACGCCACAGTACCCAGCTTTAAGAGACAAAAGTGTGACAAAGGTTGCCGATACATATTTGTGTCAGACGCAGATAGAAAACGACACCAGACTCTCGTTCATTCTAAGAAACGTTGAAAATTCAATAAATATGTTTTATAGTGTATTCTTCCATTGTTTCGATTTGATAAATGTTGCATGTATGTACATATTTAAATACAATTAAAAATAAATATATTTTTCTCAAGAAGTCTGAGCAGCATTCGTGGATAAACTTGAAACAACACAGACCCGTATAGAAGAAGCTAACAACCATTAATAATACTACTAACGTACAATAATACTTTAGTAGCAAAAAGATGTCATATAAGTGAAATTATCAGTCTAGGATAAAACTGTTTTAAACTGCAATGTTGTTTTTCAAATCCTTCATAAGTCACACCGAAGGAAGTTTTCTTACTAAAAATGTAAACAGCAAAAACACACAGAGCAGCTTGTATAAAACATAGGCTGCATATTTAGATATGTTGACATTTTTCTGTTAAAACAATATTTTAACACGATATAGGTTATTTTTCTCACAAGGAAGGAATTATAAATCTTCCAATTCAACTAGTCTTGAGAATGTACGTTAAAATAGTGCTTTTACTAATTTATGCTTATAATGAATGTTCGTCTCGGTTATTTCAATTACATTAAATATTTCAATTTGGTTTCTTTTTTTAACACTCTTTGTGTTTGTAAAGACTGTATGAGACTGCATTGACTTTTCTCATTCAAGGTCAATCTTTTAGTTTTCAGATAACCCTTAAAAATGAGATATTTTTTTCACACATTTTTGTGACAATGAATTAGAACAAATGAAAATAATTTGGTAGCTCATGCCACTTAAAAGATAATATATAACATACACTACATTATTCAACAATTATACAAAACAGTTAATTTCAAGTAGATATTTAAAGATGGTAATAATTTAACTACATATATGTAAGAGTTTGACATATTTTTAGCTTATTGAAGATCAAAACACTAAATGTGATATGGGCTGCAAATATGTTTATACAGGTATTTTTCTAGTTAAAACAAAATTTTGAAATTATAAGCTATTTTTTCTAAAAAATTGCAGATAGGAAACGTTGTATTGATAATATGTTTAAGAATGTACATTAATTAATAGAGATTTGAGAAGTAAATTATGTTACTTCAAACTGTTACAGATTTTTTAAATTTCATCATCAGTAAGTCAAATTATTTTATTCAGCAACACACCTCATTTGTCTAGACAATCAGAAGTTGATTTTGGCAGCTCAAGTCATTTTAAATTTGGGAAATTAGGCAACATAGCTATATAATATTGTAATTGGCTGAACATTAAATTATCCTCTTTTTCATCTTGGGTAAATATTATTTTTAGGTTTTCAATGAATCAATTAATTATGCTTATTATGTCTCTACTTTCAGGAGTTTAAACATAAGCTAAAGCAAATCTTAAAGTGGGCTGATTTCCCTAAATTTATTCATTAAAAGGGTGTGAGCTGTTTTCCTTCTAAACTAAATGTGGAAATTAAAGGCTATTTTTCTCAAGACTTACTATACAGAAGCTTTTAGGTGCTACTAGTCCCGAGAACTGAACTTTAAAATAAGAGTTTTTATCTAACTTAAGCTTAGAATAAATTATTATTTGTTCAAAGCCTCTTACTGTCAGTTTATGAAAAAAGTTCGAATTTTGGCAGCTGTACCAGCTCATGCCACCTTATAACTCAATTTTTCCCAAAATATTTATATTTTAGCAGGTAAACCAACATCAAGTACAGTATATATTTATAAGCACAAGTCTGCATAAACATATTATATAGGTTATGCTGATAAACAAATATTTTTGAAATAAACTATAATTTATATTTACATTTAAAATTATCAAGTGCTGATTAACAAATATAATAACATATTTGTGCTGGATTTCATTTAATTGTTTTTTTGTAAATTAAGTTTTAATGAATAAATACATTTTGCTAATTCACAAATATTTTTTCAACATCATTACCATAAGTGACAGGATTGCTTTTCAATCAAAGCCAGTACAAATGGCATTTCTGATTAACTCTGAATTTTGTGCATATGAATTATTAATTTCACAGTTCAAAGTAGAATTATCCATGGAGCATAAAGTGCTGTCAATGTTTGAAAATGTGCGATCATAGTCATCTCCTAACTGCTCACAAATGTTTTGCAGTGAGTATACAACAAGCTGTAATTACTGTGGGCACTTCCTGTGTTTGGCAGTCTAGTATTTTTAATAAGCAGCGCCATCTACCTTCAGGCATTTTCTACCACCATTCTAGTGCTACTTAGCTTATAGTTATAGATCTTTTGAGCCTTAGTGAGATGTCCAGTTTCGTGGTAGCGTTTCATAAGAAAAGATAACAGCGGATAAGCGGGGTCACCAATGAGAAAAACAGGAATATTAACATCATTTATATAAACATTGGGAGTTTGTGGGAAGAGTTTTTTTGCCTGACCTAATTTAAAAATCGGTGAATTGTGAAATACTCTTGAGTCATGAACCCTGCCAGGCCATCCGACATATATATCTACAAAACAATAGTTAGCATCCACAATCCCTTGTAGAATTATGGAATGGAAACTCTTTTTGTTGAAATAGTCAGAGTGGGTTTTCATTTGGTGCAACAATGGGGATATGACATCCATCAATAGCTCCTGCAACTTGTGGGAAATCTGCAATCTCCTTAAAGTTCGCTATACTACAGACTAGAGATTTTGTATTTGAAGGAAAGGATATATAATCCTGCATCAAATTGTCTACTAAGGCATGACATACATCTCTGCAAACCTGAACTGCACTAGATTTGCCTACACAAAAAGATGACCTACATTGTATTGCGCGGAAGTCTGAACCGGTAGACAATCTCCATAGGGTTAGAGCAAAACGCGTTTCAACTGAAATTGGTTGGCGAAATGTCGTAGTTTTCTTTTGAATAAAAGGTGTTAAAGTGTCACAAATATATTGAAAGGTACCCCGTGTCATTCTAAAGTTGTCCTCCCATTCTGAATCACACCACAATTGGCATTTTTCGCAAAATGCATTCTGCCGCGGCTTACTCCAATGTCTTCTTTCAACGAAATAACCATAGCATTGCAAGCTTTCGTTCTACGCCTGAGGTAGATGGTATGTGTGCCACTGCGAGGCCAAATCTCGTTACCAAAACATTAAATATTGTATGATTTTAATAAAACAAACGTATAAACAGCAGACCAATTCCAACGAGTTTATTATATATTGAGTATTTATATTAAATGACGCTTGTCAATATTCTAAAACCCAGATAACACAACGTTGGCCTTTGGTTGGCATGGTTGGCTGATGGTCGCCGTTGGCTGGCCAACGGTGGCCCAACGTTGGACCAACGTTGGCATGGTCGGCCATTCAAGGGTTGGCTGTTGGTCGGCTAGCCAACGTTGGCCCGACGTTGGCTTTTGGTTGGCATGGTTGGCCATTTAATGGTTGGCTGTTGGTCGGCTAGCCACCGTTGGCCCAACGTTGGCTTTTAGTTGGCATGGTTGGTCATTTCATGGTTGGCTATTGATCGGCTTGCCAACGTTGGCTTTCGGTTGGCATGGTTGGCCATTTAATGGTTGGCTGTTGGTCGGCTAGCCACCGTTGGCCCAACGTTGGCTTTTGGTTGGCATGGTTGGTCATTTCATGATTGGCTGTTGGTCGGCTAGCCCACGTTGGCCAAACGTTGGCTTTTGGTTGGCCATTTCATGGTTGGCTATTCATCGGATTGCCAACGTTGGCTTTTGGTTGGCATCGTTGGCTATTGGTCGGCTTGCCAACGTTGGCTTTCGGTTGGCAGGATCGGTCATTCCATGGTTGGCTAATGTCATGATCGGCTTGCCAATGTTGATTGGCTTTAGTCGGCCTTAGGTTGGTATATGGTCGGCAAGTTAAAGGTCGGCTGATCATCTGTCAGCCAACCTAGGCCCAACAGTATGTAGCCTACAGTAAACCAACTGCGGGGCTTTGGGTTAGATCTAATTTGTTTTTAGGCCTAGTGACAGTGGTTTCATATCGGTACTAATTTGCCTTTATTGTACTCAAGTGCTTTGATAACATTTTTTCATAATTTATTTGTCATGTTCTTGTACTCCATTGTATAAGTCTATATCGACAAATATCGGTTGGTGGTGAGGGGGTGATGTTAACTTTAAGAACGGGTATGCTAGGCCTGTATCGGATATCAAATAAAATTATAAATCTGCAATAGGCATGTAAATTAAAATTTCTTCTTTCTTAACATCTTAAAATTTTTTTATCAAATGCAGACAAATGGAGAAAAAAATATATATTCTAAAACGAATAAAAAAGAATAAAAAAGAAACCAACCAAACGACCAACGAATGGTAATCCGCCATGTTCAAAAAGTCACATGAACTGTTTGTCCAATCAGAAGTTATCAAATCGATCAACATGGCCAGGCCCACTGGCCGAGTTCGACTGTAACTCGAGGTTCAACTCGATTGGCTCGAGTCTCACCCGAACTCCAATATTCCCTCGGGTAGCGGCTCTAATGACGTCAAAGTTGACCCAATTCATTACTCAGTACGTAAAAAAAGAAACTAACCAAACGACCAACGAATGGTAATCCGCCATGTTCAAAAAGTCACATGAACTGTTTGTCCAATCAGAAGTTATCAAATCGATCAACATCGCCAGGCCCACTGGCCGAGTTCGACTGTAACTCGAGGTTCAACTCGATTGGGTCGAGTCTCACCCGAACTCCAATATCCCCTCGGGTAGCGGCTCTAATGACGTCAAAGTTGACCCAATTCATTACTCAGTACGTAAAAAAAGAAACTAACCAAACGACCAACGAATGGTAATCCGCCATGTTCAAAAAGTCACATGAACTGTTTGTCCAATCAGAAGTTATCAAATCGATCAACATCGCCAGGCCCACTGGCCGAGTTCGACTGTAACTCGAGGTTCAACTCGATTGGGTCGAGTCTCACCCGAACTCCAATATCCCCTCGGGTAGCGGCTCTAATGACGTCAAAGTTGACCCAATTCATTACTCGAGTCCAACCTTCAGCCGATCCTGGGTAGAACTCGGTTCACCACGTGACAAAATGGCGACTAACAAGAGACCGTGTCATGAAAGTGCCAGGGTTTTTTAATCTGGCTTTAAAATTTGAACATGGTGATATTAAACAAGTGAAAAAAATATATTGTTATCATTCTGAATCCGAGTGCTTTGCAAACTGTCTTAAATTTTGTGCCAACAGTTGATTTTGACAGCCCGAACTGGTGGACAACCTCTCTCACGGATTCTCCTTCATTCGCCATAAACCACAAAACATTAAAAGCTGTTTTTCGGGAGTGACTGGTTCGGATCCACCAACATTCTTAGTTAGTAAATCACCCCAAAGCTCTGTTAAAAGGAGTTCGAAAACACCTTTCCCTATTCTGAAGTCCATGAAACAATTCTGCAAACTATATTGCGGTACTACATGTTACACAAATCCTCTGTTTTTGGGTACTGATGACCGTCAACCAAACGCTGCACAGCCAATATGGCAATATGATTGGTTTATTTGACCTAAATACACCAATAGCAGGTTAGCATACCAGGTGTGCACATGTTTCAGTGACATCCAGTCACCAAATGATTCGTGAAACACTCACCTTCTGTTGCCGATGTTGGAATGGAGGCGAATCCCTTTTCGATATCTTCGAGTTTTTTTTACAACCTCTTCCAGCCCGCACTCGCTCAACAGTTGTTTTAATTCTCCATACCGCCCAATTGTAATGCAACCTTTCTTCTCCAATTCGTCAAAGATGTCAGACGCCTTGGTACATTTTTCCACATCAACCTGCATACGGTTCTTACAAAGTTTCTTTAACTTTTGGAATGGCTCAGGCGGTTCGGACATTTCATCATCCAACATCAACAGAATGTCAATGTGTAGGCGTTTATTTTCTATTTCCTGAAAATATATCAAATACTGTGATATGGCAATGTAAAATATAGGAACTCACAAGTCAGGTAACTTATATGTTGGATTTTCAGTTTATTTCTTACACTAAGTATCTGATTCCTCCATTTGTAGAAACATATTCCAATATGTACCCCTGATCAAAGGCAACCATGCATTTGTGTCCCTTAAATCCTTCTCTCGCATTTAAAGTGGCATGAGCTGCCAAAATGTTGATGTTTTGGCGTAAAAACAGAATGTTGAAATTATTGGCTATTTTTCTCAAGACGTATAGTTCAGAGGCTTTTTAGTGCTTCTAGTCTCGAAAATGTACGATAAAGTATTGTTTTAAACCAACTTTGGCTTAGAATGAACGAATGGTTATTTAAATTTTGTTTACTTTTCGAACACGTTTTCGGTTCGCATAGGCCCCATGCTGTATGGATTTTCCTCATTCCAACGCCAATCATTTCGTTTTCCGAAGGTCTTGAAAGCCTCTAACTGTCGTGACGATCAGAAATTATTAAAAAAGTGTGAATTTTGGCAGCTCATGCCACATTAATGAAGAAGAAACGATCGGTGAAATGGTTGTTTGTGCGGTTAATGGGAGATTTATGAACACCTTAAAGTGAGTAAGAATTAGCAGGATTTAAATGGGAAATGTATGCCAAAATATTTTGTGGTTACATCTTATATGGAGTCCTGAGTGGACATGTGGCATTTAAGTGGATGCCAATGTCTGCATAGCATTATACTTTATTCTCTCTGGTTTTCCCTATACTGGACTTTTAGTATGGCTGGCTGAAAATCTGCACTATTAAGTGGCCTAGAGATGTCAAATATAAGAAAAAATTCGCTGAAACAGAATTAGCAAATTTTTCATCTTTTTTATTAAGAAGTCAAAAATTAGAACTGTCCGCCCATATCAATCCTGAAGAAGTCCTTTAGATAGTTTTATAGGCATCAAAAATAAAATGCATTCATCCATCCCTGCTATTTATGAATGTTGCTCTTACCAGCGGACATTTCCGTTTGGTATGCGTTAGTGGCTTTATCGGTATTTTCATTTCAACGTTTTTAAGGTATTTCAAAAGTTCAGAATTTATTTAAAAAATCCCGAAATTTGGCTAGCTCATGCCACTTTAAAAGCAGACTGATTGTCAATTATTTGCTTTAGATTCTGTTTCCATGGGGAGTTTTTTGTTTGTTTTGTCATTCTTCGATAAAACAACCATCTTTAAACCAAATACAAACAGAATATTTTGTTTTCTTTATTGGTGAAACAAAAAATGACAACCCATGGCAATATTTAGTCCGTTACAGATTGGTTACAAATTCAGCTTATACTAAACAAGAAATATTGACTTATTGAATGTCACACCTGGCCTACTAAATAGTGAATAATAAGTCTTTGGAGCAAATACAGGTAAATATTACTAAGAAGTGTCAAGTTTATTTTTTCAATATATTTTCCTATAGATTGGAAGGAGTCTTAAATGTCACTTATTTTCAATCAGCCGACCGGCGCCATGTATTGTTCGCAGACAAAGACGTAGCCTAGAAATCTTTTTCAATATGTGTTCGCACAAACCATAAGGCCAGGATATGCTTTGTCATTCCAAAACCGACAGTTTCGTTTTCAAATACGGATATTTTCTCCCTGATTAAATAAGATAAAAAGCTTGGATCTAACTATACATTCAAGTAAACGTATCTTTCGATACCTCATTTATCTTATAACATAATTTATAACATACAAGTAAGAAAATATAAAACTAAATATGTAAAGTTATATGTACACTTACTAAGCCAGCCATTTTGTCAGTCAGATGGATACAGGTCACAGTTTGTCACTTCCGGAAATTCCTAGGGACGAAAAAAGTTCCAGCTATTTTTGTGTGTTTTTTTTATTATTTTTTCCTGGCCCCCTGCATTTTTTTTCTGGGCATTTTTGTAGTTTTTATGAAAGGACAGGGGTTGAGTTACTGTCTGGAAATGATTTTAGAAGTGGAATGGGACCAGTTCAGGTGGTGGAGATCTGGTAGTTGGGGGGTGCTTTGGTCTATTTACATGCGGCGGAATATGTGCAAAGAGACCCCTATCAGCTGATTCTACTCGTATCTCAAAATTTCTACCTTCAACCTATGAAAAAATTGTGCTTAAAATACTGCCAAAGGACTGTTCAAGGCCCCCACCGAAGGATTTGGTTCAACGAAAGTTAGGGAAGGTGCTGTGAGAGCAGACATTAACATTACCGCAAATGGGAAATGAAGGAAAATGAAACTGTGACCTGCTGCCTGTATGGGTTGAAGACATATTTTGTGAAATAGATCACTGTACAACAACAACACTGTGTTTGTGACTTAAAACTTGTCAGAAACACATTATAAGACCTATAGTACTGTCTAGATGTGCTGAAAATGTATCTTTCATGTCTTTTCTAGCAAAATATTTGCACAAAATTGATTTCTTGATAGTTTTGGGGGGCAAAGTAATGTACATGATTATGAGTTGAATTTCTCCTGTAAGTAAATGATACTTTTCAATATGGTAGTTCACCTATTTCTGCAATGATATGCCACACAATCTGGTTGCTTTTCTCATTACCCTTGCCAAAACACACAGAACACTACCCTACCCCCCAAAAATTGAAAAGAATTTGGGCATTACTTGATTTTGTGTACATATTAAATTTTATTTGGCTTTCTGACAAAAACCTATAGTTCTTACATTGATTTGATGGTCAACATGTGAGAAACATAATAATCTCCTTTTTAGTCTTACAAAATGCCTTTTCTTGTAAAAAAAACAACTTTTTCAGTGTTGTTTTATGTCAAACTGAATATTTTGTGTACTCTTTCAGGTAATTTCAGGTCCTGTATAAGATGAATGGAATTGTTTATCCACCTGTGAGCATATTTTCCTGATTCACACATCAAAGGAATGGAAATGAGAGTCTTTCTACATTTTCCAGAGGTAATTTTACCATTGGCATGGCTTCACTGCTTCATTACATTAGAAATTCGCCTCAAATAGCATGCCTAATGGCACTCAAAGTTGGCATAAAACCGCCCAGAATATAATGACCTGGGCTTTCCTGATTTTATTCAGTACCTGCATGTGTCTTACACAATTTTCACTTGCAAGGATGCTGGAATCAATTGTTTTAAAAAATAAACCAACCTAACATTTACCCCACCCCCCTTTTTTTTGCATATTTTTTCTTAAATCTAATCATATTTTCCCAGAAATATCCTTTTAGACCCTTGTTTGACTTTTTGGGGTGCAGTTTTATTCTCTGGGCTAGGCTAATAATTAAGTTTATGTTCCAGGGTACTTGTGGGCAGTTTTGAACAGAGTTTTGTGTTGGGGGATCCCAACAATAAGCCGTGTGGCAGGTGACTTCTTCCTCTGGTTTTAAGCTTTCCAGTACCATTTTGAGCCTAAAATCAACCTGGGATACAAGAATAACACTTGTTTTTTCAAGCTGTTTAAATTTGGCCACAGTATGACTGACTTTGAGTAGAGTTTATCCATTTTGTAATCCAACAAATCTTAAAATGTAACAAATGCACAGTATATTTTAGTTGAGGAAGCCACAGAAAGATATGTGTCCTCATAAAGTTAGTATTTTATGGTAGAACACTCTTAGTAGAAGTCACACTAGTTTACAGAGTTCAAATATGTTTTCCCAGAGCTGAGATATGACAATTTTAAGCTTTTTTAGCTCACCGGTCATTGTCCTTGCTATGTTCTAATGGGGGGTGGTGTAAATGGGAGGGCTACAGAAGGCTTAGTTTTCATTGCATTTAGTTTTCCTCTTGAGAGATCATCCCAAATACCTTTAAGCTCAATGTGTTAGATTTAGAAGTAGATTGAAGGAAATTTGTGCCTCTGTTAGGATACAGGTCACAGTTTGTCACTTCCGGAAATTCCTAGGGACGAAAAAAGTTCCAGCTATTTTTGTGTGTTTTTTTTATTATTTTTTCCTGGCCCCCTGCATTTTTTTTCTGGGCATTTTTGTAGTTTTTATGAAAGGACAGGGGTTGAGTTACTGTCTGGAAATGATTTTAGAAGTGGAATGGGACCAGTTCAGGTGGTGGAGATCTGGTAGTTGGGGGGTGCTTTGGTCTATTTACATGCGGCGGAATATGTGCAAAGAGACCCCTATCAGCTGATTCTACTCGTATCTCAAAATTTCTACCTTCAACCTATGAAAAAATTGTGCTTAAAATACTGCCAAAGGACTGTTCAAGGCCCCCACCGAAGGATTTGGTTCAACGAAAGTTAGGGAAGGTGCTGTGAGAGCAGACATTAACATTACCGCAAATGGGAAATGAAGGAAAATGAAACTGTGACCTGCTGCCAGATGAGACCTCTGTATATGGATACAGGTCACAGTTTGTCACTTCCGGAAATTCCTACGAAAGAAGTTCCAGATATTTTTGTGTGTTTTTTTTATTATTTTTTCCTGGCCCCCTGCATTTTTTTTCTGGGCATTTTTGTAGTTTTTATGAAACGACAGGGGTTGAGTTACTGTCTGGAAATGATTTTAGAAGTGGAATGGGACCAGTTCAGGTGGTGGTGATCTGGTAGTTGGGCGTGCTTTGGTCTATTTACATGCGGCGGAATATGTGCAAAGAGACCCCTATCAGCTGATTCTACTCGTATCTCAAAATTTCTACCTTCAACCTATAAAAAAATTGTGCTTAAAATACTGCCAAAGGACTGTTCAAGGCCCCCACCGAAGGATTTGGTTCAACGAAAGTTAGGGAAGGTGCTGTGAGAGCAGACATTAACATTACCGCAAATGGGAAATGAAGGAAAATGAAACTGTGACCTGCTGCCTGTATGGGTTGAAGACATATTTTGTGAAATAGATCACTGTACAACAACAACACTGTGTTTGTGACTTAAAACTTGTCAGAAACACATTATAAGACCTATAGTACTGTCTAGATGTGCTGAATGTCTTTTTCTAGCAAAATATTTGCACAAAATTGATTTCTTGATAGTTTTGGGTGGCAAAGTAATGTACATGATTATGAGTTGAATTTCTCCTGTAAGTAAATGATACTTTTCAATATGGTAGTTCACCTATTTCTGCAATGATATGCCACACAATCTGGTTGCTTTTCTCATTACCCTTGCCAAAACACACAGAACACTACCCTACCCCCCAAAAATTGAAAAGAATTTGGGCATTACTTGATTTTGTGTACATATTAAATTTTATTTGGCTTTCTGACAAAAACCTATTGTTCTTACATTGATTTGATGGTCAACATGTGAGAAACATAATAACCTCCTTTTAAGTCTTACCAAATGCCTTTTCTTGTAAAAAAAACTTTTTCAGTGTTGTTTTATGTCAAACTGAATATTTTGTGTACTCTTTCAAGTAATTTCAGGTCCTGTATAAGATGAATGGAATTGTTTATCCACCTGTGAGCATATTTTCCTGATTCACACATCAAAGGAATGGAAATGAGAGTCTTTCTACTTTTTCCAGAGGTCATTTTACCATTGGCATGGCTTCACAGCTTCATTACATTAGAAATTCGCCTCAAATAGCATGCCTAATGGCACTCAAAGTTGGCATAAAACCGCCCAGAATATAATGACCTGGGCTTTCCTGATTTTATTCAGTACCTGCATGTGTCTTACACAATTTTCACTTGCAAGAATGCAGGAATCAATTGTTTTAAAAAATAAACCAACCTAACATTTACCCCACCCCCCTTTTTTTGCATATTTTTTCTTAAATCTAATCATATTTTCCCAGAAATATCCTTTTAGACCCTTGTTTGACTTTTTGGGGTGCAGTTTTGTTCTCTGGGCTAGGCTAATAATTAAGTTTATATTCAAGGGTACTTGTGGGCAGTTTTGAACAGAGTTTTGTGTTGGGGGATCCCAACAATAAGCCGTGTGGCAGGGGACTTCTTCCTCTGGTTTTAAGCTTTCCAGTACAATTTTGAGCCTAAAATCAACCTGGGATACAAGAATAACACTTGTTTTTTCAAGTTGTTTAAATTTGGCCACAGTATGACTGACTTTGAGTAGAATTTATCCATTTTGTAATCCAACAAATCTTAAAATGTAACAAATGCACAGTATATTTTAGTTGAGGAAGCCACAAAAAGATATATGTGTCCTCATAAAGTTAGTATTTTATGGTAGAACACTCTTAGTAGAAGTCACACTAGTTTACAGAGTTCAAATATGTTATCCCAGAGCTGAGATATGACAATTTTAAGCTTTTTTAGTTCACCGGTCATTGTCCTTGCTATGTTCTAATGGGGGGGGGGGGGGGGGGGGGTGTAAATGGGAGGGCTACAGAAGGCTTAGTTTTCATTGCATTTAGTTTTCCTCTTGAGAGATCATTCCAAATACCTTTAACCTCAATGTGTTAGATTTAGAAGTAGATTGAAGGAATTTTGTGCCTCTGTTATGGGTTGAAGACATATTTTGTGAAATAGATCACTGTACAACAACAACACTGTGTTTGTGACTTAAAACTTGTCAGAAACACATTATAAGACCTAAAGTACTGTCTAGATGTGCTGAAAATGTATCTTTCATGCCTTTTCTAGCAAAATATTTGCACAAAATTGATTTCTTGATAGTTTTGGGGGGCAAAGTAATGTACATGATTATGAGTTGAATTTCTCCTGTAAGTAAATGATACTTTTCAATATGGTAGTTCACCTATTTCTGCAATGATATGCCACACAATCTGGTTGCTTTTCTCATTACCCTTGCCAAAACACACAGAACACTACCCTACCCCCCCAAAAAATTGAAAAGAATTTGGGCATTACTTGATTTTATGTACATATTAAATTTTATTTGGCTTTCTGACAAAAACCTATAGTTCTTACATTGATTTGATGGTCAACATGTGAGAAACATAATAACCTCCTTTTAAGTCTTACCAAATGCCTTTTCTTGTAAAAAAAAACTTTTTCAGTGTTGTTTTACGTCAAACTGAATATTTTGTGTACTCTTTCAAGTAATTTCAGGTCCTGTATAAGATGAATGGAATTGTTTATCCACCTGTGAGCATATTTTCCTGATTCACACATCAAAGGAATGGAAATGAGAGTCTTTCTACTTTTTCCAGAGGTAATTTTACCATTGGCATGGCTTCACAGCTTCATTACATTAGAAATTCGCCTCAAATAGCATGCCTAATGGCACTCAAAGTTGGCATAAAACCGCCCAGAATATAATGACCTGGGCTTTCCTGATTTTATTCAGTACCTGCATGTGTCTTACACAATTTTCACTTGCAAGAATGCAGGAATCAATTGTTTTAAAAAATAAACCAACCTAACATTTACCCCAACCCCCTTTTTTTGCATATTTTTTCTTAAATCTAATCATATTTTCCCAGAAATATCCTTTTAGACCCTTGTTTGACTTTTTGGGGTGCAGTTTTGTTCTCTGGGCTAGGCTAATAATTAAGTTTATATTCAAGGGTACTTGTGGGCAGTTTTGAACAGAGTTTTGTGTTGGGGGATCCCAACAATAAGCCGTGTGGCAGGGGACTTCTTCCTCTGGTTTTAAGCTTTCCAGTACAATTTTGAGCCTAAAATCAACCTGGGATACAAGAATAACACTTGTTTTTTCAAGTTGTTTAAATTTGGCCACAGTATGACTGACTTTGAGTAGAATTTATCCATTTTGTAATCCAACAAATCTTAAAATGTAACAAATGCACAGTATATTTTAGTTGAGGAAGCCACAAAAAGATATGTGTCCTCATAAAGTTAGTATTTTATGGTAGAACACTCTTAGTAGAAGTCACACTAGTTTACAGAGTTCAAATATGTTATCCCAGAGCTGAGATATGACAATTTTAAGCTTTTTTAGCTCACCGGTCATTGTCCTTGCTATGTTCTAATGGGGGGTGGTGTAAATGGGAGGGCTACAGAAGGCTTAGTTTTCATTGCATTTAGTTTTCCTCTTGAGAGATCATTTCAAATACCTTTAACCTCAATGTGTTAGATTTAGAAGTAGATTGAAGGAATTTTGTGCCTCTGTTAGGATACAGGTCACAGTTTGTCACGAAAGAAGTTCCAGATATTTTTTCCTGGCCCCCTGCATTTTTTTTTCTGGGCATTTTTGTAGTTTTTATGAAAGGACAGGGGTTGAGTTACTGTCTGGAAATGATTTTAGAAGTGGAATGGGACCAGTTCAGGTGGTGGAGATCTGGTAGTTGGGGGTGCTTTGGTCTATTTACATGCGGCGGAATATGTGCAAAGAGACCCCTATCAGCTGATTCTACTCGTATCTCAAAATTTCTACCTTCAACCTATGAAAAAATTGTGCTTAAAATACTGCCAAAGGACTGTTCAAGGCCCCCACCGAAGGATTTGGTTCAACGAAAGTTAGGGAAGGTGCTGTGAGAGCAGACATTAACATTACCGCAAATGGAAAATGAAGGAAAATGAAACTGTGACCTGCTGCCATATGGATACAGGTCACAGTTTCTTACTTCCGTTTATTGGTAGATATTTTTGTGTGTGTTGTTTTAATATTATATTTCCTGGCCCCCTGCATTTTTTTGTAGTTTTTATGAAAGCACAGGGTGTGGAGTTACTCTATTAAAATGATTGTAGGAGTGGAATGAGACTAGTTTAGGTGGATGGAGATCTGGTAGTTAGGCGTGCTTTGGTCTGTACATCCGGCGGACTATGTGCAAAGTGACCCCTACCTTTGTAATGGCAGTGAAACAGTTCTACCGTAAACTTTCGTGTATTTTTGTGTGTGTTGTTTTAATATTATATTTCCTGGCCCCCTGCATTTTTTTGTAGTTTTTATGAAAGCACAGGGTGTGGAGTTACTCTATTAAAATGATTGTAGGAGTGGAATGAGACTAGTTTAGGTGGATGGAGATCTGGTAGTTAGGCGTGCTTTGGTCTGTACATCCGGCGGACTATGTGCAAATTGACCCCTACCTTTGTAATGGCAGTGAAACAGTTCTACCGTAAACTTTCGTGTTAGAATACCCTCCTTTCAGGCCTTTGTATCTGTGGTTTACACTCAAACAATTGTCAGCAGGCTTTTCCAGTCGCTGTTAACCGATCGTCAGTCTGTATTTCTCAGATAAATAGGCCTACGTAAAATTACACTGTGCCGTTAGTTCACTCACTCGACTGAAACATAACATCGCACATGCGAGTAGATTGGTTTGTTTACGTTTCGGGCACTTAACAATTCAAATTTTCAAATTCAAATTAAAAATACAAAGTGACGTCCAAACTTTTAAATTTTTGGTAAAAATAGAAAGTTCCTAACTTATATTGTCTGGGGAAAATACAGAAAACGGTCTTCCTTTTTTAATGTAAACAATATTCCTGATTTTCGCGGCAAGTGTGCCTTTAAGGTCTTCCCTAACTTTTGTTCACCCCGACGGCCGTGTTTTGCTGACGCCAGGAAACTTTCTCGAACCTTGGATATGCCCAGTCTCTATAGATAAGCAAATTTATGCTAATACGTGTAAGTCGGAGTGTTCCGACGCGTTTTTTAATTTCCGTCAGTCAGTTTCCAACTGCACTGAGTATGCTATGATATGTTATATTACATGTAATGTTATTATTATTTGGCTTGCACTAACTCGACAGTGACGCAGTCATTTATTTAATTAGTGAGTTCTAGCAATATTCTGTGCGTTTACCACTATGCTTACTAGATTATTTTCTGTGAATTTATCAGTGTGACTCCAGGATTTCATTCTGTGGATTTACAAGCGTGATTCCAGGATTTCATTCTGTAGATTTATAGTTCGGGATCATCGGATCTATACTGAACTTTGTGCTGTTATCAGATTACAGAGTTTTAAGAACTGTCAATTCTTAACTTATAAAAGAATAAGTCATTTTGATATATGATATATTCTGGCCACTGTTTTCATGTCGAACTGACAGCGGCAAAAACAGAACAACTTGCTGAGACGGACACCCTGGTAGACCGGGACAAATTGTCAGTTTTTACTGAACCATTCCATTTTAAAAGTAAAACTATCTTTATTAAAAAAGGAAATAATAAAAATTATAGGAATTGACGAGATGTGGGTGTGTAGATGTGTCGGTGTAACCAAGGTTTACTGTACAACCATTTTTCAGTTTGCACCGATTGTTAAGGTATTTTGTTCCTCCCTTCTTGAGTTCTGGGATGGCTTTCGACAAAGTTTAAGCGGGTTGTACGTTAGGGGCCTTGTTAAACAGGTTTATTCAATGTCATAAAAAGGCATCTTTTTGTAAAACAACAAAAACACTCATAAAAACGATCCCTTTGATAAAATGCAGAAAGAAAATACAAGAGAAACCCGCTCGCCCCCCCCCGCCATTCCACAAAGAGAGAGTAAGATAGACACGCATCTGATCTAGGTCACACTCATCTGTCTTTTTGAGGCCAAAAATTTCAATTAGAGCGAGTTAAACGTTTAACGCTTCACTTGGCAGCTTTTCGTGATATGCCTTTGTTATCAATTAATTTCAAGACAAAAAATTTGTGCCCCTAATGCATTACTTCAATATTACTGCAGGCTGTCAATTTTTTTAAAACGCAGTAAATAGATCTTTCTGCAATTGAAACACTTTATGATGTCATAAAACGGTCGTTAAATTATTCTTACACATCGTCTCATTTAACAAATGGCAAGGTTATTAAAAAGAACTAATTTAAATTCTGCTTCATTAAAATGGCATTGTCTTCGTAATAAAGAGAAATGCAATTTTCAATTACTTATTGCATAATTCCATTTGTATATGCCTGTTTTCAACATTGTTGATCTTAATTTCACCTGGTTGTTTTGTTTGTGCTTAACGGTAGAGGCATTTGAAATTAAGATTAAATGAAACTTTAGCGTTATATCTTGTGCATCACTGACTTAAACTTTAACAAGACGAGTAATATTTGTTTATTTTCGCCCTTAAATGAAATTGATGGAAGGCCAACGCTCGCAAGGCAGTTAAATCAACTGTGTTATTCTGAGGGTATTGAAGTGAGTCAAATGACCGTGGTTTATTCCGCTGATGCCCACAAATTGAAAAACTGACATCGTAAGGAATAACTAATTTATGATGTAATTAAAGTAATACTGTATGTTTATATACTTAAGCCTGCCACAGTGAACACTTTTCAGACTAGAGTTCACTCGAACGACCTATGTGGGATGGTTGCCAGTTACCAGCGGAAGGTCGTGGGTTTCCTCCGGGCACAGAGCCCGGTTTCCTCCCACAATAAAACTGGCAACGCCGCCATTTAAGTGAAATAATCTTGAGCGCGGCATAAAACACCAAACAATCAATCAATCAGACTAGAGTAGATCGTGTAACTATATTTCAGTGCCATTATAGGCGATAATCAGATTTTAGCGTTCAACTGAGATGTCCACAGGGTGACCTAATCCCTCGTGTAGTCATAAGTGGAATTAGCTAAAATAAATCGTAGTGATAAGTGGAGGACACCAATGACCACAACGCCAAGCTTTCCATCAAGGGGTTGCCTGTCCAGATCCGCCCCTCTCCCATCTTTACCGGCTAGAAGGTCTGGGTGTTTCGGATAAAGAGCCACCGGAATAATCTCGACTATAATGTTTTACATCGATCATCAAACATCAAATGCAATCAAATGAATGTATATTAATTAGTTTTGTATGCAGAAAAGAGTTCTATTGAATTCAACTGGCGTCGGATTCGGTATACATGTACCACGTTGTGATACGAACCAAAGCACGTTGATAAATGTTTTTGATTGGATATTTTACTATGAACGGTCCAATGACCATTGGTTAATACATTTAACGGAAAATATGGAATGTTTCAGCGTGTTGTACATATAAAAGTACAGCTGAGTAGTCAACCAAGCCTATCTTAAATTTTACTTCACGGCTTTGAAGATTTTTCAATTGGATCCTGAATTTAAGCCTGAAATTTATTCAACCGTTGCATTAAACAACGCTCCGCCCGTTATAAATTAATTTGGCACATTGTCTTGCTGTGATATCGAAACAACTGGTGTGCAAATTTTGTGAAATATACACAATCTTTGGCATTGTCACATAATATCTGCTTGGTGCAATGGTTGTAGATGCTATTGTTGTTTTTATTTTAACCATAAGGCAATTTTATTGCATGATGGAACGTCATGAATTTACAGTTGCTTTAATAGCAATCCCTCTTTCCCACATGACCTAGGATTAGGGAGTTAAACCTATATTGGTATACAACTTATCAGCTAAGTAGGCCTTAAGTTAACATGATACAACAGCCTTGGGTCTTTTTTTTTTCAACACAGTATTGCCATAAACCATAAAACAAATAGAGGGAAACTTATGTTACATAAAATAGATGATCTAGTTGTGAGCATCATCACAGACAACAACAAATTAAATAGATACATCACAGCTGAGAATCAAATGTGCTTAAAAGCTTTTCTAGGTCCTTGAGTGAATGTAAACCTTTAAATGCTCCTTTAGCATTACACCTAATCATAGTTTTGAAAGTATAGACATATTAGGTTGCAAATTTAAATATCGGTTACAATATAAGTAGTATTTAGCAACAATAGTGGTGTAATATAAAAGCCATTTGTGATTTCCTAATGTTTTAATTATCTCACCACCTCCAACCACTGAGCCAACAGTATCAATATTAAAATGTGTCCCTAAAGATGTGTTAAACCAGTGAGTAAACAACAGCCAGAACTGATGGGAATGAGGGCAAGCAGACAAGGCGTGACCTACAGTATCGATATTCATACAAAACATACATTGCGGAGATGATTTGACCTTAATTCGATGTAAATACTTGTTGCATGGGTATATATTGTGAAATATTTTGAATTCAAGCTGCTTAACTTTATTCTCAAGAGGTAGTTTGTCAAACACTGTTTTCATGTACTCTAGTAAATCTTCTGACTGATTTGGTAATTTCGCACATGCACGTTGTTTTAGTAAGTCATAAAAGAAGCTAATTCAACAAGTTAAATCCGACTCGTTATCTATATTCTGACATTTGCTGGTCGTCAGAATTTAACATCTCCGACACCTTTTCTGTAATGCTGTTTTGGACAAATATGAAACTTTACCTTAGGTCAGAATTTTCGTTTCTTAAGATTCCTGTGTTGATGACAACGTGTTTCACAGTTTTCGAGTGGTTTTTATCGGTAAAATTCCGAAATATTTGTTGTTTTGTTACAGACAATTTCAAATCGTGTCTTTCAAAAAAAAACAAAAAAAACAACGACCACAAACACAACGAACCGTTTAACCAAAAGGGGGGCAATTGTCTTGATAAGTCACGCGATGGCTGCACACTTTGAAGCGATCCGATAAATCACCAAAGCAGGCGATAGCACGTGGCTGCCAAAAATGCAAAATTTAATTTTTTTATTTCATCAAATAAGCAGATAATTTTACTTTTACATTCTTTCAACAGAGCCTCAATCACCTACGAATATCGGGGTCGCCGAAGTCAACCATGGCAACTGATCTCTATCATGCGCAAAGATATTTTCATCCCGTTGGGCTCCAGTCGGTTCATAGCATTACCGGATAAACAATGGCGGATAGTGAATTCCGTTGTGACGACATAATGAAAATCAGATTATTGAACAAGGAGGCGGGTAAGGTATTCACTTTGGTGAATTAAAAAGAACCTAGCTTTAATTGGACAGGAAGTTAGGTCTATTTCACCCACGATTACGGCTGATTGAAGGTCACGAGAAGGGGATGGAGCGTTGCTGTTGAATAAATTCGAGCCGACTCTACGTTTCACACATGTTGTAATTGCTCTGTACAAGTCCCGATTAATCTGAATACCCCATTTTCTACCTACATGTAAATCCTCCATAGACAATAACCATCCTCCATCATTAAACAAGTCCCTGACAAATATGATTCCGGCATCCAGCCATTCTTTAACATAAAAATACTTTTTATTCTTTGTTAGTAGTTTGTTATTCCAGATGATGTCATTAAAAATGTCAGTAGTGTGCGTGTGTAATTCGGACCAGAATTTTAAAATATCAGCATAAAATAGGGGCAGCTCAGTTGGTAGTAGACGAATATCAAAATGACATTTCAAAAGAAAGTGAAGACAACCAACATTATTTAAAAGCATATCAGGGACACTAGTCCAACATTTATCTCTATTTGATGGCTTGAAATATCTAGCCAACCACACTAACTTTAAGGCCTTATTCATAAGGCTAAAATCAAGAGCGTTGATATCACCTTTAGCATATTCTAATAACAGCTTACCTCCAGCAGTTTTTTCCGATTTACCTTTCCAAACAAAACCATATAATTCCTTATTAATTTCAGAGATGACCTTAACAGGAATATGCCAACAGCTGGCTAAATAGATTAACCGGGACACACCTTCGCTTTTAGCCAATAAGGATCTTCCATATATTGTAAGCCCTCTCTGCTTCCAAAGTTTAAAACGAACTTTAACTTTATCAGTTTGAGAGGAAAGTTTTCATCCAGAGTATTCTACCCTACTAATAACAATGCCTAGAAAATTGATTTTCGTTACAAACTTAATACCATAGTAGCCAGTCTCGGAGGGGCAAGTGTTTAACGGTAATATAGCACATTTGGTTTTGTTTAATTTTAACCCTGTACACAAATCGATTTTGGAATACAGTCCTAGGAGCTCAAGAATTGAGATTTTGTTTTTAAGTAGTGCAGTGGAGTCGTCTGCATAATGGATAGTTTTACATTCAGTCTTATTAATAAGAATTCCTTCGATGTTTGAGTTCTTCGGAAGTAAAGGATTAACAATTTCTGCACAGAGAATAAAAATGTAGGGTGACAAGGGGCATCCTTGTTTTGTACCTCTGTCATTTTGGAACCAATCAGTTTGACTACCATTATTTAGAATACAGCTAGAGGTGTTGGTATAACAGAGACTAACCATATTTATAAAATGTTCACCAAAATTAAACACTTTTAGTGAGTGTTTAATAAACTTATGTTCTATTGAATCAAAAGCTTTTTCAAAATCTAAAAATAATAGGTATGCCTCCTGAGAGTAATTTTCAACCACATCTGATAAGAAGCGAATATTTTCACATATATTTCTGTTTTTCAGAACGGGACTATCAAATTCTTCATTTTCTATGTCTGTTAAAAAGTCATTGACATTTTTTATAAAATCCTTTTGATATAGCAGAGAGTTGTTGAATTTCCAAAACTGATAATTTTTTGGTGTTGACAACAAGCTTAAACTTAATGTAACAACCTTATGATCAGAACGTATACTCGGTTTAATACCCGCATACTCGACTCTATGTAACAGGGGAGTTGACACAAGCAACATATCAATACGAGACTGTATATCATTATTTTGTCTCCATGAAAAATTCTTACTGTGAGGATTCTTAAACCTCCAAGAGTCAGATAAGTTTAACCCATTGAGTAAAGTATGAATAGCAACACTACCTCTTTATAACACAGTTCAAATCTCCACCAAAAACCAAATTGTTTTGTAGACTATTGGACGTGATAAAGAAACTCATGTCTAACAGAAACTTTTCTCTTTGTGTGTGACTATCACTTGGGGCATAAACATTACACAAGTTAAATAAAGAGCCACCTACGTTTACCTGAGCAATAACAAAACGGCCATTATCATCCGTGTAACACTTCTCAATCTTGTAATTTGAAATATTGAATAATATAGCTGTACCTCTGCTATTTGTTTCCCCATGAGAAAACACAATTTGGTTGCCTCATTCAGAAGACCAATAAGCCTCATCAGATTCACAGCTGTGACTCTCTTGTATAAATACAATGCTAGGCTTTAATTGTTGCTGTTTTATAGATTTCGGCTATATGTCCTTGGCTTTGATTCAAAATTTTCTTATAAGAAATTTAAAAGTGCTTTTCTAGTCTGTGTAAAAATAAAATTAAAATGCCCTACAGCTGATACCAAAATTGTAGCAAAAAATCAAACGCTGAAATTATCTAGAAAGATTTTTTTATATATATTATTTAGCCCTGTAAAGCACATGCTGTGTAACACAAAGAAGAGACGCAGTTTCGGTACATTTCAGAAATCCTTTAATGCTTCAATTATAAAAATGATCGAGGTAAAAAGTTAACAGAGTATTTTGGTCCCTTACATTATCATGAGGACAATTTTGTTGGGCCCTCGTTTTACGGCTACATTTTTGGTCGCCATATTCAAAATGACCTGCAGTCTATTAGAAGGGTATTCCACGCACGTAATTCCCGAAGTTATCAGACTGATGTGTCCGTGTGATGTTGTGTGGTTGTCAGTTACCAACCGAAAGCTTGTAGATTCCCTTTAAATTGGCAATATAGATAATTTTAAACTCTTCGTTAAACTTGTCAAGACTGACCTACACTTGAAATACAAAGTGTCGTTGGATGCGAAAAATACCACAAATACATCAATCCACTGAGACAAAGCCCAGAGGGTAACCAAATAATACCAAAGTGATAAGTTGGGCGAATCGTTGTCTAGACACAGTGACGGGCTAGACGAATCAAGATCTTTGATTTTAGATTGTACGATATTATGTTTAAAATGATACGAGCTGTCAAAATTAGGATTTTTTTTTTAGGATCCCCAAAGTTAAATCTTCGAGTTTATGTTGCCCATAAAGACATATCTCCCAGATTGTTATCAGCGCGAAGCTCATATCATATACTGTTGGATAAAAATGATGAACAAATATTTTTCGCAATATCTGGCAGCTCGTGTCACTTTGATATTTGCAAAATAACCCACAGTTTATCTTTTATATAGCTTATCTGCATAACAATTAAGAAAGGAATAATTGATATTCTCAATTACCACAAAAGTATTTTAATAAAATAATTTGGTACAGTTGTTATTAATTAAATTTGTATTGAGGCCAGGGTCGTACTATGATTAACCATCTTAAAAGTAGGTCTATTTTTGCTGGAGGGAAGCTAAATTTTAAGTACATACTATATTTGCTTTATAGTTTCTATATTTCGATTTCTTTTTATTTCTTATTTCATAATATAACTAACTTTGAATACACGGAAAACTTACATTTTCAGGCGATACAGTCAGAACCAATAAAATGTTGTCGTTACAAAGAATGTTGTTGTTGAAATCAAGTTTTTAATGATTACATGGTTTGTAACAACCACTAAACCGCAGAAATAAAACCTCATTGATCCTTTAAATTGCGCGTTAAGTAATTGTTTAGAGATATCAAATATCAAAAATAATCTCATGTATTCCGGCTGAGTTAGGCATTCAAGAACCAGGGGTCGTTGCGATGCCCATTTGTAGATCACTAAATTTTAAGGCTCTGAGAATACAACAATAGCGTCGTCTTAAGCAAGTCAAAGTCAGCCATTCAATAGCGATGATTTTTTTTAATTACTACAAAAGTATCGACGTGTGACTAGTATTCCGTGTGACTAGTTTAGTTTTGCAATGAACTGAAAATTCTCTCTTTTATTGACAACCTGAATTCATAAAAATATCTTAATTTTGACAAAATGTTGATATTTTGCCGATAAAACAGAATGTTGAAATTAACGGCTAATTTTCTCCAGAAGTACAATTTAAAAGCTTTTTTAGTCTTGAGAGTATACGATAAAGTATTGCTCTAAACTAATCTAGGCTTAGAATGAATGAACGCACGCCCCAGTTATTTAAAACACTGTCGGTTGGTACAGGCCATAGACTGTTCGAATTTTCTATGACCTTTAAAATCTTTTACTGTCGCGTGACAGACATACATTACGAGAAAGTCCGAATTTTTAGCAGCTCGAGCCACTTTAAACATTTTTCTTTTGTGAAAGATGTTTTAAAGCAGAAATTTTTAAAATATGTTTATGAATCAAGGACGTTTTTTTCTTCAATAAACGAATGTATACTTCTTTCTATTTAAGCATAGAATTATTCAAGAAGATATATCCGCAAAAACCATCAATCAAGACTTGAGTTGATAAAAGTTCCTTCAAAGAAAACAAATGTTCATTCATTTCAGTTGGGTCAACTAACAGGTTATGTTTATTTTTTATCATTTTTCTTCAGAGCGATGCGATTTGAATTCATTTCAATTGTTTTGGGGCGGACCGTCAAAAGCGACAATTCCATTTATCGATAACCCCAAAACTAAAACCAAAAATTGATATCTGTCGATGAAGAGTGAAGCTGGGTCATGAGTTTGCTCAAGAGTAAATGCCCAAAGGAAACTTAAACAAGCCACACAGGATAGTTTAGGATTGGGGGCATTGGTGGTTTGGAATGCAGCGTAACAGTTCCTCGGTCTGACAGATAGGTTGCGGGCTCGAATCCCACTCAGATCAATTCAATTTCCAAAAGTTTTTAGAGTGGGTTTTTTACTCGATCGTCCTTTATAGGAGAGTTGCCAGGTACTCGCCTAAGGTCGTGCCTTTTGTCTCTCCCCCACTTAACCTGACAAAACCGCCATATAGGTGAACTAGTCTTGAAAGCGGCGTTAAACATCTATCAATAAATCTTTAAGGAACATGTCTGACATTAAAAAAGAACTTTGTCAAAGAATTTAAAGTCTTGCAATATCATTTTAGATGGATTTATTAAGTAGGTCAAAGGTCGGGGAGGGGGGGGGGGGGGCTGTGCGTGTGTGTGGGGGGGGGGGGGACGGGTTTTGGATGATCTCTTTCTTCTCCCAAGTAGTTTTGCCAACGCCGGTAAAATAGAACATTTTGTGATTATTCTAGATTGATTGATAGATTACGGTTTTACGCCGCACTCAAGCTCATTTAAGTTTTAATGCGGAAACCTCCGTGAGATCCCTTGAGGGTTTTAGAAACTGTACCGAAACACAATAATATTCCTTATTGCTTGATAACGGCACTAGAAACTGTATCGAAACATCGTGCCAACAATAAAGAACAAAATGCATCTCCTTATGAATGCAGTTAGTTGACACTTTATATCAGGGAATGGGAATACATATGTGCTTTTAATACAGGTGACTCATTTCACATAACGGAATATCATACAGATGAATGTTTACAAGGTTGAACTGCTTGATGCCTTTTTTAACTGTGCACAGAAAATCACGTATATATATATATATATAACCTTGTTGTTTGCTACAGATGGAGTTTATAACCTTGTTGTTTGCTAGAAGTAGGTTATGAGATGGAGTTTATAACCTTGTTGTGTGCTGGTTGTAGGTTGTAAGATGGAGTTAATAACCTTGTTGTTTGCTAGAAGTAGGTTATGAGATTGAGTTTATAACCTTGTTGTTTGCTAGAAGTAGGTTATGAGATGGAGTTTATAACCTTGTTGTGTGCTGATTGTAGGTTGTAAGATTGAGTTTATAACCTTGTTGTTTACTAGAAGTAGGTTATAAGATGGAGTTTATAACCTTGTTGTTTACTAGAAGTAGGTTATAAGATGGAGTTTATAACCTTGTTGTTTACTAGAAGTAGGTTATGAGATGGAGTTTATAACCTTGTTGTTTACTAGAAGTAGGTTATAAGATGGAGTTTATAACCTTTTTGTTTACTAGAAGTAGGTTATGAGATGGAGTTTATAACCTTGTTGTTTGCTAGAAGTAGGTTATGAGATGGAGTTTATAACCTTGTTGTTTGCTAGAAGTAGGTTATGAGATTGAGTTTATAACCTTGTTGTTTGCTAGAAGTGGGTTATGAGATGAAGTTTATAACCTTGTTGTTTGCTAGAAGTAGGTTATGAGTTGCTAGAAGTAGGTTATGAGATGGAGTTTATAACCTTGTTGTGTGCTGGTTGTAGGCTGTAGGATGGAGTTTATAACCTTGTTGTTTGCTAGAAAAAGGTTATGAGATGGAGTTTATAACCTTGTTGTGTGCTGGTTGTGGGTTGTAAGATGGAGTTTATAACCCTTTTGTTTGCTAGAAGTAGGTTATGAGATGGAGTTTATAACCTTGTTGGTTGTTGGTTGTAGGATATGAGATGGAGTTCATAACCTTGTTGTTGGCTAGAAGTAGGTTATGAGATGGAGTTTATAACTTTGTTGTTTGTAGGATATGAGAGTGAGTTCATAACATTGTTGTTTGCTAGAAGTAGGTTATGAGATGGAGTTTATAACCTTGTTGTTTGCTAGAAGTAGGTTATGAGATTGAGTTTATAACCTTGTTGTTTGCTAGAAGTAGGTTATGAGATGGAGTTTATAACCTTGTTGTGTGCTGGTTGTAGGCTGTAAGATGGAGTTTATAACCTTGTTGTTTGCTAGAAAAAGGTTATGAGATGGAGTTTATAACCTTGTTGTGTGCTGGTTGTGGGTTGTAAGATGGAGTTTATAACCTTTTTGTTTGCTAGAAGTAGGTTATGAGATGGAGTTTATAACCTTGTTGGTTGTTGGTTGTAGGATATGAGATGGAGTTCATTACCTTGTTGTTGGCTAGAAGTAGGTTATGAGATGGAGTTTATAACCTTGTTGTTTGTAGGATATGAGAGTGAGTTCATAACATTGTTGTTTGCTAGAAGTAGGTTATGAGATGAAGTTTATAACCTTGTTGTTTGCTAGAAGTAGGTTGTCAGATGGAGTTTATAACCTTGTTGTTTGCTAGAAGTAGGTTATGAGATGGAGTTTATAACCTTGTTGTGTGCTGGTTGTAGGTTGTAAGATGGAGTTTATAACCTTGTTGTTGGCTAGAAGTAGGTTATGAGATGGAGTTTATAACCTTGTTGTTTGTAGGATATGAGAGTGAGTTCATAACATTGTTGTTTGCTAGAAGTAGGTTATGAGATGGAGTTTATAACCTTGTTGTGTGCTGGTTGTAGGTTGTCAGATGGAGTTTATAACCTTGTTGTATGCTAGAAGTAGGTTATGAGATGGAGTTTATAGCCTTGTTGTTTGCTAGAAGTAGGTTATGAGATGGAGTTTATAACCTTGTTGTGTGCTGGTTGTAGGTTGTAAGATGGAGTTTATAACCTTGTTGTTTGCTAGAAAAAGGTTAGGAGATGGAGTTTATAACCTTGTTGTGTGCTGGTTGTAGGTTGTCAGATGGAGTTTATAACCTTGTTGTATGCTAGAAGTAGGTTATGAGATGGAGTTTATAGCCTTGTTGTTTGCTAGAAGTAGGTTATGAGATGGAGTTTATAACCTTGTTGTGTGCTGGTTGTGGGTTGTAAGATGGAGTTAATAACCTTTTTGTTTGCTAGATGTAGGTTATGAGATGGAGTTTATAACCTTGTTGTTTGTTGGTTGTAGGATATGAGATGGAGTTCACAACCTTGTTGTTTGCTAGAAGTAGGTTATGAGATGGAGTTTATAACCTTGTTGTGTGCTGGTTGTAGGTTGTAAGATGGAGTTTATAACCTTGTTGTTTGCTAGAAAAAGGTTATAAGATGGAGTTTATAACCTTGTTGTTTGCTAGAAGTAGGTTATGAGATGGAGTTTATAACCTTTTTGTGTGCTGGTTGTACATGTAGGTTGTAAGATGGAGTTTATAACCTTGTTGTTTGCTAGAAAAAGGTTAGGAGATGGAGTTTATAACCTTGTTGTGTGCTGGTTGTGGGTTGTAAGATGGAGTTTATAACCTTTTTGTTTGCTAGAAGTAGGTTATGAGATAGAGTTTATAACCTTGTTGTTTGCTAGAAGTAGGTTATGAGATGGAGTTTATAACCTTGTTGTGTGCTGGTTGTACATGTAGGTTGTAAGATGGAGTTTATAACCTTGCTGTTTGCTAGAAAAAGGTTAGGAGATGGAGTTTATAACCTTGTTGTGTGCTGGTTGTGGGTTGTAAGATGGAGTTTATAACATTTTTGTTTGCTAGATGTAGGTTATGAGATGGAGTTTATAACCTTGTTGTTTGTTGGTTGTAGGATATGAGATGGAGTTCTTAACCTTGTTGTTTGCTAGAAGTAGGTTATGAGATGGAGTTTATAACCTTGTTGTTCGCTGGTTGTAGGTTTTGAGATGGAATTTATAACCTTGTTGTTTGCTGGTTGTAGGTTTTGAGATGGAGTTCTTAACCTTGTTGTTTGCTAGAAGTAGGTTATGAGATGGAGTTTATATACTTTTTGTTCGCTGGTTGTAGGTTTTGAGATGGAATTTATAACCTTGTTGTTTGCTGGTTGTAGGTTTTGAGATGGAGTTTATAACCTTGTTGTTTGCTAGAAGTAGGTTATGAGATGGAGTTTATAACCTTGTTGGTTGTGATATGGAGTTTATGGTTGTTTTGTTTATTGTTTGTTACATAGTTTTGTCTGTGCCGGGGGGGGGGGGGGGGGAGGGGGGGGGGGGTGGAGGAAGCCAAATTTATGGGGTTCAATCTCAGTCCACCGATGTTCTTGCCATACTTTTTTCTTGTTGGGGATATTTTTCGTGTAAGTGTGTAAGCCAAACCTCCATACTTTTAGACAATATTTGTATAAATACGATTAAATATACAAGTATATAAAATATTTTAAATCTGTTTCTATTAAAGCTATGTGGAATTTTTTTTGCTAAGAAAGTGCCTTTGGGTGCTGGAGATTAGATCTAATTAAAGAACTTTGTTTCGTATTTAACCAGATTCACCCGCATGGATTAATGAATTAATTTTCTGACATGAGCCAAAACAAAGAATCAGATTTAAAAAGAAAATGAAATATTTAATGATTATAGAATAACAACAGGATTTATGGGCTATATACGCTTGGGTTGCTCGGAAAAATAAAATATGTTTAATGACGTCTTGCAATACAATTGGAACATTTTGTTTTTTCACTTTCAGATAAAAAATATCACTTAAGAAGAAAAACTAATTACAAGATGGACAAATACAATTAAGTGGATGAATTTTATGTCTTGTTAAGGAAAGATATAGAGCATTTTTTTAAAAAATAAACCAACTGAAGCAAAGCGAATAAAAAAAATTCTAGGTATAAAAATCGCCAAAGATCTGTATTTCTTCATCAGTTCACTGCAAGACCTTCCGAGCAATTCCCTGAACCGACTGGTAAGTAAAATCTTTTTGTTGTTTTAATACGCCTCTGATCTCCTCTGTCGGTCCCTATATTTGTGGAAGAGTTGCCCGGTACTCATTGTCTAATTCCTTCGGACAAAGACGCCGTTTCCGTGCCACTAAACCTGACAAATAACCTTGAGTGTCGAGTAAAACTTGATTAATCAATCAATCATTTTCTGATGCTTTCATCAAAAATATTTGAGGAAGAAGGAATTGGCATCCATTTAAAAACGTTACAAGTCACACAGAATCAAAACTTATTCAATGAGTCTATACATTTATCGCTGTTTTGAAACGGAACGTAGGCGGGCCATGTTGCCTGCTGAGTACCAGGCGACGCGGTTGATCATTCCCAAGCTGTTTGCCCCTAGAATACTTTCTAATATCCTAGGCCATTTCCCCGGTATTTCTGACCGATTCTCGTCGAATGACTAGACTTGATTCGTTTAGGACGATGCTGTTATTGTATTCCAATAACCTTACGGTTTAACGCTGAGTTAAGGGGCTTTCACAATTGAGACTTTCGCCGCACTGTCAAAATACTGAAATCGATCGCACAGTGGAGATAAAATTTTTCGGGCCGCATTAGAATCGGAAAAATTCCGCAAGAAAATAATCCATTGGCCGGGGCATCGTAAGGGCTTGGCAAGGTTCCCGCACGTTTTATTCTACGAATCTCTTGCGGCGAACCGCACACAGTGACGCAAGCAACGCATGTCTAGCGCACGTGATCCGTGAGGCAGTTGCGAGGAGGGGCTACGTGATTGGTTGATAGGTGCGGCGTGCCGCAAGATGCAACGTGCGTCATTGTTTTTCTCTGCGCACCAATGAGCGGGCAGCGTCTCAAATCGGGCGGCGATTTTGGGCTCCGCAGACGTGATTGCAGTATAAAAAGACGCAGAGATAAAACAAAACCGTTCGAAAAAGAACGTCAATTCATTGAGGAAGAGGAAGATAAAATGAAGCACACCAAAATATATACCTGTAGCACACCTGAGGGTTTTCTTCGCATGGTGAACGCAAGGCGGTGCAAGGCCGAGACGGCGAATCGTTCAACGGTTTACGACTGCCGCAAGGTTGGCGGAACAAGAAATTTCACCGTACGGAGCATCTTACGTCACACACACACAAAAAAAAGCACCAACATCGCGTCAAGATACAACGGTTTACGGTGAACATACTAGCGCCCGCACGGATCAGAGGTAACAAAAAAATTCGCACGCCGAAAATTGGATAGCATGTGCATACCAAACTTTTCTGCGGCTCTTGCACCACAAAAATTCCGCGCGGTAAGGTGCGGTTGCCCGCAAAGAAGGCTGCGCTCCATCGTACGGAATGCCAAAATTCATCACCGCAAGAGCCGTAAACCCGCCGTATCTCAATTGTGAAAGCCCCTTTACATGTACTCCTTATAGACAATGCATGAAAATACATTCTAATACATGGTAGATTTTTAGCAATCCATGCATTCCCACAAGTTTCCGTGAAAGTTCGCGAGGAATTAAAAATGAGATGGAGGGGAAAGTACCGATGTAGTTCTCCATTTGTTTTGTTTTGAAAAATTGTTGCGATTCTTTTGAAAGTTTAACAAATCGTACGCATATCGCATACAGAGCCAGAAAGCACAGTCGACAGAGCGATAGTTTCACTGTCTGAAACAATAAAGCTTCCCTAGTTCGAATCCCACTCAGTCGATTGCCTTGTATGGAAGATTCACATATTTGTTTCTTTTGAACCGAACAAAGTGATCAGATACATACAGTATGGATGATATCCAGACAACGAAATGCTCTAAATTTTAGTTTTCAATGGTGCATCACCTACGAAAAATATTTCTTAAAATAAGCAGATTATTTTCTTATAAAAGCGAAATAAAGAAAATAAGTGCGCCAGTTGGTCCCGATGCTAGAATGGTTTAAAATTGCTTATGAAGTTGATTTAAACTATTTATGTAAATGTCATTAGAACATTTAAACCGTTAGTGTGAGCTGCCAAAATTCACACTTTTTTCATAATTTCTGATGCTTTGAAGGCCATCGAAAAACTAAACGATTGGCGTTGGAATGAGGAAAATCCATACAGTATGTGGCCTGTACGAACCGAAAACGTGTTCGAAAAGTAAACAAAATTTAAATAACCGGGACGACCATTCATTCATTGTAAGCCAAAGTTAGTTCAAAACAATACTTTATCGTACATTTTCGAGACTAGAAGCACTAAAAAGCTTCTGAATTTGACGTCTTGAGAAAAATAGCCAATAATTTCAACATTCTGCTTTAACGTCAAAATATCAACATTTTGGCAGCTCATGCCACTTTAATTGTTCTTTTTTTTTCTCAGCCTGAAAGTAAATATGAAGACTGCATTAGTTTGTCTCGTGGTCTTGGCTTTGGCGATCACTTTGATCTCTGCTGGCGAATTAAACACTTTGGGTTCCAGCTCGAGTCTGGAACACGCGAAATTACAGGTTAGTTATCATATAATATAGACTAAGTAAAAAAGGGCATACGACTTAATTTTGTTTGGATATCTTTCAATTTGGGCTTTAGGTATTTGATATTCTCAAAAGATTGATACTAATTTGGTGAAAATTTTCTTCAAAATTAATTAGTGTGTCTTAGCTTGGTCGCGACTTTAATATTCTCCTTCTCCATGGGGCAAAATTCTATAAATGTAGGAAATGGAATAATCGATCTCTTAAGCAGGAATGTTTTTCAGGATGCCAAAATTTAGTATTGAGATAATTATGATTTTGAAAAACGCCCTTAAAACACTCTTGAACTATATATTTATGAGCCGTGAAACACACAGGTACTTGGAAAATCTAAATGACACTAATTATATGTACGGTTGTAGTATGCCGGTACAGCCCGACCACAATCTGTGCGTATACGACCGGAATTTAGACAACTTCGCTTTACTCAACTCAGACTCCCCGCTCAACTCTCTCGGGATCTTGAAAGTGAGACTGAAACAATACAATATTTTAAGAAGTTGAAAACAAAGTTTACCTTGGTCCCCTTGAACATGCTTAGGGGACTTACTTGCTCAAAATGTCGTACTCCATTGAGCCCAAAAATAAAATATCTAAACTGTTACAATTCTCATAAACATTTCCCTGGGTTGTTTTTGCAGCTTGTCGATGGGAAACTACGTGTGAAGCGCCATTCCTGTTCCTGGTGGTTCAATTGGGGCGTCAACGGCAAGAGTGTCAACAACGGAGCCATTAACAACTACATTAACAGTCAGTATAGGCCTGGTTTATGCAACTTTCGCCAACTTTTAGACCGCTAGAATTCCACTTGCGACAACTTTGACTCTGTGGCTCTCCGTGAGGGACCATTTAATGAAATAAAATTCAAATTAGATAAAACAATTTTTACCCCTCGGGCAAATTTTGCTCGAAGGTTATTGTCGTTGCCTCCGTCGTCCGTCTGTCCATTGGTCCTTGTAAACACATTATCTAAAAAAGTCTTTAACTTACAACTTTGAAACTTCACACATTTGTTTAATACAGCAAGTACAAGAAGCCTATTTAATATCAACGCGCTCGGATGTTTTTTCAAGAGTTATGCCCCTTACATTACCGCTGCTGTAAAAAGCTTTGTAAATACATTATCTAAAGAAGTCTTTGACTTACAACTTTGAAACTTCACACATTTGTTTAATACAGCAAGTACAAGAAGCCTTTTTTATTTAAGAGTTATGCCCCTTACACGACCGTCAGCCAAAAAACCTCCTTGTAAATGTGATACATGTATGTGAAGTAGTTTTTCACTCTAAACAAATCGTCTGGAAAATAAATATATCTTCGGTTTCTGTGGCCCAGACCCGAGGGATCCTGATGGCGACAGCCACTTATTTACTATTGTTCAGCCTTGGCCTATAACCTAAACTTGTTTAAAGCCATCCCTTCCTCCAAGCCCCATTTATGGTGATCTGTCTGACAGACAAAAGCTTTTGTACACCTTATTAAAATAAATACTGCTATAGACCAGCCTAAATGAGATATTGTTTGGATTTCAGGTTACTTTGCCAATACAGTTTGCCCATGAATACCCCTCGGACCTTAATGTGGAACTGGACAGAGATACGGATTTGGAGAACGAACGACTTCACTTTTTTCGACACATGATTACAGATTTTTGTTTATTTCAAAGACAACGCAATAGCTGATTAAATGTAAAAGTCAACTAATTTATACTCGTCTTTTCAGATTTTTTAAAATAACTTTCAAAAAGATTCTTCTATTTGATATGTTTCCTCTCATATATTCATTTAAGCTTGAATAAAAATATAATTACATTTGACACAAAATAGAGTTGTTTTTTTGTGGATTTATTTGTTTCCATGATAAGCTTAAAGGCACACTTGCCGCCGTAGCCTGTTTAAATTTGCTAAGAAAACCAATTTACACGAGCTTACTACGACTAATACCACTAAACTTAAACATAGGACACATAAAACATGTCTAGTTAGCTTTAGAATGTAAAAATGGGGTGAAAAACAAACGAAGAATCGAAGCTTGATTACAACAACAACGATCAGTGTCGGTCAACTTTCGTGTTGGATTACCCTCCTTTTAGGCCTTTGTATCTGTGTTTGACACTCAAACAATTATCAGCAGTCGCTGTTAACCGATCGTCAGCCTGTATTTCTCAGATAAATAGGCCTACCTAAAATTACACTGTGCCGTTAGTTCACTCACTCGACTGAAACATAAAATCGCCAATAGGGGGCAGCTTGGTTTGTTTACGTTCCGGGTACATAACAATTCAAATTTTCAAATTCAAATTAAAAATACAAAGTGACGTCCAAACTTTTAAATTTTGGTAAAAATAGAAAATTTCTTACTTATATTGTCTGGGAAAAATACAGAAAATGGTCTTTCTTTTTTTATGTAAACAATATTCCTGATTTTCGCGGCAAGTGTGCCTTTAAAGGCACGCTCGCCGCGAAAATCCAGAATACTATTTACATAAAACACAGAAAAAGTTAGGAACTTTCTATTTTTACTAAAATGGAAACGTTTGACATCATTCAGTATTTTTAATTTGAAATTGGTATGAGATTTATCAGGTGCCCGCACTGTAAACAACCCCCCAACCTGAACATGCGCTCAAGAGCCGTTATGTTTTGGGTTGTGTGATCTAACGGCACGATATAATTTTACGTACTTTATCTGAGAAATACAGACTGACGATCGGGTAAGAGGGACTCGAAAAGCCTGCCGATAATTTTTTGAGTATAAACCACAGATAAAAAAGCCTGAAATTAGCGTAATCCAACACTTAAGTTAACCGACACTAGTGGTTGTGGTTGTTGTTAAAATCGGGCTTCGGTTCTTCGTTTGTTTTTTACCCCTATTTCTACATTCTAAACCTTACTGGACATATTTTAGGTGTAGTAAGCTCGATATTGGTTTTCTTGAAAAAAGTCCAACAGGCTACGACGGCAAGTGGGCCTTTAATGGTAAATTTGTCAAGGTTTATCTTGTACAAATAGTAGACCCCTTGTGTCTTAGAGGACGCCTTAAATCTCCAAATACTGTTGGTTTCTTCCTATTTGGAGATCTTCAAACTCTGTGGCCAAAGTATATTGATGATGGGTGGCCAACAGAGTTGGAGGACCTGCCATATTGAAACATGTAACTCTTTAGAATCATCAGATGTTCTCTCTCAATTTCTCCCAATTTAAGCAACGCAACCCGCCCAAACTTTACACACGTTCAATTCAGTTAATGACAGTGTTTTAGTTCGCCGTTTCACCAAAAAAGCGTTCAAACACTTCAAAATGAACTTGGAAAATGTACGAACACAAGTTGACCTCTGAGCCTCGCTTCCGGATTAAACAAAACAACTATCAAGAAAATCCGAAAGCGAGGCTCAGAGAAGTTCATTTTGAAGGCAGCGGGTAGTAGATTAGGACTGTCCTTGGAAAAACGACGATGATGCAACACAAATGTGAGTGTTTGAACGCTTTTTATGGGTGAAACGACGAATTAAAAAATCGAATTGAATGTGTGTAAAGTTTGGGCAGGTTGTGTTGCTTAAATTGAGAGAAAATCAGCGAACAAAGTGTTGTTTCTTCGAATGTACATGTTTCAATGTGGCATGTCCTCCAACCCTGTTGGCCACCCATCAACAATATACTTTGGCCACAGGAGATCTCCAACTGGTTTCCTCCCACACAATAAGTCACACGTTTCCCAAAGCACAGATAAATATTTCCCCTTCACTGCATGCAATGAACGAGTCAATATCGCAAACCAATGGCCTGGGACTCCCAAAGCAGTCGCGCCGCAAACGAAGCTTAGTTGCCATTGGATACCATAGTGAAGAGATACGACGTCATGGCAACTGCGATTGATCACACTTTATGGCGGCTTCGTGAAACGCCCTCAGGTTGAGAAAGTAATAAGGTCTTATGAGAGAAACGTTTCTGGAAATAAAACTGCAAATGGAGAAACGGTCACACTCATGCTAGGTTTACCAGGGCCAATACGAACAAACTAGGCTAATACGAACAAACAAGGCCAATACGGACTGGGCCAAAACGAAATCGAACATGGCGACCGTTTCATTGCTATCACTTCAAAATCCCAACGCCATTTTTCTTGAAATCATCAACAGAAAAAAAGAAAATAGCCAATGTACAAATATTCCGTCTATGTCATTAGATAAATTAAAAATTGCATTAATAATCATTTGTAAAAATAAAGAAATATTTTACTATGTTTTATGTACAAAAGGGGGACAACTCTTGGTACACTACACCTAGATTTTTTTAAAAGAAATTTTAAAGAAAATAATAGTCACCTTTCCTTGCGAGAGTGTCTATCAAAACACTATTATTTTTAAATAAAATAAATATTTTATGAAAAATAACATTGAAAGCCAATTAATAAAATTTTCATTAATCAGGATATTCCCTATTGGCATTGTCACAGGTCCTCGGACAGTCGTATTAGCCCTCGGCCTTCGGCCTCGGACCAATACGACTATCCTCGGACCTGTAACAATGCCAATAGGAAATATCCTGATTAATAACATTATATTATTAATTGGCTTTCAATGTTATTGGCATAATACGGAGAAACGGCCACACTCATACGGGGCTTACCAGGACCAACACGAACAAACTATGCTAATACGAACAAACAAGGCCAATATGGACTGAGGCAATACGAGATCGAACATGGCGACCGTTTCATTGCTATCACTTCAAAATCCCAACGCCATTTTTCTTGAAATCATCAACAGAAAAACAGAAAATAGTAAATGAAGAGTTAAAAAAAAAATACTCCGTCTATTTCATTAGATAAATTAAAAATTGCATTAATAATAATTTGTAAAAAATAAAGAAATATCTGCCTATGTTTTATGTAGAAAAGGGGGACAACTCTTGGCACACTACACCTAGATTTAGTAAGAAAATAATAGTCAACTTTCCTTGCGAATGTGTCTATTAAAACACTTTTATTTTTAAATCATATAAATATCTTATGAAACAAAAACATTAAAAGCCAAATAATAAAATTGTCATTAATCAGGAGCATTAATTAATTTAATCTCGGACAGCCGTATTAGCCCTCGGCCTCGGACCAATACGACTATCCTTGGACCTGTAACAATGCCAATAGGTAATATCCTGATTAATAACATCATAATATAAGAATTCGAGAAAAACAGTACAAGTGTCCAATACCAATGTCCATTACCAAGTGTCCAATTACAATTAAAAAACCCCAGAGAAATCTTGTTCATTTACTTGTTTGTTCCACCAAAATCGATCTACAAATGAAAACAGACCCCAAAGATGAGACTGGTCGTGCTGGTTTGCAAGGCCTGGTGGAAGATATAAAAAAAAGACACTAATTCAAACCTTAACCCCACACCACCTTTTTAAAAATTCACACGACTCAATATCCTACGAAAATATTGACAAAGCAAACCCTCTTAATACACTTTTGCCAATATATGTAACATTGGCAAAAGTAACGTCCCACTTCCACCGCTAACACCCTGCACAGACCTTACCCTCGATGAAATTGCCATCACTGAGACTGACGTTGATATCATACTCCTTTAGGAAGACCAGAGTATCCCATCTAATTATAGACCAATATCTGTCTGAGTAAAGTCTCGAAAAGGGTCGTTTTTAAGAGTATCTTTAATTACATTTGCCATTTTTTTTACTTCTGATCAATCTGATTTTCTCTTTTCAAATTCTACAGTTACCCAACTTTTAGACCTCTATTTTCAGATATCCAAAGCCTTGGATGATCAGAAAGATTGATTGATTGATGTTTTACGCCGCACTCAAGATTACTTCACGTATATTGCGCGTGGCCAGGTTTAGTGGGGGGGGGGCCGGGCTCATTGCCCGGAGGAAACCCTGAGCTTCGGTGAGTACCTGGCAACTCTTCCACATACGGTGACCGAGTGAAAAATCCACTCAGGAATTTTCCAATTTTCATTTGGTCAGAGTGTGATTCGAACCCCGCCGCATCGATGGAGGGTCTGTGTAAGACTGAGGGATGATCACTTTAATCCACTGGACCACCGAGGCCCCTGATCAGAAATAAGATTTGTTTTGATAGTTCCAAGGCTTTCGATAGGGTCTGGCATAGAGGGCACATTACGGCACTTTGGAATAAATGTGAAATGTTTAAATTGGTTCGAAAGTTATGTAGCTGATGTCAACGCGTTATCATTAATGGAACAGAATCTGCATTACATAAATCCAAAGCAGGGGTGCCCCAAGGTTCGGTCCTAGGTCCACTACTGTTTTTGCTATACATAAATGACATCCATGTATAAACAATATCCGTATGTTTGCAGACGATACGTGTCTGTATAATGACCTGCATAGTGTCTCTTTGGAAAAACTATATTTTGAATCTGGCTTTTCTAAATTATCTACACGGCGTAAAACACACCACGGAACATCACCACAATCTTTATCACAACATCGGCCATCTCTCACCCGTGTACGTAACCGATACAATATTTAAATTTTCACATGTGATGAAGTCAGTGTTTCCAAAGCAAGTTGCAATCATCATCAGAGAAATTACTGAATTAGCAATGTCAGCAATGCCGAGCTTTACACGCCTTATTAGTGCAGAATGGAGTTATTCCTTTTTCCCTCCAACCGTTCCTGACTAGAATGCTCTTTCTATCTTTGTAAAAATATCAATCATTAGACCATACCCTACCCCAGCCAGCATGGTATTATATTTGTAAACGTAATGCTGATATCATGCTATTTCGTCTATACGGAATCGCTGCAGCTCCTTAAATAGAGATCTTTACGATAATTTGCTTTCTACATCACCAAATTGCCGATGCGGCTTCCATAGAAGACCACCGAACATTTTTTAATCAATTGCCTATATTATATCTTACAAAGAACAATTTTAAAAACAAAATTGGCAAATATATATATGGTTGGAGAAGCTACAATCCCAATGGAATTCCAAAAGTTTACGATAACTGATCGGATACCCGTAATATACACAAAGAAAAAAGTTAAGCACCCCCCCCCCCCCTTGGAAAGTCTGCACCGACCAATAAAATCATTGGTGTAGGGAGATTGTTGGCAAACTGATATTGCAGAAACGATTGTGACCATAAAGGGCAACATATCCCCCTTCGTGCCATGTTCACAGAAGATGAGTCTACGTTGCACAAAACCGGCCTTAAGTACAAAACATTTAAGGGGAAGCATCCTGAATTTGCGTAATTGCACGAAAAAAACATTTCATGTCGCATTACATGCAGTTTTTTGCCTTACTGTCACACATGAATTGCCACAATTGTTCAATAGAACATCATTCTTATCATCATCATAACTGGCATTACAGTTAACATTACTGCAAATTTATAATATTCACTTTCAGCATGGGGTGCTTAACTTTTTTCCTTGTGTATAGTTTCCACAAAATCGTTTCTGATTTTTTAATTACTTTTATGTATTTAATTATTTATTCGTTTTCTATTTTTCCTCCTGTCTACCAGCTCATGCCATGGCAGTGGCGTCCTTTTATCCAAGTATTTTAGTTTGGAAATAAGACTTTCGTTTTCCTACGGCCGCATACATTTATCAACTCTATGGTGTCGATTAATGAGGGAATAAACGAGGGGATTAATGAGGAAAGAAACAGTGATGTCTGCGTCGGTTGTGTAAAGGTTATACAGAACTTTCATTTCAGTAAATATGGTCAGACCTCAAGCCCAATGATGAACAGAAAATAAAACTTAATTTTGGTATATAGTTTGTTTTGCAGAGATCAATACATTTATCAACATTAGGATAGTAAGTATAATAGTCACGGAGGTACTTTTTCTTATATTTTTCAATTTTGGGCATATGAGTAAATAATGATATTCATCGCCAATCAAATTTAGTTCACAGTGATCACAAATTCTGTTTTCTCGTGCCATGAAGAGGGTTATGGCTTTTGGGAATCTAATAGCAGGGTTCATTACAATAAAAAAGCCGGAGTGGTCTGATGTATACAATAAAATAGCAATATAGCCTACTCACATGGTGTCTAAACTGTCATAATCGCGTTCATGGATAATATTGCTACCTACCAGTGTCTGATATGGACGAGCAGGATCGGCCAGTTAACATTTTTCTTCTCCTGAATTCACTTTTGCCTTCTCCACTCTCAAACTCTCCGCCCTTGATACCGTAATACTGTTTAGCGGTTTTCCAGTTTTAAAACGTTAAATTCACTTTACAAAAAGCTAAATTATTCATGAATGTTTTAATGACAGTATTTCAGTTGGTTGTATTGTTATTTATTGTCTAAATATGACCACAAACAGCCCCATCAGAAGCGGGTAGTCTACTCCGACGTTTCTATTACAATGAGCCCTGACTCCAAAATACGACCGTCATTAAAAAAATAGTCATTTTGGAGTCCGAAAGCCGGACTACGGAGATAGTTGATTGCACCAACCGAAAATACCTTGTTCTGACGTGGCGGCGTGCTGCATCTCCCATTACCTTTGGAAAAATACATTAACCACCCATAACGTCATGATTTTCGCGGATTGGTTATTAATTAACATCCCTGTTGAGACGTGGATAATAACTTATCCTTAATTATACATCGTCTTAATGTATGCATAGTAAATGAATCACTGTATACCTTTCACATCACTCGATGTATATTGAATGCTTGTAAATAAATATACATCCCGAATATTAATATGTGAATATAATTAATCATTTGATTAACTATTACATATTAGAGGGCCATACTAGATCTTGTATTGTCAAACATTTTATGTACGGTATCTCGTTAAATAAAGATTGCGGTTGTTATCATTGTTGTAAGATATATGAAAATATTTTTACCGTAAAGTTAACATTTCCGTCTTTGTCGATATTGCTCAGCCATGTTTTAAGACCGTAGAGTGGAGAAACGTCTCAAGATATATTAAAAAGAAAAGCAGAGAAATGAGAAATACGACACAGGCAATGCATTGCCTTCGTTTTTTTCCGTTGTTTTCTTTTTTCGTTTCAGCGATTAATTTAGTTAACGTTTAGTTGTCTTAAATCGCATAATTTGGGATCCAAGTCAGAATCAAATTTTGTGCCAATTTCAAGTATTTATCCTAACGATTGTATAACGGTTTCAGTATCCTGTTGAAAGTCTCATTGGCCACCGTAGCCTTTCGGACATTTGTTAAGAAAGCCAATTTACTGCAAGTAAAACCACTAAAATTATGCAGGCCCAAAATGGAAGCCCGATTACAACAACAACGATTTGTGTCGGTTAACTTTAAAAATGTTGAATGATCTTCATTTCAGGCCTTTTTGTGTGTACGTTACATTCTAAAGTTCATCAGAAGGTCTTTCCGACCCTCAGTCTGTATTTGTTCATAGAATTATACTGTGCCGTAAAATCGTTCACATGGTTCGATACATTAGCGCACTTGTGCGCATGCTCAGGTTCGGAGTCTCGTAAATCTAACTTTCAATTTCTAATTAAAAATACAAAATGATAGGCAAAAATAGAAAGCTCCGAGCGTATGCTGTCTGGGGAAAATACAGAAAATCGTCCACCGTTTTAACGTAGAACAGTATTCTGTATTATTTGCCTTTAAAAATAAATCTAATGAACGTTTCAAACCCATTTTCTAAACTACCAGATCTTTTTTATACTAGGGGTATTTTTATTGTCAGTGAAACTGGCGAAGTTCACTTATATATCAAACAAAAAGCAAATGGTTTTGATATTGTGCTAATTGTCAAATTTTCCATAAAGCGGACTTATTGTTAACTGTTACAGCGCAATCGGGCCAAACTTTAAAACATTTCATTACAGAAAGAAAAAATAAAAATCATTATAAATTAATCAAATGCTAAAATCCCAAGAAGACGGACGCAGTTTCGGTATATATCAGGATTCCTCCAATGCTTCATTTATGACTGATCGAGGCTGAAAGAGTGTTTGGGTCCCTTAAATTGTCACGGGTACACTTTTTGGGGCCCTCAGGAGGATATGGGAATTGCTCGTTTCAGGTCTACCAATTTGGTCGCCGCATTCAAACTGATCTGCGGTCTATTAGAGGGTAAATCCCCGAAGTTTCAGACTGTGTTACAGAGTTGCCCAACACAAATTTGTACGACGGCTGGATGCTACAAAAAAAAAATCAGCGCTGTTAATCCGTAATAACGAATTAATGTCTTTAATCCGTAATAACGAATTAGTCAATCCGAAATAACGGAATACTAATTCGTTATAACGGAATAATAATTCGTAATTACGGATTAGTTAATTCGTTGTTACGGATTAATTAATTCATTATTACGGATAAGGTCATTCGTTATTATGGATTAAGTCAGTAATTCGTTATTACGGATTAATTAATTCTTTCTTACGGATTAATAATTCGTTACAACGGATTTAGTAATTCGTTACAACGGGTTATTCTATTCGTATTTACAAACAAAATAATTCGTTATAACGAATGAGTATTCCGTTATTTCGGATTGCCTAATTCGTTATTACGGATTAAAGGCATTAATTCTTTATTACGGATTAACAACAAGGACTTTTTATAGTGGCAGCATCCAGCCGTCGTAAATTAGAAATAGGGAGCGCAACAATCTAAAATTAGAAGTTACCCCAGTCCCAAAGGCCAGTCCTAAAGGCCTTTCGAGGTTAAATCACCTGTAAGGCCAATGGGTGACATTTTTATCAAAAATATCCATTGGAATGGGGTTGGAGGGTTCACATAGGAGGTCATTTGGTCATGTGTTTTTTAAGTTTTCAACAAAACAACAACACCATGGATTTTTACCTGGCATTTGCTTGCATCTACGTGCTTTTCTACTATTCTCTTACACTTAGCTAGAGCTATTGTTGGTTACATCGCACATTTAAACACTAGCAGCTATTGGAAACGCCCCTTGGAACCTACCACATTGGCCAGTTCAAAGTGAATCGTATCGACAGGGAACGTCGCCATTTTGCCAGTTTTCTTCAAAATGGGACTATTTTGTGAAATTGACTCTACGTTTTCGTTACTAGTTTAACGTTTTCTTAAATTCAAAATATATATTCACGTACAGCGTGATGTCAGGATTTTTATATTTATCTGATAGCTTTTAAAAATGTTACCCTAGATCGCACGCAAAAATTCCTGCGCTATGTCCGGTAAAGTCGTACGAGGTCTATCTTAGCCACGTCTAAAGGAGATCTCGCAAGAATACGGTTGGGAGCGCAAGTCACGTGTGAATTCCACATATTTCCTGTCACCGGCGCTGCATTGCGCATTTGACAGAGCGTTTTTCTTTCCAACATGACATTTAAATCTGACGTTATGGGACAAAATACGTCAAATGGATCATCAAAAACGTTCTTAATGGCATCATCTGTCACCGGATATCACAAAATCTCGTAATAATTCTTATGAGACCTACGCTTCCTATTGGCAAAGCAATCAATTTTCGTATACTGGCGTAAAGCCCGCTTGTCCGTGGACCTTTACACCTCAACTTGTCATTTAAAGTGCCCGGATGATACATTTCATACTTCAATAGGGAGCGGGAGTCACGTGACAATTCCACAAATTTCCTGTCACCGGCGTTGTCATTACGCATGTGGGAAGCCTTTTGTCGTTCGAATATGACGCTCATTTCTGACGTTTTGGAACAAAAAACGCCAATCGAACTGAAAACGTCATAAAAAAACGTCACCTGTCACCGGATATCGCGAAATCTCTCGGTAGACTCCCAGGCCCTATAATATTATACACTGTAATAAATATAGAAAGCCGTCAGCTGTTTTAATGTAAACAGTATTCTGTACTTTTTAGCGGCTAGTGTGCCTTCAATATAATCAGAATTCCTTGGGGAAAATCCTAATTTAACAAAACCAAGTTTATGAAATCAGAAGGATATTGCCGCTGACCTGACGGGTTCATTTTGGGTCTGGTCGTCTATTTTCGTTAACATTTTGAATGAGTACTTTGTCATTTTGTAAATAAAGGGCTTTTTAATTTTCATTGGAACACGTTTATCAGGGAATGCAGTAAACTGATAAAGGTCGAAACGAACCTTTTGGCTGCGAGTCTAATGTTTTATTTGGCTATCTCCACGCTAGACGACAAATTGACCCAATACTCGTTCGTCCGGTTTTTGTAATAAAAAAACTAGAAACAAAGTCGGTCTTATTAAGCTGGCGATATTAACACCTATTAGAGCATTCTATTTTAGGATTAGCTCCAACGTGACCAGATTTTTGGAATTTTGCAGGTATTTGTTTTTATTGAAAAAGCATTATACGTAGATACACAAGCAGTAATGAATTCATATATATGACGAACAAAAGATTTTTTGTCCGTCCAGAGGTGGACCTATCCTATGTAATGTTGGGATAAGTGTCAGAACGTAAAACTGTTTCCACCCGAATACGAACTTGCTTGTGTGTGAAATCCAGTTTCACTGTATAAACCTATATTCATATATGTCTGTGGTTGGATTTCGCAATATCGCCTGCCAAAGGTAAGCTGAAGTAATTAATACATTTATCACGTAATCTATCGCTTACAATTTTTTTTACCTGAAATTTCTTAACAACGCAATTACAGGTAATAACAACTTTATTGTATTTTTTTTACCGCTTTTAAAATTACTACCTTCTTATTAAAGGGTCATGAGCTGCCAAAATGCTGATATTTTGACGTTTCAACAGAATGTTGAAATTATGGGTTATTTTTCTCAAGACGTATAATTCAGAAGCTTTTTAGTGCCTCTAGTCTCGAAAATGTACGATAAAATATTGTTTTGAACAATTTTCACTTAGAATGAATGAATGGTCGTACCGGTTTTTGTTAATTTTGTTTACTTTTCGAAGACGTTTTCGGTTCGTACAGACCACATACTGTATAGATTTTCCTAATTCCAATGTCAATCATTTAGTTTTTCGATGGCCTTCAAAGCCTCTTACTGTCGTGACGATCAGAAATTATGAAAAAGTGTGAATTTTGGCAGCTCATGCCACTTTAAACTATTTCACTCATTCCAAGTCTAGTGGGAGAGGGGGTGGGGGCCGGGCTCTTTACCTGGAGGAAACCCCCGAGTACCTGGCAAATCTTCCACTTATTTATGTACTAATTAAATACGTGTGAATCGTCTATGTTTAATTTGGTAGGGTGATTGACATTTCGCATTTCGAAGAATTCGTTCAAATCCTATTTAGCGAAAGTAAAATATCTCAGTATGCTCTACTCTTATAACATTATAGGGGATGTTCGGCAGGTTTATAGGGAAGGAATTTTCTCTGGGCATTGAGTACTGTTTCTTCCCTCAATAAAGCTACCAACGACACCACATGGCTAATAGTGGTCATACATATATTACTGGAGTGCGAAGCAAAACAAACAAACGACTAATTCACTTTAAGACTACATGATAACACAGAAAATGAATACGGTCCCTTTTCGAACTATAGCTATCATATAACCATGAGTAATAGAGAGCGAAGTATGACGGCATTTCAGTGTGACGTACTGACTGTTCAGTCCAATGAACTCTATGCGTGGAATGGACATCTCATTGGCTGGTTTGGATCGGACTTTGTAAAATGTGCCGCCATTGACAGTTGATAAGCGCGTGCAGAACAGATCTAGATGGACGCTCCACTATCTCCTGGTAATGGCGGCATTCGAAACATATCAAGCACCACGTGACCTCCGTTCCACGCATATAGTTCATTGGTTCAGCCGCACTGAACTTTTAAGGTGAGATACGATATTAACCCGGACCCCATTTTATATCATTCTTTCGAAAGATTTTTCTTTGAGCAGCCATGGATCTTAACAACCTATAGAAGTAGGCCTACATGAGGGCTATATTTGACTGTTTTAAAATTTTGATCAATACATTAGTCCCAAACTCAGTCAATGTGACAATGCAATGAACGATACAGCGGCATCAAATCACTTAATAAAAGGGAAATGGGGATTAGAGACGATAATTGTATATTTCCCATGTTGTAAGTATAGACAACCTGGATCATGATGGCGGACAGTGACGACATCCCTTTGACTATCTATTTCCATGACAGTTTTGACGATTTTCATGCCTTATAATCCATTTTTCTCCCCGTCAGTCTCACACATGTTCGTGTATTCTTATGAATGATATATAGAATTTTTAATTAAAACTATAAATACTGATTAGGATAACTTTGGCGTCCTTCTCAATCCCAGTGTGGTTTTAACTCGATTTCCCTGTATGCAATGACTGTCACGTACACGCCGAAGGTCAGGGATTTATTCGGGACCTGGGGCTCGTTTCACAAAGCAGTCGCATCCCTAAAGGAGACGTGGTTGCCAATTGATACCATTGATACTAAGCCGTCAATTAATTCAAACAACCTTAAACGCGGCTTAAAATCAACCAATCTTTCGATCCCATTTTCCCAGACGTAATTAATTAAAACACCCAAAATATAGATAGCTTAAGATAACAATATTTATTTTAGCAAAACGGTTTTAATATGGATTATTTATTATAGATTAAAAGACCAAGTCGTATAAAAATTAAAACCTCAAAGTTTACTGATGCAAAAATATATGAGAAGGAGTGTTCTCAAAAGAAATATTTCAGGAAAAGTCAATTGCTTAATTGTTCTGAAGGTATTGGTAGACGCAGGCTTAAAAACAATTCAAATCAAATCTGACCTATTAATAATTAACGACACATATTACGCATGGGCAGGAAACTATTTGGCAAAGTATGTAATTCTGCTGGCGTTGCGATTAAAAATAATGACAAATGCTGTAGCTTATATTGCCTTACATAATAAATCCAGAAATATAAGGATGTCTGTGAGGTTAACAGTTTGACGTTGATTGTATTAAGGTTTTCTATGTATTTTCATGTAATAGAAACTTTACTGGATAATAACATGTATGCACTTTTTCTCATAAAAAATGTCATCAGAGAAAATACAGGTTTAGTGGTTTCAGATTAAGTATAAAAACTTTCCATCGCAATTAAAGGTTCTAATTTTCTGGCGCGCCACATTCCCAAAGAACTACGTTACCTCAACCATTGCTATTAATTACTATTACTTGGCGCTGTTACCGCATTTTATGGCTGTGGTAATTGGTGCGATGGGTTAGAAAGGGTTTATGAACAGAGTAGAAAGCCACTTTTTGTTTGACTATGGACTAAATGTAGAGTTGAAAAGCATTTGTCATATAAAGAATGACGAGGAAATATCCATAGTTTCCGTATCTTCGTAAGCTCGTAAACAGTGACATCATACAGGCCCTTCGATGTCTACAACCTGCCACGAAAACGCACTGACACAGCGTTTTATTTCAATATTACCCAAGGCTGTTCATAAATCCTTTAAAATCATAATTTTGTGCTTTTAGAATAAACTATTTAGAAAATGAGATCCACATAATATACACATAGAAAAAAGTTAAGCACCCGACCGATAAAATCATTGGTGTAGGGAGACGTGTTGACAAACTGATATTGCAGAAACGATTGTGATCATAACGGGCAACATTCTGGCGATAAGAAATCCCCATTATTGGCAATAAGCTATACAATACATTCAGGATATCGTTAGCTAAATCAAGCGTGTATTTTAACAAAATAACAAGATGCTTGTTCTGGCGTGTGTAGAACACATCCCTAGAGCAGAAGGTCGATAGCGCGTATAGCCTCTGTAAGTCCGAATTACAGCTTCCAACCTGAGTCTCATCCCTCCAGTGAGTCGTCGGATCTGTTGAAGGTTAACTGCCGCCAATACCGATGTAATGCGGTTTCCAATTCCTGCAGATTTTGTACAGGGGGCTCTAGGGCTTGAATGTTTCTGCCCATCCTATCCCAAATGTGCTCTAAAAGAATCAAATCCAGACTCACGGCGTACCAAGGCAGAGTTGTTTTCTCACCAATCTGCTTATCACTGTATATTGGTAGCCTAATTGACGCCCGATAGCTTTGTACGACATCCCTGCGGAGTGCATGCCGACAATTAGCCATTTTTGCCCCTCTGATATCCTCCTTCGTGCCATGTTCACAGAAGATGAGTCCACGTTGCACAAGACCGGCCTTAAGTACAAAACATTTAAGGGGAAGCATACTGAACTTGCGTAATTGCACAAAAAACAAACATACATACACTTCATGTCGCATTACATGCAGTTTTTGCGTTACTGTCACACATGAATTGCCACAATCGTTCAATAGAACATCAGTTTTATCATCATCATAACTGGCATTACAGTTAACGCTAATGCCGATTTATAATAATTAATTTCAGCATGGGTGCTTATATTTTTTCCTTGTGTATAGAAGGGAAAGCTCAATTAAACTAATTTCTATACTATGGTGTTCCAAATACATAAACTAATCTAAATATACAGATATTTTACATTTCTCAATCATTGAAAGTGTTTTAACAGTTTTTGCTTCTTTCTTTCAGTATGGGTACAAGCATGGCATTTCAAAAGTTTGTATTCGTATTTGTGCTCCTAAATAGCGGCGATGTCCACGCACGATCCATTATCTCTGATCCATCTAAGAGTACCCTTCGTGAGTATCCATATATATTTATGATCACTAAAACACACGGGCACAGTGAAAATCTTCTTGTGTAAAATAACCATATATGTGCATATTTGTACACGTGGGATCATCTTCTCGAGCCAAGTTAAAATGTTCATGTAACCCAACACGAAATGGGTTTCATGAAGACTTTAACTTGGCTCGATAATATGACGTGGACTGTAGAAACTATAAATCTCGTTATTTTTCAGTAACAATGGGAATAGCTAAAAATCTACATATTTGCCTTCCCATCTCTTTGGATGGTTTATGTTGCACCCTTTCTTAATGATTTTCACCAGGACACATGACTGTAACTTCGAGGAATTGTTCACAGCCGAATCGCTTGAGGGTGGTTTAATATCAGAAGTCTCTATTTCTAAAATTAGGTGTTAACGTTCCATCTTTACATTTTGATAAGTTTTCACCATTATGTCGCCATTTTTTTTTATCAAATACTGGTCGAAAAGTTTTCCAGACTGTTGTCCGGAGTCATACAACTCGGGTGCTGAGTGTTAAACATTAACCTGAGCTTTCGGTCTAACAATAACCACATAGAACGGTTATTTACTTGAATCCTTGGAAATATAAGCAAACAAATAATTTTAAATGATATCTGATTTAAAGACGCTTCTTGTTATTTCATTAACCGTGTCTTTTATATTTAGGGAACAACTCTGTGGTGGACATCCCCTCCCAAGCACCTCCAATTTTAACCACCACAATTCTCCAAGATAACACGACAATTGCGTCTACAAAACCAGCGGCAACCTCATCACAAGTTCCAAGTCAACTTCCATCAATCCTGGAACAAAATAACGCGACGCTAAATCCCAGTGAGACTATAACTACTGTTTCGGGTACCAGCAAATCTGGTATCGCGCCTGACACGGTTACTTCAAAGTCAGAGCCACCAGCAAGTGTTTTAGACAGATCTTTGATGGGCGGTCCTTCAAATGAATCTGCAACACAATTCCGTGAACAGACTTCAATCCCAACAGCAAAGCCCCCTGCAGTTGGCAATAGTGTTGTGATTAGCACGTCAGTGAATCCAGAATCCAACCCTTCCGCTAATAGATCAGCACAAGGACCCATCGAAGGTCCAACGCCAACACAATACCTCCAGACTGAAAACAGTAGCGTAGTGTCTGAATCGGAAGCCGAGTTGGGGTTTATTGCTGAATTTGTTACATCAGCAAATATATCGGTAACGGAGGCTTTAGAAAACCTTACACCAGCAAGTGTGTCGGTATCGGAGGCTTTGGGAAATGTTATATCAGCAAATGTATCGGCGACGGAGGCTTTAGAAAACCTTACATCAGCAAGTGTGTCGGTAACGGAGGGTTTAGAAAGTGTTATATCAGCAAATGTATCGGTAACGGAAGCTTTCGAAAACGCTACTGTTGAACTTACGACGGAACCTTCTGTAACAGAAGCGGAATTAACGGAGGCTTTCGAAAACAGTACTGCTGAACTTACGACGGAACCTGCTCTAACAGAAGCGGAATTAACGGAAGCTTTCGAAAACAGTACTGCTGAACTTACGACGGAACCTGCTCTAACAGAAGCGGAATTAACGGATGCTTTCGAAAACAGTACTGCTGAACTTACGACGGAACCTGCTCTAACAGAAGCGGAATTAACGGATGCTTTCGAAAACAGTACTGCTGAACTTACGACGGAACCTTCTGTAACAGAAGCGGAAGTGACCGAACTAGACATAACAGTGACAGAGGCTGTTATAACAGAAGCGCCAGAAATTGAAGAAACCGAACCACCAACACTTGCTGAATCTCTATTTGAACAAACAGAGGCTCCGGAAATTGAGGAAACCGAGCCTGTTACAGTTACAGAACCGGCTGGTGCCACGGAAATGCCTGAAGTGGAAGAAACTGAGCCTCCCACAGCTCCTGAAGGCGGTTGGGAGAACACAGGATCGCCATCAGAAGTCGCTGTCGTCTCAAACATAGATGGAGTCCCTCTTAAAGCGGAAGCTCAAAACGCCATCGCTGATCTTAATGCTAAAAAGGTTCAACCCCGTTCTGCGGACCCAGGAGAAACTGAAGTTGAGGAGCTTTAGCAAGGCGGTTACAAGCCGTTGTGTCATGTGTGGTGTTACTTTTAACAAATTTACATTTGTCTTAGTCTTGGATTAGGATTAAAAGCAAGCTTTAATTTTGGTGAAGGGTGTTTAAACATACCTACACAGAAAAGTATCGGTTCTGTCTCAATTTTTAACATATATTTCGAAGGCATATCAATTCAACAATTACCCTTCATTTCATTATGAACGGTAAGAAAAAGGAACTACGCCGGATTATTATGAATCGGTGTTCCATATACTATAACTTTATTTTTAATTGACTGTCGTTGCCAGTATCGAGGTGAAAAAGATCGGTCATTCCTCTTATCAATGAGTGACTTATTAATGTGAAGATTTTAGTTGGTATCGCTGGTTCCACACATTTTGGATTTTTATGGAAATTTATTATTAACGGAACAAGTGAATCTACTGCATTTTGTGATCTAAATGAGTAGAAAAGGCAAGACTTTATCAATTGGTATTGTGTTTTGAGATAGATCTCGTCCAATGAACTGGTAAATAGTTTGTGAATTTAAGATAGGTTAATTTACTTTTTATTTACCTTCAAACAAATTACACCTAAACCATTGGATTATCTAGCAACAGATCAAACCCGGATTGTTCATCTTTTTGCACATAGTTTTACTTAAGTTTGAAATATTACAAAATAGAGCATCATCCCAAAGAAGAATAAATTTAAAAAGGCAATTTCCCGCTTCCTGTATAGTCATTCTGATAACTCGCACAGCCGAGCAATTGTTTATTCGTCCCAAAGGTTTTCTTCTTTTGACAGATCCGGAAATGAAATAAAAACTGCATATTATTCGTTTTTTTTTTCTTAAGATTTTTTTCCGCATGGCTCATTTATCACAATCTATCCACAAAAACGCCTAAGAGGAATTATATGAAATGTCAAATTGAAAAAAAACCAAAAAAACAATACAATAAAACAAAGCGGAAACATAAGTCTTTTGTGTTGCAAAATCACCAGGTCGTTTCAGATGACACTGTTAACTACGTTTTATGTTTACTGCGTAACTTTTGAAAATTAATGGATTTATCCTCTACATATACACTGTAATAGTTGCAAAAAATAGGAAGTGTCAATTGTTTTTTAGACAAAGACCGAAGGCAGAAGATTCAATGACTCGTGAAAGCTGACAACCATATGAGAGGTTTTCACTTATAGCCAATAAATTTACATTGTATCTGTGTTCATTTTCTAACGGTATCTGTTAATTCTTTGAGGGGGCTTTCGGTGACTCAGTCGGCAAAGTGATAGTCTCTCATTCCGACACAAACCTTCCATTCCGACACAAACCTTCCACCGAAGGGTCGCGAGTTCAAATCCATCTTAGTCCAATCGAAAATTTATAAATTTGCATGTGGGGTTTTCAACCAATCGCCTTACGTGTATATTGAAGGTTCGCCAACTGTTTCCATGGCGTACATCATTCATACGAATGGACGCGCCAATAAGCTAAAACAACCAACCAACCAACCAAATGTTCCCAGCAGGTCGGGAGGTTCCTATGAGCAAAATACCGATTTCCTCCCAAGTAATCACAGTAATGCCCCATATAAGGCAAATAATCTTGATCGCGGCGTAAAACAAGTATCACGCACTCTCTCATTCTTTAACAAACTCTTGCCGAAGATTCACTCGGACGCATTTGTCCAAGGAACAAATTGTATTCTTGAGATATGCTAACATCAAGCTTGATCGACGCTTTCTGTTTTTGACTACAGGGTCATAGTTCTTGTCGTATATACTACACGATAGAAATATGTTTTCTATCAACGTGTATATTGTTTCTAATAAGACGTGAAAATGTTTCGGAGGGTGCTCTTGGGCAAAGAACTTGTCGTCCTCCCCAAATATATCTAAATAGTCTTGATTGCGGTGTAAAACATCAAACAGTCAGTACTCCGGGTAACTAGGTAGTTACACAATCAGTATAAAATTGCAATTGCTTATGATCCGAGGGCTTAGTGAATCTCTAGACTAAACACAATAAATTAATTAAACAGACTATATGAGTTATTTATTTCCCCCGTTGGATTAGTTTAGGCTTTTAAGACGTATAATTAATCATTTGGTTTTTGCACATCAATGACTCAAGCATAGGCACACATTTTTTTGGTCCAAGTGGAAGTGCTCCGTTAGAGGCCTATCATTTTCTGACAAGTTAATTAATCGGATTTATGTTCTTCTTTGAACTTAATGGCCTTCAACCTAATTAGACAAAGACATAAGAGTTGTAGTAGGGGAAATAAGAATTACAGTTTATACGGATCTGGTTGAATCTATCTGAACCATTAAGTCGGTCACTGGATGACTGGAGATATGTTTCACCCGACACATTACTTTTAACATATTTAGGCAATGTTTTTTAATTGGCCTTAGGTGTGTTGTAGAACATGTAATTTACAAGTCTGAAGGAAAAGAACATTTTATTACTGGCACAGAATCGATTGTTGTATTTCTTGTATTTCCCATTTTTGTAAAGTTTGGTCTTTATTCTAACGCAAAGCAATTTTTGGTCATTTATGGCCTCTTGTTTTTTCTTGCAATGTAAACTATCTTGTCCCGTTAACAAACGACATGCGCAGAGAGCTCGCCAGATATCCTCCCATCCAATTCTAAGATTGTACCGATGTATTCTGGGACTAGTACACAATTTTATTTTCCATATCCGGAAGTTTTAATCCTTTCACTCACTTTTCACACTTCCTTAATTTTCATGGGACTTAAAGGAAAAATGACACGTCTAAGACAATACTTCCTATTTTCTAATCAATTCACAAACCTATAACGTTCAAGGAATTCATTTTCTCTGTACCACCTATATATGGAAATTAATTACCTTGGCATTGTAACGTCATGGTTGACATGAACCACAGTAAAAGAACATCTGACAATCAAACTAATGTGACCAAACCGAAGCTCATTCTCCTATGTTAATCTCCTTTACGCTTCGGAAACTATTCTCTGCTTATATTAAATTTTTACCCGTTTCCTTTAAAACAATGTATAAAATTACAAAAAATAAATTGCAGCGCCCAAGAAAAATGCTAGAATGGTGAAGTATATAGTTAAAATCTTACCCACTTATTTCCGTATAGTTACAAACGGAAGTAGGAGTTGTGCACTCATTTTTTCTCCACTTGCCTTCGGCAAATCCCGTAAAACGTGAGTCCAGTGTGTGGTGAAGACCACACATTTTTACCTCCCCTGGAGTACAAGTGCACATAGTCACATATGCATTTTAGTACATATTGTACTTGTATTTCATTAATTTGCTTTGGACTATAATTCCAGAAAGTAACTTCGTTTTGATATAAATAATCACCATTTGCCATGTATTCCAGTCCGTTCTATATTTACTTAATGTGAGAACATGCAGTAAATATATTTCGTAAAGGAGAGGAAAGAAAAAAAATTACATTGTGAAGAGGAGGGTTAATTGTTCCGCACACATATTGTGGTTTTGTGATGTTGAAACCCATTATAGATCCCAAAGGGTTAAACAAATCGATCAACATTCTTAACTCAGCAATATGTCATTCAGATCACGTTTTTGCTAAGCCATATTTTCGTATTTGATGAAAACTTGAATTTAAAAAAATAATTTTTGTGAAAAAAACGAATACTTTGAAGCCATTGTAATTAAATTAAAATTTATTTTGTGCTTAGGCTATAGTAGTATAATATGGAATTCTGTCAACTTCACCTTGTAGCACAACAAATCGCAAAAATGTATTACTGCGAAGGACTTTATAGATTGTTCATGAAGACGTGTTTAAAGAATCGTCAAAATTCTTAATCGAAAATGATTAACGCCATGTTAACTGATGGTTGTTTGGTGGGATCGAGGTAACATCAAGATGTCGTCCAAGCTCCCTTCAATGACATTTGAGCTCTCTGCTTTGAATTGATTGTAACGTCGCTTGATGTATTGACCAGGCTGGTCTGAAACTGTCCCTGTGGAGTTTAACATAAAAAACTGTTAAGTTATTCTTGTTGCTGACATCAACTCAAAATTTGAACTATATGTCAAACTCAGTTTCTTACGCTGTATGGATTAAAAAAAGAGAGATTTTACTTAAAAGCAATTTTTGATGAGCGTCCAAATTTGCGACTTATTATATGAAACGGAAACTAAATCTCAGATATATGAGGGTTTTGTGTGTTTTTATTGACAAATAATTCACTTTTTGTTGAGCATAGTTAGACTGGAAGCAGTTCATACACAATCTTGCTTCGGACTACATAACCGGTTTAGTCTCGAATATTAAAGCTACATGTAGACAGTCATACCAGACTGATATGTAGATTTAGGGATATCAAAATAGATGACAAAAAAATCTCCGAAAACTTCAAAGAGCCTGACATAACTGCAGGTACGGTTTAAAAGACAAACTCGTCCCATTAGCCTTTCTGGCACGCTGGAAGAAAATTAATTTACATGAGTTTACTATTAGTAAAACCACTAAAATTTAATATGGAGCACATAATGCCTCTATATTTTTAAATCATTGGCAAAAATGAAACCTGGACAATAAACGATCTATCAGAATTAACCTAATTGCAAGTCAGTTTTGTTTTTAGTTTATAATTTGAAATCTATCGGGAGGCCTTTGTGTGTTCCTCAAACAAATTTCTTGGTCTGCATTTTGCTTAGACGAAACAATCCAGGGGGCCGTTTCATGAAGCCGTCGCAAAGTAAGATCAATCGCAGTTGCCATGACGTCGTATCCCTTCACTATGGTATCCATTGGCAACTATGCGTCATTTGCGATGCGAATGCTTTGTGAAACGAGCCTCTGGTTCAAATCACGACTTGCTTGTGTGCATGCGCAGACTCCGCTTCCGTTTGGCGAAAATTGTCCATGACCTTGTTGTATTGGGAAATGCAGAAAACTGTCGGTAGTTTTAAATGTAAAAACGTTGTATTGGCAAAAGTGAACAGAATTTAAATGAAAAGGAAAAGCGTTTATTAATTTTTTGAAGTTTGTTTAATAAATATTTTTGCCTAAATTTTCCAACACTAAAAAAAACTAGAAAAATAGTCGATAATTTCTGAGTGGATTTTTCACTCGTTCACCGTATGTGGAAGAGTTGCCAGGTACTCGCCCAAACCTGGCAACGCCTCCATATAAGTCAAATAATCTTGACTGCGGTGTAAAACATCCATTCGTCCCTCGATAAACCCAGTAACTTACGCTGTAGCTGTATAAGTGATGTAATGTAAGTGCAATGTTTAGCGCAGCACTATTACTCTATTAATGATTGCTGCAGATATCTTAGGACTGTAAAACGCTCCCTCAAAATATTTCAAACCAGTTTCACAAAAAAAAATAGAAATTCGGAATTAAGTGAAAAACACTTATCTCTAGACGTTTGAGAATTTAAAGGTTATTAGCGTAGACAGACCATATGACTCAAGCAACAATATTCGTGCTACATGTTTCACCAAAAGGTGCCCTGCGGTTCACCCGGTCACGAATTCCTATATGATGGGCCCATGCTCTATATGACTGCAAGGCACATTTGCTGTTCAACGTAGAATTGCCTAATAGGCCTACAGTTTATGGACGGCATAAAAATTCATGGCAATCAATTTAGTCAATCAAAAATCGTAAACAGTTTTTTTCTTTTTAGAGTTCGAGTAGATTGCTGGCATTATGTTGTATTATTTAAACAGTTGACATTACCTACTTCAATCGTGTCAAAACGGCCATGGACGCTAAATTGTTAATGGGCGCAATTATGGCCGTTTTGACATGATAAATATACTTAATGTTTTACACTTATTAACTTACATTAAAGTCATTTTCGTGAATCTCGGGTCCAAGGTGAAACACTGCTAAACTGATAGCGTCTTAAGGAGAAATGATTAAGGCATAACCACGAAGTAAGTTGTTTGTGAACATCACGAGCTTTCGACACCTATACCGGTGTCTTTATCGTTATGTTTAGCACTTGATAAAGGCACCGGCATAGGCGTCAAAAGCTCGCGTTGTTCAAGAAAAACTTACGTCGTGGTGATGGCTTAATCCTTTCTTATCAGTATGGAAACCACTTTTAAAGAGAGTTTCAAACATTTTTGATAGCGTCCTGTCGAGGAACCGAAATTCATGGTATTTACCCTAATGCAAGTTAATAAGTGTTCTGTTACATCCATGTCTTCATATTGAAAATGCTTTTCTTGTGTAGTTGTTGTCTTGGGTTTTCAAAGGTTCTTTTAAATTTGAATCCAACATATCGAAGAAGCTTCTAGCTTTTGGTCATGTTGGGATAAGAAGGACGAATCCGACATGTCGTTTCCAGACCTTCGTATAATGACGTCATTTAAAATATCTATTTAGGACATAAATCTCTTCAGGTCATACATTGAAAAATTATTGATCAATTCAAACGGAGTATTTAAGCTTAATAAATATAAATACATTTTTGAACACTAAAACACACGGGCACAGGGAAAATCTTGTAGTCTAAAATAACCATAGGGACAAGTTTCCCACTCAGTCCAAAAAATCATTGGAAAATTTTCTGACTGGGTTTTCATTCGAACGACCTATGAGGGATGGTTGCCAGTTACCACCGGAAGGTCGTGGGTTTCCTCCGGGCATAGAGCCCGGTTTCCTCCCACAATAAAACTGGCAACGCCGCCATATAAGTGAAATAATCTTGAGCGCGGCGTAAAACACCAAACAATCAATCAACCAATCATAAGTTGTTATAATAAATAAGATGTACGAATATTATTTCCCCGTTGAAATCGCACTGCATAATGCCAGCTGGATCATATATCGGACCATATACTGGATCATATACCGGACCATACTGCGGACCATATACTGGATCATATACTGGATCATATACTAGATCATATAGTAGATCATACACCGGATCATATACTAGATCATATACTACATCATATACCGGATCATATACTGGATGATATACTGGATCATATACTAGATCATATACTAGATCATACACCGGATCATATACTAGATCATACACCGGATCATATACCGGATTGATTGATTTGGGCGTTCCCGGTTACAGTACTGACACAGATAAACAGAGATAATACTGATATTACCAATATTGCTCTGGGCACTTTTCTAGATATACTCGCAAAAACCCGTGTAAAGAGTAAGCTGATATATCTAACATATGCTAATCTTGCTAATCTCTGATTGTAGAATATGTATCTCGAGATCATCTCGTTTAGACAGATAACATACTAATTTTAGTATATAGCCAACAGGCAACTTAAAGCAGATGTAGGCTATAGGTAACAATGACTTATTCTTGACATGTAATATTTTCATAGCTACGAGAGAGCTCAGATTGGTCCATGCATGAGTAATAAAGTCAGCTTCGATTGTTCTGTTAGTGTGTTGGACTCACAACTCATGCGCAAACGACATCTACTATGCACACTTTAAATATACAGGGACTTTACTGTACAACGAATAATTAAGACGTATAAAAATAAGCTAGAAGCCTATACCGACTGTCATAATCTGGATTTAAATGGAGACATATAGATTGTAAAGCGAAAACTGGTGGATGTGGGCTGCTATACAAACTATAAAGTCATTTTCACACGGAAGTGACGCTTTATATTATTCATATTTCTCTTGATTACCGTGTGAGGAACTTTTGCGCGATAAGGACTGAAAATCCATCAATGATTTCCGATTGGAAAATAGTCCGGTTTTCTCTCCACTTAGCTTGGCAACGCCGCCGTTTCGCTGAAATAAAATTAAGTGTGGCGTAAACATCAATCAATCAATAAATCTAATATTTGAAAGGTGGCTGTTACGGAAACCGATAGGTCTTTTCCGCAATGTGTCTTACAACCGAGAAAGAGTGCATCAAAGTTGAAATATCTGCGTTTTGTCCGGCAAAACGATCCGGCAATAAACTTTATTGTATCGAAGTTCCCTTTACCTTCTTATTATAATACTCCAAATTACAGTATCTCAGATCACAACAGATAGTTAATGTTAATTAATGAAGTAAATATAGTTCGTGGTTTACAAGCTTTAATAGGTCTGCGTGACGTTGATCCAATCAGCGTTGGGAAGAGCAAAAGGCCGTGACCATGTGACATTTACATTCCATTCACGCATCCTAAGAAAACGGGACACACAGTGACATGAGAAAATGTAACGACCCACGATTCGCATCTCACGTTATAAACACTGACTTTATCGCCCAAAGGCCTTTATACTAAAAACTTATCTTTATTAACAGATTTACATTCTGTACATCAGTAAATCTGGCATTTTTGCCAAGCTTATTAATAAAAGTAACTGATAAGGTTTCAAATTGGGTTGAACAGTTTTATGAGATCAGAATACCTAAGTGTTTTTTGCCTTTTCTGTGTATCGTCACATGTAGTATAGCAGATTAAAGTACCTGATAACGATTATAATTGGTTCAATTAAGTTGAATTGTTAGTTAATTACTTCAGACAGAATTTGTTGTTAGTGAAAATTTCTAGGAAAACCCGCTTAAGACTTTACAAGCATCGCCTGTCACTTCGGAAACAAAATAGTTCGCCGCTTCAACAGCATTACATTTGGTGGAGTTAATATCAACTCATAATATTTAAAGGGGCATGAGCTGCCAAAATGTTGATATTTTGACGTTACAACAGAATGTTGAACTTATTGGCTATTTTTCTCAAGACGTATTATTCAGAAGCTTTTTAGTGCTTCTAGTCTCGAAAATGTACGATAAAGTATTGTTTTGAACTAACTTTGGCTTAGAATGAATGAATGGTCGTCCCGGTTATTTAAATTTTGTTTACTTTTCGAACACGTTTTCGGTTCGTACAAGCCACATACTGTATGGATTGTCCTCATTCCAACGCCAATCATTTAAGTATTTCGATGACCTTCAAAGCCTCTTCCTGTCGTGACGATCAGAAATTATGAAAAAAATGTGAATTTTGGCAGCTCATGCCACTTTAACAATATCGTTTTATTCTTTTTGGCTGGTTTATAAATGAACTACAAACTCTAACAATCTGAATTCATAAAAATATCTTAACTTTGCAGCCCATATCACTTTAAATTGGCCAACATCTCTATATCCCAAAGTAACCTCTCAGCCCTCCGGCGTGCGCCAAGGATCTGAACTAGCTCCTAGCCATTTCCTATCTTTTATTAATTATATAGTAATTTTTGAAGCGAAGTAATCTGACTATATTAGCAGACTATGTGTAGCAAAAACAAGACTTTTGTCGAGGTATCCAAAAAGAATTAAGTAAAATTCCACAAATGAGTGAACTTTTTTCTGACATTGTTGAAAATAAAACATTAAGAAACTGTAGCTAAATCTGTTTGTTACATCGTTAATGTGTTAGAAACTTCAATCTCAACACTCAATTACACTCCTAAATTATTGGTTATTTTTGTAAAGAAGTGCAAATCAGAAACTTTTTAATGATACTAGTCTATAGAATGTGCGTTAAAGTATTATTTAGAAGTAATTACAGGCCTAATAAAAATGATTGTTTGTCCTGGTTATTCAAATGTTTGTTAAAGTTTTAGTCACGGTATTTTAAGAAACTAAAGGGGCGACGACTATTTTAAATCTGTGAATTTCTTTAAAACCATCCATCACCTTGCAGACGTTGATTCGCTCCCGGCGTCCGATGCCCTCTGGCATCCCTCAAAGCTCTGCACTAGTCCCCTTCCGCTTCCTTATTTTGATTGATGACAAGAATGACATTAGATTAACAGTACCATAAGATTAACAGTACCAATCGAAAATTGAACATAAAAGACAAAACAATATAATAAGGTGTTATTTGCGAAAATAGTTATTGTTAAACGGCTATTCGGAACCTTTCGGTCCAAATCTTTACTTGCAATAATTCGGAATCCAAAAACTCGGTTTACAGTCAATTGGGTTTTTTTCGGGAAAAGTTGCCAAAATGGGCTATTGAAAAGAGTCTCACAAAAGTTGCTGAAAATTAAAGTGCATGAACTGCCAAAATGTTGATATTTTTACGTTTAAACAGAATGTTGAAAGTATGGCCATTTTTCTCAAGACGTATAATTCAGAAGCTTTTTAGTGCATCTAGTCTCAAAAATGTACGATACAGTATCGTTTTGAATTAACTTTGGCTTAGAATGAATGAATGGTCGTCCCGTTTATTTAAATTTTGTTTAATTTTCGAACACGTTTTCGTTTTGTACAGGCCACAAACTGTATGGATTTTCCTCATTCCAAAACCAATCATTTAGTTTTTCGATGGCCTTCTTAGCCTCTTACTGTCGTGACAATCAGAAATTATGAAAAAGTGTGAATTTTGGCAGCTCATGCCACTTTAAGTTTGTTGATATGTATGCAAATGTGTTACCGATATTGGATAAAAACGGGACATTTAAAAGCTGCGCTTTATTATCCATCAACATTGACAAAAAATTAATTGTAAATGTATGTCAAAGACTATCGGATCGTTCCACACAAAAGCTTACTGTTTAGTAATTCGATAGTATTTAACATTATCCGTATTTACTAATCAAGACACCTGCTAACAGAAACTAAGTTTGTTGTAAGCCTGTGTTTAATTTATTATAGAAAAGTGTATATTTGATACAATACACTGTAGTCCTGTTTCGGTTATTTTGTTGTTTTTCATTTTTTTTTTCGCGTGACTCCTAACAATATCTTCATTGTTCTTTTTAAATGACTACATAGTGGTTACGGAGCATTCTAACCTGACCAGAAACTCGGACACGGTAGAAATGAATAGAGACAAAATTCCCAACACGGATGTTGAACATTCCTCAGTTTTAAAACAAAGAAAAGGAAAACAAGCGGAAATATTCGCATGCGATTTGGATATTTATTTATTTACGTACACGGATAATATTTAAAACATATACCAGTCGTGAAGGTTGTTTCAGAAAACGTCAAATCCAAAGGTACCAGGGAGGGGACACAGCCGGATCTAAGAAGAAGGCGGAATTTCGGTTCGTCTTTATTATACCTGAATGTGTTCTAGCAATTAAAAAGCCTAGGATAAATCATCATTGTTACCAGGTAAGTGTTTATTAATGCACTTAAAATTCTGCCTTATACTTGGTAACAATTTTATCGATTATACCGAAAACTCGCGCAGGGCTGTGAAATTATAAAGGAACTAAAATCTAACGCTGATTACGCAAACTCAGAAATTTTCAAATATATTTTATGTCGAAAAAAAAGTTTAGATAATATTCAGATACACAATGGAAATAAACAAGACTTACTGGTAATATCGTACAAAATACACTTGAACAAAGACCTCGGTATAGATGTGGTATTAACAAAAATTTACTGCGTGGTGATGTCTGAATTATTTCACCTATATGGCGGCGGTGCCAGGTTTAGTTAGGGAGGAAACCAGGCCCATTACCAGAAGGAAATCCGCCCTTCAGCAAGTACCTGGCAACTCTTCCACATACGGCGACCGAGTGAAAATCCACTCAGAAATATTTCAATTTTGATTTGGTCTGAGAGTGATTCGAAACAGCGTCGCATTGATGGGAGGTATGTATGGGACTGAGGGACGATCGCTCTAACCCACCGGACCACCGTGGTCCCTTCATTAGACAGGAAGTCTTTCGCCAAAAAACTGTTAAATTATTTCTCCTTGAAGTGAAATTAAAATAAAATCTGAACGTTTAAACGAGATAAGTGATGAATATGTTTTTTGTCATCGGTCGACGATGGTGTCCTTAATGAAGATTGATTGGTGAGTTGGGTACAAACAACTCTTTAAATATCACTAAAGGGTCGTGAACTAGTAACGGGAATAAAATGTTAACTGATCAACTTGTTACTCTGCCAATGTCGAGACCATGTCAGGTAATCCGGGGCTCAAATGTCTTTGGAAAGCATTAAAATAAGTAAATTTCAATTCGGTTTAACGAGAACTACATGTACAACAAATAAAAGTTACATTTGAAGACACATTCGGATCAGAGAACGCCCTGATACAAAGTGCAACAAACTTATTCGATTAAGTTACATTTGCAAAGGGTGGCAAGGGTGATGCTTTGTGTTCTGAATGGTTGTTTCTCTTGATGTTATTAGGTCAAAGTTCAGAGGCCACGACGGAATGATTCCAGAAACGGTTAAAACTGTTTTTCTTCTGGTTAAACGTTGACTGTTCACGATCCACTGGAAACAGACAAATGCACTAGTCTGTGGTAACGTTACAAAAGACACACTTATAAGGCTAATTCAACAAATTTAGAATGAGACTTACATGAAATAAAGTCATGGAAATTTAGCTGAAGGGGTTTTCGAACCTTGGAAAACTTTGGTTCCGGGACGGATTCTAAGCAACTAAAATTTTAAAAAATTCTGAGTGGATTTTTCTTTCTTTCTTTTTTTTTGTGTTAATGGTGCATGCATTCTGAATGGATTGTTCATGCGATCTCTATATGTGAAAGAATTGTCAGGTGCTTCCCGAAGAGCTCGGTTTTCTCTCCCCACTAAACATGGTAACGCATATAAATGAAATGCGACGTAAAACATCAACATCAATCAATCAATCGATTAAAACTCTATAACCGTTATAGAATTAACTAAACGAGTAAACGAATTAACTATAATTCAAACAAACTGATGGTACAAGGTACTATGACAGCTCATTTCCAGTTACTCTCTATGGGATGGTATATAAATGAAACTTAAGGTAAAATTCTCATCACGCTCTTAGTTTGCTGGAGAATTATTGGATAACAAATTTGCGGCTGAAAGCTTTGTCAGATTTGGGGAAACTGTTTAGTAGAGTAGAGCACAATTGCTCATGGCGTCATCAGGTATTACAGGAATTGAAATGCCAAAGAAAAAAATTCTGGACAGAAGAATATACGTGCGCAGTCACGCATGTCGTCGCTTACATTGGCAGCCTTGTAACAAGTGTTTTTCAAGTGAGGTAATTAGGCCTCAATTTCAAGAGAACAAGAGAACAGAAAACTATTTGCATTATGGTAATAGCCTGTTAGCGCTTCATCCGATCTATAGCCTTGAGGCAATTTTAAAAACCGCTTAAGCTGTCTCACCCGACTGAAGTCAGGGACAGCCAAGTCAAATGGCGATGGCTCCGTTAAATTATTGCACAATACATTATTAGAAGAAAAAAATAACATATATATATATATATTCCATTTTTTCCAGATACCAACAAAACATGTCTTCAGGAAGAGTACTTATAGTCGCCTTTTTATTTATTATACCAATAATAGGCGCCACGAGTATTCGGTCACAAAGAGGTAAGATTGAGTACTACGATGCCCTTTATAACAAATGGGGTCGTCTTCAACCAAAATAAGCTTTAAGTTGTAACATTTCTAGATTCAAAGGTTTCCAATGATAAATGTATCGTATACAACAAACGGTCGTTAACCCTGCCACGGGTTTGCAGGTACCCACCTAAGGCCGGGGGGTATTTCATAAACCACATATAACCGACTACGGTCAGATAGTCGACTAAGCAGTAATGTTAAAGCAGTGCTATTCTAGTCGGCTAGGTCAGTTTAGCCTTCTAAACGTGTTTATGAAATAGCCCCCAGGGCTTGATGTTTCCTTTCCAGCTAAACCGGACAGCTAAACATATTTGGTAAATAATCTTGAGTGCGACGAAAAGCATTAATCTCCCATTGACTCAACCAACCTTTTTTTTTCTAGCTGTCACTTCACAAGACCCTGGCCAAGGCAGTGAACAAATCGCCCCAGGAAATCCTGCACTAGAAAGGAACATTACGTTTTCCTTCGACGCTTCCAATACATCAGTAGGGAGAGTGCCGACCGAAGCGCCTGTCGACGTTGAAGCAGAAGAGGCGCCCGAGGTAGAGGAACAAAATTTAAACGTCACAACGACTGAACCCCAACTACCAGAAGTCACTGAGGCCGAAGAACCCCCGGAGACGGACGGGGATGAGTTTGAAGATTGGTATCCTTATAACCCACCCTCGCTGCCCGCCAGGCGCTCTTGGTGGGAGGACTTGTGGTACTATTACTATCACTAAAATGTGGAATCTGCTATAAGTTATTTAAAGTGGCATGAGCTGCCAAAATGTTGATATTTTGACGTTAAAACAGAATGTTGAAATTATTGGCTATTTTTCTCAAGACGTACAATTCAGAAGCTTTTTAGTGCTTCTAGTTTAGTGCTCGAGAATGTAGGATAAAGTATTGGTTATTTAAATTTCGAACACGTCCACAGGCCACATACTATATGGAGTTTCCTCATTCCAACGCCAACCATTTAGTTTTACGATGGCATTCAAAACCTCGTCGTGATGATCAGAAACTATGAAAAAAGTGTGAATTTTGGCAGCTCATGCCACTTTAACGTTCTATTTTGATATTTTTTAAAATATTTAGCCACAAGGATTTATAAGCACAAGTATTATTTACATATCGCAATAAATTGATAACGTTCATCCTTGTAATTTAGGTATTTTAATTGTCGAGAATATTTATACATGGAGCAGAATGGCGCCATGCAATAAAGGGGAGTTTCATTGAGGATGATAAACTGGGGTCTGTGCTTCTCCATACACGCCTTTGTGGTGACCTGGGGCCTGTTGCACAAAGCAGAGTAGCGTAAGTTTTTACGTATCAACCATAGCAACCCATACCGTAGAGGTACGTTGCTATGGCAGTTACGTAAAAACTTTCGCTACTCTGCTTTGTGAAACAGGCTCCTGTATCATACTACTGTTCACATTTTCCTGTACAAAATACATGTAGGGTACTGACACCGTCTTAGACCCGTAACGCCTTGTGTTGTAAGTCTATGACGTAGAGAGTTCATTACGTTAACCTAATAGACACACGTAGGAGAAGTCTTAGTGCAATAACCACAAAATAGGAGATAATATCGGCTCTTCAAATTAATGAAAAGTTTTAATAAATTTGCTAGGATATTGAACTACATGTTCAATGAACTACATACTAATATTATCAGCACATCACAATGCACACGGGTTTTCAAAAATTTATAATTATTGAATTAAAAAAATAAAACCGAGATGAAAACCAATTACCTATGCTAATGTTTTGTGTCTTATTTTTTCTTCAGCGGCTGAATAAAGAATGGAGAATTATTGTCCGAAAAGATAATGAAATATGTACAAAATACCATTTATTCTTAAAGCGCCATGAGCTGCCAAAATTCGGATTTTAAAAAATCTGATCGTCTAGATAAGGTGGGTGTTTAAAGTACTTTGAAAAAAAAGGATGACGTTGAAATAAAAGAAAATATCGGTAAAACCAGAAAACCATTTGAGCGTAAGATTTGTGCTATTAGCGGACATAACTTAAAATGGTGCACAGTGAAAATGTATTTTTAACGGATAAATATCCAGAGTTTGGCAGTTTAGGAAACGGAATGCGAAACTGGGCCCTCTAACCTACAACAGACAAAGAAAAACGTCCAACAAACTTCCGTGTTCCTCGTAATACAGTAACACAGTCTGCTAGAAATGTTGAAACGTATGCGCTTCATGCCCAATTCAGTGAGCTAAAAACAGGCTTCATTGCCACATGTTTATCCATATACCTGCATGTATATATCTACTAGATATGCTGGGCTGAACGCCGGTGATTAGAAAACGAAATATCTGCACGAGCTTTGGGATTACCGATGCTATCATCATCATCGTCATGCTAAGATATATTTTCAAGACGCCTGAAATTCAGATTTTCATAACCCTGCTCATATTACCATTAAACTTCTTTTGATGTCCTTTTTATTATTCTGGGTCACCGTTAGTTGATTAAAGTGGTATGAGCCACCAAGTAAAGGGAACCTTTTTAGCAACTGAATTGCATGTCCTTCATTTTTATAAGAAGTACAAAATTAGAACTCTCGTTGAAAATAACCGTTAAAGTGGCATCAACTGCCAAAATGCTGATATTTTAACGTTAAAACAGAATGTTGAAATTATTGGCTATTTTCTCAAGACGTATAATTCAGAAGCGTTTTAGTGCTTCTAGTCTTGAAAATGTACGATAAAGTTTTAAAGGCTTAGAATGAATGAATGGTCGTCCCGGTTATTTAAATTTTGTTTACTTTTCGAACACGTTTCGGTTCGTACAGGCCACATACTGTATGGATTATCCTCATTCCAACGCCAATCATTTAGTTTTTCGATGGCCTTCAAAGCCTCTTACTGTCGTGGCGATCAGAAATTATGAAAAAAGTGTAAATTTTGGCAGCTCATGCCGCTTTACGGTAGTTTTCATAAGCAACAAAACACTATTAAAAACCCTAAAATATACCCATTTTGTCGGTTATTAGCACACATCTTCGATTCGTGCAGGTTAATGAATATACCTATATTTTTTATTTCTAGGCCAATCATTTAGTTTTTGTTAAGAAACTTCAAACGCCCAACTTCTCACGCCAATGTAAAAATTGCTTTTTGCAAGTCTTTTCGTGTGTACTATTGTTAAGGATTGTTTTCCGACGTCCGACATATCGAGGCACGTTACATTTGTTTTACTTCAAATGTTATTGGGAGTGGTGTAAAAGACACTTCGTTGAATCGCTCATTGTCGCCACGATAGCATTCTACAATCATTGGCCAAAGCTTATTAATTTTCCAAGTTCACTGACATTCAACCTCGAGGAATTGAATAAATTCTTACGATGGAAAATAACACCTATCACAATTGGCAAGAGAATAACACCCAAAACAGCTCTGTCAGAGTATTCATTTTAAATTGTATCAAATCGAAATAGGAACCTTCCACCGAAGTTGGCTTGCTCCATGTACACAGCACGACTTTAAAATAAGTGGCTATCGCCATCAGGACCCCTCGGGTCTGGGCCAAAGAAACCGAAGATATTTTATTTTCCAGACAATTTGTTGTGAGTGAAAAACTACTCCACATACACGCATCACATTTACAAGGAGGTTTTTGGCGGAGTCATGTAAGGGGCATAACTCTTGAAAAACACGTCCAAGCGAGTCGATTTTAAATAGGCTTTTTGTACTTGCTGTAATAAACAAATGTGTGAAGTTTCAAAGTTGTACGTTAAAGACTTTTTTAGATAATGTGTTTACAAGGCTTTTTACTGCAGCGGTAATGTAAGGGGCATAACTCTTGAAAAAACATCCGAGCGCGTTGATTTTAAATAGCTTTCTTGTACTTGTTGTATTTAACAAATGTGTGAAATTTCAAAGTTGTAAACTAAAGACTTTCTTAGATAATGTGTTTACAAGGCTTTTTACCGCAGCGGTAATGTAAGGGGCATAACTCTTGAAAAAAACATCCGGGCGCGTTGATTTTAAATAGGCTTCATGTACATGCTGTATTAAACAAATGTGTGAAGTTTCAAAGTTGTAAGTTAAAGACTTTTTTCGATAATGTGTTTACAAGACTTTTCATAGCAGCGGTAATGTAAGGGGCATAACTCTTGAAAAAAAACATCCGAGCGCGTTGATTTTCAATAGGCTTCTTGTACTTGCTGTAATAAACAAATGTGTGAAGTTTCAAAGTTGTAAGTTAAAGACTTTTTTAGATAATGTGTTTACAAGGGTTTTTACCGCAGCGGCAATGTAAGGGGCATAACTCCTGAAAAAAACATCCGAGCGCGTCGATTTTCAATAGGCTTCTTGTACTTGCTGTAATAAACAAATGTGTGAAGTTTCAAAGTTGTAAAATAAAGACTTTTTTAGATAATGTGTTTACAAGGACCAATGGACAGACGGACAGACGGACAGACGGACAGACGGACAGACGGACGACGGAGGCAACGACAATACCCTTCGGGCAAAATTTGCCCGAGGGGTAAAAAGAGTTTTTACTTAAAGGAGGGGAAATCTCTAGAAATACATAGGGATTATCGTCGATAACAACCTTCAAAGTACTTAAAACATTTCCCGTCAATTACCTCCAGTGACCGTCAAGCTAATAAAAACAGACAGAAGTAAGTTCTTTCAGTGGCTTATCTGTGTAGCCATTTTTCCGTTTTAGGATGACGTGATGTTGGTATAGCTATTTTTAGATCAATAATGATGTATTTTTACCGCTCTCTAATGTATAATGGTAGATTTAGGTACAAAAAACATGGCGACAAACTTGAAGTGAGAAGATTGTCTCCGAATATATAGGTCAGTATGCAACCGCACGCCATTTCTTAGCCAAGCGGCCCCAAGCCATTGGCTAAATAGCATCACATGACTACTCTATAACGCACTTAAATTTGTATTCAACAATAATTGGATAAAACTAATGAAAAAATGGTGGCGGCCTTGTGAATGGCCTATGGAGCTTATTCTCTATTGTAACGCCACCTTCAAATTTCAATTATTCGCTTACGTGGGGATAAAACATACATTCGACAGTTCTTTAGGACTAAATGAACTCTACTCTTTCCATCTAAACTAGTGTAAAGCTTAGATTTTCTTTCCCTTTAAGAATGTCAAATCGGCTTCTAAACTTGCGACTAAATAAAAACGGTATTCTCGTTATTTTGGGATTACACTTTCTTGAAAATATGGTAGAAATTCTTCTACCGATTTTTGGGTGACGCCCGAAACGGGAATCGAACCCAGGTCCCAGAGTATGGCACCTATCGCCAGCACTAAATGCCGGCTGCCTTATCCATTCAGCTAACCGGCCTCCTCAAAAAAGGAGGTAGTTGACTGGTAGATACTACAGCGGACATTTAGTACCCCTCTGGTAACGTAATTGACACAGCTCCCATTGCTGAATGCATGAGTTTAATTAGTTAGTGTCTTTTAGAAAGTGAGCATAACAGTATTCTCGTTATTTTGGGATTACACTTTCTTGAAAATATGGTAGAAATTCTTCTACCGATTTTTGGGTGACGCCCGAAACGGGAATCGAACCCAGGTCCCAGAGTATGGCACCTATCGCCAGCACTAAATGCCGGCTGCCTTATCCATTCAGCTAACCGGCCTCCTCAAAAAAGGAGGCAGTTGACTGGTAGATACTACAGCGGACATTTAGTACCCCTCTGGTAACGTAATTGACACAGCTCCCATTGCTGAATGCATGAGTTTAATTAGTTAGTGTCTTTTAGAAAGTGAGCATAACAGTATTCTCGTTATTTTGGGATTACACTTTCTTGAAAATATGGTAGAAATTCTTCTACCGATTTTTGGGTGACGCCCGAAACGGGAATCGAACCCAGGTCATAGAGTATGGCACCTATCGCCAGCACTAAATGCCGGCTGCCTTATCCATTCAGCTAACCGGCCTCCTCAAAAAAGGAGGTAGTTGACTGGTAGATACTACAGCGGACATTTAGTACCCCTCTGGTAACGTAATTGACACAGCTCCCATTGCTGAATGCATGAGTTTAATTAGTTAGTGTCTTTTAGAAAGTGAGCATAACAGTATTCTCGTTATTTTGGGATTACACTTTCTTGAAAATATGGTAGAAATTCTTCTACCGATTTTTGGGTGACGCCCGAAACGGGAATCGAACCCAGGTCCCAGAGTATGGCACCTATCGCCAGCACTAAATGCCGGCTGCCTTATCCATTCAGCTAACCGGCCTCCTCAAAAAAGGAGGTAGTTGACTGGTAGATACTACAGCGGACATTTAGTACCCCTCTGGTAACGTAATTGACACAGCTCCCATTGCTGAATGCATGAGTTTAATTAGTTAGTGTCTTTTAGAATGTGAGCATAACAGTATTCTCGTTATTTTGGGATTACACTTTCTTGAAAATATGGTAGAAATTCTTCTACCGATTTTTGGGTGACGCCCGAAACGGGAATCGAACCCAGGTCCCAGAGTATGGCACCTATCGCCAGCACTAAATGCCGGCTGCCTTATCCATTCAGCTAACCGGCCTCCTCAAAAAAGGAGGTAGTTGACTGGTAGATACTACAGCGGACATTTAGTACCCCTCTGGTAACGTAATTGACACAGCTCCCATTGCTGAATGCATGAGTTTAATTAGTTAGTGTCTTTTAGAAAGTGAGCATAACAGTATTCTCGTTATTTTGGGATTACACTTTCTTGAAAATATGGTAGAAATTCTTCTACCGATTTTTGGGTGACGCCCGAAACGGGAATCGAACCCAGGTCCCAGAGTATGGCACCTATCGCCAGCACTAAATGCCGGCTGCCTTATCCATTCAGCTAACCGGCCTCCTAAAAAAAGGAGGTAGTTGACTGGTAGATACTACAGCGGACATTTAGTACCCCTCTGGTAACGTAATTGACACAGCTCCCATTGCTGAATGCATGAGTTTAATTAGTTAGTGTCTTTTAGAAAGTGAGCATAACAGTATTCTCGTTATTTTGGGATTACACTTTCTTGAAAATATGGTAGAAATTCTTCTACCGATTTTTGGCATTTAGTGCTGGCGATAGGTGCCATACTCTGGGACCTGGGTTCGATTCCCGTTTCGGGCGTCACCCAAAAATCGGTAGAAGAATTTCTACCATATTTTCAAGAAAGTGTAATCCCAAAATAACGAGAATACTGTTATGCTCACTTTCTAAAAGACACTAACTAATTAAACTCATGCATTCAGCAATGGGAGCTGTGTCAATTACGTTACCAGAGGGGTACTAAATGTCCGCTGTAGTATCTACCAGTCAACTACCTCCTTTTTTGAGGAGGCCGGTTAGCTGAATGGATAAGGCAGCCGGCATTTAGTGCTGGCGATAGGTGCCATACTCTGGGACCTGGGTTCGATTCCCGTTTCGGGCGTCACCCAAAAATCGGTAGAAGAATGTCTACCATATTTTCAAGAAAGTGTAATCCCAAAATAACGAGAATACTGTTATGCTCACTTTCTAAAAGACACTAACTAATTAAACTCATGCATTCAGCAATGGGAGCTGTGTCAATTACGTTACCAGAGGGGTACTAAATGTCCGCTGTAGTATCTACCAGTCAACTACCTCCTTTTTTGAGGAGGCCGGTTAGCTGAATGGATAAGGCAGCCGGCATTTAGTGCTGGCGATAGGTGCCATACTCTGGGACCTGGGTTCGATTCCCGTTTCGGGCGTCACCCAAAAATCGGTAGAAGAATTTCTACCATATTTTCAAGAAAGTGTAATCCCAAAATAACGAGAATACTGTTATGCTCACTTTCTAAAAGACACTAACTAATTAAACTCATGCATTCAGCAATGGGAGCTGTGTCAATTACGTTACCAGAGGGGTACTAAATGTCCGCTGTAGTATCTACCAGTCAACTACCTCCTTTTTTTGAGGAGGCCGGTTAGCTGAATGGATAAGGCAGCCGGCATTTAGTGCTGGCGATAGGTGCCATACTCTGGGACCTGGGTTCGATTCCCGTTTCGGGCGTCACCCAAAAATCGGTAGAAGAATTTCTACCATATTTTCAAGAAAGTGTAATCCCAAAATAACGAGAATACTGTTATGCTCACTTTCTAAAAGACACTAACTAATTAAACTCATGCATTCAGCAATGGGAGCTGTGTCAATTACGTTACCAGAGGGGTACTAAATGTCCGCTGTAGTATCTACCAGTCAACTACCTCCTTTTTTGAGGAGGCCGGTTAGCTGAATGGATAAGGCAGCCGGCATTTAGTGCTGGCGATAGGTGCCATACTCTGGGACCTGGGTTCGATTCCCGTTTCGGGCGTCACCCAAAAATCGGTAGAAGAATTTCTACCATATTTTCAAGAAAGTGTAATCCCAAAATAACGAGAATACTGTTATGCTCACTTTCTAAAAGACACTAACTAATTAAACTAAATAAAAACGGACAATAGTCCGTTGGTTGTTGAACTAACCAACACATTTAGAGACCGATCAGATATTTAACTAGCCAGTTATTTAACTATCTATTGCCAGCTGTTTAACAAACCACTGATTCACAAAATTAACAACCAACCATCCCCCTTATCAACTGAGTAACCAATCAGCGAACGATCCAACCAGCGGAAAAAAACAACGAACGAATCAACCAGCTATTACGCCAACAATAATAAGGCCCACTTGTCCAATTAATAATAAAGTAACAAATTAACCCAGGCGAAAAACTATCAAACCAACCAACAAACTAGCACATCGTCAGTCGTATCGTTGGGAAATCCTTAAATTGCAAATGTAGCGTAAAACCGCGTATGCTCTTAAAAGTTCCTTTTTATTTGTTTAATATATTGAGCTTGAAGAAAAAAATGAAGATCAAAAAAAAAAAGATAAGATACTGGGGAGAAATGTTTATCGGAGATTTTCGCGGGGCTGTCCAAACAGCAAAAAGCAGATCACTGTTTACATTAAACAGCAGATTGGTTTTGTATATCTACTTGAAAGAAGGAGTTTCAACTTTCTACTTTTGGCAATTTTGGCAATTTTAGAAACATCTTGTATCTTATTAGGAAATTGAAATTTGATCTGTTTCCTACTCGAAATGTAATCAAACTTCCAGCCTGGGCATGCGCACAAGTGCCCTAATGATTTGAGTGAGTGAGTGATTTGGGTTTTACGTCCTACTTAACAGTATTTCAGTCATATGAAGACGTTCTAATGATTTGAACCGGTCACGCATATAGAAATGGTTTTACTGCATGTTTAGCACACAGACTGTATGAATTAGTTTTTCGGTGACTTTCAATGCCTCTTACTGTCGTGACAATCAAAATTTATGAAAAAAGTTTTTGGCAGCTCGTGTCACTTTAGCAAATGCCAGAAAAACAACGCAGCGAGTGTGCCTTCAAGTTAGCTTTCTTAAAAGTGGCATGAGCTGCCAAAATGTTGATATTTTGACGTTAAAACAGAATGTTGAAATTATTGGCTATTTTTCTCAAGACGTATAATTCAGAAGCTATTTAGTGCTTCTAGTCTAGAAAATGTACGATAAAGTATTGTTTTGAACTAACTTGGGCTTAGAATGAATGAATGGTCGTCCCGGTTATTTAAATTTTGTTTACTTTTCGAACACGTTTTCGGTTCGTACAGGCCACATACTGTATGGATTTTCCTCATTCTAACGCCAATCGTTTAGTTTTTCGATGGCATTTAAAGGCTCTTACTGTCGTGACGATCAGAAATTATTTAAAAAAAGTGTTCATTTTGGCAGCTCATGCCACTTTAATCGATGGACCTTTCACTTTCGAACGACTACTGTCATATAGAGTTTCTGATTTATTGTAATATTGATTGTAGAATCTGAGCTGCACTTGCATCTAAAATGACATAGAGATACTATTTTTGTCACGTCAAAAGTTCAACAACAAACATCAACAGAGTTGTGCGCATGTGTATTAGATAAGATTAGACGTATCGATTAAGAATCAGTTATATAAGCGTCATACATTACATCACAGGACTCAGTCATCAAAAGGTAAACGCCAGAGAGACAACCCCAGGACTCCTAACAGGTGAGCTCTTTATATTCAAGTTGTAAAAGAGGCGTCGTTTGCTCCCTAATTCCTAAGATTTAGTGAGTAAATACAATGCTTTTGCTAACATATACATATTACAAAATTTTCTTTGAGATTATTTTTCAAATGCTCACTGCGCAAATGATTTAAAAATACTTTTAGATACTTATAAGTTGGATACTAGTATTGTTTTCATTGGCTGGCGATATTAACTATGTTCAGGTCAAGAGCTGCCAAGAATTTGAAATATTCTGAAGAAAGCCGTCATTTGAACTTCATTTGAATAGGAACATTTTGTAATCAAGTTCGAAAGTCTATTTTCTATTAATTTAATTAGTTAGTGCCTTTTAGAAAGTGAGTATAACAGTATTCTTGTTATTTTTGGGATTACACTTTCTTTCAAAATGGCAGCCGGCATTTAGTGCTGGCGATAGGTGCCATTCTCTGAGACCCGGGTTCGATTCCCGTTTCGGGTTTCACCCAAAATCGCTAGAAGAATTTCTGCCATTTTTCAAGAAAGTGTAATCCCAAAAATAACGAGAATACTCTATTTTGTATGTTTTGTTAAAACAAGTGTTTATGTAAAACGCCTGGCCTGTCGAACCTACATGTATGTTCTAATATTATTCGAACTTTTGATAAAATGTAAGATCTTATCGTCACAGTCAGCCGAAGACGTATCAATAACACCAATTAAAATCAGAAAAAGTTTTTTTATTCTGTTTAACCATGACAGCTAAGTCATGCCAGTTTCAATAGTATGGTCGGAGCATTCTAACATGCTACAAAACTACATACATCATTATATGGTGTGATTTTGGCTCTAACAGATTTGCATACATGAAATCCGTCATATTGTTTAAACCTTCATATTTACTTCTATTTTTTCTCAATTGTAACTTTTGTAAAAATATCTTATATGAGTTAATCCCTTTTAACCTTGACTTAAGGACTCACGTGGAAACTGCGTTCTCATTGTGGCTTCGTCAAGTTCTGACCTCAGGTGCGAAATTCTCGTAAAGGATTGGACAGCCCTGAGTCGGTGAAGTCAAACTCTCCGGAAAGATCAACAAACCAATACCTTGAAAGGCTATACTTTTTTTTTTACTTTTAATTATGGCGAATACATTTTTTATCAAAATATGAAATGATACAAATATATGGCTTTCTGATTCTCCAGGGCACGATGAGAAATTTTCTAGAGATTATTTTTGTCTTGGGTCTAGTGTTTCACGCAATGGATGCCTCGCCGCTTTCAAGGAAAAAACGAGGTATTTTATTCAGATAAGTCTCTTTCTCAAAGTTGTTGTATTTTTCGCTTTCCATTAATTAACATGCTGTCATAAAATACCCTTAATTTGCGAAGAATCCAACAAAAAGCGTATGTAAATTTTTAGGAGATATGTTAGGAGAATTTGTTATTTTGTAAATGCCATTCATGTGGCCTATCAGTATACTCCTCATACCATAGAACTAGTTTTAGTTCCATTCTCTTACAAAGCGGGTTTAAAACGACTGCAAAGTTTCTGCTTAGGCAATCCACAATTCCCCTTCAATGATTTGGTTAACTGATTGAGTGATTGTTTTACGCTACACTCAAGATTATTTGACTAATATACCAGTGTTATCGGATTTAATAGAGTTTAAATATGTGATCTGCTGTAGATCGTCAAAAGCTCATTAAAAGTTTTATTAACAACCTTTAGCAATAATCTAACTTGCATTAAAGGATCTTTGGAAATATTTTCTAATTTGCGTTAAGTGTGTTGTAGAACGTGTACTTTAAAAGTCTGACCAAAAAGAAAATTAAATTTCGGTGGCAGCACATACACAATTCAAGCTACGCTTGCCGATCTACAATGCTTACGAAAGTTAATTTTCTCAGAGACTTATGACGTCAAACACGACCTCGGTTGTGTACGTACCCTCATGGCGGTGACGCTGTGTCAGTGCTTCTTCGTGACCGCTTGAACCCATCGAAGGTCGTATATAATGTCCCTTTAGACAAATTTTGACGACAAAATAAAAGTTTTTATTATATTTTTATTAAAAAGTGCGAATAAGGGTTTTGCTTTGGTTGTTATATCCTTATAAATGCATATTGTCAGGTTTCAAGATAGTAGAACTCCAAAAAATTAACGAAAAAGTTTTCTTTATATTTGAAAAAGATGAGTAAAGAAAAACTAAAGGTGCAATGGAAAAGATGTTTTTGTTCCGCACATCAAGTGTAATTTTATCCCTAAAAGATTTCAATAAATAATTTACCAAACATATATTATTGACAAATATAGACATCGATATCTAACATTTTGAACGGATGAAACGAATGTCAAATAGCTGTTTCAACCGAAATGTACATTTCTCCTTTCACAGATGACGACGATGAAAGTAATGAAAGCGACGGTGGTGAAAATGACGTCATTGGTCCTGGACCTATTGAAACGGTTGATCCTGTGTTTCCTATCATACCCAACAATCCGGACCCCAGAATCCAAGCTGAACTGGACGCCTTAAAAGAACAAGCTCTTTTGGAACAGCAGTTGGCTGCTAACCCGATTTTAGGTTGAAGAGTATCAGAGTAAATTGAATGTGGACGAGACTACATGTACATGACGAGGAGTGGAAACATGGCCAAGGAACTACATTGTCATCGAATCAATTTTTTGTTGACATTTATAAGCAACGTGCTGATAGGGATAACTAAAGTCTAATCAAACAGAATGTAGATACCTCATTCGATCGAAATGCTACAACATTGAGTGATCTCACAAAGAATGCGTCTCTACGTTACTCTTTGAATCAGGGGAAGTGAGATATTTCGTTGGCTTTCGATATTCCCCTCGCAGATTCAATAAAATAATATGTCTTCAACTTGTTTTGGGCATTGCAATTAAGAAAAAAATATTAGAAAAATCTAAACAATATTGGTGACTTTCTAAGTATTCTACAGTCAAAATCTCGATAAGAATGATGTATGTAGTTTTTGTTTGAACGAAACCAATAGAAAAAATCTACCCGTAAAGACAAAACACTTGAACAGTTTATAGAATATCATCCACTTTTTACCTGTTCATTAACAAGATCATTTTAGCTAATGCTCCTATGTCAGTGGGCATTCAATTTCCAAACTTCAAAATCAAGTTTGGTGCTTACCATAAATAAATATTGATACTGACGTGATGTTTCTATTGCTGTATCTGTGCCAGTCTTAGTCTTGTTTAAATTGCTATACCCCCGCCCCCTAACCCACAATTAAGCCAGGACCTCAAGCCTACAGTATATAGGCCTTCATCTATGAGCTGCCGTTTATGAAATATTGTATACATGCTAGAAATAAATTGACTTACGGTCTATATGTTTTTTTTCGCTGAAGAAATATAAAATATTCCTAAAAATGTTTTTTTTTTAATTATTGTTAAAGATTTACCACTTTTAATTTTTTTTTCAAACAAAGATTATATATAGAATTGCTGAATATAAAAAAACCCGTGTCGTTTAAAAAAAAATAGAAAAGTTGTATAGATATAAAAGTTTTACAGAAATACTTTTAAAGGTACACTTGCCGCGAAAATCCAGAAGACTGTTTACATTAAAAACAGTGGACGGTTTTCTGTATTTTTCCCAGACAGAAAAAGTTAGGAACTTTTCTATTTTTACCAGAAAATTGAAAGTTTTGACATCATTTAGTATATTTAATTTGAAATTGAAAAACAGATTTTTGAGGTACCCGCAATGTCAACAAACTTCGAATCTGACCGTGTGCAAAAGTGCCGTAATGGTTTGAGTCGTGTAGGCGATCTAACGGCACAGTATAATTTTACGAACTTTATCTAATAAATACATACTAACGATCGAGTAAGAGGGACTATAAAAGCCTGCCGAGTGCAAACCACAGACAAAAACGCTTGAATGAGGGTAATCCAACACTTAGGTTAACCAACACTGATAGGTGTTGTTGTTGTAATCGAGCTTCGATTCTTCGTTTGTTTTTCACCCTCATTTATACATTCTAAACTTAATTGGGCATGCTTTATGTGTGCTATGTTTAACTTTAGTGGTTTTAGCTGTAGTAAGCTCGTGCAAATTGGTTTTCTTAACACATGCCAAACAGGCTACGGCGGCAAGTGGGCCTTTAAAGGAAGTGAGAAAATATGCTTAAAGGAAGTCCCGAGTGCGCAAGTCACAATTGATATGTCAAGTTTCCTGTCATTTCAAACACTAACATACACCGCAAACGTAGAGCGACTTTGTTGTCGCGCTACGCCTGCGGTACATGGTAATGCTTGCAATGCTAAAGTTACCCTAACGATCTAAATTTTCGCATCGAATTCGCAACTATTCGGGAGTATTATTTGCATTTTTTGCTCTGAGGTTTTGGAAGACTGTTTGAGCGCAGATCGCGAGAGGCGCCTGTCTCAGGCTCGCAAGTTGTATTCAATTTGATTGATTGATGTTTTACGCGGATTATTTCACTTATATGGCAGCGTTGCCAGGTTTAGTGGTGGAGAAAATCGGGTACCTGACAACTCTTCAACATACGACGACCGAGTGAAAAATCCACTCAGAATTTTTTTCAATTTATATTTGGTCTAAATGTGCTTCGAACCAGCGCCGCATCAATGGAAGGTCTGTGTGGGACTGAAGGACGAACACTCCAGCCCAATGGACCACCAAGGCCTCGTATCTAATTTGACTCGTCGAGCCTTAGTCAGTGTGAAACGTCTTCTTTTATACCTATTCCGAAGCTTCCAACGAAATATATATAAAATATAAAACGTTGCTTGAGTCCAAAGTTTTTGCAAGTTTACAATAAGAATGGACGTTTCCCCCCTATCAAAAAAACAATTGACTCTCCTGTTATTGTCCTGATCTGTTGATCAAATAATTAAAAGCTTTCAGATAATAATAAGTAGGAGTCTTCAGTTCACACCGAAAGATGCTTTCCGTAGAAGGAACGTGGCTTCGAGTGCTCACTGGCACAAACAAAAGAAAAGCAACATCCATTTTTTTTTTCAAACATGAATTTTTCCAAAAATGTGCGTGATTGACACATGACAACAGGATCATGTTATAATGTAAATGTTCGATAATTGAATGTAAGCCCCTGGTAGTGGCTGTTGATCACACGTGACTTTCGGGTCAGCCTTTGTGTAACGCTACACGAGGAAGGCGTAGGGAAAAACGTAGGTCAGTTGCACGTGCGAATCACGTCTTATCTTTGTGTGGGTTTAATGGGTATAAAAGACACACAACCGTTCAATTGAATTCAGTCGTTAAATTAATTCACGAAGCTGCCACAATATGCCAAGACTAGACGCAGCTACCCGGAACGTCTCGAATCACAGAATGCAGTCGCTAGACTTTATAATGTTCACCGGAGCATGATTTCCAGACTGTTGCAACAGCATCAAATATCCCAAGTCTCCGTCGAATATCGGCACAGACAGTTGGAAACCGTCTCCGTCAAAACGGCTTACGCGCCAGACGTCCTTACTTGGGCGTAGTACTGAGACACCAGCATCGACTTGCAAGGGTACGATGGTGCAACAGGTTAAAGGACTGGAATCTGCGAAACTGGAGGCGAGTCTGGTTCCGCGATGAATCAAGATTCCAGCTGCAGAGAAGAGATGGGCGTACACGAATTTACAGACGCCGGAATGAGAGGTTCGCAATGAACTGCGTCCTTGAGGTCGACAATTTTGGCGGAGGAAGTGTCATGGCGAAAAACTCAACTGGTGCACATTCCCGGCAACCTTAACGCCGTTCGATACACAGATGAGGTTTTGACACCACATATGCTGCCCGTAATGGACCTCCGCAGGGAAATTTTTCAGCACGACAACGCTCGGCCGCACACAGCTCGTGCTACTGTTGAATGTCTAGCCAACCAGAACGTAACAGTGCTCCCCTGGCCGTCCAAATCACCAGATCTGAACCCAATAGAACATTTGTGGGATGATTACATGTGAATGAACTTTAAAGTCTGAACAACCAGTCTGCCAAATTTCAGTGTAATGTGAAGCTTATTTCTGTATTAAAAATGATGTTGAAAATTCATATTTTGAAGAACAAAAATTGGATGTTGCGTTTCTTTTTTGGGAGAGTATATTAGTGAGAAAATGTTCAGTACAAAACATCCTCTTCGTGTAATGCCGAAAGAATAAAAAAGCACTTCCAAGTTCCATGAAAATAAATGTGGCTATATTGTGGGCCCCTTTATTGGAGACAATAATAGGGGGTGTATGATAGAATTGATGGGGAACTTTTACAAATAGATTTCGAACCGTCTATTTTTCACTTGATCGCCGTATGCTGAAGAGTTGACCGGTACTTGACGAATGTTGGGCGTTTCCTCCGGACAAAGAGCCCGGTTTCCTCTCCCACTAAACCTAGCTATCACGCCATATAAGTGGACTAATCTGAAGTGCGGCGTAAAACATTAATCAATTCATCAGAAAGGCTTTCAATACAGTTTCTGTTTTGGACGTGGTCTTAGTCGACTTAAATGTTAGCCCAAATTTGAAACAATGGGTCAGAACTCTTTATAAAAATAGAATTATGTTTGCTGTTGCAAGGTTAACACAGCCAGACAGTGCTTAGACAGAAAGAAAAAAAGGTTGATATTTTACAACTAATAGACTGAGGAATGACCTATAGTGAATATGAGTATGAGAAGTAGAGGAATAGATAGTCAGTTTTGGGGAAAATACTGTAAGAAGAATTGATTGATTGATTTGTGTTTTACGCGACACTCCATATTATCATTCGTATTCTCGCGAGATCTCCTTTAGAGGTGGCTAAGATAAACCTCATACGACTTTACCGGACACAGCGCAGGGATTTTCGTGTGCGATCTAGAGTAACATTTTTAAAAGCTATCAGATAAATATAAAAATCCTGACATCACGCTGTACGTGAATATATAATATGAATTTAAGAAAACGTTAAACAAATAACGAAAACGTAGAGTCAATTTCACGAAATATAGTCCCAGTTTGACTAAAACTGGCAAAATGGCGACGTTTGAACTGGCCACTATGATAGGTTCCACGGGGCCACGGTTCCAATAGCTGCTAGTGTTTAAATGTGCGATGTAACTAACAATAGCTCCAGCTAAGTGTAAGGGCATGATAGAAAAGCACGTAGATGTGAGCAAACACCAGGTTAAATGCCATGGTGTTGTTGTTTTGTTGAAAACTTAAAAGTCACATGATCAATTGATCACCAATGTTAACTCTCCAACCCCATTCCGATGGATATTTCTGATAAAAATGTCAACATTGGCCTTAGAGGTTAAATCTGGCCTTTAGGACTAGGGTATCTTCTAATGTTAGATTGTCCATATTATTTCACTTATATAGACTAGAGGAAACGTGGCTTTTTGTCTGTAGGAAACGCCCGTCCTTCGGCGAGTACCTGGCAGCTCTTTCCCATAGGGCTATCGAATGAAAAATCAATTCGGGATTTTTTCAGTTTTTATTTGGTCTGACTTGCCCCATTGATTGAAGGGTTGTGTAGGGCTGAGAGTCTATTACTCTAATCAACTGAATCACCTAGGCACACTAATAAGAATTGAACGAAATGTAGCAAATCAAAGCTATATGTTTTATCGATTTGTCGTACCGGCTTGTATGATACGATTAAAATGGATGCATTTGATTGGTTGATAAATCATATTGACCAATTATAAGCATCCGCTTTAATCACATCCTATAAGTCGGTACGACAAATCGCACAATGAATGCAGTTTAAAAAAGTACATTTACACTTTTAGTTCTATCTTAAAATGACATTAGTTACAGGAACTTTAACTGCGCTGCTATTTAAATATGTATGGTGGACGATTCGCTCCAATCTGATTATTTCATATTCGTCGTGAAGTCAATCCATTATTTTTGAGTGGAGACGTGAGAACATGCAGTTGCACCAATCAGCTTCCATAATAAATTGTATTCTCGTGAGATCTTCTTTAGACCTGACTTAGATAGTAATTTTCCATGCCGATAAGAATACGGGTTATAGGTTCATAGGTTGGAATCCCAGATAGTATATAGTGGTTATTTTTAGTTAGTTTTGTATGTTTTACATTTTTTTAATCATATAATAACTTTATGCTCTGCGATAACTTGATGATATCACCGTGCCCTGCTTCAATTAGCGGATCCTTAATGTGTATAATTAAAAGAAAATCCGAAGGCTGTTAATTAAGATCGTAAAAGTTACAAAGACGTAAGCATTTTTTAGAAAAAATTTCTGCACGTGCACATGGCGAAGATTTAATCTTAGTCTATGTTTCGCATGTAAATTGACCAAAATCACAGGCATCAAAAGCTTTACGTATATCTGATAAGATTTAACTATTTAATTAATGTTAAGGTATTTAATAGCAATAAAACAATGCCTAACAGGACCCAGTGATACGTGGAAAAGAGACCGGAGAGGACACCAGGGCGATAAACATTTTGCCTAAGGAGAGATTTTCATAACATTGTGGTTAAAAGGTATTTCTTTTTTTGGCATGGTTTAAGATTCCTTCAAACTCGTGAAAATTTTGATTTTAAAATAGTTCTTTAAAATTCTGAATAGAGGAATATGTTGATAAACAGCCATTATAAACTATACAATTGCAAGCAAAGGGTCAATCAATATTTCCTCAACTATCTTAATAATGAAGATGTTCTTTTCGCGAAACATTTGAACATGAAATTTCAAATCTGGAAAAACATAGACATTCGCATTTGTCAATGGCATTTGAATTGACATCATATAGTTTGAATAGACACAGTGTGTTGTTTATATTTAAAGCAAAAATACTGCCCATGTGTGTTCAGTCTAACAAAAATTGCATGTAAGCAATGGGATGACATTTACGAATGGGATAAATGTGTCAAATGTTGAAACAAAACAAGGTGAATGTAAGATCCTTGGCGCCATACAAAAGGGCGATTGAAAATATGCATATTTTCCGCCCCCACTCGTAAATATCTTTTGAACGCTTCCGTCGTCATTTCAACCAGTCATGAAGGCGCACTGACTCAATGCCGATTGTGTGTGACATCACAACACCGAGGACGTCAACTATGACGTCAATTTACAAAGCTAATAAATGGGAGTTTAAAAATAGAAAATAAGGGCGTTAAACTTAATATAGAAAATAAGGGCGTTAAACTTAAAGGCCCACTTGCCGCCGTAGCCTGTTTGGTAAGAAAGCCAATTTACATGAGCTTACTACGACTAATACAACTAAACTTAAACATAGGACACATAAAACATGTCTAGTTAGCTTTAGAATGTAGAAATGGGGTGAAAAACAAACGAAGAATCGAAGCCTGATTACAACAACAACGATCAGTGTCGGTCAACTTTCGTGTTGGATTACCCTCATTTCAGGCCTTTTTATCTGTGGTTTACACTCAAATAATTAGCAGCAGGCTTTTCCAGTCGCTGTTAACCGATCGTCAGTCTGTATTTCTCAGATAAATAGGCCTACGTAAAATTACACTGTGCCGTTAGTTCACTCACTCGACTGAAACATAAAATCGCAAATAGGGGGCAGTTTGGTTTGTTTACGTTACGGGCACCTAACAATTCAAATTTTCAAATTCAAATTAAAAATACAAAGTGACGTCCAAACTTTTAAATTTTGGTAAAAATAGAAAGTTCCTAACTTAGATTGTCTGGGAAAAATACAGAATACGGTCTTTCTTTTTTAATGTAAACAATATTCCTGATTTTCGCGGCAAGTGTGCCTTTAACAGGCTTTTCGTTAAAAATAACATTTTTTACTGAGGTCGTATAGGTCAAGTTCTAAAACAAATTGATTACAAAAAGGAAGTGTAGTCGGAAAGTGGTCATTTATTTGTTAAATCAAACCGTGTGAATACAGTGCGTTCCAATAGATCTTAGACTTAGGGAATTACAGTAACAAGTCTAAATTGAGATAAAATATGTGGTAGAGAAGTTTATCTCACAACCGAATCCTTCCCATTGGTTGCCCCTCGTTTACAAAACAAATAGGCAAACAAGGGGTGTGTTTCGCAAAACAGTATCATCGCAAATGAAGCTTGGTTCCCTATAGGCGCCATTGTGTGGGAATAGGACGTCATAGTAAATGTGATTGATCCCATTTTGGCACGGCTTCATAAAACAGCCATCGTGACGATGCACATGGACTTACAGCATGGATCAGATGTGACCAATGCGTAAATGTATTGTCTTAACGCAGATTTACACCCGACGTCTCTTTTGTGTTTCAGGTGAAGATGAGAAGCTTACTGTGGATAATTTTGGTGTTTGGTCTGACGTCATACTCGGTGGATTCCTCCCCACTTTCTAGAAAAAGACGAGGTATGAGTGACCCTTAAATTTGAAATAAAGTTAATTTCTTAAAGTGGCATGGGCTGCCAGAATTTTCTTCAATTCTGATTGTTTAGCAATAAGAGGGTTGTTTGAGTGACATTCTAGAAGTTCACGAAGACATGATAAGTAACCCAAATTTATGGAAAAACAAACTTCTACTTATTTTAAAAAAAAATAGAATTTTGATTTCCCATAAATGTGTGTTACTTATCACGGAAAGGAGGGTTGTCGTCGAGAAACTAAATGATTGACTTGGAATTAGGAAAATCCGTACATTGTGTGACCGGTTCGAGCCAAAATAGTGTTCGAAGAGCAAACAAAATTTAAATAACCGGGGCCAATGTTCATTAATTTTAGGGCTAAAATAGTAAAAAAAACAAACAATAATAAACGTTCATTCGCGAAACTAGTATCACTTAAAGCTTCTTATTTGTACTTTTGATAATTTTGTATAATATGATTTAAAAGGGAAAATATCAGGCCACTTTAATTTTTTGAAACAAATATGTAGCACGAATAAAAACCATCTACATTTCAACCAAGCGAACCAACGTATAGTTTTTTAAAGGAGGCCGGCTGGCTGAATGGATAAGACAGCCGGCATTTAGTGCTGGCGATAGGTGCCATACTCTGGGACCCGGGTTCGATTCCCATTTCGGGCGTCAACCAAGATCGGTAGAAGAATTTCTGCCATTTTTCAAGAAAGTGTAATCCCATAGATAGCCAGAATACTGTATAGTCTCTTGTTGCATTATGGGACATTTTAGAGACAGTCAGGGGAAGATAATCTAAATGAACGGCTAAAAAATCCTACGTTTAAAAAGAGAGAAGCATGTTTCGACTGACTGAAATAAGTCACGGCTGATTTTTGTGCAATAGTGGTAACCAGTAGCGACGTTTAAGTTTGGATTTTATTAGCGGCAAATTGAGTGTTGTTTTATGCCGCACTGAAAATGATTTCAGTTTAGCCAGATTTGGGTGCGGAAACGGGGCTGTTTGGCCAGCCCAAACCTCGGACTTTTTGAAAGTACATGGCAACGTTTCCACATAGGATGATTGGGTGAAAAGAATCTCGGTTTAGTTTGCCCTGCTATTAAGAATGGCATGTGATATCAAACCTTAAAGTGGCATGAGCTGGCAAATTTCACATATTTTCATAATTTCTGATCGTCACGACAGTAAGAGGTTTTGAAGGCCATCGAAAAACTAAATGATTAGCGGTGGGGTGAGAAAAATCCATACAGTATGTGGTCTGTACAATCCGAAAACGTGTTCGAAAGTTTAAATAACCGGGACGACCATTCATTCATTCTAAGACAAAGTTAGTTCAAAACAATACATTTTGGCAGCTCATACCACTTTAAATGATTTTTTTTTTCAAATTAATTAAGATGGGCGGAATAAATAAGTTTTACAGTTCGTTATAAAGCTGAACCTTTCACTTTGAAATAACAATACAAATTTTAGTAGTTATCAATTGTCAACAATAACTTTTAAGAAATGGAATTTTGACAATACATGCTGCTTTAAGTCAATGTATATGTCCCTATTATCATTTCTCCTCAGATACTAACAGGAGTAATGAAAGCCCAGAAGTTCCTGATGATAATGGCGGCACCGTTCCCGGTGGTAATGGGGATCCCAGTGGTCCCATAATACCAGTTAACGTGGACCCTAGCGTTCAAGCTGAACTGGATGCCTTGAAAGAACAAGCCCTTTTGGAGCAGCGATTGGCTGCCGGCGGAGACCCCAATTCAGTAATGCCTTACCCACTTGGGCCACAAATACCACAGTACCCTAATGACCCGAATGACCCAACTGATCCAAATGACCCAACTGATCCAATTGATCCAAATGACCCAACTGATCCAACTGATCCAATTGATCCAATTGATCCAAATGACCCTAACGAACAAGAGGGCGGTGAACCAGGGGAAAATGGATACCCCATTGGCCCTGTCTACCCAAATGACCCCGTTAATCCGCCGAATGGCAATCGTGTTGTGCCAAATCAACAAAGGCAAATTCCCATTGAACCCTATCGTCAAGGTGCTAAATAAATAAACAGCAAATATCTGCATATCTATTACATTTCAGAAAATAAACGTCATTATGAGTATGTTTATTATAACGAAGCCAATGAATATAATAAATATTTATTCCAACTCATGTTCGCCTTATGTTGTTTGAACGGGAGAGAGTTTGATATTGTTATCATAACCAACCTGCAAATGTGATATTGCTATCATAACCAACATGTGGATGTGATGTTGATATCATAACCAGCATATGAATGTGATATTGCTAGCACAACCAACATGTGAATGTGATATTGCTATCATAACCAGCTTGCGAATGGGATATTGCTATCACAACCAGCATGTGAATGTGATATTGCTAGCATAACCAACATGTGAATGTGATATTGCTATCATAACCAACATGTGAATGTGATATTGCTATAATAACCAATATGTGAATGTGATATTTCTATCATAACCAACATGTGAATGTGATATTGCTACCATAACCAGCATGTGAATGTGATACTGCTATCATAACCAGCATGCGAATGTGATATTGCTATTATAATAAACATGTGAATGTGATATTAGTATCATAACCAACATGTGAATGTAATACTGCTATCATAACCAACATGTGAATGTGATATTGGTATTATAATAAACATGTGAATGTGATATTAGTATCATAACCAACATGTGAATGTGATATTGCTATCATAACCAACATGTGAATGTGATATTGTTATCATAACCAACATGTGAATGTGATATTGCTATTATAATAAACATGTGAATGTGATATTAGTATCATAACCAACATGTGAATGTGATATTGCTATCATAAACAACATGTGAATGTGGTATTGCTATTATAATAAACATGTGAATGTGATATTAGTATCATAACCAACATGTGAATGTGATATTGTTCCAATGTCATAACCAACATGTGAATTTGATATTGCTATTATAACCAACATGTGAATGTGATATTGCTAGTATAACCAACATGTGAATGTGATATTGCTATTATAACCAACATGTGAATGTGAAATTGTTCCAATGTCATTATCACGCATGGGCAATCTAAAGCATTGGTCAGTGTCTGTGGTTTGGTCAGTGGTAATCAAATTCCAATCTCCCAGTTAGATTATAATGGTATCGTCACACCTGATCTACAACCATGCGCGTTTCACATTAAAACATACTCATTTTATTGTAACGTGAGAAAACGTTTATCCAAGTTGGGTCAATTTGTCACGATGGATGTCACTCTCATGAAAGGTCCCTTTGGGAATTAATACCGTGTGATATACGCCTTAACAGTTTGCCTCTGAGAACTATAGAACCCGTCAGAAGCGTCCAATGCAATTTCTGGAATATAGAAATCCCATTACCTCATTAGGGTTATCAGGAAAAGCATAGTGCTTTGCGAGACAGGTCTTGAGATAACAAAATCTTGCTACACCGAGAGAGAAGAAAACCCATTCTAGTTTAGTCGTTAAAGCTGATTTTCAATGTTGTTTTTGAGTAGGATTTTTTTTATAAATAAAGACATCAGTGCAATTAGACAATACTGTACAAACGGCAAAAGGATGCGGTTATATATCCATATTCTCTTTGTGGTATCCAATGGCAACTACAAGTAGGCTCCGTTTGTGATGCGAATGCTTTGCTGAACGTCTTTGGGAGACTCCCAGTACCCTTAAACATGGTAGGGAACATTACGCAAGGGCGGGTATAGCACATGGTCTTGGTCCTGTTTCACGTAACGTGTAAGTGTTTACATACCTGTCATAGCAACCCACAATGTATAGATGAGACCGGTACGAAAGACAAATCGCTAATCTTCTTTATTAGATAGATACCTCGGTAGTTCAGTCGGATAAAGGGATATTCCCTTAATCCGACTCCGGACTTCTATCGATGCGGCACTGGTTTGAATCCCACTCAGACCATATACAAATTGAATTGGATTTTCATTCGTTCCTCGTATTTGGAAGAGTTGCCAGGTACTCGCCGAAGGTCGGGTGTTTCCTCTTGGCTAAGTGAAAGAATCTTGAGCGTGGCGTAAAACATCAATCAATCAATCAATCAATATTTGTTAAATAGGTTCTATGTTTTAGCCGAATCGCTTGACAGCTCTATCGCTTAATATTGTCCACATGGAAGAGCTTCAAAGTTGAAAAGTCTTTAATACACCGTGAATTAAATAAAATAAAATAATTAAAATAAAATACAATTAAGAAGCATTTTTAGCCTCCCGATCTATGATCTATAAATTGGTAGATAAACATGCAAATTTTGTTCAACTGAGGCGTCAACACTTTTTTACCCGGGGCCAAACATTTTTTGAGAAAATGGATTTCATTTTTCTTACATGCTTGATTGATGTTTTACGCGGCACTCAAGATTATTTCACTTATATGGCGGCGTTGCCAGGTTAAGTGGGGGAGGAAACCGGGCTCGTTGTCCAGAAGAAACCCCCAACCTTCGGTGAGTACCTGGTAACTCTTCTACGTACGGCGACAGAGTGAAAAATCCGAGAGTGATTTGAACCCGCGCCACATTGATGTACGGCCTTTGTGAGACTGAGGGACGATTACTCTAACCCACTAGACCAACGATGCCCCCTTTTTACGTGCTGAAGTCTGTGAATCTAAAGCAAGCTGCGATCGCCACGAGGGAAATTACTGAATTAGTATTTTATTTGCAGATGTAATATATGTCAAACGAATACTATGTTTTCATACCGAAAAAGAAAATTGGCCATGGACGGTAAAAATAACTCGATCTAAGTTATAAATAGGAAAAATACAACATTTTGCGATTTTTTACGGCTAAAAATAAGATATCATACTCTTTTTAACTTTCGTTTGATTTTCCCTCCTTTTTTTTTTCTTTTTCTGTTATCTTTGTGGATTTACTGTGTAAATTAGCCTTAACAACGCCTTCACTTCGTCTGTCGGTGTTGTTTACGCATGGGTTTACCTCCGGCATTCAGCTAATCGGGTAAACATATGATTCATGGTGATTTTTATCAGCATGTGCCCAATTCAAGTAATGCCTTATCGAACTTTATCTTGAAGATTAGTCCCCGTTCATTCAAAATTATGAAGACTGTTAATAGTTTATCAAAAAGCCTTAGGCGCTTTGTTTTATTTAATTAAACACTCACGTTTGATTTTCATACACGTGTAGCCTGCAATCAATTACTCTCGTTAAAATTTTCTTTCGGTACAAAGTACGGGCTTTAATCTATTCGTACCTTGTTTCGCATGCTTTTAAATTGGAAAATTTTGACGCTTGTGCATTTTTGGTTTAGTGTTAGTTATTATTTTCGTTAAAGATAAACACAGTAATTCTGTCATTTTGTTCGCAATTGGATACTAGGGCTATCACGCAAAATACAGCCTAAATCGGTATCGTTGTTAGAACACTTTCTTTAGGTTGAATCATTCTTCCAATAAATCGATCCAGCTGTTTATTGTCAGTGTACAAAGTCCGCCGCACGATCAATCAGTCAATCATTCATTCATTCATTGATGGATAAAATCCATTCATTCATTCATTCGTTCATAATTCATTCATTGATGGATAAAATCCATTCATTCATTCAATCTTCAGAATTCATTATCTGCTGGATAGAATTCATTCTTTCACAATTCATTCATTGCTGGGTAGAATCCATTCGTTCATTCATTCATTCTTCCATAATTGCTGGCTAGAATTCATTCGTTCATTCATTCATTCTTTCATAATTCCTTCATTGCTGGGTAGAATCCATTCGTTTATTCATTCATTCTTTCATAATTCATTCTTTGCTGGGTAGAATTCATTCGTTTATTCATTCATTCTTTCAAAATTCATTTATTGCTGGGTAGAATCCATTCGTTCATTGATTCATTCTTTCATAATTCATTCATTGCTGGGTAGAATTCATTAGTTCATTCATTCATTCTTTCATAATTCATCCATTACTGCATAGAATTAATTCTTCTATTCGTCCATTCTTTCATAATTCATTCATTGTTTGGTAGAATTCATTCGTTCATTCATCCTTTTATAATGCATTCATTGATGAATAAAATCCATTCATTCGGTGGAAAGGTTTCCATCGCGGTGGAAATATTCACACCGCGGAGAAAACTTTTCTCCGCGTTGAGAACCTTTCCACCGCGGAGAAAAGGTTCTCACCGCGGAGAAAAGGTTTTTCTTTGCAAATCGTTTTACTTAAAGCTATGATTCTAATGATACACGCTTGATTTTCTTCGACATACAGTATCTCTCGTCTCAAAATCAAGTTTCCGCTTGTGCAAAATGCTGTTAAAGACTGAAAAACACTGGAAAAGTAAAAATTCCACCCATGGCACTAATAGGCCTCCGTACTTTATCGTACATTTTCGAGACTACATGCACTAAAAAACTTCTGAATTATACGCCTTGAGAAAAATAGCCAATAATTTCAACATTCTGTTTTAGCGTCAAAATATCAATATTTTGTTAGCTTATGCCACTTTAAATGATTTTTTTTAAATTAATTCTGATGGGCGGAATAAATTAAAGTTTTACAGTTCGTTATAAAGCTGAACCTTTTACTTTGAAATAACAATACAAATTTTAGTAGTTATCAATTGTCAACAATAACTTTTAAGAAATGGAATTTTGACATGGCATGCTGCTTTAAGTCAATTTATATGCCCCTATTATCATTTCTCCTCAGATACTAACAGGAGTAATGAAAGCCCAGAAGTTCCTGATGATAATGGCGGCACCGTTCCCGGTGGTAATGGGGATCCCAGTGGTCCCATAATACCAGTTAACGTGGACCCTAGCGTTCAAGCTGAACTGGATGCCTTGAAAGAACAAGCCCTTTTGGAGCAGCGATTGGCTGCCGGCGGAGACCCCAATTCAGTAATGCCTTACCCACTTGGGCCACAAATACCACAGTACCCTAATGACCCTAATGACCCAACTGATCCAAATGACCCAACTGATCCAACTGATCCAATTGATCCAATTGATCCAAATGACCCTAACGAACAAGAGGGCGGTGAACCAGGGGAAAATGGATACCCCATTGGCCCTGTCTACCCAAATGACCCCGTTAATCCGCCGAATGGTAATCGTGTTGTGCCAAATCAACAAAGGCAAATTCCCATTGAACCTTATCGTCAAGGTGCTAAATAAATAAACAGCAAATACCTGCATATCTATTCAATTTCAGAAATTAAACTTCATTATGAGTATGTTTATTATAAAAAAAAACAATGAATATAATAAATATTTATTCCAACTCATGTTCGTCTTATGTTGTTTGAACGGGAGACAGTGTGATATTGCTATCATAACCAACATGTGAATGTGATATTGCTATCATAACCAACCTGCAAATATGATATTGCTATCATAACCAGCATGCGAATGTGGTATTGCTATCATAACCAACATGTGAATGTGATATTGCTAGCATAACCAACATGTGAATGTGATATTGCTATCATACCCAACATGTGAATGTGATATTGCTATCATAACCAACATGTGAATGTGATATTTCTATCATAACAAACATGTGAATGTGATATTGCTATTATAATAAACATGTGAATGTGATATTAGTATCATAACCAACATGTGAATGTGATATTGCTATCATAACCAACATGTGAATGTGATATTGCTATTATAATAATCATGTGAATATGATATTAGTATCATAACCAACATGTGAATTTGATATTTCTATCATAACAAACATGTGAATGTGATATTGCTATTATAATAAACATGTGAATGTGATATTAGTATCATAACCAACATGTGAATGTGATATTGCTATCATAACCAACATGTGAATGTGATATTGCTATCATAACCAGCATGCGAATGTGGTATTGCTATCATAACCAACATGTGAATGTGATATTGCTAGCATAACCAACATGTGAATGTGATATTGCTATCATACCCAACATGTGAATGTGATATTGCTATCATAACCAACATGTGAATGTGATATTTCTATCATAACAAACATGTGAATGTGATATTGCTATTATAATAAACATGTGAATGTGATATTAGTATCATAACCAACATGTGAATGTGATATTGCTATCATAACCAACATGTGAATGTGATATTGCTATTATAATAATCATGTGAATATGATATTAGTATCATAACCAACATGTGAATTTGATATTTCTATCATAACAAACATGTGAATGTGATATTGCTATTATAATAAACATGTGAATGTGATATTAGTATCATAACCAACATGTGAATGTGATATTGCTATCATAACCAACATGTGAATGTGATATTGCTATTATAATAATCATGTGAATGTGATATTAGTATCATAACCAACATGTGAATTTGATATTGCTATCATAACCAACATGTGAATGTGATATTGCTATTATAATAAACATGTGAATGTGATATTAGTATCATAACCACCATGTGAATGCGATATTGCTATCATTACCAACATGTGAATGTGATATTGCTATTATAATAAACATGTGAATGTGATATTAGTATCATAACCAACATGTGAATGTGACATTGTTCCAATGTCATAACCAACATGTGAATTTGATATTGCTATTATAACCAACGTGTGAATGTTATATTGCTATTATAACCAACATGTGAATGTGATATTGCTATTATAACCAACTTGTAAATGTGATATTGTTCCAATGTCATAATCACGCATGGGCAATCTAAAGCATTGATCAGTGCCTGTGGTGTGGTCAGTGGTAGTCACATTGCAATCTCACAGTGTGATACGCAGTTAGATTCTAATGGTATCGTCACACCTGTTCTACAACCATGCGCGTTGTGAGATAGCAAAATCTTGCTACACCGAGAGAGAAGAAAATCCATTCTAGTTCTTACATCGAACCTATGGATTTTCTTTGTTCGGCAAATACGGGGCATTCTAGCAAATAGCGGGCTGGGCTTTCACACTTGTATCCACAGTATCCACATGCTTGGTCGTTAGTCAGATTATATTTGAATAGATCTGAATGAAGTGGGCTTAGACTTTATTAGATAGGTACCTCGGTGGCTCAGTCGGTTAGAGGGATATTCCCTTAATACGACAACGGAATTCCATCGATGCGGCACGGATTTGAATCCCACTCCGACCATATACAAATTGAATTGGATTTTCACGCGTTCCTCGTATCTGGAAGAGTTGCCAGGTACCCGCCTGAGGGCGGGTGTTTCCTCTTGGCTAAGTGAAAGAATCTTGTGCGTGGCGTAAAGCATAAATCAATCAATCAATATTTGTTAAATAGGTTCTATGTTTTAGCTGAATCACTTGACAGCGAATCCATAATTTCAATAAACTCTATCGCTTAATATTGTTCACATGGAAGAGCTTCAAAGTTGATAAGTCTTTAATACACCGTGAATTAAATAAAATAAAATAATTAAAATACAATTAAGAAGCATTTTTAGCCTCCCGATCTATGCTCTATAAATTGGTAGATAAACATGCAAAGTTTGTTCAACTGAGGCGTCAACACTTTTTTACCCGGGGCCAAACATTTTTTGAGAAAATGGATTTCATTTTTCTTACATGCTTGATTGATGTTTTACGCGGCACTCAAGATTATTTCACTTATATGGCGGCGTTGCCAGGTTAAGTGGGGGAGGAAACCGGGCTCGTTGTCCAGAAGAAACCCCCAACCTTCGGTGAGTACCTGGTAACTCTTCCACGTACGGCGACAGAGTGAAAAATCCGAGAGTGATTTGAACCCGCGCCACATTGATGTACGGCCTTTGTGAGACTGAGGGACGATTACTCTAACCCACTAGACCAACGATGCCCCCTTTTTACGTGCTGAAGTCTGTGAATCCAAAGCTGGCTGCAATCGTCACGAGGGAAATTACTGAATTAGTATTTTATTTGCAGATGTAATATATGTCAAACGAATACTATGTTTTCCTACCGAAAAAGAAAATTGGCCATGGACGGTAAAAATAACTCGATCTAAGTTATAAATAGGAAAAATACAATATTTTGCGATTTTTTACGGCTAAAAATAAGATATCATACTCTTTTTAACTTTCGTTTGATTTTCCCTCCTTATTTTTTTTTCTTATTCTGTTATCTTTGTGGATTTACTGTGTAAATTAGCCTTAACAACGCCTTCACTTCGTTTGTCAGTGTTGTTTACGCATGGGTTTACCTTCGGCATTCAGCTAATCGGGTAAACACATGATTCATGTTGATTTTTATCAGCATATGTTCAATTCAAGTAATGCCTTATCGAACTTTATCTTGAAGATTAGTCCCCGTTCATTCAAAATTATGAAGACTGTTAACAGTTTATCAAAAAGCCTTAGGCGGTTTGTTTTATTTAATTAAACACTCACGTTTGATTTTCATACACGTGTAGCCTGCAATCAATTACTCTCGTTAAAATTGTCTTTAGGTACAAAGTACGAGCTTTAATCTATTCGTACCTTGTTTCGTATGCTTTTTTGCGCGTTTTTGGTTTAGTGCTAGATAGTATTTTCGTTAAAGATAAACACAGTAGTTCTGTCATATTGTTCGCAATTGGATACTAGGGCTAGGGGCCTAGCACGGAAAATACAGTCTAAATTGGTATCGTTGACAGAACACTTTCTTTAGGTTGAATCATTCTTCTAATAAATCGATCCAGCTCTTTATATGTACAAAGTCCGCCGCACGATCAATCAATCAATCAATCATTCATTCGTTTATAATTCATTCATTGATGGATAAAATCCATTCATTCATTCTTTCGTTCATAATTCATTCATTGATGGATAAAATCCATTCATTCATTCATTCGTTCATAATTCATTCATTGCTGGGTATATAATTCATTAGTTCATTCATTCTTTCATAATTCATTCATTGCTGGGTAGAATCCATTCGTTCATTCATTCATTCTTTCATAATTCATTCATTGCTAGGTAGAATCCATTCGTTCATTCCTTCATTCATTCATTCTTTCATAATTCATTCAATGCTGGGTAAAATCCATTCGTTCATCCATTCATTCTTTCATAATTCATTCATTGCTAGGTAGAATCCATTCGTTCATTCCTTCATTCATTCATTCTTTCATAATTCATTCATTGCTGGGTATAGAATCCATTCGTTCATTCATTCATTATTTCATAATTCATTCTTTGCTAGGTAGAATCCATTCGTTCATTCCTTCATTCATTCATTCTTTCATAATTCATTCATTGCTGGGTATAGAATCCATTCGTTCATTCATTCATTCTTTCATAATTCATTCATTGCTGGGTATAGAATCCATTCGTTCATTGATTCATTCTTTCATAATTCATTCATTGCTGGGTATAGAATCCATTCGTTCATTGATTCATTCTTTCATAATTCATTCATTGCTGAGTAGAATCCATTCGTTCATTCATTCATTCTTTCATAATTCATTCATTGCTGGGTATAGAATCCATTCGTTCATTGATTCATTCTTTCATAATTCATTCATTGCTGGGTATAGAATCCATTCGTTCATTGATTCATTCTTTCATAATTCATTCATTGCTGAGTAGAATCCATTCGTCCATCCATTCATTCTTTCATAATTCATTCATTGCTGGGCATAGAATCCATTCGTTCATTGATTCATTCTTTCATAATTCATTCATTGCTGGGTATAGAATCCATTCGTTCATTGATTCATTCTTTCATAATTCATTCATTGCTGAGTAGAATCCATTCGTTCATCCATTCATTCTTTCATAATTCATTCATTGCTGGGTATAGAATCCATTCGTTCATCCATTCATTCTTTCCTAATTCATTCATTGCTGGGTATAGAATCCATTCGTTCATTGATTCATTCTTTCATAATTCATTCATTGCTGAGTAGAATCCATTCGTTCATTCATTCATTCTTTCATAATTCATTCATTGCTGGGTATAGAATCCATTCGTTCATTCATTCATTCTTTCATACTTCATTCATTGCTGGGTATAGAATCCATTCGTTCATTCATTCATTCTTTCATAATTCATTCATTGCTGGGTATAGAATCCATTCGTTCATTCATTCATTCTTTCATAATTCATTCATTGCTGGGTATAGAATCCATTCGTTCATTGATTCATTCTTTCATAATTCATTCATTGCTGGGTATAGAATCCATTCGTTCATTCATTCATTCTTTCATAATTCATTCATTGGTGAGTAGAATCCATTCGTTCATTCATTCATTCTTTCATACTTCATTCATTGCTGGGTAGAATCCATTCGTTCATTCATTCATTCTTTCATAATCTATTCATTGCCTGGTAGAATTAATTCTTTCATTCATCCATTCTTTCATAATTCATTCATTGTTTGGAAGAAATTCATTCGTTCATTGATTCATTCATCCTTTTATAATGCATTCATTGATGAATAAAATCCATTCATTCATTCTTTCATTCGTCCATTTATTAATTCATTTATTCGTCCATTCATTATATTGATCGATAAACGAATGAAAGAATAAATCAATCAATTAATTTAGTCAGATCCACCGGTCTAATCCGGTATTTTTTTTCTCTCAGAGAAAAGGTAATTTAAATGGAACGTATAGTCAATACGCTGATTGGTTTACGCGCAGCAGTATATGGCCATATTTGAAGCGCCTTCCACTTAAAAACATCCGGCTTGGTGGATTTGTATGAGAAAAAAAAATAAAAAAGATGGATAGATATGTGTAACTAAGTCTTTTTTATTTCTCGAGACAACATGTTCCCCGATAAGCAGTTCGTTAATCGTGAAGCATAAACAAAGAAAATTAATAAAGGGATACAGGTGGAAGGGAAAAAAACTGTGATATTTTTTTAAAGAAAAAATAAATTAAAGATTAAATCTGTACCTATCGTCCACAAATTTATACTAGCAAAAATGTACAAGAAAAAGATTTACGTATGTCGGTAAAGATTAAGCTGTATTTAATTAGCATTTTTGTATATAATAAGGATAGATTGGCTCTGAGGTTCAGTGGTACGGGGGTGAACAAACAAGACAAGAGGTGACCATTATAACAATTCAAGAAGAGGTAAGGTTTTGATTCTCACTGTGACATTGGCAAAATGTCTCTTAATTTGTTTTAATCATCAGCTAGTTTTCTAAAAAAAATTACAAATTAGAATTAGAACTCTGCTATGTTCTTAAAAATAAAAATTTATGAAAAAATGAAAAATATTTTTTTAATATTGAATACGGTTTGTCAAGACAATTTGACTGTTGGATGTCATCGCAAAAATAACGATGTTTGTTCATTCTGAAATAAGCCTCAGTTTATTCTAAACTACTTTAGCGTAAGTTTTTAAAACTGGTATCAATTTTTTTTAGAAAATACTCAAATCTTTTCTCAATATTTTTCTCAAAATAAAGCACATAGGTAATACATGTACGTACATGTAGTTGCCCTTTGTTGGGGAGCTTTCTGTTTTAAGTGACATGAGGGACTAAATTGATAATACTTCTCACTTTTATCTAAATCAGAAAATTGACAGCCATATTTTTCTAAAATAAAAGTGAAAATTAAAAGCCTTTAGGCTTTGAGTGATACTTGTAGTCTCCAAAATGTGCGTATACATTAATTAATTAATGTATAATGTATACTTTTATTTTCTCGATTTACTCGAATTAGCAGCGTTTCCACTATATCTCAGTGTATCTTTGAATTTCTATTGATCGCAGGCTGTCAGAATCGATAGTTTTATATCGCATAGAAATATTAATTTATATGATGGCCGAGAAGGGACATCGTGGTATACATACTCAACCAGGCTAAACGCGATGAAAAATACTCACAAGCGAACTCACAAAAGCGATGAAAAATACAGCAAGATTTATTTTCGTGTTATACTTTTTTCAAATTATCGATTTTGGGCTCATTTGTTATGTGAAACACGATGAGAAATACTTTTCATTGCGTTTTACTTACTAAACCGCCTATAAACAATGGATTGATTGATTGGTTGTTCGGTGTTTCACGCCGCGCTCAAGATTATTTCCCTTATATGGCGGCGTTGCCAGTTTTATTGTGGGAGGAGACCGGGCTCTTTGCCCAGGGGAAACCCACGACCTTCCGGTGGTAACTGGCAACCATCCCACATACGTCGTTCGAGCGAAAACCCAGTCAGAAAATTTTCCAATTTTCTTTTTGGAACTGAGTTGGATTCGAACCGGCGACCCATTGGCGGAAGGCTGTTCGGATTGAGCGTCCAACGCTCTACCTACTGAGCCACGGAAGCTCCCGACACACTATGGAAATGCGATGGTAAAGCGATGGTAAACATTTACCATCGCTTTACTTTACCATCGCATTTCCATAGTGTTTCTCAGTCCAATAAAGTCTGATTTCATTTGTTCTGTGCGATAAAAAGACTTTTGGTGGGATTACCGCTGTGTTTTATTTTACGAATTCAGGTTATTAGATTAGCCACACACACAACGGAAACCCGATGATAAAGCGATGGTAAATATTAACCATATTTTTTAGCTGAATCACTATCAATAATTTAAGTGAAACACTATTGAAATTATCAACTCTGAAACGATGGTAATTCAATAGAAATTCTAATGTAAAGTAAAGAAAAATAGTACGTCTGATAGGATTCAAATAATAAAAGTTTATCTCGAGTATTAAATATTACGCTGTGCAAATTCCTCAGTATAACGTAACGGTAATCATAAAGTATTTATTCAACTCAGAAAATACAATGGTAAAACGATGGTTAATATTTACCATCGCTTTACCATAGCATTTCCATAGTGTTTCTCAGGCCAAAATATAGGCGGTTTAGTAAGTAAAATGCAATGAAAAGCATTTTTCATCGCGTTTCCATCGTGATTTGCATATCAAATGAGCCCAAAAACGACAATTTGAAAAAAGTAAAACACGAAAATAAAGCTTGCTGTATTTTTCATCGCGTCTTAGATTATAACGCGATGTCCCTTCTCGGCCATCATAAATATGGAAAGTAAGGAACTGAAATGTTGGCTTTATTTTCCAGGGCAAGATGAAAAACTGTTTGTGGATATGCCTTGTCCTAGGGCTGGCGCTGTATACAGTGAATGGATCTCCACTTTCAAGGAAAAAGAGAGGTATGGAACATTTGTTCTTTCGATTATTTATGTGGGATGGTTGTCAGTTACCACTGGAAGGTCGTGGGTTTCCTCCGGGCATAGAGCCCGGTTTCCTCGCACAAAAAGTAACTGTCAACGCCGCCATATAAATAATCTTGAACAGTCAACCAATCAATCATTCGATTATTTGTTACATTTCCCTTATGCTATGGACCTCTCCATGAAACATCTCAGTTCTCAGTTGAAAAAGCAATGGACTCTCCCAGTCTAATCCCATGTAATCAAAAACGTAACCTTAAAAATCTGGATGGATTTTCACTCAGTTACCCTCTATAAAATCTTTACGGGGCATTGAGCTCTATTTTCGCCCCAATTGATTGCTTGCTTACCGAGAAATGGTCTGGTTTCCCTCACATTTTTTTGGCGGAGGCCGCCCGTAGTGATAAATTAACTGCGGCGAAAAACAAGGTATGAACCAAGTAAGATTTTGAGATGGGTAGGCGGGGGGGAGGGCTCATTAGTGAATTTGCTGCACCATCACAATGTTATCGTCTCTAGAAAATATTGTGCCTTGAAAATATGCAATTGGTGCCAAATGTCGTTGCGACAGCGGTAATATTGGGTTTTCCTAGATTAATTCTCTCTTTCTTCTCTAAGTCTCTCTTTCAATATGTCTATGGTATAACCATCAAGTTTAAGTTCTCCTGAAAAAATAAGTGCTTCCATTACTAACAAAAAACATTATCCACAGATGATAGCGGAAGCAGAGAAAGCAGAGAGAGCAGAGAAAGTCGAGAAAGTAGAGAAAGTAGAGAAAGTAGAGAAAATGGAGAAAATGGAGAAAAAAACGATAATAGGGTGGCCTATGTTCCTAAAGTACCTGTCAACCGAAGAGTTCCCCTGACTCCACTGGCTTCCTTGGAGCCCTTGCCTCCACTGGCTCCCCGGGTTCCGCTGGCTCCCCGGATTCCGCTGGCTCCCCGGATTCCGCTGGCTCCTCGGGCTCCGCTGTCTCCCAGGGCTCCACTGGCTCCCCGGGCTCCGCTGCTTCCGCGTAACAGAGATCCCAGAATCCAAGAAGAACTCAATGCCTTAAAGGAACAAGCTCGCCTAGAACAAAGATTAGCAGGAAATCCCAACTCGGTACTGCCTTACCCAGAAGGTAGACGGTTACCCATTCCTAGAAGAAATACTGACCCTAATGACCCAAACAACCGTTATGACCCCAATGATCCAAATTACCCATATGACCCAAACTACCCATATGACCCCAATGACCCAAATAACCGTTATGACCCCAATGATCCAAATTACCCATATGACCCAAATTACCCCACTGACCCAAATAACCGCTATGACCCCAATGATCCAAATTACTCATATGACCCAAATTACCCCACTGATCCAAATGACCCAAATTACCCTTATGACCCAAATTACCCCACTGATCCAAATGACCCAAATTACCCTTATGACCCAAATTACCCCACTGATCCAAATTACCCCAATGATCCAAATTACCCCAATGACCCAAATTATCCTAATGACCCAAATTATCCTAATGACCCAAATAGACAACGACGATATCGAAATGAGCCCAACCGACGAGACCCTAACGGGCCACGGAGAATCCCACAGTAATTCTAGAGACTCGAATACGTCATGAAAGAGCAAAATATGTCAATGCTTTAACTTTGTACGTCAACACTAATTACCCAAGTCTTTCACTGAATAGTAATATCTATACTTTATCTTGGGTCACTTCATGTTAATCATTCCAATTCTGTAGCACAAATACCATATTAATTATATTAATAAAAAAATCTAATTAGATTTGTCGTCAGAGTTTTGTTTTTCGTTTGAGAGCTAAAATGTTGATTTCAATTCATTTAAATACTAATTATACCAAACCGATCATACTGTCAATCTTCACTTGATCTACCCTGGTCGGATAAAGGCAGACCCGATTTTATTATTTGCTCTCTGGAATTAATTTTTAACACTTATTCGGTGGTGCAATTTACCTTACTTTTAAAGGGACCTACTGCCGAGTATTGTTTACATTGTTAATTAAACTTCAGCTAATTAAAAAAGTATGTCCCTTGGCGTTAAATGAAAGATGGTAAAAGAGTAAAAACAGGAAATCAGTTACAATTTTGTTTATGTCTGCCAGTCAATTATAAAAAAATGTCTCGTCATAAAGAGGGCTTGATTGTTTCCAGAAGTTTTGAGTGTTTTTCCCCTTTATCTCACATACAAAATGGGAAAGCGGGTCCTTTTCAGTTTTTTAAAATAAATTTATTGTCAATACAGAAGCATGACACATTCTTAAAACCATAGCATTTTGGAGTCGGGGTCCAATTTCATGAAGTTTTTTTTTAAAAAGGCTATGTCAGTCTGGTACAAAAAATCCAGATAGGTTTTAAAGATTGAGGCCAGAAAGTTATCTGGTTTCCAGAAATACCCTGTACGATTAACTCAATTGGTTTAAGAAGCGCTTATGTCGGCTATCACTCAACACTATAACAGATTGCCGCCTCTGGATATACTTGATCTACAATCCTCGAATGTCGCTGTGATAAGTCGTCACATATTACGTGGCTGATTAAAAAATGAGAAAGGAGATTTTATTGAAATTTCAAAATTGTTGGGCCAAATTTCGTTATCCAGTTTTTGGTAAATGTGGAGGGTTGCTTAGCTGTCATTCTACCTCTCCAATATAATCCCGTCTTGACAATGTAACTGTTGGCGAATTTATATCAATCAGCAGGTTTTGATTTCCACTTAACTTTCCAGTCACGACTGACCAGCCCCAATAGCTCAGTAGGTAGAGCGTCCGCCTCAGGGCTGGGAGGTCCAGGTTGAAGCCTGGGTCGAGTCAGACCAAAGACTTTAACAGTGGGAGCTGCTACTGCTTTGCTTGGCGCTCAGTAATAGGAGTTAGAGCAGCGACTGGTTGGCCCGGTCTCAGTATAATGTGACTGGGTAAGTGGGCTTGCTGGGTGTCTTCGGTAAGTCGTCTCGGTAAGGCAGCACCAAAAAAAAAAAGAGCAGCGGAAATCTGCCCTGCCACAAGGAGACAAAGTCTTCATATGACTGAAATACTACTAAGCAGGACGTAAAACCCAAATCACTCTCACTCACTGACTCTAGTCACGACTTACGTTTATTTTGAATATTGATATATATCAGCCAAACCTATATTCTTGGAAAAGAACATAATATGGCCTAATTTACTAATAGAAAAGTGAGATAATGATTTAGGACAAGGTACAAACAAGTCCTCTACTGAGCACTGAGTTCCTCGTTACAAAAAGTAAAAATATTATTTCCTTATCCGAGAGAAGGGTGACACAGGTCCTGTTTTAAATTCATTTCAAATCCAGTGTATACAAGTGAATTTTGTTCACTTTTAATTGGGATATTCTTGCAATGACCATAACTCTTTTCATCGTGAGAACAGAAAAGTTATAAAGGTTCAGGTTCTAAACTTCACTGGCCAGTAATTTATTAGACGACTGGACTTTTACAAAGTACATCAACGAGTTGGAAAAAGTCTTCCAAACGGCTGTCATCATAATGCGCTTCTGATTTAACGATATGTCTGGCTCAGTTGCTGTCTTCTTATTTACACCAATATTCAAGGTTCGGTCTCGGCCCACCGATGTTCTTGCCATGGTTGAGATGCGTAACCATTGTCAATGTGTTACGAAAGGATTCCAGAAAATTCTACTGACCAAGGCTAAGCTCCTGTCAGTCGTCAACCTAATGAAATATCATAGGTTTACTTTGTTACAACAAGTTATGATGTGGTATAAAGGTCTAAATGATATACCTCTTTTTAACACAATTAGAAACTTGTCTCCAGAAGACTAGAAGATTTTCCCAGTGCCCGTGTGTGTTTAGTGATCATAAATATTCAACATAGCTTTCTCAGGTTTGGAACCTTGATACTTTTGAATTAGAGTCCGAAATGAATTGGAATTAGCACCAATATATTGACCCATGCCTCTAATAACTAGCATTGCAAGCATTACCATATACCAGAGGCCTAGAGCGACTTAGTGTATAGACAATGTTACCGTGACCGCCATCTTGTTTTTTGCGTGACTTCCGGTAGGATCTGTCCGTGCGATCACCGATGTCAGGGTCGGGTCAGTTTCAGGTAATTCGGCTTTTAGCTGGGGCGATTGTATGTAATTTCTATTTTCTTCAGTGATTACTGAGTCTTTCTAAATCCTCATTAAAGCCTGACTTTCTCTGAATTTCTTTCACGCTAGGGAATTCCCTTTTACAACTGATTACGCTGAAAGGTATTTCCCAACTTTGACATTAAAAAAACATATGATCCAAATTCCGCGTTTTGTAGAAATTTGGCAGGAATCAAGCCAATTATATGTAAAAAATAGTGTGCAAAGTTTGCCGTTATGTTAACGTTTGGCTCTGTCACTCGGTTAGAAACATTTACCCAGCTAAAAGCCTTGGTGGAAACTCATAACCACCCTAGACAAGTCTGCAGTTCAAATCTTGACAGACCAATAAGGGAGAAATCTCAAGATTTTCACTTCCGAAGGGGACAGGGGTGCAGACGACACAAGTCACATTTTTGTCATGGGCCAAATCACCCCCACGTCAGCGAGCTCAATCCGCCACTATTATTCAATCTTCACCTTTCGTATATTTTTTTTGGGCAAACTACTACTTCATTGAGTCACATCAATACTCAAAAAGTATTCCTAGCTTATGAGAAGTCCCACTAAACAATGCCCAAAGATATCGACCGAAATCTAGGAACTTAATCCTAATTGTCCACTGGGACCTACTAAGTCGCTATACGCCTGCGGTATATGGTAATGCTTACAATACTATCTGATAACCAGCTTTCTTTTAAGTCCATCGGTCAAAGCGATCAATAGTCAATCAATCAATCCATCAATCGTCGATCAATCAATCAACCAATCAATGAGGCAAACAAGAAAGAAAGCAAGCAAGCTATCAATCAATCAATCACCCAATCAATCAGTAAGTCTAGTTAGTTAGTTAGTTAGTTAGCAAACCAGTCGAAAGATCGACCAATCATTTATTCATCCATTTATTCGTCTATTTATTCATTTATTATATCGATGGATAAATGAATGAAAGAATAAATCAGTCAATCAATTTAGTCAGATCCACCGGTCTAATCCTGTATATATCTCTCAGTGAAAAGGTAAGATAAATGGAACTTAGTCAATAAATGCTGATTGATTTACGCACATCAGTATTTTATAATGTTATTAAGCAGGATATTCTCTATTGGCATTGCCACTGGTGCGAGGATAGTCGTATTGGTCAGAGCCCGAAGACCGAGGGCTAATACGGCTGTCCGAGGACCTGCGACTATGCCAATAGGGAATATCCTGATTAATGAAAATTTTATTAATTGGCTTTAAATGTTTTTTTTTCTTAAAATATTTACATGATTTAAAAATGATAGTGTTTTTATAGACACATTCGCAAGGAAAGTTGACTATTATTTTGTTTAAATTTCTTTAAAAAATCTAGGTGTAGTGTACCAAGAGTTGTCCCCTTTTGTACATAAAACATAGGAACATATTTCTTTATTTCTAAAAATTATTATTATCAATGCAATTTTTAATTTATCTAAAGATATAGACGGAATATTTGTTGTTATTTAACTGTACATTGGCTATTTTCTTTTTTTTCTGTTGATGATTTCAAGAAAAATGGCGTTGGGATTTTGAAGTGATAGTAATGAAACGGTCACCATGTTCGATCTCGTATTGGCCCAGTCCGTATTGGACTAGTTTGTTCGTATTAGCCTAGTTTGTTCGTATTAGCCTAGTTTGTCGTATTGGCCCTGGTAAGCCCTGTATAAGTGTGACCGTTTCTCCGTATTTTGCCAATAACTTTGAAAGTCAATTAATAAATTACCGTATTTGACACGCCTTACACTTAAAAAAATCCGGTTTGGTTGATTGGTTAAACAAAAATAAAAAAAAGATGGATAGATATGTGCAACATTTTACCAATCAGCCCGGGGCTGTTGAATTGCGACTGTTTCCCTATTTAAATTGGTGTTGGCTAGTTTTTATATCTATTTCAATATACTATCCCCTCTTTATACCTGGAGACAAACTTGATGTTATCAGCTTGTCGTGCTTCGATAAGTATTTCGTTAACCTGCTAGCATAACGAAAGACAAATTAATAAATGAGTTTAGGTGGAAGAAAAAAATGGATTAAAGATTAAATCTGTGGCTATCGTCCACATATGTATACACAAACAAAAACACACACAAGAAAAAGATTTACGTACACAAGTAAAAACTAAGCTATATTCAATTAACATTTTTGTATATAATAGAGATACATTGCCTCGAAGGTTCAGTAATACGGAGGATAACAAACAAGACAAGAGGTGACCATTTAAACAATTCAAGAAGAGGTAAGATTTTAATTCTCCCTGTGACATTGGCAAAATGATCAGCTAGTTTTCTTAAAAATTTACAAATTAGAATCTTTGTAGTGCTATTAAGCTGTTAAAGTAGTTTTAACCAACCTAAATGTAAATTGAATGGACGATCGTCCTAGTTATTTACAATATGTTTTTGAAAACTTAATCGGTTCGTTTAGACTGTAGAGGCTTTATGGATTTTCCTTATCCCAACGTCAATCATTTAACTTTTCCACGAACTTCAGACCCTGTTATTGAATTGAAAATAATAATTTATGAAAAAAATGGCGAATTCGACAGCTCGCGGAAATTAAAGTTTTTTTCTTAAAAATGAATACTAAATTCATAAGTACAATTCTAAGAGTGTTGAATTTCATCGGAAAGATGCGTGTTTATTCAAAACCAAGCCTAACCTTCTTCTAAACTACCTTAAAGTGGCATGAGCTGCCGAAATGTTGATATTTTACCATTTAAACAGACTGTTGAAATTATCTACTATTTTTCTCAAGACGTACAGTTCAGAAGATTTTTAGTACTTTTAGTCTCAAGAATGTACTAAAGTAGTCTTCCGAACTAACTTAGATTGAATGATTGGTCGTCCCGGTTACTAAGGTTCTGTCAACTTTTCGAACACTATTTGTTTTTCGCTTTTACCACACACAGTATTATTTTCTGACATTTAAACGTTTTACTGTAGTTATAATCAGAATTTGCGAAAAAGGTGCGAATTTCGATAGCTAATGTCACGTTAACGTATATGCTCTTGAATCAGGTGCCAAACCTTTTTACAAACTACCAAAATCTTTTCGCAATAGTTCTCTCAAAATAAAGTCCACGGATAATACATACAGTCAGGTGACTGTTTTGGGGGACTTTTATGGGTTTTTTTTTCAGCAAGTTATCTGTTTTTCATTTATTAAAGTGATATTAATCTGTGATTTATGGAACTGAAATGTTGACTTTATTTTCCAGGGAAAGATGAAAAGCTGTTTGTGGATATACCTTGTCCTAGGGCTGGCGCTGTATACAGTGAACGGATCTCCACTTTCAAGGGAAAAGAGAGGTATGGACCATTTGTTCATTTGAGTATTAGTTACATTTCACTTAAGTTATAAGCCTTTCCATAAAACACCTCAGCTCTTAGACGAAAGAGCAATATACCCTCTGGAAAATATATTTCTTATCCCACTTAGTGAAGGCAGTTTATGAGCGACAGATTTAGTTTGAACTTTTTACACAACTGGCCCTAAAATAACACGTCCAATTGCTTCCAAACGTTGATTTATCTGCTGGAGGTGGATCGATTGCTTGTTAAAAAAAAACGGTCTGGTTTCCCTCCAAAAGTATTTAGGCAAATAGGTCCTTAACTATGATGGAAAACAACGAATGGACCAAATAAGAGTTTAAGATTGGGGCTCGATAGTATATTTGTCGCACCATTCTAATATTATCGTCTCGACAAAATATTGTGCCATGAAAATAGGCAGTTGGTGCCAAATGTCGTTGCGACAGGGGTGGCATATTGGGTTTTCCGAGATTTATTGTCTCTTTCAAACAACAGTTTCTTTCAGGATGCCCATGGTATAAGCATCATTTCAGTGTTAACATTCTTGCGATGAGTTACAGTTATATAAGCGTACTATATCATAGAATAAATAAGATTGCTAATAACAAAAACTTATCCACAGATGAAAGCAGAAGTAGGGAGAGCGGAGAAAGTCGAGAAAATTACGATGATCGTGTGGCATATGTCCCTGGAGAACTTGTCAACCAAAGAGCTCTCTTGCTCCCGCCTAACCTAGATCCCAGAGTCCAAGAAGAACTCAATGCCTTACGGGAACAAGCTCGCCTGGAACAAAGCTTAGCAGGAAATCCCAACTCGGTACTGCCTTACCCAGAAGGTAGACGGTTACCCATTCCGAGAGGAAATACTGACCCCAATGACCCAAATAACCGTTATGACCCAAATTACCCTTATGACCCAAATTACCCATATGACCCCAATGACCCAAATTACCCTTATGGCCCAAATTACCCCAATGACCCAAATTACCCCAGTGGTCCAAATTACCCCAATGACCCAAATTACCCCAGTGGTCCAAATTACCCCAATGACCCAAATTACCCCGTTGGTCCGAATGGACAACGGCGATTTCCAAGTGAGCGTAACGTGGCACGTATATTACCACAGTAAATCTATAGACTGGAAAACGTCATTACATTGACTGTCAGATCAATCACAAAGAACAATATATGTTAATGCTTTAACTTTATCCGTCAACACTAAATACTCAAGCCTATACTTTATCTTGGGTCACTTCATGTTAATCCCGGCAGTTTTGTACCATAAATTCCATATTAATTTTATTAAAAAAAATCCCTAAAATCATTTGCCTTCATTTATTTTAGAGATAAAATTTGGTGTTTTAACCATGTTCTGGTCAATTATGGTAGATTGATCGTACTGGAGCGAGGTACCGGTTGACGGAGATGACACACAACGTCCCTGGATCTACCCAGGTCGGATAAAGGGCGAAGCGATTTGATATATTGATCGCTGGAATTCAATATCGAATTTTTATCGAAACTTATTCGTTGGTGCAATTTTCCTTTCACCCACCTTAGAGTATTGTTTTCATATCGATTGACGCTAGAAGGTGATAAAACAATTTTCTTCGAAAAGAGCAAAAAGCTGTTTGATTAACTAAGCTGTTTTTTGGATTGATTGATTGTTTGGTGGTTTACGCCGCCCTCAAGATTAGTTCACTTATATGGCAGCGTTGCCAGTTTTATTGTGGGAGGAATCCGGGCTCTTTGCCCGGAGGAAACCCACAACCTTCCGGTGGTAACTGGCAACCATCCCACAGAGGTCGCAGCTGGTTTTGGAAGGGCTGATGTCGACTGCCAGACCTTACTCTTCAATTCTGACAGACTTGCCGCCTCTGAATAGACCCAATCGTCAAGCGTTGTATGTCTCTTCGATATGGCTCCGTGGCTCAGTAGGTAGAGCGTTGGACGCTCAAAATCTTCTGACCGGGTTTTCACTTGAACGACCTATGTGGGATGGTTGCCAGTTACCAACGGAAGGTCGTGGGTTTCCTCTGGGCATAGAGCCCGGTTTCCCCCCACAATAAAACTGGCAACGCCGCCATATAAGTGAAATAATCTTGAGCGCGGCGTAAAACACCAAACAATCAATCAATCGATATGTCGTCCTCAATCGTGCCTTCATGCTTACCTCCCCTTCGCTTCAGAACTAAATCTCGCATGCGAAGACTAACTTCTCTGTTTAGATTGATGTCGTCCTCAGACACGTAACACGTGACTGATAAAAAATGGCGGTACGTATATAATCGGTATAGCCCAATATGGAAAAGATGATAGGTACTTGACAAAGTATGTTATATTTAACCTCAATGTACAAACCTTTTGAAAATTTAAACAAACAAACGCGCTATAGACAGCGTCAACATAAAATCAGCAATTCAACGTGACGTTACAGAGCGGGATAACGTTATCACGTCATAACAGTCTTACGCCCCTAGCAGCGGTCAAATCCAAGTAAAACGAGAACAAGCCCACGTGTAGTTGGCGTGACAACAAGCCGCAGACGCAACATTCAGATCCTGACTGGACTATTTCAAACGTTATGGATGGAGTCCCCGCCATAAAAATATTAATTTTAAGGCATAAAATTCTAATCGTGTAATAAAGTGAAACTTACCATTACCGAGGATTCTTCTTTCGTACAAGGGGGAACCCTCATCCTTTGACAATGGTTCCGCCCCCCCCCCCCCCCCCCAGCCCTTAGAGTCTTTCTCTTTGCTTCCAACACCCACTTGGAGTGACTGAAATTTTCATTTGTTTTTATGAAGACGGGCACTTTCAAATCACGGAGATGCCGGTCAATACTATTTTGAATTGAACTAAGGGTATCTGGCTCGTACTCAGTTGCGTCCCTCTTCTTGACACCTATGAATTGTAATAGAAAAAAATGAATTTACAAGATATACAAGTATTAAATTTACAGAAAAACGAATTTAATTATTGGTCCCATTATTATCATTGTCTGACCTGATATTCATACCTATGTTTTCCAATAATATCGCATAAAAAGCTAGTCAGAGGGTCGTCAGCAAGTGTTTACGTATGCATTGCTGGAAAAATTATACGAATTGGATGAAAAATGTGCGTTGGAACAGAGTATAGACTTGGTCCATCACCTGTAAGGTTAGTGACAAAGCCAAATACACAACAAGCGCTAAAATAAAAATCCCCATTATTATAGAAAGCTTCGAAAACCGATGCACGTAATAGATGTCGTATGCAAAATTTGAAAACCGTATCTGAATCGATACTTGAGTAATACTGCAAACGTAGATACTTGACATGCAGACCGACCGACAGACAGACTGACTTACAGAGCTACTAGCACAGCTAATAACCAGTGACGACAGAACATATTAGCTCGATAAAAGTCTTATCGATTTTTAAAAAAATCTATTCGTAATAAAATCTCGAGAGAATTTTTCAGAATTAATGCGTAAAAGACCATGGTTAAATTATAACGTATCACAGATGTTTCACATATATAGGACAGTCATAAATCACACGAATTAATTTTAGGATTATAAAGAAAGGCGTCAATAAAAGTCTCCATCGGTGACTTAATCTAGATTTCACTCAGTTTAAATTTAATATTATGATGGTAAGCAGGTAAGTTTTGTAGGTAAGTTCTATTCGTTAAAAATATCGGGTCCAAGGGAATGGAACAAGTTATCAAACACATTACGAAATATAAAATATTTTTCTCTCTTTAAATCTAAATTAAAAACATCTCTAATAGAGAACTTATGATTTCATCAAACATGCCTGTACTATATTTTAATCATTGTTATCCCCGTCTTTCCTTCTGCTCCACTTTGATGTACAATTATATATAGGCCCTGTACATAATTACGATTGATTAGTATGTACCGCTTCCCCGCCAAATAATTTTAATTCTCTTTACCATTGAGGGATAGAACAAGCTTTGTTTAAAAGCTTAATTCCCGCCAATATTCAGAACAAAAATTATAGATAAACCTCATTGTATATTTTATTTGGTGAATAAATAATCAATCAAAAAATCAATCAATTCAACGTTAAAGTGCTGTACCCAGCAAAAAGATTGCAGTTTTTCAAAAATTCGCGTTGTCAAGACAAGAGGGTTTAAAGTTCAGAGAAAAAATCTAAACATAAGATTCTTATTCATACTTATTGGAAAAATAAAGAGCCGATATTTTCCAAATTTTGTTTTAATGGAAAAATATCAATATGCAGCTTATGCCACTTTAATTTAGCTTTTACCCTCCTGCAACACGGACCGAAGCCAATCGTTTGAAAATGCCCCACAAATGCAATTTGACCGTCTAGCTGTTGCACTGAATATCTCGAGAACCTGTAACCTTTTAGCCTGGGCCACGCAGCGATGACAGAGACGCCAATTTGGACTTTCTTCCTATACGGGAAAAATTCTTACCTACGCCTTTATAGAGTCATGCTTATAAATATTTTTGAAGTACCATGTTCTGCCAAATATTGATCAAAAACGTTTCGTTGAAACGGAATTAGCTGGTTGCTTGTTATTTTCCTGAAAAAGTATAAAATAGGAGCTTTCCGTTGATACCAATCTCGAGACTGTTGTTAATGTGGCCTGACCTGGCAAAATGCGCACTATTTTCAAAAGTGCTCATTGTCCCGCCAGTAAGAAGCGTTAAAGTTCGTTGAAAAATTTTCGAATACATCAGCCAGCAAAAGAACATCGCACTTGAGGTATAAGTCGTGGTATTGACCCAAATCAGAAATGCCAAATCGTGACCACACCAATTGGGCATGCGCGTAATCTCCAGGGGTTAGAGCCTCCTCTTTCAAGTCGTTATAAAATGCTTCGAGTGGGTGGGAGTTGAGTTTCAGTCAATTTGGCTTCATCGCTGACGTAGCTGTAGGGCTGTAGTGGCAATTTTTGCTGGGAGGCGTTGGGAAAAGCGGCTTTCAAATGAGGGAAATTGTCAATCCCCGCTTTAGCCAGGTTGCTAACTAGCGTTTCTAATGAAGTGCTCAAAAATTGTAGGCCGAGGCCACACTATGAGCTTTGAGCCGCGCTGTAGCCGCGCTGCAGCTGCGCTGTGAAAAACATTACATGTGTTTCAGTATGAACCGGCCACACTATAAGCAGTGGCCCAGCAGTGGGTGCTTGCCACAAGCGAGCATTGAGCGGCGCTTTACTTCTCCATGTTTACCGCCGCTCAAAGCTCGAGCCGTACTTTTAAAGGTTATTTTTAGAAATCTGGCGGAAAGCAACGATAATTCACGAATATTATCGAACGAACCAAGGTGCCTTTCTTTAATCAGAAAGACCATAGGTGGGTGGGGGGTTTGGATTGCTACGATCGGCTTCAAGAATAGTTTTAACCATCGTATTTTGGGGTGAAATGTTATTAATTTATTAATCAAAGCACTAGAATTATTCATGATACAATAACTTTCTTGTTCCTGCAAATTGCAGCGTGTATATATGTTATATATGTAGACAGGTACAAGTTCGGATCGACATTAAATTATTCTATTGTCTTCAATTATATTTCGTGGCCTGCATTTAGTTGATTGAGGTGACATTTTATGATGCCTTACATCGATCTGTAAATGGGTTCAAATGTGGTTCAATCCAATAAATAAATTCTGACTCGATTTTCATTTGCTAGCCCTTCATGAAATCATTGCTATCGGAAGATTGGGGGTACCTAAAACATCAATCAACTCATGCTTTCCGCTGCCGTTGTGGGGGTCTCGAACAGAATTTGATCACTGGACAAATTTGTCCCCCAGACAAAAACATCTTACATCTATCGGTCTTTTGTCAACAGACCGAATCCCATATTTTTTTTAGATTTCCACCCTGCACCTAACCTTGCCTTATTATACTTCCTAAATAGTATTCATGCAGTTTTAAATTCAACCAGTCTCCATTAAGAAAAAGTATAAAGCCCCGGGATTGAATAACAAGAGGGGACAATCCTTTGGGTGTCAAAGGCGACACAATTATTCCGAATATACAATTTTACTATGAAGACAAATATATTTATCGAGCCATGAGCTATGGAGAAAATTTCGTAGAAACAGATTTATTCGTAATTTCGTTATTTGTATCAAAAAGTACAAAATATAGCCAATCCGTTGATGCCAATCTTGCAGATGTATGTTTAGGTAGTTTTTATAAGGAACGACAAATACCAAAATGTACTCATACATCCCCGCTGTTTTAATTGGGTCAGCCATTTGCAATCTTCATCGGTTCGTTCGTGTTTCTGACTTTACCAATATTGTTCATATCAACGTCAATCCTTTAGTTTTTCAAGGTTCAACAAACGTTGGAATTCTCTTGGCAATTGGGATTTATGACAAAAAGTCCGAATTTGGGCAGCTCATACCACTTTAAATTATCCCGACTATTTGAATTGTGTTCGCTATTATCATCGCACGGGCTACTGACTTTACCACTGTTTTTATTTCAATGTCAATCTTAATTAGTTTTGCTACAAATTGAAATAGTAGAACAGACATTGGCAAAAAATCGCACCGCTAGGACCATTCTTCCATGCAAACATGTTGATCAGAAGCCTTTGTGGGTTTACAACATCATTAAACTCACAAAAATTTACAACCTGTAAACGATAATGAGGCACCAGTTCAAGTAACTATCATATCGTCATGTAATTAGTTTTACATCTTATTTATACTTCTCTGTATGAATAGGATATGGGATACATGTTCGAGCTAGCTGTACGCTAGCAGCCTATCAAGCTATAGCCGCTTACAATGCATCTTCGCAAGCCAAGTTAAAATCTTCATGTCCCCATTCCGTGTTTTACCTTGGCGGAGTACTCCACTCAAACCTGTAAATCGAACAGCTCGTTTTGATTGGATGCAAGTAAAACTTCTCGCAGCTAATCAAATCCTCGGGCACTTACACTGAAAATAACGTAATGGCGGATGTGTACACCTTGAACTTTTGTTTAACGAGTGCTGATTGGCCAAGACTCTGTAAGTCTAGGAAAGACAACTCTTACATTCCCACCAGTGGGCGCTGTTCGATTTACGGGTTGGAGTGGAGTAGTCTGCCAAGGTAAAACACGGAATGGGTTACATGAACATTTTAACTTGGCTAGAGAAGATGCTTACAATGTGGCCAAACCAGCATTTAGGAGCTTTTAGCTAGCTGGCCGCTGGCTGACAGCTTATTGTTACAGCTCGTGGTGTGGCCACCCAAAGCTTGTCGCTCGTAGCTCGGCTACAGCTTGGCCAAAGCTTCTCCAAAGCGCGGCTCGTGGTGTGGCCTCGGCCTAACCCGATCGACCGAGGAGGTCATTCAAACGTACTTCGAAGAGGCTATGCGAAATGTAGACGTCGAAAATATAATTCAATCTTTCCTACGACGAGTGAAGGAAGATCCTACCTTGGATGAATACCCCATTTCTAAATTCACTAGTGCTGAATGGCACGAGGACTTTAAGAAAAACACTGTGTGGAATGAGAGAATTATGAACTTTATAGAAAAAGAAATCGATTTAAACTAAAATTATTTGTTACAATGCATTTTGGGAGAATAAAATATGATATATATAAAATTTAATTTTTAAGAGCGCTGTCATTATAACTATGGGTGATAAACTAAGCCGTAATACGAAGCGAAATAGCGGTATCGCTGGTGTATGTACGATTTGTCTAGATGAAATATGTCAAGTTCTGCTTATTCCTTGTCTGTAGAAGTTGTTTGTACACATTGGTGGAATATCAAGACCGATTACAATGCCCCGTATGTAGAAAACGCGTGGAGAAAGTGATAAGGATTTATCTATAAAAAGGGGAAACGAGTAGAGTTCCATCACTCGCGTTGAAACCCAGTGAGGGGAATGATTAGCTATCATAGGTTGAGAGCGTTAACCACTGCTTGTGTATGTCTATTCGGTATATCACTTGTCGTAGTACACTCTGAAACTTCTGGGATTTACGTGCGTGTCAAAGCCGACCGGTAGCGAGCGAAGGTAGCCGAAGGGAGTTCCGACTGGTCGTAGTAGCGACGTTAGCCGCAACTTGTAACAATGATCCCGAGGCGACCATAACGACAAATCCTAATAGGACATTATGTATTCCTATGAAGCAGATAGCGATCGATAACCGTTTAAAAGTTACCGTTTGTAAATATCAAGACAAACTCAGAGTAGATTTGCGCTATTTCATAAATGACGAGGCTACCAAGAAAGGCGTAGTACTGAACTATAAACAGTGGTCCTTGCTGAGAACGAGAACTAGTCTAATCAACAAAGCCATCAATCATGTCCTCGATGGATAGACTGGGAGATATGGTTAACATAATCACGAGTTTAGAAGCGTACAAAAGTGTGGTAGAATCTATGTTCGAAGACGGGATTATCCATTTCGGACGTATACTAGTATTGCACGTTTTTACATCTGCTGTTTGCGAGAAACTATCCCCGACCCTAAAACGAGAGGTGTGGGACTACTATAAAAGCTTACCATACTTTTATTAACTCGGCATTCTGTCGAAGTTTGTGTTATGGTGAACTACATAATCATTACCAGTACAGATTTAACGGACTACTACCCGGACAATAAGCCATACCATTTCAAAGTAAGGTTAAACAAGGCCTTGACCTATAACAACTCTACAGAAATCGCGCTTACGGAAGTCACCCTAGAGAAACCACCAAACTTTCAGTCAAAGACTGTCTTTCGGATCTGCTCCAACATATGCGATCACTCGTTGGTAGGGGAAACGGCACTACCGCTTTTGCGAGCCGTAAACACTACTAAGAAACGACTCACCGCTGTTTTCTCGTATCCCTATTATCACCCCGTTGCGCTGAATGAGATAGGAGTCTTAGAAATTCGGGTCTTAGACGAGCTGAATTCTTTAGCTACGTTCCTCACGAAACCGGTATCCTTAACGCTGCTTTTAAAACCATGTCGCAAATGAAGCCATATGTACCCGACGTCGATAAGTGGATAGAGTTTTATCGGAAAATGACAAAGGAGCCGTATAAACGATTGAAGAAGAGAACGAAATGGGGCGGTGGTCGGAAGCGAATAGTACCGGTTAAAGCTCCGATCATACGACTTACGAGTCCAGTGCAACAGATCGTTGAACAAGCAGAGTCGAAAGCGAAGGCGGTGAAATCCATAAATAGGAAACGCGGTTCGAATATTCCCATATCAACCCCAAACAAGCGAAGGAAACGGACGGTTCCGAAGATATTCCAACTGAAACATGTCGCACATTCTCGACGATAAAGTTCTAACAGAGGGACAGCCAGAGCAACTTAGTTTATTCGAACTACCTCCTGTCCAAACGGCGGTAGATGGAAAATATTTTACGGACATACGACCGCTTTCGCAGATCACCGATGGGGCGCCAGTCGAATTCCTTATACCCGGACAGGGATCGGACTATTTAGATTTGAAATCAACTCGTTTATACGTCAAAGCAAAAGTTGTACACAAAGACAATACCGCATTAGTTGAAGATGAAAAATGCGGACTGCTATCCAGCATGTGGTCGCAGATCGATGTGTCTATTCAAGGATCACTTATGACCATTATGGACAATGAATATCCGTATAAGGCATATATACAAACAGTCTTAAATACTGGGTATGAGAGCAACGAGACTCGATTACAAACTCAGCTATATTCAAAAGACCAGGGCAATGACATCGATGAAGCCGATCCGGTAGTGGGTAATAACAATGGATTGTTTAAACGTTATGAACGCACAAAACAGAGTAATGCGTTTGAAATGGAAGGCCCCATATTACAACACATTTTCCAGCAAGATCGATATATACTGAATAACGTAGACGTATACGTTAAATTATATCGTTCAAATCCCGAATTTATCTTTCAGTCTAAAAAAGAGAACAAAGAATTTAAACTCGTTATAGAAGACATAGCCATAAAGGCGTGCAGAGTGCGAGTCAATGTCGGTGTTACTCTAGGGGTGCGCTCGAAACGCCAGTCCCGGACGTCCAGGACACCCCTACAGGTTTCGAGTGACCCAGTACAGCTGTCCAGAACGTGTTCTGGTTGTCTAATTCGCTGAGCTGGTGCAGAAGGGAACAAACATATCGGCAGTAGTTCACGTGGTATTTGATATGCATCGAATGCCGCCATTACTATGAGATGGTGCAATTTCGTTCCAGATCTGTTGTGCACGCGCGCTTCAACCGCAATGGCGGTACGTTTTACAAAGTCAGATCCAAACCAGTCAATTAGACGTGTCCATTCCACGTATTTAGTTCATTTGTTCGGACAAGCGATGCAACAAATGTAGGCCTACGCTTTTTTGATTTCACGACTTCCTGTTCTCGTGCATTCGAAACGGCTTGTAACAGGGAACAGAAGGAACATGTCCAGGACTGGCGTTTCGAGCGCACCCCAAGTCATTCAAAAGCTATGGAGAAAACCAACGCGAAATATCCCTTGACTCGAACCGAAATAAAAACCAAATCGTTATCGGCGGGTGAAGTTCTTTTCCGATGGGAAAACATATGGCCCTCTATCTGTCCCAATGAAATCCTCGTGGGATCCGTATCTTCAAAGGCTATGGCCGGTGACTACACCAAAAATCCCTTCAACTTCAAACATTGGAACTTTGGTCAACTAACAGTTAATGTCGATGGAACTGCTACACCGGGCATGACGCTGAAAGCTCTATATAAGTCCGGACATAATCTATGCACATCGGCCTATCTAAATCTGTTTAACGACACGGACGAAAATTTTGGAAGCAATATAAACCTCTTCGATTTCTCTCACGGATACGCTCTTTACACCTTTGAATTGGATCCTAAATTCGACACGGGAGAATACATGCACCTACTAAAGCAAGGTAGCGTACGAATCGAAGCCACTTTTGATAAACCGCTTCCGGAAACGGCAAATTGCTTCGTAGTAGGAAAATTTCCGGCATTATTCGAAATAGAAAAAACTCGAAGCGTCATCCTAAACACGCCATGAATTCGGACGAACTGCGATGTATTATAGAAGAAGATGAATCGTTAAAAGAGAGTGTACGTGGAATCTACGCCATCGATACCATCCCGAGTCGAATGGGCAAAAAGCCCGCTGTTTATATCGTAAACACGGACCATTCCTACGGCCCGGGTATCCACTGGACGGAGGAAATGAGGGCTACTCCATCGATTCACTGGGGGGCAATCCGCCATCAGTTTACGGCTATCAGTTCGAACAAATTTCTCTGGGAAAATTGCGATGGCTATCGTTTTATGAGATTGAGATTGCAAGGAAAACAAAGCGTCATGTGTGGATATTATTGCATTTTCTTCGCTATGTAACTCGTCAGAGACATACCGCTTATAAACATTATGAATGATTTTAATCAAAATCACTGTCATAACGATTGTTTTGTTTACTCATTTGTAAAATCGCCTTTTCATACTTGTTTAACTTCCGATTTATCCGGATGTACGTGTTAGAAATAAATCTATTTTTTTACCAAACTATATTCACCTCGTTCTTATTTAATGAGAAATTTTCATTACCCGTCATTCATTAAAATATGACTATGCTACGCGTATTTAAACATATTTTCACAGCTGAGCGAAAACCCGACAGGATACGTTAACCATACACTCGGAACATCCTTCGGCTATCTTCGCTCGCTACCGGTCGGCTTTGACACGCCTCGGACAGTCTGCGCTTTTTATATGGCAAATCACCGTATTTTTGGGCTGAATGAAAATGGCGTCGAAAGTAAATTTCAAAATGTTTTACTACAGACGGAAATAGAAAATAAAAATAATTATAAATTTATTAAATGCTAATATCACTTAGAAAGATATTTGTGTATATATTTTATTTAGCCCGGTAAACCACATGTTTTAGACAGACGCAGTTTCGGTACATATCATAAATCCTCCAATGCTTCAATTATATAACTGATCGAGGCTGAAAGTTAACAAACCGAGCGTTTTTGTCCCTTACATTATCACGGGGACATTTTTGTGAGGCCCTCAAGGGGATTTGGGATTTGTACGCTGCACGGCTACCTATTTGGTCGCCATATTCAAAATGACCTGCAGTCTATCAGAGGGTATTTCACGCACGTAAATCCCCGAAATTTCAGAGTGGTGAACCATATAGACCCGCTGTTGTGAGGGGAAACGTATAAGTGAAATAATCTTGAGAAAACATCAATCGATCAATCATTGCTGAGGAGTGTCAACCGTCATAATCGCACACGACGTATAGTTCCACATGAAAACACATTCAATTTTCGTAAAGTGACAATGAATTAGTTTCGTATAATTTATTAATATGAACTAAATCATAATATTTATATAAGGTTCGCTTAGCCCATAAATTGCTATTAAAATCAAACGGTGTGAAAATAAATCGGTTGTTCGAAAATAGTCTGACTATATCAATGCTTATCGAGATTGTGACATTCTCAATAATTACAGATACAGAATGATTTTTCAACAATTTCATAATAACTAGAACAAAGCGGCGAAAGAAACGACACCAAACTAAGCTTAGTTTAACATGGTAAATCGTTATATTTAAAATAAAATATAATAAAAAATATAAAAAACCCGATCATCTTTACTCTATAATAATGTCCAACACAATATCCAGAATAATCGCTATCTCCCTCACCGAGTCGGCGTTGATGGCGTCATTCTCGGGGTCAGTCATATCCTAAGCGAGGATTGACCTCGCTTCATCTAACGCCCGCTCTAACATGCGACGGAGTTGTTCCCTGAATAGAAAGAAAAACAAGTCTGAGATAGTTAAAGACTAACAGTTAAAACAGAGTTGATATATAGAATTCCTGATTGATCCATGTTTTAAACCGCGCTAAAAAATCCTTTTAACTTTATATTGACATAACAAGGTTTATTGCGAGAGGGAAACCGAACTATAAATCCACGACCTCCTTCGGGATCTAACAACCATCTCACACAACCCTCTCGAAGAAACGTAACGAACGATAAGATTAATACATCCTTACAACGGCTCAATCGCTGCTTCATACATTAATAGCGACTTCTAAGAAGAACAGTTTGAAAATCCGAGTTTACTCTTAACCATAATGGAATTCAAGGCCTACATACCCGAAAACTAAATTCTACACTATTAAATATTAGAGTTAGCTAACATTTAGATGTCATAGTCAAAAGCCGACACCATTTAAATTATAATATAACCGTCTACGAAAAATAAAATAAAAACAGTAACATACCAATCGATATTTCGACTGAGAGTTGTTGTTGATGTTGAGTCGGGAGGGGAAAAGAGTTCTTCATCACTACAACATATAGATGGGAAAATATTGCTATTTTATGTTCAAAAACCTATAGACAGTCCCTGGATCCACATCTTTGACCTATCATATAGGGACCCTCTTAATACTTTTGCGTATCGAATCACCATTACATTCTATCGATCACTCGCATTAAGTGAATAAGAGTCAGGTTGGAAAAGCGGCACAATTAGGCTACACAATCAAAGTCTAACACTTGCGAACGTTAAACAGATTGTCAAATGTAATGTAATAAACTCACTTGAGCGATCGAGAGATTTTAATAGTATACTTATGGAAAGTAATACAGATCTAATTGTTTAAGTATCGCATATAAGATGTATTTAACGTATCCAATCTAATCTACCTCTAAAATTATAAGTAAAAAAAGGTACTTACGATGATTCAGTCAAATCTATGACGTCTATTTGAGACATTCTTCAATCTGCAACTGACATAGATGAGACGTGTTAAAATCAAATTCATAAAGAGAAACGTCTCGTTTTACATTTACTTATCCCAACATCAATACCTATAATACGCTTTCATTTGTAGATATTCAAATCGGGGTTCATTTAAAGAAAACCAAATTAACCTTAAACAGGCCCATATATGTTGGTTTGACTATTCTAGACATATCTAAATTGCTTATGTATGATTTCCACTACAACTTCATGAAGTCGGAATACGGAGATCGGGCAAAGCTTTTATTTACCGATACCGATTCTTTCTGCTATCAGATTCAATGCCCCGATTTCTACCACGATGTCGAGGCAAACTTTCAACTGTTCGACACGAGCAATTACCCGACAGATCACTTTCTATATAACACTGCTAATGTTAAAGCTCTTGGAAAATTTAAAGATGAAGCTGGGGGCTCAATCATCGAAGAATTTGTCGGTTTGAGGGCGAAAATGTACTCAATGGTTTTCGACGGTCGAGAGAAAAAATCGATATAGATTATTCTTAATCGTTCTTATAACTCTCTCCGCATAGTTTGCTTTCTTCTCGTTTTGCGTCACGTAATAACGAATATTTTTCGACTTTAAGAAGCTTCGCAGCGGCCTGTTTACGAATTCAGAGCCGTTGTCCGAACATATCCACTCGGGTTTTCGTCCAGCTGAGAAAATAGCTTTAAACCCGCGTAGCACGGTCTCGGCTCTCTTGTCTTTTAATGGGACTACCCATAGATAGCGAGAAAAAACATCGATGGCGAAAAGTAAATATCTCACGCCGTTGTCTTGCTTCGAAATGTCAATTACTTCGGCCAGGTCAACGTCCCACATATCGTCTATACCAGATGTTATCACTCTACTTCGTTTGAACTTGTATCGAACTGGTTTTTGAACGCTATACGCGTCTTGATCGCTCAGCCATTGGTCGATGTCCTTTCGGGATACCGTATAACCTTTAGACTTTAATATAAACCTTAGCTTATTCGGACCCGTAAACGATATGGGATTCGATACGTCGAAGTAGGTCATCTTAAGGTAGTCTTTCCAACCATCATCCATCGTCTGCGATTAGACAATAATGGCGGCAATGAAAAATTTCTCATTAAACAGGATTGATATTGAAACTTGAAAACCGCGTTATTCCATCTATAATATTATCTGAGATATGACTCGTTTAAAATAGATCAAATAGCTTCGCCTGTGGCGTCAAATACCGGTAGAGTCTCTACGAACATTTTAATTATCGCATTGATCGGTTGAGTGATTTTGCAGTTAATTAGGTCTCGCTGTGCTAGTTCTCGGGATCAGCCTATTGTTCTTAAACCCTCATACCATGTTATAAGTATAGGGATCAGCCTATTGTTCTTAAACCCTCATACCATGTTATAAGTATAGGGATCAGCCTATTGTTCTTAAACTCTCATACCATGTTATAAGTATAGGGATCAGCCTATTGTTCTTAAACCCTCATACCATGTTATAAGTATAGGGATCAGCCTATTGTTCTTAAACTCTCATACCATGTTATAAGTATAGGGATCAGCCTATTGTTCTTAAACTCTCATACCATGTTATAAGTATAGGGATCAGCCTATTGTTCTTAATCTCTCATACCATGTTATAAGTATAGGGATCAGCCTATTGTTCTTAAACTCTCATACCATGTTATAAGTATAGGGATCAGCCTATTGTTCTTAAACTCTCATACCATGTTATAAGTATAGGGATCAGCCTATTGTTCTTAATCTCTCATACCATGTTATAAGTATAGGGATCAGCCTATTGTTCTTAAACTCCCATACCATGTTATAAGTATAGGGATCAGGCTATTGTTCTTAAACTCTCATACCATGTTATAAGTATAGGGATCAGCCTATTGTTCTTAAACTCTCATACCATGTTATAAGTATAGGGATCAGCCTGTTGTTCTTAAACTCTCATATCATGTTATAAGTATAGGGATCAGCCTGTTGTTCTTAAACTCTCATACCATGTTATAAGTATAGGGATCAGGCTATTGTTCTTAAACTCTCATACCATGCTATAAGTATAGGGATCAGCCTATTGTTCTTAAACTCTCATACCATGTTATAAGTATAGGGGTCAGGCTATTGTTCTTAAACTCTCATACCATGTTATAAGTATAGGGATGAGCCTATTGTTCTTAATCTCTCATACCATGTTATAAGTATAGGGATCAGCCTATTGTTCTTAAACTCTCATACCATGTTATAAGTATAGGGACCAGCCTATTGTTCTTAATTTCTCATACCATGTTATAAGTATAGGGACCAGCCTATTGTTCTTAAACTCTCATACCATGTTATAAGTATAGGGACCAGCCTATTGTTCTTAAACTCTCATACCATGTTATAAGTATAGGGACCAGCCTATTGTTCTTAAACTCTTATACCATGTTATAAGTATAGGGATCAGCCTATTGTTCTTAAACTCTCATACAATGTTATAAGTATAGGGATGAGCCTATTGTTCTTAAACTCTCATACCATGTTATAAGTATAGGGATCAGGCTATTGTTCTTAAACTCTCATACCATGTTATAAGTATAGGGATCAGCCTATTGTTCTTAAACTCTCATACCATGTTATAAGTATAGGGATCAGCCTATTGTTCTTAAACTCTCATACCATGTTATAAGTATAGGGATCAGCCTATTGTTCTTAAACTCTCATACAATGTTATAAGTATAGGGATCAGCATATTGTTCTTAAACTCTCATACCATGTTATAAGTATAGGGATCAGGCTATTGTTCTTAAACTCTCATACCATGTTATAAGTATAGGGATGAGCCTATTGTTCTTGAACTCTCATACCATGTTATAAGTATAGGGATCAGGCTATTGTTCTTAAACCCTAATACCTTGTTATAAGTATAGGGATCAGCCTATTGTTCTAAAACTCTCATACCATGATATAAGTATAGGGATCAGCCTATTGTTCTTAAACTCTCATACCATGTTATAAGTATAGGGATCAGCCTATTGTTCTTGAACTCTCATACCATGTTATAAGTATAGGGATCAGCCTATTGTTCTTGAACTCTCATTTTACTACTACTGGCAATATCTATACACAAATAAGTTAAGCATCCCCCCCCCCCCCGCCTATAAAGTCAGCAACGACCGATAAAATCATTGGTGTGGGGAGATTGTTGGCAAACTGATGTTGCAGAAACGATTGTGATCATACAGGGCAACATTCTGGCGATAAGAAGTCACCATCAATGGCAATAAGCTATACAGTTTATTCAGGATATCGTTAGCCAAATCGAGCGTGTATTTTAACAACATAAAAAAATGCTTGTAAGTATGAAACTTCAGAGTCCATCTGGCTTCACAGAGCGAACATATTGAAGAAAAAATGTTACTTTGAGTGTGTAGAACACATTCCTAGAGCAGAAGGTCAGTAGCGCGTATAGCCTCCATTAGCTTCCAACCTGCGTCTCAGCCCTCCAGTGAGACTTCGGATCTCCAGATTTTGTACTGGAGGCTCTAGGGCTTGAATGTTTCTGCCCATTCTATCCCAAATGTGCTCTAAAGGATTCAAATCTTCGCAGCTAATGGAGGCTATTGACCTTCTGCTCTAGGGATGTGTTCTACACACTCAAAGTGACATTTTTACTTCAATATGTTCGCCCCGTGAAGCCAGATGGACTCATACTTAGAAGCATCTTTTTATATTGTTAAAATACACTTTTGATTTGGCTAACCATATCCTGAATAAATTGTATAGCTTATATCCATTAATGGCGATTCTGATCGCTAAAATGTCGCCCTTTATGATCACAATCGTTTCTGCAAGATCAGTTTGCCAACAATCTCCCCCACCAATGATTTTACTGGTCGGTGCTGACTCCAGGTGGGTGCTTAACTTTTTTCATATATCACGAAGCTAATGGGGGAAAAAACACAGCCACGAAGTCTTATTTTTGCGCTAGAAATAATATTATGTTTATCGGGGGAAAAAACGTATCTCATCGCTTTGCATAAATCTTCACATGTCTCAAAAAAGACTTTGGATAAAAGTATTGATTGTAAGCTGAGAATCACAGGTAACATCTGATCGCCATAAGCACTGATGTAAGCGGGGGGAACTGCTCACTAGTCCGAAGGTCCACTAGTCCGAAGGTTCACTAGTCCGAAGGTCCACTAGTCCGAAGGTTCACTAGTCCGAAGGTTCACCGGTCCGAAGATTCACTAGTCCGAAGGTCCACTGGTCCGAAGGTTCACTGGTCCGAAGGTTCACTAGTCCGATGGTCCACTGGTCCGAAGGTTCACTAGTCCGAAGGTTCACTAGTCCGAACATCCCAGACATAATGCGCTATATCTCAAATAAGACCATCCAATATTTGGATGAGAAAAACTAAACAGTGGTACTGATAGACATTTTATTGAAGCAATTAAAACAATCTGAGTAGCGGTACGTATACTTGAACAGATAAGAAAAATAAAAAGTACTCTTCCCGGTTTGTTACAACAATATATGGGGTATAAAGATCTAAATGATATACCTCTTTTTAACACAATTAGAAACTTGTCTCCATGGTTATTTTAGACAAGAAGATTTTCCCTGTGCCCGTGTGTTTTAGTGATCATAAATATATATATATATGAACGTTTACAAAGTCGACACCACGTCTAGATATAAGTATAATGTCATCTCTTTAATAATGTTTTCTCAACTTTTCAAATTATCTTATAAATAAAAGGATTTAATTTGAACATGTCATGTCATGCGTTCCTAAGGAAAAATAAAATATTTAGATCGACGGTTTTATATACCCTGCATACCTCCTACTTCCTCAGGAAATTCATTGTCATTCTCTTAATCAGTCTGCATCCCCCCACTGCTACCGGGATGTATGCCCGTGGCTGTGCATAAAATCGTCGAATTATATATTTCCGTTTTCTTTGAAGGGATCATAGATTCCTAACTTTACACTGTCTCGACTACAGACCAGCAAAGACTAAGGGAAGCTCGTTGGAAAATGATGCTGAGGAAACTATCCTTGAACCTTCGGACTAGTGAACCTTCGGATTAGTGAACCCTTCTCTTAAGTAGAAATGTAGGCTACACTGGGGTTATCCAAGACGATTAGGATAACCTTTCCAACTGGGCTAGTTTACAAAGGCCAAAGCCCAACCAAATAAATTTAAGTATTAGACAATTCATTAAAAAAAGTGTATCACAATATGAAGAAAGAGAGAAAATTGAGAAGATATAAGTAATTGTCTCTCACCTTCTCCACTCATGCGACATCTACATGACCCGTGTAAGGATACACATGATACCGGTATGCACAAATGTAGAACATTGGGGTTAAAGCTGACTGGTCACAGATCATGGTTGTCACGGTTCAACAATTTGTTGTTTCATCCCGATTGTGTTATTGTCTGTTATACGTAGGCTACAAGGCCTAGTTTCACAAAGCGATCTTAGCTAAGTGTGATCTTAACTACCATGGCAACCAATGCTAAAAGTATACGTTGTCATTGGTAATTAGGATCAACAAAGCTAAGATCGCTTTGTGAAACTGGGCAGACCAGTTTTGGGGGCTGATTTAAAGTTTGTTTCTAAGTGATAGGGGGTTTCCCTAAATCCAGACAGCGTAAGAAACCACGTTTTACATATTTGTGTTTATTTTATTCACCATAATGTTTTAAACAACATAAAGCATACACAAGTTTAATAGTTCGGCGGGATTAAAGGTCTAAATGATATACCTCTTTTTAACACAATTAGAAACTTGTCTCCATGGTTATTTTAGACAAGAAGATTTTCCCTGTGCCCGTGTGTTTTAGTGATCATAAATATATATATATGAACGTTTACAAAGTCGACACCACGTGTCTTTCTAGATATAAGTATAATGTCATCTTTTTAATAATGTATTCTCAACTTTTCAAATTATCTTATAAATAAAAGGATTTAAATTGAACATGTCATGTCATGCGTTTCTAAGGAAAAATAAAATATTTAGTTCGACGGTTTTAAATACCCTGCATACCTCCTACTTCCTCAGGAAATTCATTGTCATTCTCTTAATCAGTCTGCATCCCCTGCCCCCCCTACATTTCTATTACAAACTACAACATATTTACAGTCTGTATCTATAGGAATGTAACAAAGATAGACGTATTGGTCTTTTACAATATGGCGATACCTTCCTCATTATTGCAAAAAATTACGTTGATAAAATATAAACACATAAATGACTTTTTGCATTTTAAAGATACACACATAATATCATATTGAACAATAATATTAACCGCTATGAAATAGTCAAACGAAAATAACAAACGGTGGTGAAATTAAAAAAGAAAACAATACAATGGCAGTCGGTACATAATCAAATGGCAGAATAAGAGGCGATAGTATTTAAAATCATTTCAATAGAAGATGTATTTGCTATATGCTGACGGTTATTTCATTATGAGAAATGCTCATTAGCAGGATAATTGGCTCGGGTAAGATTTGATCATTTATTGCTTTCTGTAGGTCACCATCTCCACAGCCTCAATCCCAACAATCCAGTTCCATCCATCTGGACATGTCACCACAGGCGAAACCAGGCGTATCACGTAAACAGAGCATTGATTTCATTGTTTTCCCAATATTTTCTGGCAAATAGTAGTTTTGGTGTTATATACGAAAGTTTTTTGTTCCTCTTTTATTTCCATTCCGTTAAGGAAAGCTCAGTACAGAATCTCTCACGAATTCGATACTTCTAACTTTTGGAGATTGGCGGGCGATGGAATCTCTTGTTGACATAGACACAATCTGTCTTTTCAATTATCATCTTTGGTCATTTCGATGTCGGCGTAATGATAATCCCTATCGGCATGAAGATTCATATAAACCTAACAAACAAATAAAATAAAGGTTTATAGGCATTGTGAATTTGGATATATAAATAATTGTCCTAAATTATCACCGGTCGTGGGAGATCAGATTGTAAAAATATAACAAGCTAATACCTATGCATGTACTTGGACCCGTTACATCATTGTTTAATAAGTTCTTACTTTATCTGTATATATACTCTCCCAAAAAAGAAACGCAACATCCATTTTTTTTTTCAAACATGAATTTTTCCAAAAATGTGCGTGATTGACACATGACAACAGGGTCATGTTATAATGTAAATGTCCGATAATTGAATTTAAGCCCCTGATAGTGGCTGTTGATCACACGTGACTTTCGGGTCAGCCTTTGTGTAACGCTACACGAGGAAGGCGTAGGTAAAAACGTAGGGCAGTTGCACGTGCGAATCACGTCTTATCTCAATGGTTATAAAAGACACACAACCGTTCAATTGAATTCAGTTGTTAAATTGTTTCACGAAGTTGCTACAATATGCCAAGACTAGACGCAGCTACCCGGAACGTCGTCATTGGTCGTCTCCTGGCCGGCGAATCACAGAATGCAGTCGCTAGACTTTATAATGTTCACAGACTGTTTCCAGACTGTTGCAACGGCACGAGCAATCCGGATAAACAGCTGATCGTCAAAGTTCTGGCCGACCTAGGATCACATCAACAGCCCAAGATCGCTACATCCGGTTACTTCACCTGCGAAACCGGACCAAAACAGCAACAGAAACAGCATCAAATATCCCAGGTCTCCGTCGAATATCGGCACAGACAGTCAGAAACCGTCTCCGTTAAAACGGCTTACGCGCCAGACGCCCTTACTTTGGCGTGGTACTGAGACGCCAGCATTGACTTGCAAGGGTCCGATGGTGCAACAGGTTAAGGGACTGGAATCTGCGAAACTGGAGGCCAGTCTGGTTCAGCGATGAATCAAGATTTCAGCTGCAGAGAAGAGATGGTCGTAAACGAGTTTACAGACGCCGGAATGAGAGGTTCGCAAAGAACTGCGTCCTTGAGGTCGACAATTTCGACGGAGGAAGTGTGATGGTGTGGGGTGCCATATCCTGTGCCCAAAAAACTCAACTGGTGCACATTCCCGGCAACCTTAACGCCGTTCGATACACAGATGAGGTTTTGACACCACATATGCTGCCCGTAATGGACCTCCGTAGGGAAATTTTTCAGCACGACAATAGTACACACAGCTCGTGCTACTGTTGAATTTCTAGCCAACCAGAACGTAACAGTGCGCCCCTGGCCGTCCAAATCACCAGATTTGAACCCAATAAAACATTTGTCGTCATCCAGCGCCACAAAGTCTGCAAGAACTGCAGCAGGCTCTTGAGCAAGAATGGAGGAGAATTCCGCAAAACCGTATTCGTCGATTGATTGTGTCTATGCCGAGACGGGTCTTACACGTTAATGGTGAGCACAACAGATATTGATGTTGCAGTGACGTCATCTGAGCGCTATGAACTTTAATGTGATAAATTTTTACATGCGAATGAACTTTAAAATCTGAACAACCAGTCTGACAAATTTCAGTGTAATGTGATGCTTATTTCTGTATTAAAAATGATGTTGAAAATTCATATTTTGAAGAACAAAAATTGGATGTTGCGTTTCTTTTTTTGGGAGAGTATATACCGATGGTGGTGATATAAACTTCGTCCCTGATGATCGCAGAATAAAACTCCAAATATAAACTGAGGAATAATTTTTCGGAATAACACTATATGTTAGAGAAGAATTAGGATTATCGCAGCAACTCCACTTTTTTCGGACCATACTTCGGAAGTTCATCAATTCCAGCTGTGAAGGGCTATTCGCTGATATATACAACCATTTACAAAATAGGTACTATGTTATCTGCATAGCTGGACAGAATGGGGACTTTAACAAACTTTAGCCGATTTCTGCATCGGAAATATTTATTCTAATATTCAATTATGTCTTATCAATTTTCGGTGTGTCTTAAAAATTTAAATTCAAGTGGCATGAGATGGTATTGGTAAAGCCAGTAACCCGTAGGAACCGAATAGTTGTGCTAATAACGGACAAAATTCAAATAACGGGGATGTACGAATATTTTGGGTTTCTTGTTGGTTATAAAACTACGTAAAGAGCAGAGTTCGGAGAACGTGGGTCTATCCTCTGGAACCAACATTGGTACATCAACTGGTACCTATATAACAGTAATAGCTGAACATCTAAATCCTCGGCCCGGATTACCTTTTTTGATTTTGTAGTAAAACATTTTTATTCAAAGAAATAATATTTTTTACAAGTAAAATTGTATTCATACTTTTCTTACACAAATATCCAGGGTGAATATTTTTTAATTGTTCTCCCATCGGCAAATGTGACTCAAAAGTCTAGCATAATGGCGTATAGATAAATGGTCCAAAAATATAAAAGGAAAACAAAAACGTTTTATGTAGTAATTATTTTGACGGTCCACAACATTTTGAAAAAGTTTGAAAAGCACCAGTTAATTTGGTAAGAAATGAAAAGCAAGTATTTTGTATGGTATTCGTACAGGCTATCGTCCGTGCCAGGCGGTTTGGGTAATCTGTAACCGTCAAGTTACATATCGTACAGTTGTTTCGATTCGATGTCAACGTAAGGAGTTCCACCAAGTGTTGCCACTTCCCTCAATAGTACGCCAAATGCCCACCTATACAATGGCATAAGAAAGGATCCGAGGAAATGTCGTAAGAAAATTACGCTAGTTTTTTTTTCTACATTTTGTATGATTCAATTATAGGTTATTGGTATCTTCAATAATCTGTAGTTGAGATCATTTAAGTTGTACGTTACACGGCTACCGATTTGGTCGCCACATTCAAAATGACCTGCAATCTATGCAGAAGGTATTTCATGTACGTAAATCCCATAAGTTATCAGACTGTGTCAGAGGCGTATCAAAGCCGACCGGTAGCAAGCGGAGATAGCCGAAGTGTGTTCCGATTGCTTACTTGACATCAACTTTTTTGTAACTTTCAACTGATACAAGTTTGATAAGATAGTCATGTAAATTGCAATGTACTTATTTTGGTAACATTGTTTCCTTGCAAACAAAACAAAAATCTAAAGTATAGGAAGAGATCGAATAATCTGTTCTCAAACTAAACACTATTTTACTAGTTTAAAGTGGCATGAGCTGCCAAAATTTTGAGGGTTAAAACAGAATGTTGAAATTATTGGCTATTTTTCTCAAGACGTATAATTCAGAAGCTTTTAAGTGCTTCTAGTCTCGAAAATGTACGACAAAGTATTGTTTTGAACTGACTTTGGCTTAGAATGAATGAATGGTCGTCCCGGTTATTTAAATTTTGTTTACTTTTCGAACACGTTTTCGGTTCGCACAGGCCACATACTGTATGGATTTTCTTCATTCCAACGCCAATCATTTAGTATTGCGATGGCCTTCAAAGACTCTTTCTGTCGTGACGGTCAGAAACTATGAAAATGTGTGAATTTTGGCAGCACATGCCACTTTAAGTAGAAATGGAGTCGTGATATGGTTTGCCTGCTACCCGGTACAATTATGTCGATTAACCCAAAATGAACGAAAAAAAGCTTTGCCTGAGATTGAACTTTACCTGTAAGCTTAGCCTGTACAGGTAGGCCTGTGACGAATCACCCAAATTAAGACGATTTTACCCAAATTAATTATTCTTCATTGTCGCAACTTAGTAACCGTTCAATCCCATAATTTTAACCAGAAACATATATTGACGTACTAAAGTGGAATTAGACGCGGCTTTGTGGTTTATCGGGCAACTATTGTAGGTATACCAATCACAATTTTCCCCTACTGTTTATTGGCTTTATTTGGAAATTCGGCATACTAATACCGGCAAACAAGGTCGGCCTACACATCGCGGCTTCCAGTTCAATTCATGGGAAGGGTTTTTTTCGTTCTTTTGGTGAAAAGTTGTCTTTATGTTGGTAATTCGGTATTTTTAGTCTACATTGGGTACATTGGCAGAATGGTAATCTAATTTACTCCCAACTCCATCGTATACTTTTTAAAAAAGGTTATTAACATCAGCCAACATTTGTTACAAATCCTGTTGACTGTTTGTATCAAAACTCGTGACATGTAAAATGTTGTACAAAAGCTGTCGACTGTTTGTATCAAAACAAGTGACGTGTTTAGAACAAATCTAGTCAAGATTGGAACAAAACTCGTGAGTTGTGACAAAACTCGTCGACTTTTTGACAAAACTCGTGAGTCTGAAAAATAATCAACGGTCAATTGAGTTTTTTCATAAGGAATAGGCCTCCTACAGAAATGGTTGCACGTGGGAGTTTTATATTTGGTCTGAGTGGGATTCAAGCCTAAATCTTCTGAAAACAGTGAACCAAGGAGAAAGCATCTTATCATATTCCCTTGAGCGAATTGACCGATTGATTGATGAGGTCACTTGAAATTTACGCGCAAAGCATTTCGGGGGCTTGAGCGATATTCTCAGAATTTTTCGTTACCAGAAAAATGTGTGGATAAAACATGTTATGTCCCCTATGTTTTCCAAAGACGCGATGGACAGGTAAACAAAATGGCAAACTGAGGTACATAATTTACCCAGAAAGCTTTGCGTAAATATATGTGACGTCATCAGGCTCGGCGGTAATTGGTCTTTCGTTTTAGTTATTATTAATTTGACCTTACGCGACGCTCCGCCAACTTATGATAATGATGTCACCTCGGACAAACATTGAGATGAAACATGGCCGCTAGTGTGGATGTTGGTTGAACTGCGCACAATTCTTACCGATATAACGCATTGTTGGGATTCTAAAACTTAGTAAAACTAAAAGCTTTTGTCCACTTTCGACAGCGAAAAATAGGCAGTATAATTTGTGGGTTTAGCTTCGGCAGTTCGGGATGGAGGTGAACAAAACTACCGAGTACCATACCGTATGATACGGTGGTAGTCTGTCGGGATATATCTACTGTCCGAGGGTAACAACCGTTAACAACTGTGTGTAACTATTCTCTTTGGAGTGGAAATGCTCAATGATCATCATCCGACTAAATACTTTGCAGTGTCAAAAAGTAAATAGCAGATAAAAGTAATTTCAAAAGAATCCGTTTGACAAGCTTTGCATTACTCGATCGCCATTTTTCGTTCTTGTCTGTCCGAGGTCGGTTAGGAGAAGGTCACCCGCTGGAGGTGTGTGGGAATTCCAGCAAGCTGATTGGTCCATTCGCTCTTGAAGGGTCAAATGGGTCGATTGGCGAAAAAAAAAACCCCAGGGGGCGGGGATACATCGGAATTCCGATCTTGCTTCCATAACTTGTTGAATTGTATAGTTCATAGTAAAAGTCAACGCTGCATAGTGTTGAAAATGTCTTTGGTTGGCCTCAACAAATGCGGTCAAATTTTACCCAACAAGCAAAGTTATGACGTCAATGCAAGTCGTCTATTGGCAGACAAAATGCTAGATACACGTATCGCGTGCACATTATTCGTGAAGGTGTGTGTCTTATTGGTCTACGCAAGGCCAGAAGTCTCTTTGGGGTTTTCAACTGACTTCTCATCTGTGACTTCATGTCACCCCCAATTTACCAACAGGTAGATGTTCGAATATGCGGCGAAAAGATGACAACCACGGAATGGTGACAGGTTGCTTGGACATTAGTGTATATTTCATCCAAAGTCAATATGTAATCTAATTACTAAAAAATTGACAAAAGCCTTCATGTAAGACTATTTCAAAAGCGTATTGTTTCTTATACGGTTTGATTCATATATTTAAAACACAATAAAAAAATTTGAGTAGTTAATAAAAATATATTTGGGAGCACTGAGTAAAACTATCTTTCAAAGCACTGTAGTCTAAAATACGATCGAAAACAAGTTCCCAATATATTTGGTGATTTTTGGCCCAGGATTGTTAACGAGACTAATTTCAAACTGTCAAAATGGGACATTGGTCTTGCCAACGATATATAAGTTTATGATTTCTTCACGTGAAACTGTCCCAGTAACTGTTAATTCAGAGCTGAATTATTCATTACGTCAGGCAATGTGGTAAAAGTTTACTGACAAAAAATGCTGACTGGAACGAAATGACACCGAATTATTATTACATAAGCGACCGTAATATCGTCATGCCATGCACCCAGATATGTAAACGTAAGAAAAAATCTTCTTTAATAAGAGATTAATAAACGGAAGTATTTATTTCAGTGCTATACTGGCGCCATCAAGTCCTTTCAAGAACACCCAATCAGTGTATCGCTTAGCGTAAAAGACTTTAACGAGCTGACCGGCTTTAACTCTCACGGTATGTAAGGAGTAAGATATTAAAGCCCCAGTCCCATATAGGCCCCGGATAACCCCGGATTAGTCCGTAGCGATCCGGGGTCCGATCCGTTACTTGGCCGGAATGGTCCGGAATGGTCCTTGTATGTCCGGGATGATCCTTGGGCATCCGCCAACGTCCTGGGGGTAGTCCCGGAAGTTTTGGACTGTCAAAAACTTCCGGGATGATCCGTGACGAACATCCGTGGATGAACATCCGTAGTCATCCTGGACAAAACCGGGACACATCCTGGAATCCGCCGGGTAGGTCCGTATCGGTCCTGGAAGGTCCGTGAAGCCGCCTGCATGGTCCTGGACGATCCGAGACAGTCCGGGAAGGAAAAATACATGCCGGATCATCCCATTTGACATACGGACTGTTACGGAATGTTCAGGACCATGCAGGCGGCTTCACGGACCTTCCAGGACCGATACGGATTCTAAATGAATTTCATGTTTTACAGGCCTGGATGGTCCTGGACTCTGCCGGGATGAACCGGGATGATCCGGGCCTGTCCGGGACGGTCCGGGGTCACATCCGGGGTGGTCCTGGACTCTGCCTGGATGATCCTGGACTCTACCTGGATGGTCCGGGATGATCCTGGACTCTGCCTGGAAGGCCCGTTACTCTACCGGGACTATCCGGGCCGGTATGCAACTGAGAGGAAATCTTGCATTTTTTCGTGGTCCGGGACGAAAATCATCCCGGATTAGGTCCCGGCAGTCCGTGATAGATCCGGTGCTTCAGATCCGGGGTGTCCCCATATGGGACTGTAGCTTAAACGGTATAGTCAATTGCCCTGATCCATTGCATAGAGCGTTATTCAGAGAAAACTTTGATATAGCTGTTATAGTTTAAGCTATAGATATCTTCGATTTCACAGAAGTCAAATATAATCGCTGGTTTATACAAAGACAAATCGACTGGTTACAGCCACTGTCAAGTGTCAAGAACCGAGTGCAACAAATAAGACCAATTTGAGGGTAAATCGGAAACCTGAGGTCGTGAACCGATAGGAGAGACGGTAACAAACGAGATTAATCAACTCCATCTGATGTTGGGTCTGTTGAGAGAGAGGGAGAGAGTTTCACTGATATGAACATCCATCATATATACTTGTCAAAGAAAACAACAGTGGCCTAACACTGAGAAACCGAAAGTATCTTGATACATTGGACTTGTTTACATGCAGTTGAAAGGCCATATCTCTGATCACAGGTCGAAATAACAAAACCAGTCTAACCACCGTAGCCTTTCTTTTACTGTAATCAAATGGAACCTAAACAAGGTTACTATTGATATAGCCGAGAAATCTGGCCTCTGCTGAATTTTATTTTTTTTCCATATTCGTCATTGACATTACCAGAAAATACGAAATGTCACAAAAACCCTTGAACTCAAGAGAGGGTTGGGGGGGGGGGGATACCGCAATCCGTTTTCTTTAAGAAACCGTATCTGGAGCCTGTTTTACAAAGAGGGTGTAAAGATACGCATAGGCCTACAACATGGGCCGGTTTCGACCAGAGTGTAAGTTCCTATAGCTTTAACACTGATTTACGTCAGACGTAACTTACACCAGCGTTGTAAAACGGGCCCCAGGATTTTAGCGGCGAGTGTGCCCACGGCACCTTTTCTGAAATAATCGTAAATAATTTCTATTGTGACCTCTCAATGGGTTTTCTTTATTTAGATCCCACACAAAGTAATATTGGTTAATACCATTTTCAGTTTTACCAATTAGGTGAAAATTAGAACTAGTTGGTACCTTTTTGATGGTATTCAATTTTTCATTGTTTGTTAAATTTAATATAGAACTTAAAACAACTTATTGAAAACATAACATTCATAGATGAATGAATATCGAATCCTGTACAGAGGTCTGTCTCATAAGGCTGAAATACCAAAAGCACAATAAAAATATATGAGTTTAAATATTTTGTAGAATTTAAATGACTAGCGTTCCATTCATCAACTAATGGCCTCCCAAGGTAGTGTTCAGCAAAACAAAAAACAAACGATATTGGAACAAAGACAAAAACAAAAGAAAATCCTACATTTCTATTACAAACAACAATATATTTACAGTCTGTATCTACAAGAATGTAACAAAGTCAGACGTATTTGTCTTTTACAATATGGTAATACCTTCCTCATTATTGCAAAAAATTACGTTGATAAAATATAAACACATAAATGACTTTTTGCATTTTAAAGATTCACACATAATATCATATTGAACAATAATATTAACCGCTATGAAATAGTCAAACGAAAATAACAAACGGTGGTGAAATTAAAAAAGAAAACTATACAATGACAGTCTGTACATAACCAAATAGCAGAATAAGAAGCGATAGTATTTAAACTCATTTCAATAGAAGATGTATTTGCTATATGCTGACGGTTATTTCATTATGAGAAATGCTCATGGGCAGGATAATTGGTTTGGGTAAGATTTGATCATTTATTGCTTTCTGTAGGTCACCATCTCCACAGCCTCAATCCCAACAATCCAGTTCCATCCATCTGGACATGTCACCACAGGCGAAACCAGGCGTATCACGTAAACAGAGCATTGATTTCATTGTTTTCCCAATATTTTCTGGCAAATAGTAGTTTTGGTGTTATACACGAAAGTTTTTTGTTCCTCTTTTATTTCCATTCCGGATTAGTCCGTAGCGATCCGGGGTCCGATCCGTTACTTGGCCGGAATGGTCCGGAATGGTCCTTGTATGTCCGGGATGATCCTTGGGCATCCGCCAACGTCCTGGGGGTAGTCCCGGAAGTTTTTGACTGTCAAAAACTTCCGGGATGATCCGTGACGAGCGTTCATCCGTAGTCATCCTGGACAAAACCGGGACACATCCTGGAATCCGCCGGGTAGGTCCGTATCGGTCCTGGAAGGTCCGTGAAGCCGCCTGCATGGTCCTGGACGATCCGAGACAATCCGGGAAGGAAAAATACATGCCGGATCATCCCATTTGACATACGGACTGTTACGGAATGTCAGGACCATGCCGGCGGCTTCACGGACCTTCCAGGACCGATACGGATTCTAAATGAATTTCATGTTTTACAGGCCGGAAACTATCCGGGACTATCCGTAACTCTGCCTGGATGGTCCTGGACTCTGCCGTGATGAACCGGGATGATCCGGGCCTGTCCGGGACGGTCCGGGGTCACATCCGGGGTGGTCCTGGACTCTGCCTGGATGATCCTGGACTCTACCTGGATGGTCCGGGATGATCCTGGACTCTGCCTGGAAGGCCTGTTACTCTACCGGGACTATCCGGGCCGGTATGCAACTGAGAGGAAATCTTGCATTTTTTCGTGGTCCGGGACGAAAATCATCCCGGATTAGGTCCCGGCAGTCCGTGATAGATCCGGTGCTTCAGATCCGGGGTGTCCCCATATGGGACTGTAGCTATAAGGAAAGCTCAGTACAGAATCTCTCACGCAAAGTTCTCATCACGAATTCGATACTTCTAACTTTTGGAGATTGGCGGGCGATGGAATCTCTTGTTGACATCGACTCTATCTGTCTTTTCAATTATCATCTTTGGTCGTTTCGATGTCGGCGTAATGATAATCCCTATCGGCATGAAGATTCATATAAACCTAACAAACAAATAAAATAAAGGTTTATAGGCATTGTGAATTTGGATATATAAATAATTGTCCTAAATTATCACCGGTCGTGGGAGATCAGATTGTAAAAATATAACAAGCTAATACCTATGCATGTACTTGGACCCGTTACATCATTGTTTAATAAGTTCTTACTTTATCTGTATATATACTCTCCCAAAAAAGAAACGCAACATCCAATTTTTTTTTCAAACATGAAGTTTTCCAAAAATGTGCGTGATTGACACATGACAACAGGGTCATGTTATAATGTAAATGTCCGATAATTGAATTTAAGCCCCTGATAGTGGCTGTTGATCACACGTGACTTTCGGGTCAGCCTTTGTGAAACGCTACACGAGGAAGGCGTAGGTAAAAACGTAGGGCAGTTGCACGTGCGAATCACGTCTTATCTTAATGGTTATAAAAGATACACAACCGTTCAATTGAATTCAGTTGTTAAATTGTTTTTGCTACAATATGCCAAGACTAGACAGCTACCCGGAACGTCGTCATTGGTCGTCTCTTGGCCGGCGAATCACAGAATGCAGTCGCTAGACTTTTATAATGTTCACAGACTGTTTCCAGACTGTTGCAACGGCACCAGCAATCCGGTTCAACAGCTGATCGTCAACGTTCTGGCAGACCAAGGATCACATCAGCAGCCCAAGATCGCTACATCCGGTTACTTCACCTGCGAAACCGGACCAAAACAGCAACAGAAACAGCATCAAATATCCCAGGTCTCCGTCGAATATCGGCACAGACAGTCAGAAACCGTCTCCGTCAAAACGGCTTACGCGCCAGACGTCCTTACTTTGGCGTAGTACTGAGACGCCAGCATCAACTTGCAAGGGTCCGATGGTGCAACAGGTTAAGGGACTGGAATCTGCGAAACTGGAGGCCAGTCTGGTTCAGCGATGAATCAAGATTTCAGCTGCAGAGAAGAGATGGTCGTAAACGAGTTTACAGACGCCGGAATGAGAGGTTCGCAAAGAACTGCGTCCTTGAGGTCGACAATTTCGGCGGAGGAAGTGTGATGGTGTGGGGTGCCATATCCTGTGCCCGAAAAACTCAACTGGTGCACATTCCCGGCAACCTTAACGCCGTTCGATACACAGATGAGACTTTGACACCACATGTGCTACCCGTAATGGACCTCCGTCGGGAAATTTTACAGCACGACAACGCTCAATCGCACACAGCTCGTGCTACTGTTGAATTTCTAGCCAACCAGAACGTAACAGTGCTCCCCTGGCCGTCCAAATCACCAGATTTGTACCCAATAAAACATTTGTCGTCATCCAGCGCCCCAAAGTCTGCAAGAACTGCAGCAGGCTCTTGAGCAACAATGGAGGAGAATTCCGCAAAACCGTATTCGTCGATTGATTGTGTCTATGCCGAGACGGGTCAGATATTGATGTTGCAGTGACGTCATCTGAGCGCTATGAACTTTAATGTGATAAAGTTTTACATGTGAATGAACTTTAAAGTCTGAACAACCAGTCTGACAAATTTCAGTGTAATGTGATGCTTATTTCTGTATTAAAAATGATGTTGAAAATTCATATTTTGAAGAACAAAAATTGGATGTTGCGTTTCTTTTTTGGGAGAGTAGGGCCTATATACCAATGGTGGTGATATAAACTTCGTCCCTGATGATCGCAGAATAAAACTCCAAATATAAACTGAGAAATAATTTTTCGGAATAACACTATATGTTAGAGAAGAATTAGGATTATCGCAGCAACTCCACTTTTTCGGACCATACTTCGGAAGTTCATCAGTTCCAGCTATTCGCTGATATATACAAACATTTACAAAATAGGTACTATGTTATCTACATAGATGGACAGAATTGGGACTTAAACAAACTTTAGCCGATTTCTGCATCGGAAATATTTATTCTAATATTCATTTATGTCTTGTCAATTTTCGGTGTGTCTTAAAAAATTAAATTCAAGTGGCATGAGATGGTTTTGGTAAAGCCAGTAACCCGTAGGAACCGAATATTTGTGCTAATAACGGACAAAATTCAAATAACCGGGATGCGAATATTTTGGGTTTCTTGTTGGTTATAAAACTACGTAAACATACATCTGAAAGATTTATACATTTGGCACATGCCACTTTAAAACTGACAAGAATCTTTTGAAAAAACTTACCTGTCGGTCCTCCATCATTTGACTGAGAGTTCGGAGAACGTGGGTCTATCCTCTGGAACCTCCATCCAACATTGGTACATCAACTGGTACCTATAGAACAGTAATAGCTGAACATCTTAATCCTCGGCCCGGATTACCTTTTTTGATTTTGTAGTAACACATTTTCATTCAAAGAAATAATATTTTTTACAACTAAAATTGTATTCATACTTTTCTTACACAAATATCCAGGGTGAATATTTTTTAATTGTTCTGCCATCGGCAAATGTGACTCAAAAGTCTAGCATAATGGCGTATAGATAAAGGGTCCAAAAATATAAAAGGGAAAAAAACGCTTTATGTAGTAATTATTTTGACGGTCCACAACATTTTGAAAAAGTTTGAAAAGCACCAGTTAATTTGGTAAGAAATGAAAAGCAAGTATTTTGTATGGTATACGTACAGGCTATCGTCCGTGCCAGGCGGTTTGGGTAATCTGTAACCGTCCAGTAACATATCGTACAGTTGTTTCGATTCGATGTCACTTAAGGAGTTCCACCAAGTGTTGCCACTTCCCACAATAATACGCCAAATGCCCACCTATACAATGGCATAAGAAAGGATCCGAGGAAATGTCGTAAGAAAATTACGCTAGTTTTTTTCTACAGTTTGTATGATTCAATTCCAGGTTATTGGTATCTTCAATAATCTGTAGTTGAGATCATTTAAAGTGACATGAGCTGCCAAAATTCACACTGATTTCATAATTTCTGATCGTTACAACAGTAAGAGGCTTTGAATGTCATCGAAAAACTAAATTATTGGTGTTGGAATGAGGAAAATCCACACAGTATGTGGCCTGTACCATCCGAAAACGTGTTCAAAAGTAAACACAATATTTCTATTATACGTCTTGAGAAAAATAGCCAATAATTTCAACATTCTGTTTTAACGTCAAAATATCAATATTTTGGCAGGTCATGCCACTTTAACCTCAGATTTACACCAGTATTTGGGCCTTAAGCTTTTATACAAAATGTCCGTTCTTTTGTATCATCTTTACAACAGGTATAGTATGAGCGATATTATAATGGCCGGTCAGTAGATATGTTTTACAGCTAAATGTGTTCACTTGAATAATGAGTCACATTCTGATACCTTAGAATTACATAATCCAGTCTTCAACAAAAGTTTTTTAAAATGGTGACTGAAAATTAAACATATTGCATTCAAGTACAAGTATAAGCCAAAAACATGCATATGGTTCCATCGACTTTACTTACACGTCACTTTGGGGTGTATACGTGTTTCTAAAAAAAGACTCAAGCGCCATCCAGCGGACCGGGACACGTGTCTGAAAAATAATCAACGGTCAATTGAGTTTTTTCATTAGGAATAGGCCTCGTACAGAAATGGTTGCACGTGGGAGTTTTATATTTGGTCTGAGTGGGATTCAAACCTAAATCTTCTGAAAACAGTGAACAAACGAGAAAGCATCTTATCATATTCCCTTGAGCGAATTAACCGATTGATTGATGAGGTCACCAGAAAAATGTGTGGATAAAACATGTCCCCTATGTTTTCCAAAGAGGGTGATGGACAGATAAACAAAATGGCAAACTGAGGTACATAATTTACCCAGAAAGCTTTTCGTAAATATATGTGACGTCAGCAGGCTCGGCGGTAATTGGTCTTTCGTTTCAGTTATTATTAATTTGACCTTACGCGACGCTCCGCCAACTTATGATAATGAGGTCACCTCGGACAAACATTGAAATGAAACATGGCCGCTAGTGTGGATGTTGGTTGAACTGTGCACAATTCTTACCGATATAACGCATTGTTGGGTATTCTAAAACTTAGTAAAACTAAAAGCTTTTGTCCACTTTCGACAGCGAAAAATAGGTAGTATAATTTACGGTGGTTGTCTGTCGGGATATATCGACTGTCCGAGGGTAACAGCCGTTAACAATTGTGTGTAACCATTCTCTTTGGAAAGGAGATGATCAATGATCATCATCCGACTAAAAAGAAAATATCAGATAAAAGTAATTTCAAAAGAATCCGTTTGACACGCTTTGCATTACTCGATCGCCATTTTTCGTTCTTGTCTGTCCGAGGTCGGTTAGGAGGTCACCCGCTGGAGGTGTGTGGGAATTCCAGCAAGCTGATTGGTCCATTCGCCCTTGAAGGGTCAAATGGGTCGATTGGCGAAAAAAAATCCCGGGGGCGGGGATACTCCGAAATCCAATCTTGCTTCCATAACTTGTTGAATTGTATAGTTTATAGTAAAAGTCAACGCTGCATAGTGTTGAAAATGTCTTTGGTTGGCCTCAACAGATGTGGTCAAATTTTACCCAACAAGCAAAGTTATGACGTCAATGCAAGTCGTCTATTGGCAGACAAAATGCTAGACACACGTATCGCGTGCACATTATTCGTGAAGGTGTGTGTCTTATTGGTCTACGCAAGGCCAGAAGTCTCTTTGGGGTTTTCAACTGACTTCTCATTTGGACTACATGTCACCCCCAATTTACCAACAGGTAGATGTTCGAATATGCGGCGAAAAGATGACAACCATGGAATGGTGACATGTTGTTTGGACATTAGTGTATATTTCATCCAAAGTCAGTATGTAATCTAATTACTAAAAAAATGACAAAAGCCTTCATGTAAGACTATTTAACAAGTGTATTGTTTCTTATATAGTTGGATTCATTTATTTAAAACACGATAAAAAATTTGAGTAGTTAATAAAAATATATTTGGGAGCACTGAGTAAAAACCATCTTTCAAAGCACTGTAGTCTAAAATAGGATAATTTTTCTCTGACAAAATGTTCACAAGTTAATGTTAGCCTGTGCACTGTGAAAGACAGTCATAAAAGGTCATATGTTAGTAAAGACGTTTCGTAATCTTCCTCAATCCGTTTAACAAACACGGTGCATTTGCTTGAATCCTGTCCTGTTTGGACACATCCGGTCCAGTTATCTCCCTTTTGTCTCTGTAAGTAATGGCGCTTTTCGCCTATCACGATAAAAACATGCTCTGCTTTTGGGACTATCACATGGAAATCATAGTCCATCTCATGTAATAACTCGCCTGTGAGAGGCTTTACGAGTTGACAGAATCTCCAGCCACTAGAAACCTTTGGAAAACATACCAGGGATAAGTCGTTTCTTTCACAATTGATTAAACTCTGAAACAAACAGTCATAGTTTCGAGAGCCTTTCAGACAACCATATAAGGAAAATAAATAATAACCACTTCTTGGACAAGCTATGGAATACCCTAATTCCTTCTCTACGAAATGAGACGGAAAGGCATAGCGATCAACATCAACAAACGCTCCATTTTCACACTCGTAGTATTGGAGCGTATGTTTGTATTTTGTTCCCGACAAAATCCCAAATGTCAAAGATACTTTGTTTTTCTTGGTATGTATCAATGGATCGGGTAAACCCTTCAAGCAAATAGGTGCGCCATCCAAGTCTTGTGACAGTCCGATACATGGCACTGGCGGGAAGGGACCACAAGATACACCGATGTCACATACCACTCGGGTGCTTAAGAGGCATTCAAGCAATTTTTCTGAATCAGCAGAACCGCCGAACACAGAGAGTATGTATGTTCCTATGGCAGGGAGTTTAACTCGAATAACAATTTTCTCGTTGATTTTTCTCAACAATACGTAGCGCGGTGAAACTTCAACAGATTCGTAAGGGTTATCCTTTAACAGCTTTGCGCCAATTCGAAGACAGGCCGGTACGGTGATTTCCACCTCGGCTTCTCCTGTACCATTAACGTGCAAAACTGACGGAATGTTCTGACACGGGGAGATCCCATATTTGAAAAATGGTGACTTTAGGTTAGGTAACTGCAAAACTTCCTCTTTCGTCAATGGCCTTGTCAACAACTGCCACTTTGACTCGTCTGGAAAATGTTGGTATATGTGGTCACAGGGATCGGTCAGGAAGTAAAATTCATCGGTTTTATACAACACTGTTGACTTCTCGGAGGTGACGTGACGAGCTGCCCACGCACAGTTTACAAATCGCCACTGACCATCAATGGCTACTGCTGCCCACGAGTTCCGGTTAAAATACTGGTCAATTGGCATACCTGGTTTGTAACCGGCTCCCTTAGAGTAGCCTAGAATAATCTCGCACGGAAGCCCAGCAAGCCTAAAAAGCCAAAAAAAAGCAAACAATTGTTGACATCTTCAATTAGAAACAGCTGACTTTAAGATACATACAAGAGAATTGGATTGATTGATGTTTTACGCCCCACTCAAGGTCATTTCACTTATATGGCGGCTTTGCCAGGCTTAGTGGGGGAGAAACCGCTGACCTTCAGCGAGTGCCTGCCAACTCTCCACATACAGCGATCGAGTGAAATATCCATTCAGAAATTTGGCAATTTTATTTTTGGTCTGAGTGGGTATTGAACCCGCTTCTCATCGATGGAAGGCCTGTGTCGGACAAGAAAATTGGACAACTGCTTTATATTTAGTCAAATATTTGGGGATATCAAATATGGACTCTCTAGATTTTGTACAATAAGTTATGGCTTATTTGCATAAGAACGAAAATCAAATGACTAGTTTACCTGCAAAGTTTAGCAAATATTTTATGACACGACTGCTGTGCTAGCCTTTTACCAGATGATTTTCTGCTGTACTTGGAGTTCTTCTGTTCAACAGCAATTACCCATCGAAATATTACCCTAAAAGGAAGAGCGAAAGAGTTCGTAATTTCATTTTTGTTCAGTTTTTCATATTTTCATTCATAAACCTGGTTTTATCAGGTTGTCGTAATTAAAATGGATGATGACCTAGCTTGAAACTGGTGCGTATATGCAACTATATCTAATAAAGCAACAGGCAATGCTATTAGGATTGTGCAGCTCAAAAGTTTAGGCACTGATATTTTTATCAAAAAGCTGCATGCGGCAGTTGTGAAGAACTAGTCAGAGATGCATCGGTGGTATTTAAACCACGTTGGCACCGATTGGCGCATTTAGTAGCCCTGATTAGCGAAAAGATCCGGGGTAATGCGAAATATATATTACAAAATTACAAATGGAACAAACAGGGCATCTGACTGAATGACATAAAATAAATCGGTTATCATTAACTTCAGTTTACAAATTTCACAATTTTGAACTGCTACATTTACAAACAACGAAGACCTGGGGCGAGTGTAGAAAACCGGTTGACCGTGTAAGACAACACTAAGGTAGTTTACTTCTTTGTTTTGATTTATCAAAATTCCTTGATTTTTTGTGTCATCTTAGAAACTGTGATTCTTTAAATGCTTACCTCGCCTTTTCGGTGTCGTTTCTACATCTACATGTCAGTTTCGTGACCAGCTCACTGAGATCTGACCAAAGGTCATTGGATACCTTAAACAATATACAACATAAGCATAAGTCCCTCAGTCCCACGGAACCTTCCATCGATGCAGTGCGGGTTCAAATCCCACTCAGACCAAGTAAAAAAATTGAAAAATTTCTTAGTGGAGTTTTAACTCAGTCCCCGTATATGGAAGAGTTACCAGGTACTCGCCGACAGTAGGGGGTTTCCTCCGGGCAATGGGCCCTGTTTCCTCCGCCACTAAACCTGACACCGCCGCCATATAAGTGAAATAATCTTGAGTGCGGCGTAAAAGATCAATCAATCAACTTAATGCATTATTCTGGAAATAACGAGAAGGCTACCGAGTTCCAGAAAGACATTTTGATGGGGGGCATTATTTCACTCAAGTAGAAGTCTTCCTCCGTAATTTAATATTTTTTTTTTTACATTTATTGGAGGGTGGCATATGCTGCCAAAATGTTGAAATATATGTATTCTTAATTCAAATATTCTGGAAGGTTTAGAATATAAACTCACCGAAATAGCATGTTTGTCCAAACTGCCGAAATCTCCGCACTGAGACAGAATTTCCTTTTTCGACTTCCGGGGTGGTATCACAAGAGGGTTTCTCCCCGATTGGGTCAGCATGCTGTTCTGGTTCGCTTGGACAAAGGTCTGTGAAAGACAAGACGTGTGGGGCTTTTTTTAAATTTTATAAAGCATTATTTGAAATTTACAAAAACGAGACCCTGAAATAAATGAAAACAATAACACACAAACTACTTTAGCGAGATAAAAAAAGGTTATAATGATGTCAAGCTTGATTTTTACTATATACGCTTGTTAATTAAAAATACATCAGCGCATGAAATTATAATATAAACCAAAAGAAATGTAACTCCGAAAATTGAATTCAGAGTTGAAAATTGGTGGCAAGTACCACCATTAAATGATGATACCGGTTAATGGTGATGAATTGAGATCCCCACCATTTTCCACTATCACTATAATATGATGATGACCGTCACCATATTATGGTGATGGACTTGGTCATCACCATTTCTGAACACCAAATTTTGGTGATGACCAGCCATATTCGCCAATATATAGTGATGGAATTTTTCGTCACCATTTCTTACCACCAAACTTTGGTGACGAACGGGCTATATCACCAATATTTGGTGATGGTCCATCGCCTTATTTCTGGCTGTGTAAAATAGCGGCAAATCATGAATACACTTCATTTAGATATAAAGAATCTACCTTTTGCAGAAGGGGGTTTTGTTTGTTTTCATGTTCGACCATTTCTATAACGCAAATCTGTTGAGGTGTACTGCTGTTGACACCGTCCTCTGATATCTCTGAAAAGACATCGGCTGTATTTGAGACTGTCAGAGATTGGAATGATTCTATCAAATTTCGCACAGGCATGGTATCATCTGCTGTTTCTGTATCGGGTTTATGTTGGACATCTACACATCCTGTAGGTGAAGTTTTCACATCATACCTTCCGTAAAGCTCGCCTTCCTGAAAATAAACATTCCTAATAACCGTAAGATATTGTATGCCTCAGTAATATTTTTATATAATTAGAACCTACACTGAACTACAACTGATCGTGAGCTTTTCGTGCCAATTATATTGATCGATTGATGTTTTACCCCGCACGGCGGCGTTGTCAGATTTAGTGAGGGAGGAAACCGGGATCATTGCCCGATCTTCGGCGAGTACCTGGCAACTCTTCCACATACGGCTATCGAGTGAAGAGTGAATTTTTTAAATTTTCATTTGGTCTGAGTGGGATTTTAACCGGTGCCCGTGCCAAGGATAACTAACAAAATCAATTTGGAGCTTTTCAGATTAAAACTTGTTAGTATCTAATACTGCGGTGAAAGAGGGTGGACACACTAGTTTTTAATAAGCATCGGAGCCCATAAAATGAACTCCCGACTGTTTGACTATGTGTCGGTCATTATCACACATCTTCTGGTTGCTACGGGGCCTCCGTGGCTCAGTAGGTAGAGCGTTGGACGCTCAATCCGAACAGCCTTCCACCAATGGGTCGCGGGATCGAATCCCACTCAGTCCAAAATTGGAAAATTTTCTGACTGGGTTTTCACTCGAACGACCTATGTGGGATGGTTGCCAGTTACCAACGGAAGGTCGTGGGTTTCCTCCGGGCATTAAGCCCGGTTTCCTCCCACAATAAAACTGGCAACGCCGCCATATAAGTGAAATAATCTTGAGCGCGGCGTAAAACACCAAACAATCAATCAATCAATCTGGTTGCTACCTTTACAGATATGATTTATTCCAACGTCAATCTTTCAGTTTTTTAACCGCTAAATTTCTCTTGAGTCAAAGTCAAAATTTTGACAGCTCAAGTCAATTTAAACGCATCATTTCAAGGAATGGATCTTCAGAATATTTTTGTTCATTCTTCTTGGAATCAAATTTAAAAATAATCGCTTTCTGATCAAATTTATCCTATATGCTAAAAACAAAGAATGAAAGTATTTCTTGTATAATTTTAACGATACTTGAAATTAGCCATTGTGAAAATCTAAATTTGGCGAAAGGAGTCAATTATTAAAACTACGTGGGTTGGATAGAAAGATAAGACACCCGGTATTTAGCGCTGGCGATAGGTGCCTTCACCTGGTTCGGACATCGATCCAAGTTCGGACATCAATAAAATCGGTAAGAAGTATTTCTTCCATTTTTTCGACGAAAGTGTAATCCCCAAAACAACGTGAATGCCGTTCAAACTAACCTTGAAAACTTCCGGTGAATAGATTAATGGATTCCATGTTGTTCTCTTCTTGGTAGACAAAACTTGGGTTAACCTTTGAACTTTCTGTTTGATACTTGAACGTGAAAAGAAGGAATATGTGGAAAACTTCGTAATTGTTTGTTTCTCGGGAGTTCTAAACAAAGTTAGTCCGCTGTCCATGGTGACTTCTAATTCTTCAGTCTGTCCGGTTTGACTTGCTGTAGGCTATTAAAATAATTCGACTTTCATAAGACAATCAGTGACTTCTATTCTGTGTGTTTTAATTAGTACTGGCCCTAAGCTCTCGGGTATCTGGATTTAAAAGCCTGTCACCTCAGGGGCAGTGGTTCGCCCAGCTGGGTGTTTGTTTCCTACCTGTCTTGTCCTGTCATTCAGATGGTTAGTGGGGAAGAAAAAAAAATCTGACGTTAATGGACTGTATACAAAAGATCTTCATGGGATACCACTATCAGTGGAAAATGTGGTTAACGGTGTATGGGGCGCTGTATTTACATGCATAAAGGAAGCGCAAGAAAACAATATGCCCCTGTTGTGCAAAGGTGGGATTTGTCTTCCACCCAATATGTTTCTCCTAAGACGTATCAACCCCCGTATAGACCCTCTAAGAATCAAATATTAACCCCCCTGGACAGAGCCTCTCGGTTTCAAGGTCAAGGACGGTTCAGGTTTTAATTCCTTAAACAGCATTATATTAGTCAAAGCATTTGTTTAAACAAGTAAATCCCACCTAAACATTACATGTCTAAAACACACAGATACATGGAAAATCTTCTTGACAAAAATAACCATGGGGTTCAATTGTATTAAAAAGACCTTTATACCATACCCAATCATAGTTGTGGTAATAAAATAAAACACCTTCAAACATATCTGATATAATTTATTCACTTACAGCCCACTTTTATCCATTGGAATCCCAGTTCCAGTCCCAAATCCACTGATACAATCCGTCTTCAAAATTGCACCCGTTGGTTTGATTCTTGTTAATATATATATATCTCATTTATTTTTAATTCATTTTTTAGTTTATTGAATTAAATTGAAACCTCCGAAAGGCGTCCAAAATTTTAATGCTTTTCGTACATTGTTAATAAACACATCTGTCTATATGTGTATTCTATTCCTATAGTCAGCGTCAGAGTCGTTTACACAAATAGATATGTTCGCTGGCCCTCTATTTTTCCGTCCTAAAACAAGATACATATTAATCAATATAATGTGCGGAATGATTTATTACTTATCGATAGATAAAGACAAGATATCCTTATTTTGCCTATAAGACATGTAAAAGTAGGCTACATGTATGAAAACGAAACTAAGCCCTATTTTACATCTATCGTCGCGACAACAGCTGATTGATTGATTGATGTTTAACGCTGCACTCAAGATTATTTCACTAATTTTGCAGCGTTGTCAGCTATAGAGTCGGATGAAAGCGGGTTCGTTACCCGGAGGAAACCCCCGACATTCGATACACGGCAATCGAGAGAAAAATCCACTCCGACATTTCAATTTTTTTTTTCTCCGCTGCATCGATGGACGGCCGGTGTGGGACGGACGGAGTACCACTTTAACCAAGTGAGCCACCGAGGCCCCTCGATAAAACTGAAATAATGTTGAAAATGATATTGAATCTTCTGTCCCTCATTCGTTTCGTGTGTCTTACTAGCAATGCGGCAAGGGGGCTTCCGTTAAATATGTCAAAAATTATCAAAATTCGTATTTTTCTCATAATTTCCGAGTGTCAAAAATAACAAGGGTTTAAAGTTCATCAAAACAATTGACGTTACTGTTATCTAAATAAGGGGACGAACTTTGCAAGGATCACTTCAATGTACCTTCTGGAGACTGGTACCAGAAATGTTTGTTGTTAAAGAAAATGTCTAAAATAACGAACATTTTTCCAGATCATGTCACTTCTAAAAACAGATTAGTATAGCATCATTTTATTTTTATTCATGAAAGATAGAAAAACAACACTCATCGTCCACTTCATAAGTATACAAACGACACCATTTCCAAATATTTTATAGATACATTCGCATGTACCCATGCACGGAACTTTGTATCGAGATGGGGCCCTCAGTGGCTCAGTCGGTTATAGTGATTGTCCCTCAGCCCAACAAGGCTTTCCATCGATGCGGTGTGGGTTAGAATCCCACTTAAACCTGTTAAATTACAGATTTTTCGCCCTATGTGGAAGAGTTGCCAGGTACTCACAGAGGGTTCAGGGTTTCCGTCGGGCAAAGAACCCGGTTTCCTCTCCCACTGAACCTGGAAACGCCGCCGTATAAGGGAAATAATCTAGAGGGCGGCGGAAAACATCAATCAGTTGTATCGAGTTCAGTAAGTTAGGGTCTTTTTAGAAAGTGAGTATAACAGCATTTTCATTATTTATGGGATTACACTTTCTTGAAAAAGTGCAGAAATTCTTCTACCAATGTTGGTTGCCGCCCGAAACGGGAATCAAACCCGGGGCGTATAGAGATGCCGCTAATTGATATTACCTTACTTTGTACACGTTATGGGTAAATTAAAACGCATGTCAGGTCATACTTAATCCGCCCTTACTGGAATTTCATCAAAACAAAGCAATCAGTGGAACGTTTGGATAAGTCTGAAGGGGGTCTAGTCTACCGCGATATACGGGTATGATATTTGTGGTTCTTCTGATATTTTTTGTAATGCAGAATGACGCCATGGGATCCCCACAAGCTTGTTTAAACTAACCAGTTCCTGTACTGACAGATAGAATACCGTTTAAGGAATTAAAACCTGAACCACCCTTGACTTTGATACCAAGAGGGTCTTCCCGGGAGGTTAATTCGTCTTAGGAGAAACATATTGGATAGAAGACAGATCCCACCTTTGCACAACAGGGGCATATTGTTTTCTTGCTCTTCCTCAAGGCATGTAAATACAGCGCCCCATACACCATTAATAAGATTATCCACTCTCCTTTGAAGGTATGCTGTGTACACAGCCCATTATCCCCACTTCCCGCCTCCGCCGGCTTAGATTGATTGGACAAGACAAACAACTATTTGTGTAAAACCACCCGCTAATAGAAAGCGTTCCCCTGTGGGGGTGGGGGGGGGGGGGAGGGATAAAATCAAGACTAGTACAAATTAAAAAAAATACACCGGAGAACTCACAAAATATTTAAGGTTAGTGGATTAACTTTAAAGTCTAGGAGTATTTGCAAGAGAGGGTATTTTTTGGTTAATAAGATTTTTGTGTTGCATTCTATGCGTACCGAATTATTGGATTGATCTGGAGCACCAATGGTTTCAATTGCATAGCGGTCTTGTCAGGCTTACAGATGAGTCCAGGATCTTTGCCAGGTCGAACTCATGTTACCTTGCAACCAGTCCATCCTGAGAAGGGATTTCTTACATTTTATTTTTGGGATTGAGTGAGATTCGAGTATGTGTCTGTAAGAGAAACTATCGCCTTTACCAAACGAAATCCAGTATTCTCTTTATTTTGGGATTACACTTTCTTGAAACTATGGCAGAAATTAGTCTACCCAGTTTTGGGTGTGGCCCGGAACGGGAATCGAACCGGGTCCCAGAGTATGGCACCTATCGCCAGCACTAAATGTCGGCTGCTTTATCCATTCAGCCAACCGGCCTCCTTCGGTAGAGGAATTTCTGCCATAGTTTCAAGAAAGTGTAATTCCAAAATAACGAGAATGCTGTTATACTCACTTTCTAAAAGACACTAACTAATTAAACGAAATCCAGACTAAAGAAATCAAAACGGTCTTGTCTTTTTCACCATTTAGGCCTTTTCGCACGTTAAACCACTAACTGCTTATCTGCTTATCGCGGTGAAAGAGGGTGGACACACTAGTTTTTAATAAGCATCGGAGCCCATAAAATGAACTCCCGACTGTTTGACTATGTGTCGGTCATTATCACACATCTTCTGGTTGCTACGGGGCCTCCGTGGCTCAGTAGGTAGAGCGTTGGACGCTCAATCCGAACAGCCTTCCACCAATGGGTCGCGGGATCGAATCCCACTCAGTCCAAAATTGGAAAATTTTCTGACTGGGTTTTCACTCGAACGACCTATGTGGGATGGTTGCCAGTTACCAACGGAAGGTCGTGGGTTTCCTCCGGGCATTAAGCCCGGTTTCCTCCCACAATAAAACTGGCAACGCCGCCATATAAGTGAAATAATCTTGAGCGCGGCGTAAAACACCAAACAATCAATCAATCAATCTGGTTGCTACCTTTACAGATATGATTTATTCCAACGTCAATCTTTCAGTTTTTTAACCGCTAAATTTCTCTTGAGTCAAAGTCAAAATTTTGACAGCTCAAGTCAATTTAAACGCATCATTTCAAGGAATGGATCTTCAGAATATTTTTGTTCATTCTTCTTGGAATCAAATTTAAAAATAATCGCTTTCTGATCAAATTTATCCTATATGCTAAAAACAAAGAATGAAAGTATTTCTTGTATAATTTTAACGATACTTGAAATTAGCCATTGTGAAAATCTAAATTTGGCGAAAGGAGTCAATTATTAAAACTACGTGGGTTGGATAGAAAGATAAGACACCCGGTATTTAGCGCTGGCGATAGGTGCCTTCACCTGGTTCGGACATCGATCCAAGTTCGGACATCAATAAAATCGGTAAGAAGTATTTCTTCCATTTTTTCGACGAAAGTGTAATCCCCAAAACAACGTGAATGCCGTTCAAACTAACCTTGAAAACTTCCGGTGAATAGATTAATGGATTCCATGTTGTTCTCTTCTTGGTAGACAAAACTTGGGTTAACCTTTGAACTTTCTGTTTGATACTTGAACGTGAAAAGAAGGAATATGTGGAAAACTTCGTAATTGTTTGTTTCTCGGGAGTTCTAAACAAAGTTAGTCCGCTGTCCATGGTGACTTCTAATTCTTCAGTCTGTCCGGTTTGACTTGCTGTAGGCTATTAAAATAATTCGACTTTCATAAGACAATCAGTGACTTCTATTCTGTGTGTTTTAATTAGTACTGGCCCTAAGCTCTCGGGTATCTGGATTTAAAAGCCTGTCACCTCAGGGGCAGTGGTTCGCCCAGCTGGGTGTTTGTTTCCTACCTGTCTTGTCCTGTCATTCAGATGGTTAGTGGGGAAGAAAAAAAAATCTGACGTTAATGGACTGTATACAAAAGATCTTCATGGGATACCACTATCAGTGGAAAATGTGGTTAACGGTGTATGGGGCGCTGTATTTACATGCATAAAGGAAGCGCAAGAAAACAATATGCCCCTGTTGTGCAAAGGTGGGATTTGTCTTCCACCCAATATGTTTCTCCTAAGACGTATCAACCCCCGTATAGACCCTCTAAGAATCAAATATTAACCCCCCTGGACAGAGCCTCTCGGTTTCAAGGTCAAGGACGGTTCAGGTTTTAATTCCTTAAACAGCATTATATTAGTCAAAGCATTTGTTTAAACAAGTAAATCCCACCTAAACATTACATGTCTAAAACACACAGATACATGGAAAATCTTCTTGACAAAAATAACCATGGGGTTCAATTGTATTAAAAAGACCTTTATACCATACCCAATCATAGTTGTGGTAATAAAATAAAACACCTTCAAACATATCTGATATAATTTATTCACTTACAGCCCACTTTTATCCATTGGAATCCCAGTTCCAGTCCCAAATCCACTGATACAATCCGTCTTCAAAATTGCACCCGTTGGTTTGATTCTTGTTAATATATATATATCTCATTTATTTTTAATTCATTTTTTAGTTTATTGAATTAAATTGAAACCTCCGAAAGGCGTCCAAAATTTTAATGCTTTTCGTACATTGTTAATAAACACATCTGTCTATATGTGTATTCTATTCCTATAGTCAGCGTCAGAGTCGTTTACACAAATAGATATGTTCGCTGGCCCTCTATTTTTCCGTCCTAAAACAAGATACATATTAATCAATATAATGTGCGGAATGATTTATTACTTATCGATAGATAAAGACAAGATATCCTTATTTTGCCTATAAGACATGTAAAAGTAGGCTACATGTATGAAAACGAAACTAAGCCCTATTTTACATCTATCGTCGCGACAACAGCTGATTGATTGATTGATGTTTAACGCTGCACTCAAGATTATTTCACTAATTTTGCAGCGTTGTCAGCTATAGAGTCGGATGAAAGCGGGTTCGTTACCCGGAGGAAACCCCCGACATTCGATACACGGCAATCGAGAGAAAAATCCACTCCGACATTTCAATTTTTTTTTTCTCCGCTGCATCGATGGACGGCCGGTGTGGGACGGACGGAGTACCACTTTAACCAAGTGAGCCACCGAGGCCCCTCGATAAAACTGAAATAATGTTGAAAATGATATTGAATCTTCTGTCCCTCATTCGTTTCGTGTGTCTTACTAGCAATGCGGCAAGGGGGCTTCCGTTAAATATGTCAAAAATTATCAAAATTCGTATTTTTCTCATAATTTCCGAGTGTCAAAAATAACAAGGGTTTAAAGTTCATCAAAACAATTGACGTTACTGTTATCTAAATAAGGGGACGAACTTTGCAAGGATCACTTCAATGTACCTTCTGGAGACTGGTACCAGAAATGTTTGTTGTTAAAGAAAATGTCTAAAATAACGAACATTTTTCCAGATCATGTCACTTCTAAAAACAGATTAGTATAGCATCATTTTATTTTTATTCATGAAAGATAGAAAAACAACACTCATCGTCCACTTCATAAGTATACAAACGACACCATTTCCAAATATTTTATAGATACATTCGCATGTACCCATGCACGGAACTTTGTATCGAGATGGGGCCCTCAGTGGCTCAGTCGGTTATAGTGATTGTCCCTCAGCCCAACAAGGCTTTCCATCGATGCGGTGTGGGTTAGAATCCCACTTAAACCTGTTAAATTACAGATTTTTCGCCCTATGTGGAAGAGTTGCCAGGTACTCACAGAGGGTTCAGGGTTTCCGTCGGGCAAAGAACCCGGTTTCCTCTCCCACTGAACCTGGAAACGCCGCCGTATAAGGGAAATAATCTAGAGGGCGGCGGAAAACATCAATCAGTTGTATCGAGTTCAGTAAGTTAGGGTCTTTTTAGAAAGTGAGTATAACAGCATTTTCATTATTTATGGGATTACACTTTCTTGAAAAAGTGCAGAAATTCTTCTACCAATGTTGGTTGCCGCCCGAAACGGGAATCAAACCCGGGGCGTATAGAGATGCCGCTAATTGATATTACCTTACTTTGTACACGTTATGGGTAAATTAAAACGCATGTCAGGTCATACTTAATCCGCCCTTACTGGAATTTCATCAAAACAAAGCAATCAGTGGAACGTTTGGATAAGTCTGAAGGGGGTCTAGTCTACCGCGATATACGGGTATGATATTTGTGGTTCTTCTGATATTTTTTGTAATGCAGAATGACGCCATGGGATCCCCACAAGCTTGTTTAAACTAACCAGTTCCTGTACTGACAGATAGAATACCGTTTAAGGAATTAAAACCTGAACCACCCTTGACTTTGATACCAAGAGGGTCTTCCCGGGAGGTTAATTCGTCTTAGGAGAAACATATTGGATAGAAGACAGATCCCACCTTTGCACAACAGGGGCATATTGTTTTCTTGCTCTTCCTCAAGGCATGTAAATACAGCGCCCCATACACCATTAATAAGATTATCCACTCTCCTTTGAAGGTATGCTGTGTACACAGCCCATTATCCCCACTTCCCGCCTCCGCCGGCTTAGATTGATTGGACAAGACAAACAACTATTTGTGTAAAACCACCCGCTAATAGAAAGCGTTCCCCTGTGGGGGTGGGGGGGGGGGAGGGATAAAATCAAGACTAGTACAAATTAAAAAAAATACACCGGAGAACTCACAAAATATTTAAGGTTAGTGGATTAACTTTAAAGTCTAGGAGTATTTGCAAGAGAGGGTATTTTTTGGTTAATAAGATTTTTGTGTTGCATTCTATGCGTACCGAATTATTGGATTGATCTGGAGCACCAATGGTTTCAATTGCATAGCGGTCTTGTCAGGCTTACAGATGAGTCCAGGATCTTTGCCAGGTCGAACTCATGTTACCTTGCAACCAGTCCATCCTGAGAAGGGATTTCTTACATTTTATTTTTGGGATTGAGTGAGATTCGAGTATGTGTCTGTAAGAGAAACTATCGCCTTTACCAAACGAAATCCAGTATTCTCTTTATTTTGGGATTACACTTTCTTGAAACTATGGCAGAAATTAGTCTACCCAGTTTTGGGTGTGGCCCGGAACGGGAATCGAACCGGGTCCCAGAGTATGGCACCTATCGCCAGCACTAAATGTCGGCTGCTTTATCCATTCAGCCAACCGGCCTCCTTCGGTAGAGGAATTTCTGCCATAGTTTCAAGAAAGTGTAATTCCAAAATAACGAGAATGCTGTTATACTCACTTTCTAAAAGACACTAACTAATTAAACGAAATCCAGACTAAAGAAATCAAAACGGTCTTGTCTTTTTCACCATTTAGGCCTTTTCGCACGTTAAACCACTAACTGCTTATCGCATGAATACAAATAAGTATCATTTATTAGATTTCTAAAAAAAAATAGCTTGAAATGCTTTTTGCTTCTAGATTTCGCCAACATCGTCGGATTGTTTTAAGCTTGTGCTGATTTCAACAAACGTGAAAACTTTCAGTATTTTATCACTCTTCCTACCATAGATGTTAATCGTTCTAAACTCTGAGGCAGAACCCGGAGACCATTCTACTCGTGCACTCGGTGAATGCAAAGTCGTGGGAATCTCGTATATATGACAGGATTCACGATTACCAAGTCCCAGTGGAAGCTCAGACGTGTCCACCAGGCACAAGGCATGTTCCCCCGACGATCCACTTAAAGTGCAATAATCTCAGCCTGGGGAAAACCATAACGCAAACCAAGCGCAAAAACTATCGTATTCGACATAGTTAATACAGTAATTTCACATTCAGTCATAATGTGTCCCTTTATTTCAATGCTTAAGTTGAAGACGTCAGACTACTAATTATTCAATCTCGTGCTTTATATTAATTCGATTCACACAATTTTATAAACCAGTCCTGTCATTACCAACTCAAGTTCGAGAAGTGTCTGTCATTACAGCTCATTACAGCTCGTTATATTTATACTGCATTGGAAACACGTAAGTCAGCACTACAGGCCTCAGTGTAGTTCCACTGGTACGAATTTGTCCGTTTTTCTTTTGCCAATGTATGTGGATACGTCGTAGCTTAGTTTTCACTACTGTTAGAATTGATATATATATGTATATATATATTGTTTGTGAGTATCCGCCATGAAATGTTCATATTATCTGTATATGACAAAGGAGCAGGTTAATGCTCACGTCAATAAATAAATCTATCTATCTATCTTTTTTTTTTTTTTTTTTTTTTTTTTTTTTTACGCCACAACAATCTAGGTTGTAGGAGATAGTTAAAACTAACTGGCAGAATATCCGCTCACTAGAATTCAACAAGACTTGCTCATTGTTATATGACTAAAACGTCAAAACCGGCAGATAGATAACAGACAGCTTACATTGTGATAAAAATACAACAGACGATCACATTAAAATCGGCTAAAAGAAAACCTGACCCGTAGGGAATTATTTACAAGAGCAGCAAACACTTCGTTCCTGCACCACATGGTTTCAAATTCCAACAACTTGTGTCGGTACCTTGCTTGTTCAAATTGACATAAAATCAGATGGGACATATCGCGAGTGAAAAATCTCGAAAAAGCATCTTGGTGATCCAATCCAGGACCTTTTGCTGTAACGTAGCATCGGTGCCGCCACCAACAGCCAACAGCTGTTGAACAAACCGCCTGAAGTACCGTTTTACACCTGACGTTGGTGGTTAGGCCTTCGCCGAAAAGGACAAACTTAGCAGAAAGTTTAACCGATCTACCCAAATAACGATTAGCCAATTCCTCCATTTTCTTCCATATAGGTTTAACAGCGTCACAGTTGAAGAATAAGTGCAGAATGGTCTCACTACCAGAGCTGCACATAGGGCACACATCAGAAGTCACTACTTTAGCTCGGAGAAGATTGACTCCAACCCAAAGTTGCCTATGAAGTAGCAACCAGTGAACACTTTTGTCCCTGTTCACACTTACCGACTTGAACAAACACGTAAACACAGAATCCCATGAAAGGGGTACCACGCAATCCTGCTCCCATTTAGCAAAAGACGCTGGTATTGCTTCGTGAGTATCACGCAACCATTCGTACCATGTACGTGAAGAAATGCCATCCAGAGCCTGTCCGGAAACAAAATATATACAACCTTTGGAGCCTGAAGGTAGCTCTAACCACGACTTTTTTATGGCCTTTCTAATGCGATTTAGTAGCCTACAACATGGAACAGATAACTCTTCGTCGAAAGATTTCCAGATCTTGGTAGATTCGTCAATAATATCGGATATGTACATCAGACCCTTAGCACCCAGAGATCCAGGTAAGAATGGTCGTCCTCTTCCGTCTGTGATCAGAGGATTATTGAATAACGGCTGCTGCAAGACGTCCTGCCAGCCAGACGGCCGCCTAGTAGTTCTCTCGAAAGTAACTAATCTTTTAATAACTGCAAAGTACCAGCCTGGTAAGCGGCGAGCAACGTCTGGTAACTCACACCAGGAAAAAACGTGAGGCAGGGCAAAAGGGGAAAGCCGTTTGTTAATCAACGCTCGACCGACCATGGCCCACCGATCTCTACTTCTGACCATCTTACCGAAAAAGTTAAGTTTTAAGGAAAGGAGCTTCTCAGCTGGATCAACCAAGCCGATCCCACCCTCCCTTTTGGACAAACAACACGTCTCCCAGGACACTAAGGGTTTCTTACCAGACCACAAAAACTGCGTCGCGACGCTCTTCAGCTTTTTAGAATGCTCGGAGGGCATCTCGAAAATTGTGCCAACATACCACAGCTTAGACATGGCCAACAAGTTCAGAATCATTACACGCCCGATCAGACTAAGGGATCGTTTGGACCAGCCTTGAAGGGAAGCTGTGACCTTTGAAAGTCTTTCGTCCCAGTCATGGACAGATGTGTCGCCCGGTCCCTGGTGTACCCCTAATATTTTTGTAGGCTGTGATCCCCATTTTAACCCAAGGGGCTTGTCTTGTCTGTATTTCCACGATCCTAGAAATACGCCTTTTGACTTTTCTTTGTTAATCTTTGCTCCTGATGCTTTTTCATATGTCCTCAAGAGAGGATCTACACACGCAAAATCAGCATCAGTGCCAGGAAATAAGGACGTATCATCCGCAAATTGAGATATCTTAACGGGTTCGTCCACCGAAGGAAGGCGGACCCCTTGAAAGTCGGAATGTCTCACCATCGCTCCGAAAACCTCTGCAACCAAAACATAGAGCAAGGGTGATAGAGGGCAGCCCTGTCGCACGCCTCTTTCTAAGTAGACTGGGTCGCTAAGAGAGCCATTAATCAAAATCCTACTGACAGGGAAATTGTAAATGACCTCTATCCATCTTCGAAAACCAGGACCAAAGCCCATTCGCTCAAGCACACCTAACAGAAAACCCCACTCTACTCTGTCGAATGCTTTTTCATTGTCCAGACTAATAATGGCAGCCTCCAGATTTTCACTTTCGACGAACTCAACAAGATCCCGAACCAGTAAGCTGTTCGAGATAATGGATCGTCCAGGCACGGAGCATGTCTGGTCGGAACTAACAACAGAGGACATTACCATTCCCAGTCTCCTAGTTAAGGCTTTAGTAATAATCTTATAATCTGCACATAGCAGAGAAATAGGCCGCCAGTTCCTAAGGTCAGATTTAAGCCCGCGCTTGTGTATAAGACGCACCACAGCCTGCTCCATAGAATCTGTCAAACAACTACTTTCGAAAGCTTCATTAGCTACCTCTAATAGAACAGGACCCAGAATATCCCAAAAAGTAAGGTAAAACTCTACTGGGAGCCCGTCGATACCAGGGGACTTACCCAGAGCTAATGATTTAGCGGAGGACAACAAATCTTCCACCGTGAAAGGAGCATCGCACAGGTCTACCTCAGATTGACAGAGAACCTTAGACAAGTTTTGCAAACATTGTTTCATACAACCCCCGTCAACACCCTCTGAAGAAAACAACTGCTGGTAGAAATCCCTGGCTGTCTCAAGCATCCCTTTCATAGACTTTTCAGAATCCCCGGATTCTGTTAGCAGTTCCCGGACCAACCTTTCTGTACCACGAGCCTTTTCGAGGGAACAGAAGTATTTAGTGGGCCTCTCTCCGAAGACATCAGCTTTTACACGAGCCCGCACTCCCGCTGCTACGAAGGCTTTTTGATCATAAGCCTTCAACTTTTGTCGAAGACTTTCAAGCAGATTAGTGAGATTAGACTCACCCCCAGCAACACGTTTGGACACTGAAGCAAAAGATTTCTCAAGTTTACGTTTTGCAGCCCGTTTGCGACGTGCTGCTGCCTTACCAAAATTGATAGAAATGTTTTTAACTTCTGATTTACCAGCCTCCCAAAATTCAGCTATAGTATCGAAGGAATATCTTGTTCCCCTCCACTCGCTCAAACAGTGTCGAATCGTATCGCAAAACCGCTCATTCTGAAGCAACGAGACATTAAGTTTCCAAAACCCAGTACCTTTTTGAAGCCAACTTCCTGAATCGAGGGAGACTTCCGTCAAAGCGTGATCAGAAAGCGCATATGGTACATGGTTAACATTGGTCAAATATCCCTTAAGGCTTTTGCTGCAATAAAGTCTGTCAAGACGTGACGCAGTGGCCCCTGAGGGCGAAACCCAAGTGTATGCTCTTTCATCTGGGTGAATAAAACGAAAAGTATCTATGAGATCATATTCAGTTATTAACTCCGAAAGGGCACTCACCGAAGAATCACGAGAACGAGATTCAGACCTTCGATCTAAGCATGCATCTAGAACACAGTTAAAGTCTCCTCCAAGAATGATATCATTCTCACACCCTTCGAGTTGGGAACTAACTGTGTGGAAGAAACGTCGTCTATCTGGTATATATGTCGGGCCATGAACGTTAAACAAAGTAAAGTTATTTCCAGAAAACTCCACATCAACTCTTTGCCAATGACCGTCATCATCCTTACAAGTTGACAAAATAGACCCCAAAGCAAAAAAGGATGCCAATAGAAGAATGGCTGTTCCTCCCCTATGGCTAGAACAAGACGACACAAAGACTCGGCCATTTGTAACTTTCTCTAATTTACGCACCTCTTCTGCTTTAGTGAAGTGCGTTTCCTGCAAAAACGCTATGTCGGCTTTCATAGACTTGAGTTTTTCTGCGAGCGAAAACTGCTTCCAGTCTGTCATAAGGCCTTCAACATTTAATGTAATAATCTTTAAAGCCATTACTTATTTAACATGTTCTTTTGCTCTTCTTTTTCAGAGCTGCTTTCCGTTTAGCAAATGCTTCCTCGGAGATAACAATAACAGGTCGCTGTTTCCGGACTTTCTCAATTTTACTGTCACGTCGCATTGTGCGATAATGAACGCCTAATGACGTAGTGACTGGAACCAAAACTTCACCCTTGCCATTAGTGTACGCTGGTACCGATTCGTCTGGAGGATCGCCAGACACAGAGTCTCCCATATCAGACATCGAGTCGTCACACCCTGAGGTCCCAGACAAAGGTTCTACGTCAACTTTCTCCAGAGGCACCATGGCAATAGCTGCATCTAGTGATGGAGAAGTCCAGAGACTTGCTTGGCTAGAACCAGCAACACCTGGAAATGAATCGCTCCATAGAGCCTGAGTAGAAACTTGCGAGGCCAAAATAGGTTTATCATTGTCTAACTGGAGGTGTTGTTTTGTTCCACTAACTACTGGTTGACTTCCCTCACTTAATACGTTTGAGATACATTCCCCTTCCTGCCTTATCGAACAATCTATAACTCCGTCCACACTACAACTAGCGGAGGGCGGGTTTGCAATGACTACCCCAGAAGGTTCACTCCACAATTCTTGTGTAGAAAGCTGAGAATTATCTTCATGTAATGTATGAACTGTTTCAGAGTGTTGCATGTGTTTACTTGTGTCGGTAGGTAAAGTCTCAGACACTACTGTTTCGTCCACTTCAGTATTAATTCCTGTTTCGTCCACTTCAGTATTAATTCCTGTTTCGTCTAAGTTCCTACTAACTTTATTTTCTGTTTCAGAATCTGTTTCTACTTTTCGTTTTTCACCCTTAGTTTTCCCTTCAACTGTCGTGTTTTCTAGCCGAACCTGGTCATCACCCAAAGTTCTACCTGCATCCCACCAAAAATCATTTGTCTCTCCCCCACTCTCACTATTCGGTTTTGTTATTCCATTTACAGTATGACTAGCTTGGACATTAGAAAAATGAACAATGCTAACATTAGAATTGTCAAGAACATCAGCTTGAGGGGGCAAATCCTCAGAGCCATCAGAGTCAACCACCTCGTCCTTTTCGCGGTCTAACTGAGGACATCCACTCTGTAAATGCCCACTCTGTTTGCACAAGAAACACTTATCTTTCAAGGGACAATCCTTTTTAAAATGGCCGGTGCGATTGCACAAATGACATGGGCGAATCTGACCGCGGTACCATACAGGCAATCGGAACATGAGATCTACCCAAACACTTTCAGGGATCGTATTAACAACTCTCGATATCCAAACTCTACGAATTCCATTTTCCAGACTTCTATCAAAGGAATAATATTCCCTCTCAACGGTGTGTACAGTACCGTATACTTCAAAGGCCTCGCGTATTTTATCATTGGATATTTCGACGGGGGATTTAACTTTAACAAGAAGTCTAGACGCTTCAACTTCTGTCAATGGGCAGTGAACTCCACGAAAGACGAAGTTTTCTTCCAACAATCTACATTTAACATCCTCGTTGGCAACTGTGATGTTCCAAATGTTGCCACCAACGTGAACTATACCTCTCAGAACACTCGGCCCACTCCCAACTAAACCCTTCAAGTGTTGATAGATGTCAATCGGTTTGACATTTTCAGCCTTCATAATAAGCTTGAGGCTAAAAGGCCTCCTAATACGATTAAGGCCACTCATAGTGACCTCTGCCAAAAAAAAAAAAAAAAAAAAAAAAAAAAAAAAAAAAAAAAAAAAAAAAGGGGAGGGGGGGGGGATGGGGGTTGTACCCCCTCTGTATACGTCCCGTGTGTTCAACAACAAAAAATTAACAGAGAATAAAAAATGATAGCAACGATGTATTTAAATGTTGTGCTATGTCTGAGTGCTGAGTGTGTAGTATATGTGTGTTCTCGTAAAACAAGAGATAAAGTAAAGAAGAGTCGAAGTCTTCACGCCAAACAAAAGAGACTAAACCGGTCAGTCAACAGTGGTCAGTGAACAAAAGGCCAGAACAAAAGACTTGTCCAAAGCCCTGGTCAAGCAAATGACCTACTTAGGCTTCCTATGCTACCTGTACAAAATAACCCAGGTACGAAAAATGGCCTACCAGCCAAGTCGGCCTGGGCTGACCAAACGGTCAAACGTAAACCGAACAAAACTCCCAAAATACGATCAATTTGTAAAAAATCTAAGCAGAAATAGATACTTTGTCACTCAAGTAACCGAATGGTAACAAAAGTGGCAACGAAATCGACTAATTTCCGAAGAAATATTCCGAAATAGACAGAGCGATCTAACACACGTCCGACCCTGAGGCTATCTATCTATCTATCTGTCATCAACTCAGCTGGTTTTGAATCCGCCACATGGAAAGATCTGCGCTGATTTTTATTCTCCTTTTGAAAGATTAGGCCTAAAACCGTATTGCATCGTTGAAGTGTTTTTCAAATTGAATTTTACTAGTCATAAGCCATTTTACCGAATTTGGTTATAACGGTTATTAGTGAAATACGGTATAATATGGTCATAAAAAAATCACACGATTGTCAGTCCGTTTATTTCATGCGTGCATTTTGTACACTCGCGAATGGCGTTACCTCTCTTATTTATACTCCATGCTTTCAGATGCTGTTTACTCTTTATGGATACAGATGTCGATTTTTAAACGGTATGGAACTAAAGTGCTTTATAAGATAGTTATTGTCAACTCCCTGTGGTTTCTTAGCTTTTAAAGGAGATATGAACAAGATTTAAAGCTAGTTTGTGCTTGTTTATTGACTAAATATATATTTGAAAATTATCAGTTGAAACGAAACAACCTTCGCGTTAGTTCCCTGGTAGTCAAAAAACGAACGGGGAGGAAATATGCATATTTTCCGTATTTTTCGTAACTGCTCGGAAAAATGACGTCATACACGACCTTCGATGTGTACAAACTGCCACGAAGACGTTCTGAGACAACAGAAATCGTTTATTACGTCATCGCTGTGAGGGTACGTACACAACGGAGGTCGTGTTTGACGTCATAAGTCTCTGAGATAATTAACTTCCGTAAGCATTGTAGATCGGTAAACGCAGCTTGAATTTTGTAAGTGCTGCGACCGTAATTTTATTTTCTTTTTGGTCAGATTTATAAAGTACATGCTCTACAACACACCTAACGCAAATTAGAGAATATTTCCAAAAGCTGTTCATAAATCCTTTAAGTACCGTTAAGTATATAGCTCATTACATCGAGTGATTATGTACCATGTACCATCTGGCCTAACTATAAATACCTTACCTATAGTGGTTTTCGGTTGATACCAATCTTAAATAAGTTCGTGTCGGAATTTATGCAAAAAAAAATCTGACAGCTCACGCCACTTTAACGTCATACAATAAATTGTATAAGATACATAAAATGTAGGTAACGTAAGGTTAGATTGGTTGATTGATCGGTGTTTACCGCCGTACTCAAGATTATATCACTTATATAATATGGCGGCGCGGTCAGGTTTATTGGGGAGCATAACCCGACATTCGTTGAGTACCTGACAACTATTCCACATGGGTTAGTTTGGCGAATAATACAATGTAATATGTATTTCAACCTCTTGGTACAGTTTCTGAGTCCAGCTTCTCAGATAAAGTGTCATGAAACCAAATCGGACACAATATCAAACAGAGATAGCAGAGTGTAAAACATTGCTTTGTTTTCCTTCTTCATGTCTTTTCCTGTGCGTTATCGAATCTCACAGGGGCCAAATAAAATGTGACAAATTTATGTGTGGATATTCACTCACTCCAAGAAACTCGGAGGAATTCGGGGGTTTCTACAGGGCAAAGAGTCTGATTTCCTCACCCACTAAACCTGGCAACGCGGAATCATTGCCCGATCTTCGGCGAGTACCTGGCAACTCTTCCACATACGGCTATCGAGTGAAAAATCCACTCAGAATTTTTTCAATTTTCATTTAGTCCAAATGGGATTTTAATCCCTGCTCGTGCCAAGGATAAGTAACAAAATCAATTCGGAGCTATTCAGATTACAATTTTTTTAGTAGCTAATAATGGCTAGCGATTGTCTCTCAATCCGATCAGGCCTGACGTCACTGGGTCTCGGGTTTCAATTACTTTCAGTCAACCCCCCCCCCCCAACCCCCTGCCTCAACACTGAACCCGACAACGTCAACATATAAATGAAATATTCTTGAGTATGGCGTAAAACGTTCAATCAATCAATAAAAAAGACAGATTCATCATGGATCAACCATTCTTCGATACCTTCACAACCCTCGCGCTTAAAAATTTCGGGTTCAACCTACATGTAAGGTGGACAAACTCGGCGAATTTTACTCGACGGCGATTCGCCGCAATACATCCCAACCGGATTTGCCGTGAAAGACGGTGGACACACTAGATTTTAATAAGCATCAAATCCCATAAAATGAACTCATATATCCCGACTGTTTGACAATGTGTTGGTCATTATCACACATCTTCTGGTCGCTACCTTTACAGATATGAGTTATTCTAAAGTCAATATTTCAGTTTTTTAACCGCTAAATTTCTCTTGAGTCATAGTCAAAATGTTGACAGCTCAAGTCAATTTAAACGCATCATTTCAAGGAATGGATCTTCAGAATATTTTTGTTCATTGTTCAGGGAATCAAATTTAAAATTAATCGCTTTCTGATCAAATTTATCCTATAGGTTAAAAACAAAACAAAAATAAAAGTACATTTTGTAGAATTTTAACGATACTTGAAATTAGCCATTGTGAAAATCTAAATTTGGCGAAAAGAGTCAATTATCAAAAACTACGTGGGTTGGATAGATGGAAGACACCCGGTATTTAGTGCTGGCGATGGGTGCGTTCCCCTGGGACAAGGTTACGATTCCAAGTTCGGACATCGATCAAATTGGATAGAAGCATTTCTGCCATTTTTTCGAAGAAAGTTTAATCCTAAAAATAACGAGAATAATAGATTAATGGATTCCATGTTTTTCTCTTCTTGGTAGACAAAAGTTGGGATAACCTTTGAACTTTCTGTTTGATACTTGAGCGTGAAAAGAAGGAATATGTGGAAAACTTCGTAATTGCTTGTTTCTCGGGAGTTCTAAACAAAGTTAGTCCGCTGTCCATGGTGAATTCTAACTCTTTAGTCTGTCCGGTTTGACTTGCTGCAGGCTATTAAAATAATTCGACTTTCATAAGAGAATCAGTGACTTCTATTCCGTGTGTTTAAATTAGTACTGGCCCTAAGCTCTCGGGTATCTGAATTTAAAAGCCTGTCACCTCAGGGGCAGTGGTTCGCCCAGCTGGGTGTTTGTTGCCTACCTGTCTTGTCCTGTCATTCAGATGGTTAGTGGGGAAGAAAAAAAATCTGACGTTAATGGACTTTATACAAAAGATCTTCGTGGGATACCACTATCAATGGAAAATGTGGTTAACGGTGTATGGGGCGCTGTATTTACGTGCCTAAAAGAAGTGCATGAAAACAATATGCCCCTGTTGTGCAAAGGTGGGATTTGTCTTTCACCCAATATGTTTCTCCTCAGACGTATCAACCCCCGTATAGACCCTCTAAGTATCAAATATTACCCCCCTGGACAGAGCCTCTCGGTTTCAAGGTCAAGGACGGTTCAGGTTTTAATTCCTTAAACAGCATTATATTAGTCAAAGCACTTGTTTAAACAAGTAAATCCCACCTAAACATTACATGTCTAAACACACAGATACAGGGAAAATCTTCTTGACAAAAATAACCATGGGGTTCAATTGTATTAAAAAGACCTTTATACCATACCCAATCATAGTTGTGGTAATAAACGAAAACCCATAATACTAGTATTACATTCTATAAGTGGATTTGAAATACCATGTATTTGCTAAAGGGAAACTAATTCGGTGGGTGGGTTCGATTCATGGTTCGGGCATCACTGAAAATCCGCTGGAAAAAAGTCTGATACTTTTGAAGAACCCTAAAAATAACGAGAATATTGGTTAGTCTGGTTTCGTTTGATACATGCTGTATAGGTTTTATCATAATCGGAAACATGTCGGCCCCAGTCCCAAATCCACTGATACAATCCGTCTTCAAAATTGCAGTCGTTGGCTTGATTCTTGTTAATATATATATATATATCTCATTTAATTTTAATTGAATTAATTTGAAACCTCCGACAGGAGTCCAAAGTTTTAATGTTTCCGTACATTGTTAATAAACACATCAGTCTATATGTGTATTCTATTCCGATAGTCAAAGTCGTTTACACAAATAGATATATTCGCTGGCACTCTATTCTTCCATCCTTAAATAAGATGCATAATAATCGATATAATCTGCGAAATGATTTATAACATATCGATAGATAAAGACAATATATCCTCATTTTGCCTGTAAGACATGTAAAAGTAGGCTACGTGTATGAAAACGAAACTGAGCCCTATTTTACATCTATCATAGCGACAACAGCTGATTGGTTGATCGATGTTTAACGCTGCACTCAAGATTATTTCACTTATTTTGCAGCGTTGTCAGCTTTAGAGTTGGATGAGAGCGGGTCCGTTGCCCAGAGGAAACCCCCGACATTCCAAACACGTCAATCGAGTGAAAAATCCACTCAGAAATTTAAATTTTGTTTATTTGGTTGAATTCGATCCTCCGCGGTATTGATGGAAGGCCTGTGTGGGACGGAGGGACTACCACTTTAACCGAGTGAGCCACCGAGGCTCCTCGATAAAACTGAAATAATGTTGAAAATGGTATTAAATCTTCTGTCTCTCATTCGCTTCGTGTGTCTTACTAGCAATGCGGCAAGGGGGCTTCCGTTAAAAATGGCAAAAATTATTAAAATTCGTATTTTTCTCATAATTTCCGAGTGTCAAAAATAACAAGGGTTTAAAGTTCATCAAAACAATTGACGTTTCAGTTATCTAAATAACGGGACGAACTTTGTAAGGATCACTTCAATGTACCTTCTGGAGACTGGTACCAGAAATGTTTGTTGTTAACGAAAATGTCTAAAATAACGAACATTTTTGCAGATCATGTCACTTCTAAAAACAGATTAGTATAGCATCATTTTTTTTTTATTTATGAAAGATAGAAAAACAACACTCATCGTCCACTTCATAAGTGTAAAAACGACACCATTTCCAAATATTTTATAGATACATTCGCATGTACCCATGCACGGAACTTTGTATCGAGATGGGGGCCTCAGTGGCTCAGTCGGTTATAGTGATTGTCCCTCAGTCCAACAAGGCTTTCCATCGATGCGGTGTGGGTTAGAATCCCACTCAAACCTGTAAAATTACAGATTTTTCGCCCTATGTGGAAGAGTTGTCAGGTACTCACAGAGGGTCGAGGGTTTCCTTCGGGCAAAGAACCCGGTTTCCTCTCCCACTGAACCTGGCAAATTTAAGTGAAATAATCAAGAGCGCGGCGGAAAACATCAATCAATCGTATCGAGTTCAGTAAGTTATGGTCTTTTTAGAAAGTGAGTATTACAGTATATTCATTATTGTTGGGATTACACTTTCTTGAAAAATGTCAGAAATTCTTCTATAAATTTTGAGTGACGCCCAACACGGGAATCAAACCCGGGGCGTATAGAGATGCCGCTAATTGATATTACCTTACTTTGTACACGTTATGGGTAAAATAAAACGCGTGTCAGGTCATATACTTAATCCGACCTTACTGGAATTTCATTAAAACAAAGCAATCAGTGGAACGTTTGGATAACCCCAAGAGGGCCCTAATCTACTTCGGTATACGGGTACGCTATTTGTGGTTCTTCGGATATTTCTTTTAATGCAGAATGACGCCATGGGATCCCTACAAGCTTGTCTAAACAAACCAGTTCCTGTAGTGACAGATAGAATACCGTTTAAGGAATTAAAACCTGAACCGCCCTTGACTTTGATACCGAGAGGGTCTTCCCGGGAGGTTTATTCGTCTTAGGAGAAACATATTGAGAGGAAGACAAATCCCACCTTTGCACAACAGGGACATATTGTTTTCTTGCTCTTCCTGAAGGCATGTAAATACAACGCCCCATACACCATTAATAAGATTATCCACTCTCCTTTGAAGGTATGCTGTGTACACAGCCCATTATCCCCACTTTCCGCCTCCCGCCGGCTTAGATTGATTGGACAAGACAAGCAACTATTGGTGTAAAACCACCCGCTTATAAAGAACGTTCCCCTGTGGGAGACTCAAGAATCAAGACTAGTACAAATTTAAAAAATACACCGGAGAACTCACAAAGTATTTAAGGTTACTGGATTAACTTTAAAGTCTAGGAGTATTTGCAAGAGAGGGTATTTTTTGTTCATAAGATAAGAAATGTTTCCTGAAAACGTTGTCCTCGATCGACGAATGTCGAAGAGTTGTCGAGGAATTCTACCGGGCAAAGGTTTCCTCCCCAACTAAACCTGGCAACTCAGCCAAATAAGAGAAACAAACGGCGTGAAACATCAGTTTTATTGATTGATTGATTTGTGTTGTATACCGCACTTAAGATTATTTCTCATGTGGCAACGTTGCTAGGTTTGGTTGGGCGAGAAACGGGACTTGTTGCACGGAATAAACCATCGATCTTAGACGAGTAGGCCTACCCGACAACTCTCTCACATAGTGCGGTAGAGGGGAAAAGGGAAACGTAGTTGTTTTCCATTGGTTTTTGTTTTGAGAGAGTTTGTTTCGAACCCACTGTCCATCGAGGAAAGGCCTATGTCGGACTGAGAGGCTATTTCTCTGCCGTAAGTAACCATTGCTTTTATCAGCTTTCAGTTACTATAGCAGCACTAACAGGTTTAGCCCGGATTATCGGTCTTACAGCGACTGATATTATATGGCTGCTAATGTGTCTTGTCGCCTTACTTGTCGCCTTATGACGAACACGGAGAGAAAAAAAAATCGGCAGAGCCGAAAACCATAACGCAAACCAAGCGCAAAAACTACCGTATTCGACCTTCCCTTTATTCCAATACTTAAGTTGAAGACGTCAGACTACTAATTATTCAATCTCGTGCTTTATATTAATTCGATTCACACAATTTTATAAACCAGTCCTGTCATCACCAACTCAAGTTCTAGAAGTGTCTCTCATCAACTCAGCTGGTTTTCAATCCGCCACATGGAACGATCTGCGCTGATTTTTATTCTCCTTTTGAAATACACTAGGACTAAATTCAAATTAGTCATATTGCATCGTTGAAGTGTTTTTCAAATTGAATTTTACTAGCCATGAGCCATTTTACCGAATTTAGTTTTATACGGTTATTAGTGAAATGCGGTATTATATGGTCATAAAAAATCACACGATTGTCAGCCCGTTTATTTCAGGCGTGCATTTTGTACACTCCCGACTGGCGTTACCTCTCTTATTTATACGCTATGCTTTCAGATGCTGTTTACTCTTTATGGATACACATGTCGATTTTTAAACGGTATGGAACTAAAGTGCTTTATCAGATAGTTATTGTCAACTCCGTGTGGTTTCTTAGCTTTTAAGTACCGTTAAGTATCTAGGCCCATTACATCGAGTGATTATGTATCATGTACCATCTGGCCTAACTATAAATACCTCACCTATAGTGGGTTTCCGTTGATAACAATCTTAAATAAGTTTGTGTCGGAATTTATGCAAAAAAATCTGACAGCTCACGCCACTTTAACGTCATACAATAAATTGTATAAGATACATAAATTGTAGGTAACGTAAGGTTAGATTGGTTGATTGATCGGTGTTTACCGCCGTACTCAAGATTATATCACTTATATAATATGGCGACGCGACCACGTTTATTGTAGTCCGGTTTCTGACTCCAAAATCACTATTTGTTTATACTGACGGGCGTATTTTGGAGTCAGGGCTCATTGCAATCAAAAAGTCGGAGTGGACTGCACGCTTCTGATCGGGCAGTTTGCGGTCAGATTTAGATAGTAAATAACAACATAACTAACTCAAATAGTGAGAGTACGACATTCATGAATAATTGAACGTCTAAAAACTGACAAAACGCTAAACAGTATTACGTCATCAATGGCGGAGAGTTTGAGACTTGGAGAAGGCAAAGGGGAATTCAGAGGAAGAATAATGTTTACTGGCCGATCCTGCTCGTCCATATCAGGCATTGGTAGGTAGCGAAATTATCCATGAACGTGATAATGACTGTTTAGACACGATCTGAGTAGGTTATATTGTTATTTCTTTGTCTAAATCAGACCACATACTGCCCGCTTCTGAGCAGGCAGCCAACTCCCGCTTTTTGATTGCAGTGAACCCTGACTCCAAAATACGACCGTCAGTATAAAAAATAGTAATTTTGGAATCAGAAACCCGGACTACGTTTATTGGGGAGCAAAGCCCGACATTCGGCGAGTACCTGGTAACTATTCCACAGACGGAGTACAAAGTAATATGGATTTGGACTTCTTGGTATAGTTTTTGAGTCCAGCTTCTGAGCTCAAGTGTTACCAAGCAAATTTGAACATGAGACACAGTATTAAAAAAAGACAGCAGAGTGTACAACATTGCTTTATTTTCCTTCTTTATGTCTTTTCCTGTGCGTGATCGAATCTCACACGGGCCAAATAAAATGTGACAAATTTATGTGTGGATAATCACTCACTGTTATGTACCCGGAGGAATTTGGGGGTTTCTACCGGGCAAAGAGTCCGATTTCCTCCCCCACTAAACCTGGCCACGCGGCCATATAAGTTAATAATCTTGAGTGCGGCATGAGAAAAGTTCCAATTTAACATACACTTCTCGATAAAAAATGACGAAAAAAAGGAATTAATGATATTTAAATATGTTTGGCTGCCCATGTCAAGTTAAAAATGTTTCATGCAACCTGTGATATTTTCTGAAAAATCTTGTGACCAAATCAAAACTGTATAGTATAAATAAACAGAGTAAATGTTTTTAACTTGCATAAAGTTCAACTTTTGCCTTCTAAATATCTGCTTAAAAGTTGCCTCTGCTTTCTTCTATACACGTCACAAAATCTTAGCTCATGGTACGTCATCAATTTACAATCTTCAATTGTGACTTGAAATTCGCCGTGAAATTCATTTTTGGGAATTTTCAAAAATGTTTTATCGGGAGGTTGATCAGTATTCAGACAAAAGTTATTTACTTTAGGAAGCAAAAATTCAAAATCCTCAACTTCCCGTTGGAAATTTGTATTTCGCAATGCTTTGACGCGGGAATCGAAACGTTCAACAAAATAGTCATAAAGCATGTTATCTGCCAGGGAATAATTGCTGTGATAAATCAGCTCCTCTGGTGTAAATGTGATATTCAAACTGTCTTCATTCTTGTTCCGTGTAATAAACAAAATGTCTTTTGTCTGCCAACATAGCATCCTCTTCAATAAAACCAATGATTCAATGTACCTTTCCAGCACCATAACTAAATCCATTTCCTTGTCCAGATTCTTCAAAAACTCTTGAATTTTACTTGAATCGTGAAAATACTTTGAATCTAATCCAAAGTCATACGACATTCTATTGTTGGTATACGTGGAACGAGGCTCGTATTTTTCTCTGTTGCTTAAATACGTTAGCAGTTTGTTTTCTCCAGGGATGTTTCGATACATGCCAGCAAATTTCAAATAATATCGAAAAGCTGATATGGTAACTTCCAAGGGTTCACGAACAATACCGATGTATTTCGTGTCGTTGTAGAGAACTGATTCAAACTGACTTCTGTTGTAAAACTCAACATGGTTTATCAGCATATCGTACTTCTGGCCAACGGGGATTTCTACCAAGTTATCAAATTCTCTTGATATTATGTTATCCTCTTTGGGTAAAGCTATAAACCGATCTCTTACATAAGCGAACCTTTGGAGGATGTTCATTGTAGTAGTTGAACCAGCCTTATGAACTTTAACAAAACCGAGGTGATGGATTTCTTTTGTACAACTGCCTTGGCTGGGAAATTCCGTTCTATCGACTGCTTGAATTGCTTGAATTGCTGAGCTGAGCATATAAAAAACCATTCCGAAGAATCCAGAAATTATTAAAACACATAGCGATTGCCTGAAAATAAAACAAAGTAACACATTATGTTAAGTGGCGTGATTTCCCGAAATTCGGACTTTTTCACAAATTTCGGTAGTCATGAGAAATTACAAGTTTGAAGCACCTAGAAGAATTGACATTGAAATGAAAATTATCAGTAAAGCCAGTATCCCCTTCGAACCGAAGATGTACATGTGCAATTAACACGAACATATTAATAGCCGGGATGTATAAGTATATTTTAAGATTTTTGTTGTTTAGAAAAACTACCTCAGCGTATATTTTTAAGATACAGGTACCGGCCGAAAGCTCAAATGTTGTACAGCTTTTTAAAAATGAATTATCTAATTCTGTTTCAACTGGCATTCCATGCTCTTTTTATTGATCGGTTGACTCATTGTTCGTCTTGTTGCTTGGACGGTCGATTCCAATATTGCCTGCATCATCGGTTTCTTTGTTGGCCCTATGATGGATGATATTGCTATATTTCAGATTAAATGATAAACTATTTATAATTGCGTATCAACACACCTTAAGACAAAATCTTTCCAAAACACGCGAAATTATCCATGAACGCGGTTATGCACCGTTTAGACAAGATTTAAGTAGGTTATATTGTTATTTCATTGTCTAAACTTGAGCACATAATGCCCGCTCAGAAGCGGACAGTCTGCTCCAGCTTTTTGATGGCAATGAACTCTGACTCCAAAATATGGCCGTCAGGATAAAAAAAATAGTAATTTTGGAGTCAGAAACCCGAACTACCTTTGTATAGGCTATTGACGTCACACGTATTTTTCATTTCCACGTCCATCCTTTAGATTTTTAAGGTACACCAAACTTGGCAATTGGAATTTACGAAAAAGCCAAGCCACTTTAAATTAAAAACATTTTCTTGAAACCCTACCTGCTTAACCTCATTATTGGAATGTTACTAAATGACAACCCTTTGTACGAGACGTCTTCCCGTGAGCGTAGAGTCACTTATTGACCCTTTTCAGGGGAGAAATTTATTGAGGAAATTAACCTCTGTGATTTATGGTTGTCTAATAAACATACATGTAACAGCCGTGCTAGTATAAAGACGACTTGAATTTGACACCGATAAAATTCATGAAACAGTTAGCGGCCAAATACAGGTAAAGTAAAACAGAAATAATAGAAAGTGAGTTAGCTAATGTTTTAAATAATTTTATCAAAAAGCACAAAAAAAGAACTTTCCGCTGATGCCAATAATGCTAGATATGTAACAATAATCCTAAAATGCACTCCTACATCTTAGTTATTTCAACTTTGTCAGTTATTAGCACACGTCACCGATTCGCACGGCTTTATCAATATTTTTTTCATTGCATGGCGGGGACAGGACAAATGAGATGTTCAATTTCAAATTAAAAATACCTAAGTATGCAAATTTTAATCTTTCGATGGCATTTAGAAGTTCGAAGGTTACAATAAGGCGAAGAATTACTTATGGATAACAACTTCTTGGTTTATTGGGCGACGACGTTTCGATGTAGTTCTTACATCCATAAGTAATTCTTCACCTTATTATGCCAATTTGTTTTTTAATTTTGGCCTTAATCGAAAGTATTGAAATATGTCGTTTCAGTGGCTGTGTACCATTGTAAACATTGAGAGCACCAGAGTCAACTATGAGCTCTGTCATTTGATTTAACATGGGCTCTGGATAAATATCGAATCTAAACTCTATTTCTCTCTCTTTTAATAGTTTTGCCAAATTGAGAGTCTATACAACCTACTTGTATTGAAGTATATCAATTGAAAAAGCCTATCGCTGTGTACAGACAGTTCTCCTGTAACCCCAAAGCTCATTTTATAGTTTCCATCTTTCAATGCTATATTATGAAAATACATTTTCAATTAAAAGTCAATTATATAGTGAAATGCATATTCTCAAATATTTTTGAAAGGCAATTTTGAAAGATTACTACAAAATTCTGTTTCTCTTAAAAATATAACAAGGTTCCTTGGGTATGTAAAAGCCCTAACTGCCCTAACTGTCAGCTGTATTGGCAGTTTTATTTGGGAATTCCTTTGGCCGCTTTGTTGTGGTTAGGTGCGTGATATGGACCCAGTGTGGCTGCGGATGTGGTGCATTTTAGGCAGTTTGTTTACTGACTGTGAGACAGAAAACAATAACAGCAGGAAAATCCCTAAATAGCTCTTTACATGTACATTTTAGGTTGAAAGTCGGCATGCAGCCATTCGACAGAGATTGACCACTTCTTATTTTTCTAATAATCAGAAGTTCAACGGAGAATGACAACAAACGTAAGCGGTGTATCCTTTTAAGTCCCGCGCAACGCCTTGTCTGGGCAATGGAGCCAATCCAATGAGCTGGATTAAATCAAATTAGCCTATGATTGCATAATTTAAAAATTCAATATGGCTGACCAGTCCGTATAAGACGAACCTTCGTATCGTTTTGCTTGTTGCGCTTATGTGAGAATGAGTCATTTCTGTTTAGATTCTGTAAATCAGAAATATCAATCCGAGTGTATCAAATGTAATAAAACAAAAGCTGAAAATACTTATGAATCACCTTCTCCAATAACAATTGCAAGACCATTTGCGCATAGCTGACCAAAGTCACAAAACTGCCCGTAAAATCGCCATATTGAAAGGTATATGTATGTTTGAAAAATTAAAGATTCATATAAAATCCAACCTTTAGTAAAATTGTTCTTGTGAAACTTGGTGTAGTGTAACCGGTTTTCTGGTTTATTTCATTCAATAACACATGTATATATCCTGGACCGTTTGAGGATTATTTGGTGAATATACCAATTGCTTAATGACGTCATTGGAGTATATTGAATAATCAACATGGCCACCGGAATATTATTAGTTATTGATATTTTACCCTGGGTGTATGAATCGTTATGACCCTTCTACCCACAGGCAGAATCTTTTATTAGTGTTAATTTAATCAGAGTTACATCGTTTGTGCAAATTTTCAGCTTGTCTCATTATTTATTTTATGGCGCAGACTTTATCTGTGACAACTATATTTTAACTAAAGCTAATAACTCGAGAGATATCACACATACATCTACTGTCAAAATGTATGAACCTCTGTCAAACATTCAGAGTTACGCCCCTTGTATACATAGCAGCGTTATTGATGGACGTATGAATAATTTTGTAATTCGTTTTTAACAATAGATTGAAATAAAATAAAAACTATGCACAAATAATGAAGCTTGGGTGTCTGAAAAAGATCCTTTTAAGACACGTTTTGATATTTTCAAAGCGAGTAAACAGTTGCAGTGGAGGCGGCCAATGAAACGTCGGCTTTCAGCAACTTACTTGTTTGAAGTATATCAAAAGCCTATATGGCCACAGTGGACAATTAGGATTAGCCCATTTAAGTTCCTAGATTTCGGTAGACTTTTTTGGGCATTGTTTAGTGGGAAGCTAGGAATTTGTTTTGAGTATTGGTGTGGCTCAATGAAGTAGTAGTTTGCCTAAAAAATATATGAAAGGTGAAGATTGAATAATAGTGGCGGATTGAGCTCTCTGACGTGGAGGTGATTTGGCCCATGACAACAACGTGACTTGTGTCGTCTGCACCCCTGTCCCCTTCCGATGTGAAAATCTTGAGATTTCTCCCTTATTGGTCTGTCAAGATTTGAACTGCATACTTGTGTAGGGTGGTTCTGAGTTTCTACCAAGGCTTTTAGCTGGGCGAATGTTTTATAACCGAGTGACAGAGCCAAACGTTAACATTACGGCAAATGGAAAATTACTTGTTTACTGGTGCCATATCCATGTAGACGTCGGTTATAGATGAGTGTCGGTTATACGTCAGAGGGCTTCAGGCTTTTCGCACGGCATTGTCTTCATTACCAAATTAACAAGTTCTCGCTGTAACTGGACCGCTGGGATAATTTCCCCATTTGCGTTGCCAATATTGAATAACACTTCTTTTGATATGGTAGCATCCTTTACTGTAGCTCGAACAATGAGCCTCTATGGTGCTGAGAATCTAACATACACTCCCTGACGTTTGCACCACAGAAAGAAATAAAGAAAAAACAAACAGACAAGATTTCTCGGCTAAATTTACTGATAAATCAATATGTTTCAGAATTGCTGCCATTTTTCAGACAAATTTATTTTAAAATAAAACTTTCTTAAACAAAGACGTATGTGATACTTTTGCCACCAAGCAGAATTGAATGTAAAACTTGAAAGCAGACTTTATCCAAAAGCTTACAATCCTTGCAAACCAATATATTGGCTTTATTGCAAGGGATACCATAGGTAACTTGGTAATAGCCCTACTTGGTATCTAAGACAAACAAAAGGGAGGTAATTGGATGCCAGCAGGCTGACTGTTTTACAAAGGCATTTCTTATCCCTCCAATCGTAATCCCAGCACAGGACTAGAAAAATCAGCTATAACATTGCTATCATACTCTTCCGTTTTTTTAAAGGTGTTTTAGCGATATAAGGGCACATATGGCTTTAAGCGTGTTAACATAGCTAGCGTGTCTGTCTCTTTGTTTGTATCCAATCAAAATCCTTGGATTGGGAGAGTAGCAGAAACGTTGGCTCATCTTTCTTTATGGAATGCTAATTACACCTAGCCTGGAGTATTTAATTGTCACTTAGAGCAAATGTCGGCGAATTTTTAAACAGTTTGTAATTGTTAAGACGTAATCGTTCACATAAAGAATGGGAAGGAAACAAAAAATAACCACTTGAAGCAAATGTCAGCGATGACAATTTTGAAAGTTTCTGGACGCAATCGTAAAAGCCATATGGGAACACGTTGGTGGATTCTTTGCAACTTCCAAACATAGCTTATGAAAAAGTGATGGTCTATTGAAAAAAATAAGGAGATTAATGCAATTTTAGATAAAGAGCGCCATCTTGAAAAAATCTCGACTTTCAGCATGTCCCTGGACACGCCTGATACTACATTAAATAGTTTTAAAAAAAGGCTTTTGCAGAAATTCCTTGTGGGGGTGTGTGTGTGGGGGGGGGGGGGGTAAGGTACTTTTCCCTAAATATAGCCGCCAAAGGTAAATGTTCGTTGAGATCTTTACTCATGCGAGTTGCGTTCTATTTGTTTATTATGGAGAGCCGTCATTTTGTTAAAAAAACTTCCAAATTTGCTGCAAACATAATATTAGATCAACAGTATTCGAAGTGTTGATAGTCCAGTAGAATTACACGTTGACCTCAAACAAATTACAATAGTTTTTTTATTGCTGAATCTCGTTCAGTGAATCACTCTAAGTTCCCTAATATATTTTAGGACAAAAATCGGCAGCTGACTTTTCCAAGCATAACTTTTAGTCCAAAATAAAAATGTCAGAATTCGCCAGAATCTCGATGTTCTATAGGACAGCACGGTCATACATTGAACTCTTATCTTCGGCAAATTTCACAAAATAGCTCGGGACACGAGAATCTCATACGGATAAGAATAACTCTTTTAACTAATACATTCAGACTGTTTTATACATTGTTTACTTTAGAATTCGTGGCTTCATCACCAGTTGTCTTATTAGCTATGTTTGTAAAACACATTCATTCTTCTGCTAGTAGATGGGAATTTGTTTCTTCTCGGGTTTGTATCTCGGTTTAGGCATGTAGCTCGGCTTGGGTATGTAGATCGGCTTGGGTATGTAGATCGGCTTGGGTATATAGATCGGCTCGGGTTTGTAGCTTGGGTTGGGCTTGTAGCTCGGTTTGGGCTTGTAACTCGGCTTGGGCTTGTAACTCGGCTTGGGCTTGTAACTCGGCTTGGGCATGTAGCTCGGTTTAGGCTTGTAACTCGGCTTGGGTATGTAGCTCGGTTTGGGCTTGTAGCTTGGTTTGGGCTTGTAACTCGGTTTGGGCTTGTAACTCGGTTTGGGCTTGTAGCTTGGTTTGGGCTTGTAACTCGGGTTGGGCTTGTAGCTCGGTTTAGGCTTGTAACTCGGCTTGGGCTTGTAGCTTGGTTTGGGCTTGTAACTCGGTTTGGGCTTGTAGCTCGGTTTGGGCCTGTAACTCGGTTTGGGCTTGTAACTTGGTTTGGGCTTGTAGCTCGGTTTGGGCTTGTAACTCGGTTTGGGCTTGTAGCTTGGTTTGGGCTTGTAGCTCGGTTTGGGCTTGTAACTCGGTTTGGGCTTGTAGCTTGGTTTGGGCTTGTAGATCGGCTTAGGTTTGTATATTGGCTTAGGCTTGTAAATCGGCTTCGGTATATAGCTCGGCTTGGGCTTGTAGCTTGGTTTAGGCTTGTAACTCGGCTTGGGTATGTAGCTTGGCTTGGGTATGTGAATTGGCTTATGCTTGTAAGTCGGCTTGGGTATGTAGCTTGGCTTGGGTATGTAACTCGGCTTGGGTATGTAGCTCGGCTTGGGTATGTGAATTGGCTTATGCTTGTAAGTCGGCTTGGGCTTGTAGCTTGGTTTGGGCTTGTAACTCGGCTTGGGTATGTAGCTCGGCTTGGGTATGTGAATTGGCTTATGCTTGTAAGTCGGCTTGGGTATGTAGCTTGGCTTGGGTATGTAACTCGGCTTGGGTATGTAGCTCGGCTTGGGTATGTGAATTGGCTTATGCTTGTAGGTCGGCTCAGGTTTGTGAATCGGCTTGTGTTTATAACTCGGCTTATCGTATCCTTGGGTAGGCACCTTTACGAGAAATCCTGATAGAAAAATAAAACGACGAACAGATATAATTTAAAATGGAAGCGATTTTTCATAAAGTATGCAAAAGAAAATAATTTACAATATGGGATGCCTTATTCTTATATTTTACCATAGGCATACAAAGTTCTCTCCCTTTACCTTTGGATTTGTACACCTATCGACTACTTCATGCTGATTTTTAATCCAAACATTTATTTAAAGGCATTATTGAGTCTAAAAGTTTTGGATTTCGCAGAAATTCTCAAACAAAAAATTAATTTCATGCAGCATGTAGTACACTTTTAAGGCACTTTTACAGTCATTCGTAAGATTAAATCTGAAACTGTTAAAGGCATCAATAACCACATCAGCCAAATGAGACCATCGGTTCACCTAGTCGATCCTCTCCCACAAAGAGCAGCTAATCATTTGTCAGGCATTCCATTAAAACATGCAGTACCAGTCGCTGAACATTTCTACTACCGTAGCCATTCTCATAAAGACCATTTTAAATTTTATCAATCGAGAAAACCCCACAATTTAGTTCAGCTTTAGAAACTGATAAAAAACGTTGGCAGAGAGAGTCCTATTGTAATCACCTGTTACAGATTATGTGCCCTTCCCCTCATAATATGAAAACAATTTGTTTATTAAACTAATATGAACTACCATTTTCACCGTAGTAGTAGATCGTGGCTATTGAAGAGACATTGGATGTGCAGGAGCAACAAATTGATTTTTCACTCAGAGCATCATTTCGTTCCTCTCCACCCAATCTGACAGAAGTCGAGCTGTTCATTGAAAAGAACATTGAGCATCTCGACTTTAGTCAGATTGCTCTCCACCAAATACTCAACACACAAGTTGAACACGTTGTAACGTTTATAGATCAATTACGACAATTTTACAAACTCGTTTGTATAGCTTTTCCAGTGAACAAGACCGTTCTTGTTAAGGTCCCTCTACAGAAATAAAAGGGAAATAGGGATAAGGGAGAGCACTCTGTGTACCTGTGATTTCACTTACCACGTTTAACACGATGGTCGAAGCCATCGAGGGCGATATCGTCCTCCAGGGACACACTAGCAACGTAAGTCACATACAGGCACAGGACCGTCGGAGCTAATAAAGCAGCCTTCATGATTGACTCTGAAAAGGGAAATACAAGCAATAAAAATTAGAAGAAAAAAAACCGCCTTGCGTAATTTTTTTTAGAAATAGCCCTTATTAACACTGCACTTTGTTTTAGTACATACGGAATACAAAATATCACAAACATAAGAAACATAGAAAAAAGCGTTTTTGCCGAAAACCAAAGTATGGCATTGATTGGTTGACTGATAGTTAACGCCTCACTTATATGCTGCAGACACCTGGGCCCTGTCTTAGGGGCTTTCACAATTGAGACTTTCGCTGCACGGTCAAAATACTGAAATCGATCGCACGGTGGAGTTCAATTTTTTTGGGCCGCAGTAGAATCGGAAAAATTACCGCAAGAAAATAATCCACTTTACGATTGGCCAGGGCATCGTAAGGGCGTGGCAAGGTTCCCGCACGTTTTAATCCACAAATCTCTTGCGGCGAACCGCGCGGAGTGACGCAAGCAACGCACGTATAGCGCACGTGTTCCGTGAGACAGTTGCGCGGAGGTGCTACGTGATTGGTTGGAACGTGCGGTGTGCCGCAAGATGCATCGTGCGTCATTGTTTTTCGCCGCGCACCAATGAGCGGGCGCCTTACGGCGTTTTGTCAAATCGTGCGGCGATTTTGGACTCCGCAGATGTGATTGCAGTATAAAAAGGCGAGATCCAAAAAAACCGTTAGAAAAAGAACGTCAATCCATTGAGGAAGATTTTGAAGCACCCCAAAATATATACCTGTAGCACACCTGAGGGTATTTTTCGCACGGTGAACGCAAGGCGGTGCAAGTCAGAGGCGGCGAATCGTTCAACGGTTTACGACTGTCGCAAGGTTGGCGGAATAAGAAATTTCACGGTACGGAGCATCTTACGACACAAAAAAATCGTGCAACAACCGCGCGTCAAGATACAACGGTTTACGGTGAACGTACTAGCGCCCGCACGGATCAGAGGTAATAAAAAAATTCCCACGGCCGAAAATTGGATTCCATGTGCACACCAAACTTTTCTGCGGCTCTTGCGGCACAAAAATTCCGCGCGGTAAGGTGCGGTTGCCCGCAAGGAAGGCTGCAGTCCATCGAACGGAAGGCCAAAATTCATGACCGCAAGAGCCGTAAACCCGCCGTATCTCAATTGTGAAAGCCCCTTTACGAAGCTGGCGTAAGTTACGTCAGACGTAAATCAGTGTTATAGCTATAGAAACTTTTGGTTTAAATCAATTTATTTTTTGACAGGAGCGCTATAAGCCAAAGCTTGTTAGTGCGTCTCCTTACAAAGATGATAATACAATCAAAGGTACAATCAATTAACATAATATGGAATAAATACATAATAATGAACATACTATTGTTGTAAATTTATAGATGTCATAATTATATGTAGCTGGCTGCACGTCCGTGTTGTTGGTATTTCCTTTAGGCTGATGTCAATTGGTCCCTCCGAGAGTCAGGTGTCTATTTTTGAAATTCAGTAAAATGGTAACGAAAGGTAAAACAAAGATAGGCGTAACTAGAAACGATTTGTGTTCGAAATATACTTACATAGAGCTTTTTGCATTTCAGTATTTTTGTAAGTAGATTGTCTGGGATCACCAGATAACAATACATCAGTATCATAATCTGTCAATTCCCAAGATGTGTTTAGATTTTCTAGATCTGCTTTCAAGGTTGTTCTTTGATCATTAAATAGTGGACAATGAAGTAAATAATGGTCGGCGGTCTCTTCGTGGTAACCACAACTACATTTGGGTGAGACAGAAATGAAATTGTCAAAAAGATCTTTTTTGAGGCTGCTACAATGGTTACGTAAACGGCAGAGTATGATGTTTATACTACGTTGGCCGACATAATACCAATCTGGTGGGGTGGGAATGTGGTCTAAAGACTCCAAATGTTTTTTAAAAGATGAGAAAGTTGGTTGGTTTGTAACAGTAGTAGGTAGGGCGTTCCAATCGCGGATAGTTGACGGATAAAATGATCTTCGGAATAATTCTGTTCTACATTGATAGGGTGTGAATAAATTTGGGTTGCGGATATTGTATGGGTTTCGTTCGTGTGTAGTTTGGGGGAGATGATCAGATAAGGACTGCGGAGATGTTCCGTGGAGAATTTTGTAAAGCATACATAAACGATGTGTTTTCCGTCTGGTAGACAATTGGGTGAAACCTGATTCACTATATAATTTTTCTAAAGAAGCACTACAGGTAAGACCTGTAATGACTCTTAGAGCATCTTTCTGTAAATTTTCAAGCCTATTAATGGATAACTGATCAAGATTGTCCCATACAATATCCGCATATTCTAGACAAGGTCGGATAAAACTCTTGTACATGATTTCTAAACATTTTCGATTTAATATATACTTTAGACCTTTAAACATAGATAACTTTTTAAGAGCATTGTTGATTATATAATCTATATGGTCGCGCCAATTGGCTTTAGTATTAAAAATTACCCCAAGATGCTTGTGTTTTGAGGAACGCTCGAGATCGGAACCCTGGAAAGTAATCGGGAGCGTAGACGGGTTTGTGCGGAGAGATATAGTTAGATAAATGGTCTTATCTGAATTAAAATTCACAAGCCAAGTTTGTGCCCACTCAGATAAGGCTATCAGATCGTGGTTAATTGAGGGAAGATTGTTTTGAAGATTCTCGGAGATTACATAGAGACAAGTATCATCTGCAAACATGCGAATGTTGTTTAGAATATTTTCAGGGAGATCATTTATGTAAAGCAGGAATAATAGGGGGCCGAGGACTGAGCCTTGAGGTACACCTGCCCTTATATTTAATACATTTGATTCGGTTCCATCGATAACTACGCGTTGGCAACGTTTGGTAATGTAGCTTCTAAACCAATCTAAAATGTGTCCCGAAATTCCGAAAAGATTTAATTTATACAGTAGGCCACGATGCCAAACGCGATCGAAAGCTTTAGAGATGTCGAAAAATAAAAACAAAACTTCTTTTTGATCGTCTAGTGCCTTTGCTATTTGGAAATAGAGATCTAGTAGCTGTGTGACTGTTGAATTAGAGGGGAGAAAGCCAGATTGATTAGGGGTGATATGATTTTTGACGTGGTTATAAATATGATTAAAAACAGTTCTCTCCATAACTTTACTTAAACAACTTAAAAGAGATATCGGTCGATAGTTAGAAGGCGTTCCCCGGTCACCCTTTTTATATAAAGGGGTTACATTAGCAATCTTCCAGCTTTCCGGGAAAATGGCATTTTTTAGGGAGTGGTTAAAGAAACGGGATAGAATGGGTGATAATATAGTGTTTCCCTCCATCAAACATCTTGGGCTTATCATGTCAGGACCCAGTGCTTTATTGGGATCAAGGTTTGAGAGTACAGTGTTAACGTCTGATTCAGAAATGGTAATTTCGTCCAGGGCATGGTCAGTGTATGGTGTTTGATGGGGTAGTGGAGTATTATCATCGTCGAGGTTGGAAATGTTACAGAAAAATTGATTTAAGACATTGGCTTTGTCAATGCTTTCGTACGAAATGGAATCATCTTGGTTTTTGAGGGGCGGTATGCAGTTAAGATTGGAGTTGGAATTTTTTAGGAAGGATTTGCATAACTTCCACCAGGCTTTTGAACCAACTCGACCAGTCTCAATTTTTTCTGCTGTTTTTGTTTGTAATTCAATTTTTGCGGAGCGGAGAAACTTTTACGCCCTAGTCACAACTGGTCCATATTGTAGGCCTATGCGTAACTTTACGCCAGCTTCGTAAGACAGGGTCCTGGGGCCAGTCTTACAAAACTGGCTTAATTTGCGCATAGTCCTACAACATGAACCGGTTGCGTCCAAGGTGCAAGTTACTATAGTTTTAACACTGGTTTGCGTCCGACGGAACTTACGCCAGCTTCGTGAAGGGGCTTTCACAATTGAGATACGGCGGGTTTACGGCTCTTGCGGTCATGAATTTTGACCTTCCGTACGATGGACTGCAGCCTTCCTTGCGGGCAACCGCACCTTACCGCGCGGAATTTTTGTGCCGCAAGAGCCGCAGAAAAGTTTGGTGTGCACATGGAATCCAATTTTCGGCCGTGGGAATTTTTTTATTACCTCTGATCCGTGCGGGCGCTAGTACGTTCACCGTAAACCGTTGTATCTTGACGCGCGGTTGTTGCACGATTTTTTTGTGTCGTAAGATGCTCCGTACCGTGAAATTTCTTATTCCGCCAACCTTGCGACAGTCGTAAACCGTTGAACGATTCGCCGCCTCTGACTTGCACCGCCTTGCGTTCACCGTGCGAAAAATACCCTCAGGTGTGCTACAGGTATATATTTTGGGGTGCTTCAAAATCTTCCTCAATGGATTGACGTTCTTTTTCTAACGGTTTTTTGGATCTCGCCTTTTTATACTGCAATCACGTCTGCGGAGTCCAAAATCGCCGCACGATTTGACAAAACGCCGTAAGGCGCCCCGCTCATTGGTGCGCGGCGAAAAACAATGACGCACGATGCATCTTGCGGCACGCCGCACGTTCCAACCAATCACGTAGCACCTCCGCGCAACTGTCTCACGGAACACGTGCGCTATACGTGCGTTGCTTGCGTCACTCCGCGCGGTTCGCCGCAAGAGATTTGTGGATTAAAACGTGCGGGAACCTTGCCACGCCCTTACGATGCCCTGGCCAATCGTAAAGTGGATTATTTTCTTGCGGTAATTTTTCCGATTCTACTGCGGCCCAAAAAATTGAACTCCACGGTGCGATCGATTTCAGTATTTTGACCGTGCGGCGAAAGTCTCAATTGTGAAAGCCCCTCAAGACAGGGCCCTGACAACCATTCCAACACACGATTCAACACACACAATTCAAGATGGGTACCTCCATTTTGATATTTAAAGCACATAGATACTCGGCCAAACTGGTATCTTAAAGTGGCATGAACTGCCAAAATTCAAACTTTTTCATGATTTCTGATCGTCACGACAACAAGAGGCTTTGAAGGCCATAGAAAACTAATTGATTGGCGTTGGAATGAGGAAAATCCATACAGTGTGTGGCCTATACAAACCAAAATAGTGTTCAAAAAGTAAAAAAAAATAAATAACCGGGACAACCATTCATTCATTCTAAGCCAAAGTAGGTTCCAAACAATACTTTGTCGTTCATTGTCGAGACTAGAAGCACTAAAAACTTCTAAATTATACGTCTTGAGAAAAATAGTCAATAATTCCAACATTCTGTTTTACCGCCGTAATGTCAACATTTTGGCAGCTCATGCCACTAAGAAATTTGGTAAAATTAAAAAGTAAAACACACTGCAATATCTCATCAGACATTGATCGAAAGCCTGAAGAGACTATAGTACATCTAACGCTAAAACAAACGTTAAAGTGGCATGAGCTGCCAAAATTCACACTTTTTCATAATTTCTGATCGTCACGACATTAAGAGACTTTGAAGGCTATCGAAAAACTAAATGATTGGCGTTGGAATGAGGAAAATCCATGCAGTATGTGGCCTGTACGTACCGAAAACGTGTTCGAAAAGTAAACAAAATTTAAATAACCGGGACGACCATTCATTCATTCTAAGCCAAAGTTAGTTCAAAACAACATTTCATCGTACATTTTCGGGACTAGAAGCACTCAAAAGCTTCTGGATTATATATACGTCTTGAGAAAAATAGCCAATAATTTTAACATTCTGTTTTAACGTCAAAATATCAACATTTTGACAGCTCATGCCACAACCGGGAAGTTATTTCAAAACACTACTTGAAATTGCATTCTGTAGACACAAACATTTGCTTTTCTTAGTAAAAATAGTCGAGCATTGGAAAAGATTGATTTAGCTGAAAAATATCAACATTTTGGAAGTTTATGTCACCCTAAAATGAATTTAAATTTCAAAACTACATGGGCCTTTTACTTGAACTAAAAATTGAAAAAGTTTCAAAATAGATTATGTCACCTACCTTCAATTTGCGAGTCAACCGCTTGCGAATAACTGATCTTGAAATTGCAGCCTTTATAAAGTAAGCTTCCATCTTTTTAAAATTTTTACCAATCTTCTACCCTCCGGTCATGGCATAATCTTATAGTTCACACCTTTAACCGCCCGTTTCCATTCATTCAACTTTTTTCCGAATATTTCAGCCCGGGGATATAACATTAGCAGAATCACAAACAGTTTTTCTCTTATGAAATATAGAATAATTTTAGCACCCAACCAGTGAATGTCATACCTCTGTCATCCCAGTATACCCCACTTATTGCATCCGTTTAGGGGATTTTTTCTCTGTTTTAGACATCACATGAGCAATTAACTCCTTTTCTTTCGTTTTTTTAACGAGGAAATGCTTTTAAGTTTGTTTTTTATTATTTTAAAGTGCGTTGCTCTACTGTAACAAATTTTTCAAATGTACACCAATGAAAATTTATTAGTAAAAGCCGAGATTAGTTTTTTAAATCTCCGTTTCGTGTGTATATAACGCTTGAATTTGAAAGCTTCCGCACCTTTTCTGACATTTTTGAAGATAGCTTACAATGAGTAAAACGGCTAAAACAAATCATAAGGCACACTATGCATACATAGTTACGTTTAAAATGGCGGTGTAAAGCATACATGTACGTAAAAATGAATCCTGAACACAAAGCGATCGATCTGAAATCAGGTAAATTCTAGTTTGGATTCAAGTCTTTTGTCTGTTATAAAGAATTTATCTACAGGTTTTTCGGTGTCACTTAAAGCAAATCTTTCGTCAGTATTTCTCAGAACAGGTCTCTAAAATGCGCTTATCGTTAGCTCGTTTGGGCAATTTAAACCGCTTTTGCGCATGCTCAGATTCGAGGTTTGCTTACATTGCGGGTACCTGGAAAATCAACTTTTCAATTTCAAATTAAAAATACAAAATGATGCTAAAACTTATGAATTTCAGCAAAAGTAGAAAATTACCAATATATTTTGGTTCCTAACTTTACAGAAAACTGTCCGGTTATATAGCGTCGAGGGTGCCTTTAAATGTTCAACACAAGTATTCAACTTGGGAACTATCAAATACATTTTGACGGAACTAGTCATGAATATATATTTTGCGAGGATCTATTAAAGTGTGACGTCAGAAGACTGTGTGCAGATTCAAGTGGTATTGTCGCCATTTTGAATTGATACAACAGTTTTCTTGCTGAGAGTTTTCTAAATCTGAAATGGTCGGAATTGGTTTATGGGTGTAACGAGTTACTCTTTATCTGTGAATTTCGTATACTATAGGGTTATTTTCAAATGTACAAGCCACTCACCACCTCCAAACCCCACCCGCAAGAAGACTATTAAATAAAATGTTAAAACATTGTAATTGTAGACGGCTATGTAAGTTCAGTTGTTTACATTCTTTTATGATGCAGGACAAGGGGCTGTGTTAGTGATTCAAATTTAATTTTATAGACTCAAGAGTTCTTCAGTAATATATTCGTCACACATCGTGCTCCAGATCGTGTGATGACGTCATTTCATATTTTACATTTCCGCACCATGTGCTCTTCAACTTTTCATCATATTATTTTGCCTTATGAACAGTTGACTGTTTCGAAAATTACGAAAGCAAACCTATAAATCTCATCGCTTCCGTACACCTCTTGTAATAGATATGTTAAAGTGGCATGAGCTGCCAAAATTCACACTTTTTTCATAACTTCTGATCGTCACGACAGTGAGAGGCTTTGAAGGCCATCGAAAAACTAAATGATTGGCGTTGGAATGAGGAAAATCCTTACAGTATGTGGCCTGCACGAAACGAAAACGTGTTTGAAAAAGTAAACAAAATTTAACTAACCGGGACGACCATTCATTCATTCTAAGCCAAAGTTAGTTCAAAACAATACTTTATCGTACATTTTCGAGACTAGAAGCACTAAAAAGCTTCTGAATTATACGTCTTGAGAAAAATAGCCAATAATTTCTACATTCTGTTTTAACGTCAAAATATCAACATTTTGGCAGCTCATGCCACTTTAACGTCTAAATATCAACATTTTGGCAGCTTATGCCACTTTAACCAAATTACTCACCATTCAGTTAATCTCTGCTCATAACGTCTATCGATATTGACGCTGATTGATCAGATTTGGTTAGATCCCGTAATTCACAGGGTAATTCCCCAGGTAGACTGCTAATACCAATGTCAGTCCTTCCGCATTGTGCACAATTTTTCTACGGTTTATTTTTTTATATTTCACAATAATTAAAGCCTTTAACGTAATGAAAATTAGTGTATTCTCCTAAACGCTATCGGGTGTCTAAAAAGGTTAAAAGAAATAGACCGAGACTCTCGGAAATAAAAAAAACAGCACGAGTATGGCGCAATTAAAAATACATGGTTTTATAATGTTAAACTCAATAACGCTTAAACATCAGAATATGATATGAATGCATTAAAGATCATAAGAAGATTAGCCAATGGATATAAAGTATATACAGACAGTTGTTTCATAATTATTTTCAGGACATTTTTTTTTTATCCTTGAGCTTTCCCCTGGAGGCACATTACTTTATATACCGAAGTCAACGTTCGCCATATTTGTGGGAGATCTCTTTTATGACCTGCTATATAGATGTTTTCGTTTCTTTAATTTATGCAAATATTTGTCTTGTGTAATTTTGAGCTGTGTCTCTAGGAATGTACTTCTTCACTAGTTCAGCCGGTCTCCATTATTTGCGTTTTTGAAGTCTTATCTAAAAACTAGACAATTCACGTTTATAAAATAACCAACAAGTCAGTTTCCTGTGTGAAGCGATTTTTTTTTTAAGAAATATAAACAAAAATAGTAATAAGTAAAACAGAATTTATTTTTATTCATTCTATAGGTCTAATTTGTTTTCAAAGGGGATAGCAATGGACATTCTCGAGCTCGTTGTCACCAAAACCTTTTTAATCCTCACATCAATAGATGACAATTTCCAAACTTGTTTACAAAAAAAAATTACTGGACGCAACGGAAGAAGATGACGTCGTCGGGAAAACTTCTTTGTTGTGTAATGACGTCTGCTGTACAACTACAACAGTACATAGGATTTCGATTTAGGGATATGAAGCATTTTCAGTCATATTTAGCATTAAGATAATTTATTTACAAATGAAAACTCTAGATTGTTTCAATTGAGGATCGGCTTACCAATTTAAATCAAAGCGATAAAACCAAACTTCATGAACGGTTGTCTGTTGACAGTTCTATGAACTGCTGGCTCCGGACAACTGCGTGTAACTAACTGTAATTTCCATTCAATAACCCGGTGGACAGAGACAAGTGATTAAGTAAATCAGCTTTTAAACCTGCTGACTGGTGCACTGTGCAGGTAAAATCCACTGATATCGATTTAATCTCTTTATAGATGAAATAACGTGAAACACTTTAGAGACAAAATGGCCATTCAAATGACCAGAAATCTGACAGTTGCAAGTCACGTGAGAAGAACAGAGATGATGTTGTTTCATTGGTCAGTGATATATATTCCTACGCTTGATAAAAACCTAGGCCTAATTCGTCATAAGTTTGTGGATATTTTCTGTTTTGTATTTTATAAATTTATAATTAATAAATAATTTCCAGTGTAAAACACTCGAAAGTACAAATAATAAACAGAATATTGTACAGTTGTGTTTGATTAGCATTTATATTTTTCTCTTGAAAGGCTTTGCGTCTCGTAGGTTATTCTCCGTCTTTCACTCGAAAAATATGTGCTATTGAAACACAACTGTTCAATATCCTCTATTTGTTCCATGATTGTTTGGTGTTTGGTGTTTATGGTGGGAAGAAAACGGGCTCGATGCCTGGAGGAAACCCACGACCTTCCGGTGGTAACATGGTCTATTTGTTCCAGACATAGGCGGAGAGGCACAGAAAATTCAAATTTTATTTTTATGGTCCAAAATTATGGACTCTAGGAATTGGTAATGTTCTCAGATGCCTTCGAAACTGGGATGTATCTCCTGTGTAAGACTGAAAACTAGAAAACTTAGTAATGACACTTTCTATTTGTGATATTTTTGGCACGTGGTGTTATTATTAAACCTTATACAATCCCAAAATGCACTGCTATTGACGACAGTGGTGGTCCGGATTTCGGACTCCAAAATGACTATTTTGCTATACTGACGGTCGTATTCCAAAATACGGCCGCGAGTATAAAACAAATAGTTATTGTGGAGTCAGAAACCTGGACTAGGACAGTGGGTGACTCTAAAGTTTGAGTTTGGGTTGGTCTTGGGTGTTAGTGTTCGTGTTAAAAGTCACCGGACTATGACAGTGAGTGACTTTAAAGTTTGGGTTGGGGTTGGGTGTTAGTGTTTAAAGTCATCCAGTGTATAAGTTGAAAGACAAACAGCCGCCTGACCCGGATGTAGGTTACCCAGGTAACGACCTCGAAAAGGAAAAAACCCTTACTTATATCAAGTATAGCTCTCTAGTTAAAAAATAATGTTGACTGCGGTGTAAAACTCCAATTAATCAATCAGAACTATTAAACGATCTTTAACACCACAGACGTTTTAAATAAGAATGGCCGGCTTACTAGATTTTGACAATATTTCGCAGTATTAAACTTTTAAGGGTGTAAAAAAGTGTTCTTCTGAGAAATAGCATAGACACAAAAATAGCCCGAGGCGAGGGTCGGGCGCCATAAAATAAGAAGAATGTGTTAACAAATAATACAATTAATGTTGAATAATTAAAAATGTTAACTAATTTCTACTCCGTCGGGACAATCCCCGATTGAAGAAAATATATACCTCATCGTATAGCTTGTAAAATTGTTTTTTAATCATTTCAAGTAAATAGAGTATTAAAAAATATTCTAAACTCCAAAGGACATTACTTGAGAAGGACAACTTACTGCATAAATCTATATTGAAGCCCCTAAGACTGACAGTTTCTGTATTTTAAGGGTGCCTTTTTATCATTAGTTTCTGTGTTGTTTCATAACCTCGTGTTTGAAATCACATTTTTAATTCATAGTTTCAATCGTTAACTTAAAGTGAATACTTAAACCTTTACAACACACATTGAAATAAAAACTATGGGCCAAGTAAACTGTTGTCTATTACGGGACAAGTGATCTTTTCTGATTTTATTATTCAGAAATGTATCAAATATTTAAAACAGTAACGTCAAGTGAAACAATTGTGAGTGGGGGTTTCACACGGTCGCCTAATGTGGGGAAGTTAATTGCCAAGTACCCGCTGAAGGTCAGGGTTTTCCTCGGGACAATGAGTCAGCTTTCCTCTCCCACCGCGGCGCGAAATATCAATCGATCAGTTTTATAATTGAAGCATTGGAGGATTCATGAAATGTACCGAAACTGGGTCTCTTCTTTGCGTAGCACAACATGTGCTTTACTGGGCTAAATAACATAGGGCCTATATAAAAAATATCTTTCTAGATAATTTCAGCGTTGGATCAATTAACTACAATTTTTTATTTTTTTTCCAGTCTGTAGTAAAGTATTTTGATATATACTTTCGACGCCATGTGTATTCAGTCCAAAACATACGGTGATTTACCATATACAAAGCGCAGACTGTCCGAGGCGTCAATCTCATTCTAGCGAGATCCCCTGCTACTACGTGAACGCGACGGACCTCTCAAGCCGTTCCGGCTCGTTCTACTAATGTGGCGTAAGTTACGCCTGTCGCAATGGCATGTTAAATGATAGTAACTTACGCACGGTCGCAATTTCGAGGCGCAACTCCATGCTGTAAGCCTATGCGCAACTCTACGCCAGCTTAGTAGAACAGGGCCATTTGCCATCTGCTAAGGGGAATCCCCTTTTGCTAGTGCTGCGGAGGAACTACAATCACATGACGTAGACATACAAAATAGCATGTTGTACGCTGGCCTGTTCACAATGGCGGAGGGTAGAAATATAGTCCCTGTATTTCCTCATCTGCTGCCAAAAGCTGCCAAAATGTTGATATTTTGACGTAAACACAGAATGTTGAAATTATCGGCTATTTTTCTCAAGACGTATAATTCAGAAGCTTTTTAGTACTTCTAGTCTCAAAAATGTACGATAAAGTATTGTTTTGAACTAACTTTGACTTAGAATGAATGAATGGTCGTCCCGGTTATTTAAATTTTGCTACTTTTCGAACACGTTTTCGGTTCGTACAGGGCACATACTGTATGGATTTTCCTCATTCCAACGCCAATCATTTAGTTTTTCGATGGCCTTCAAAGCCTCTTACTGTCGTGACGATTAGAAATTATGAAAAAAGTGTGAATTTCGGCAGCCCATGCCACTTTAAGGGCTTGTACCTAAACGAAATACAACCCAACATATATAATCAGGTAAAAATCACGGAAAAATCAATTTTGGAAGTAAGTTTGATTACCCAAATTTTGGGTAAAATGGCTCGGGGCGGCCTGAGAGGTCCGTCGCGTTCACGTTGTAGCAGGGGATCTCGCGAGAATGAGATTTTCCGAGGCGTTTCTAAGCCGACCGGTAGCGAGCGAAGATAACCGAAGTGTGTTCCGACTGTTTTCTGTATTTTACCCAGTTAGAAGAAGTTACAAATTTTTTTTTTACCAAAATCTAAAAGTTTTGACATCGCTTTGTGTATATGATTTGAAAATGAAAATTTGACTTGATAGATACCCGCAATATTAATAAACTACGAGACCAGCAACAAGCCTTTCGATAAGTTTGAAACTGTATATTGAATCAAAAAGACCAGGGTCCACTTTTACGAAGCCCCCTAGTACAGCTAAGGACGTCTTAATTTTCCCCTTAGGAAGAACTTAAGTCATTGATGCTATTTTACGAAACCCCCCATAACTTAAGATCACCTTAACTTTAAGAGAATTTTAAGGGTGCCTCAAAGGCACACTTAACATCTCCTTAAAGTGGCATGAGCTGCCACAATCTTGATATTTTGACGTTGAAACAGAATGCTGAAATTATCGGCTATTTGGCTCAAGACATATTTTAGAAGCTTTTTAGTGCTTCTGGTCTCGAGAATGTACGATAAAATATTGTTTTGAACTAACATTGGCTTAGAATGAATGAATGGTCGTCCCGGTTATTTACTTTTCGAACACTATTCCGGTTTGTATAGGCCACATACTGTATGAATTTTCCTCATTCCAACGCCAATCATTTCGTTTTACGATGGCCTGCAAAACCTCTTACTGTCGTGAGGATCAGAAATTATGCAAAAAATTTGAAATTTGGCAGCTCATGTCACTTTAAGTCATTTTTTAGCGTATAAACATAAGCACAATTGTTATTTTGAGATGAAACAGCGAATAGACTTTTGAAATCGTATAAAGAATCTTTTCTGATTTAATACGACATTCAAAATTCAATGCCATTTTACTATTTGACGATATTTGCGCTCACGATTTACTCCCCTTCGTGGAGTTCTTATGCAATATACTAAAATCACAACAGGGGCTCGTTTCACAAAGCAGTCGCATCGCAAACGAAGCCTAGTTGCCAATGGATACCACATTGAAGAGATACGTCGTCATGGCAACTGCGATTGATCGCACTGTGCGACGGCTTCGTGAAACGGCCCCCTGGTTTTATCGGAGGAAAGTTTGTCGCTGTCGTATCATTCAAACAGTGTTGGTTGAGAAAATGACTAAAAGAAAGGTTTGTTTCAAGAATTATAATCTAAAAAAAACCTTGTGATCTGCTAGGTAACATCGGTATTTAAGGAGTTTCCCTCCTCCACTTGAGGAGAGTTTCCTCTTAAGTTATCGCTAAGGTGAAAATCTTAAGATGGGGTTTAGAGGGTTTCGTAAGAGTGGCGAAGGTCCATCTTAAAATTTCCCTTAAGGTTTATCCTTAGCCATTAATATCACCTTAACTAAGGAGGCTTTGTAAAACTGGGCCCTGAATTGAGTGTAATCCAACACTGAAGTTTCTCAGATTCGGATCTATCCGTTGACGTTCGGACTTTTAAGTATGCCTTTACACAACCATTTGAACATTCTAAATATAACTCGACGATTAAATACAACAATTGCAATATCATTTGTAACTAGTAACTCCTGGATTTTTTTTGGTTCCAGGGGTCTCGATGGTTCGGTTAATTATACGGATGCCAATCGAGGAGTCCCGGGTGACAAAAAAACTGTCTGATTCGGGTTTCCCTTTGTCGCCCTATATATAAAATGTTTGCCAGGTACAAACAGAAGGATTTCCTCTCTCACCAAGCCTGGAATCGTGAACTAATCTTGAGTACGGCTTAAACACCAATCAATTAATTGCTTTATACATTGGTTCCTTGGTCATACTGATCTGTTTTATCTAGTTTCTGCAGGCTTTGGCTAATCAAACTATGCCAATTAAATATGACCAACTACTAACTCCCCTGCGATGAGATATGTTCCAACTGATATTTGACTTTAATATGTCATTTTGCTCTGACCTAAATAGCCTTGTGTTCAAAGAGAGGTGCTTAAATATGCTGACGTAAACACATGGCTCTCTTAGTGTTTCTGCAAGACAAAACTGCCGTTTCTCTAATAGATTACCATAATGTTTTTAATCTATTCAACAACCAGCCCATAGTTTGATTTTAATGATTGATGAATTGATTGGTTTTACATGGCATTTAAACTTCAAAGCAAGAGCCGTTTTCAAACGAACAAGAGTTGTTCCCCTTCCTTGACGCTTCCAACCAAAGATGATTGATGTTTTACGACGCACTCAAGATTATCGTACTTATATGGCGGCGTTGCTAGGTTTAGTGGTGGAGGGAACCGGGCTCATGCCTCTTTGTAGATTTGGCTTTTACATTCTCGTCCTAATCGATCCCCAAGAGATTGTTTGGTGTTTTACGCCGCGCTCAAAATTATTTAACTTATATGGCGGCGTTGCCAGTTTTATTGTGGGAGGAAACCCACGACCTTTCGTCGGTAACTGGCAACCATCCCACATAGGTCGATCCCAAGAGAGGATAAAAGTTATTCCCCTTGGTAAAAAGAGGGCAAATGGGCACCAAAGATGTCTTTTTGAAATTGAATTCCCGAATGGAGGACTCGTGTTATTCCAGGTGAACTTCTTTCCTCAACCTAACATGGTGGTTTGTCCTACAAGTCTCGTAGAATAGCGCGTGATCGCGATTGCTTCTTTCTATTTGTCCACGAAAGCTACTGATGGTATGCCACACTATTAAGAACCAGCTCCCGGCTGGTGGTATAATAGGTTAGGTGGTATGAAGGTTAACATATATATATAGCCATTAACACACTTGTTGGCATCCTGAATGCGAAATAGTCCCATGGCATGTATCAAAATCACAAGAGACAAGCTATTTGCTTTGCAAAAGAACCTAAAAAAAGACAGAAAACCTTTGCGCAAGTTCCCACATAGGAAAGACGACACAAAAACAATTCTTCTAAAGAAACAAATCGACAAATATTAGATTTAATAGTCAAATGCTAGGAAATTATCCAAACACCTGTTCTTTTATTTCAATTTTTTAACAATGATCAAAGCATCAGAGGGTTTAACATGGAAAGTGAACAAATGGAATTGTTTACTTGAGTACATTCGGCCTGGTATAGCTGTTATAGCTTGCACGTTTCACGTAATATAAAGACCATCTTGTGATATGCGCTCACCAATGCTGGCGGTAGGTCCTCTTTGGTGTATAGACCCTCTTGTGGGCATAGGTCTTTCGGGGGACGTAGGCCGTCTTGCGGTTGTAGGTTCTTGAATGGTAGTTAGGCCTCTTGTAATTATAATGCCCATTGTAATTGTAGGGCCTCTTGGGAAGATAGGTTCTCTTGGGAATGTACGCTTTCTTTGGGTAGTACGCCTTGTTATTGTAATATGTGTTCTTCCTATTATACGTTTTTGGTGCAACGTAATTGTATGAACCCGAATAACCTGCCAAAAGAAAACAAATTTCATGTAGCTTAGCAATCGTGTCGAAGCCTCGAAATTCGGTTTCCTAAAACAACACGAGATCTAGACGAATTCGTTTATATATATATTTATGAACACTAAAACACACGGAGGCTGCAGCCTAGATTGTCGTCTCGTCAAGAAAAATCATCGCTCTGAGCGAGCAGGCAACACATTCAATTTTCTTACAGATCTGCCGTTTTTATTGCGATACAAACTGTGTTTGTCGTGCAATAATATGATTCCATAGAGTACAGCAATCCCTCGTCGAGTAGAGACTGAAAGGTTGACGACTGCTATGCACGGTCATCCTCACAATAAAATGGCGGAGATTTTAGGACGTCAGATCTAGGCTAGCCATGGGGACATGGCCATACAGTGTATATAGTTCATTGTTATTCATTACTAGATTCAAATGCCAACTATTCTTGAAGTATTAACTGATCCAGTACATGTTTACCGTTTCTGACTGCTTCAGAAAGGAATTCAATATGCAAGTAGGACAAATGGGCCCCATGACATTGTTGTTAACACTCTGCAGGAACTGTAACAACACACAGGGCTGGTTCTTGTCATTTATAAACTTGTCCCGTTTGATAAGTTAACTGTTTCAAACGGTCATTGAATACCAAATATACAATGTATTATTGTAATTCATTTCATTTAATTGGTCACATGTTTAGAAGTTGAATAGAATTTTTTTAAAGTGAAATCATATTTTATTTATTTCATGCAAGTGTTACATGCAGACCAAATTTTACCACTATCTTCCAGAAGCACTGCGCATATATTGAGTGACGTTATAATTTATTTCAATCCGAGAGGTCAATTGGAGGGCCCAATCGAGATCTCGTGTCATTCTACGAGATCTTCAACACGAGACATGATAGCTCAACGAATGGCAGTAGGATCAATCTCTATTTTAGATTGTTGGAGGGCCCGGTCGACTTCACTTTGTATGGCTCTTTGTGACCGCGATCATATCCTACAATCATCGGTCAAAGGTCGCCTATCAGACCTTCTGTGTTTGAATATATGTTGACGTCACTCGATGCAATAAGCCCCTTTCGGGTTTGGCGGAAGTCCCACGAGATCACGCGAGACCCGTGTTTAGGGGTATAACTTTCACCGATCGGCTGTCCGATTAACATTAGTGCTTATGGAGATCGGCTGTAACCCTGTTGTTATGTCTGTGATTCTCAGCTTACAATCTATACTTTTTACAAAAATCTTTTTCTGATACATATCAAGATATATACAAAGCCATTAGATACTTCTTTTTGACGGACAAAAAAAATAATATTAGTTCTAAAACAAAAATAAAACTTCGTAGTTTTCACCGTTGGTTTTTGACAACTTCGAAGCGTATTTAAACGATAAAAAAATTTGTATTGACAGTCAACTGACAAAAACGCAACTGATAGCTTCTGGTGTGTTTCACAAAAAAGAAATGATTTAGAAATAAAGAATCAAAGACAAAACCACACGCTAACCGTCGATCACCATAGACGCTAATGTTAAATGAACGGCTAGTCAGTGAAATTTATACGCCTAAACTCATTTCTCGCGTGATCTCGCGGGGTTTTAGCCAAACTCGAAAGAGGCTTATTAACATGGGCAAGCACTAAAAGTCATGTTCATGGTATAAATTTGAGCCCTATATCAAACTTTGTTTGTTAGACTGGATGAATTTTAAAAAATATGAGATTTCACTTAAAACAACTGTCTTGTCAAATTTCAAACGTGCCACTAATGAATAAAAATAAAAACATAAAAAAAAGTTTCTTTCATTAACATAGGGGGGGGGGGGGGGGGGGCTCGGTGGCTCAGTCGGTTAGAGTGATTGATTGGTTGATTTCTTTATTTGCAAATTCTGCTTCTTGCAACAAAGTTTTTACTTGATGCAAATTGTTGGAAAATACAAAACATCCAAAGAAAAAAGTTACAATCTACGATCGGCCCTTCTGTATGAAAATTAACATTAGATTTTAGAGTTTCCATGTGTTTATGAAAAGATATACAGTATATAAATACTTCCCAGCTGAGTAACAACAAAAGTGGAGGAGGATGTTAACAATTAGTTAATTTTAAAACACTTGGTCTTAACCTGTAATACTTCGGAATATACTTAATCCTAATCTCTGAATAGTGAGGACAAATTGATACAAAATGAAACTCATCTTCCACATCGATTAAATTACAACACAAACAATGTCTATCTTGACGCTCTAATCCATTTCTTCCATGCCTTCCTGTTTCAACTCGAAGATTATGGGATGATGTTCAAAGTTTACACAACGCCACTCTGAATTTAGGATTTAACTTAAATATTTTTCGAACTCAATATCTATCTTGACATTTTAATTTAAAAGTAATTTCGGGGAACTTGGACTAGCTTTCCAGTCTTGGACATAGCAATCTTTAATCCTCTTTTTAAACAGGTAAATAAATACAGAATGTTTAACACTTTGTGGGAATATCCATTCATCTCCAAAGCCATACTTAAAAAGCGAATTTCTAACATTTAGTGTCCAATTTATAACGCCTTTGGCGGTTAACAAATTCAGTTCTTGATTAATATTTTTAAGTATAATATGTTCACTTTTAAATAATTTTAGCCAATAATCAATAACAAAAAGAAATCTATAATGAGAAGTTAGAGTGATCGTCCCTCAGTCCGATACAGGCCTTCCATCGATGTGGCGCGGATTCGAATCCCACTCAGACCAAATAAAAATGGGAAATATCTAAGTGGATTTTTCACTCAATCACTGTATGTTGCCAAGTACTCGCCAAGTTGCCAAGTACTCGCCGAAGGTCGGAGGTTTCCTCCGGACAATGGGCTCGGTGTCCTCCCCACACAAACTGGTAATACCGCCATGTAAGTGAAATAATTTCGAGAGCTTCATAAAACACTAATTAATCTTAACCATTCAAGACTTACTTCGTTTAACGCGTTGCCCCAAGGCCTCAATGGCGGCCCCTTCTTCCAGAGGCGCACAGGCTACATAAGCAACATATAGCGACAAAACCGTCACAGCCAACAGTGCAACCTTCATGATTGGTTCTGAAAATAAACGAAACGAAATGTTAAACAAAAACAAAAAACGAGGAAGGAGTTGGGTACAGTATATATCGTTTACAAGAGAAAACTATACTCTGAACAGCCGTTATTGGCGTTAGCTTCTTAAGGTCGCATCGCAGTTCATTCTCAAGACAGCTGAAATTTCCGTAAAATCTTCAATCTAAACACCTTCGTTCTATTTGTACACCATCTCAATTAAAAAGTACACATTTCTTTGAAAGGTGTTGTATATACATGTAGTCAATATTCCTCAGAATGCTTCTCAGCCGTATATTCCAAACAACCGTATTAAGAAAACTATTTTAATTGTTACAGAGATTTTTGGCGTGGTTTCTGCAGTATTTCTTTTTATAACAATGACATGATCTGCCAAATTGCAGATGTGTGTTGTAAATTATCGGCTTTTTTCTCAAGAAGTGCAATTTAAAAGGGTTTTTTATGTTAGTCTCCAGAATGTAAGTTAAATAGTGTTTTGAATTAATGTTCGTTACTGCTATTTACGTTTTGCTTATTTTCTATTTCGACTCTCACAGCACAGAGATTGTACGGATTTCCTCATATATCATTCCAACGATAATCATTGAGTTTTTCGATAACTTTCAAGCACTCTCTTACTGTCATGACAATCAGTATTTTAGAAAAAAAAGTTGAAATTTTAGCTGGTCAGTCCACTTTAATAATGAATATCTATTCTAATAAATAATTATTATCATAAAAAGTATTTGACAAAATAGAAAGGTAGGAAGAATGTTTATGCATATATCTGAGTCATGCGCATGGCTGATGGGTTCGTTTCAATTTCATGAATTACATGCATTTCTCTATAATCCAGCTGTTAATATCAACCCTCGGTCAAACTATTTCCTTTTTAACTTGCTTTTAGCAGTTTGGATTCTATATCATGCCACTTTGTATTGGGATCAATTACGTAAAACGCTATTTAATTTTGCAGCATCCGTCTCGATGCCTCAGTATGAAGAGTTTGACATCCGCTTGGAGTTTCGAAAAGATATGTTGAAATGTTGTCTACCAAAGCTGAGTATGAATTTTTCCACGCCCAATGAGAAAATATTAAAAGCTTTGTCTAACTATTCATGTCAACCCTATGCTACAATAGGTTAGTTACACTGCGTGAAATATTGATAAATACTAAACTAAATTTTATTTACTTATCTTATGAAACATATAATAGTAAAGCAGAACATTCGTCATAGCATCTGTAATAGTTAGATTAAAATTAACCCCAGCAAACATTTGATCAAATAATAAAATGTAGCTGTGCTTACCTTAACGGTCGAGTCGTAAGCCGCATTAACAATGCTTCTGGTATCATGTATCGTCTTTATATTGTAAAATTTGGTCCGCTTTTTTTGCACCATTTTAAGCCCCAGGATATCTCATTAGCTGAATAAATTACAATTTAACTCTTTCTTTGATAAGCGGTTATGTAGACATTGGACCATCAAACTACATGGCCTTGTGCTTACATAATTTGATAATCTTATCAAAATTTTATCACGAGAGTTTTTTTTTCTATTTCGTTCTGAGAAACAAAGCATTTTACATAACAGTGACACGACAAAATAATCATTTAAATTAGCTTTTTCCTCGGATTATTGAATATTTTTCTCAAAAAGTACGATTTAGAAGCTTTTTAGTGCTACTATATATATCTCGAAAATATACTTTAAAGTGGTGTTTTCAACTAACTTAGATGTAGAATAAATGAACGTTCGTCCTGGTTATCTAAAATATACTTTTCGGACACTATTTACGTTCATACAGGCCACAGACTGTATGTATTTTACTCATTTAAACGCGGCAATCCAAATTTTATTGAAAAATGGACTTTAATCGACATGAAAATCATTTTGTTGTTTATGTGGCATGAGCTGCCAAAATTAAACCGTTTTTAATTATAATTTCGATAATGAAGAAAACGATGGCTGACACCGTGGTTGGTCGATTTGTTTACTTGTTGGCAATTTAAATTGCTGTCAATTTTTTATTATTTGAAAACCAAACTTTATACGCTGTATTTGACACTCAATTAATATGAATGGCTAATATATTTGAAACAGTGAAATTTAAACAAAGCGTAAAATACCAAGATGGTCACTTAATTTTTGTTCAAGTAAAGCACCTTTTCTTCGTCAGATAAATGACATAAACATGAAAAAAGGGTTTGCCCAGATTGATGAATTCTAAAACATCAACCATCCAAACATGGCGGGCGAGTAGAAAGGACCAAAAGGCAATCATTCATTTTTTTAGGAACTCAGCATCAGCAATAAAAAAGCACTTACTGGCCCATACAGATGATAAAAAGGCCATGGGTCACATTAATCTAAGCTAACACACTGCTAGGCCCAACGAGCTTGGTATCATCTGTAGTTTAATAGCATGTGAGGGTTTGGATCCAATGGAATGGTTCCACAGTAACAATGAAAACAACAGCAACATGGTTAAAATGAACACTTGTCGCCGTAGCCTTTCTAAGACTAGTTAAGAAAACCAACGTATACGAGTTTACTGCAAGTACAATTGCTGACTGTAAACACTGAACACAATATCTTTGTCAAGTTATGTTTAAATATGAATATTTAACTGTATGCGTTAAACAACAACAATGATCAGCAACCAGATAACGTCTGTATTGGATTCCAGGCCCTTTTGTCTGCAATTTACTGTCTTAAATTACTTGGGAGGCCCTTCATGTCCCTCATTCTAGATCCTTCGTCTGTATTTCTCCAGATAAAAATAATAATGAACGGGTAGATTGCTCAGACGGCTCAAATCATAAGGGCGCTTGTGTGCATACCCAGGTTCGGAGTTAGTTTATATCGCAGTTACAAGACAAAACAGATTTTGAATTTCAAAATGATGCGTAAAAAGATTAAAACTGTGGCAAAAATAGAAAATTCGTGAATTTTTTTGTCAGGGAAAACAAAAATAACCATCCTCTGTTTTTTTTTGTAAGTAGTTTTCCGGATTTTCTCGCGATTAGGCCTTTAAATCAGATAATGCTGATCGTGCCTTTTAAAGTGGCATGAGCTGCCAAAATGTTGATATTTTGACGTTAAAACAGAATGTTGAAATTATTGACTATTTTTCTCAAGACATATTTAGATAGGCTTTTTAGTGCTTCTTGTCTCGAAAAGTTACTAAAAAATATTGTATTGAACTAACTTTGGCTTTGAATGAATGAATGGTCGTCCCGGTTATTTAAATTGTGTTTACTTTTCGAACACTATTCCGGTTCTTATATGCCACATACTGTATGGATTTTCCTCATTCCAACGCCAATCATTTAGTCTGTCGATGGCCTTCAAAACCTCTTACTGTCGTGACGATCAAAAATTATGAAAAAGTGTGAATTTTGGCAGCTCATGCCACTTTAAACAACAATCCACTGTAGGGAGACTACCTCAACTTGCATGGTTTGACTGGTGTGCGCAGATGGCACAGTGGCAGTTGTTCTTCGTCCCTTACTCTGACTGATACATAAGGTAAGCAGCAAAAACTGAATGGTCGGTACATATGCGCAATTCGCTAAAGTTCTAACCTTGTTTGTCCAGTACGATACGATGCTATCAATCTAAAAACAGTGGTTAATCTTCACAAGTGAGACTCAGCTATACGAAAGCAACACTTCTTATATAGTCTCTCTTTGGCATTTAGAAGTTGGACGGTAACAATAAGGGGAAAAATTACTTATGAATAACAACTTCTTGGTTTATTATGTGGCTAGGGATCATGGCGTGACGCCCAATATACCAAGAAGTTGTTATCCATAAGTAGTTTTCACTTTATTCATATTTCTTATAGTTCTGAAGCTAACAGAGATAATCATGTTTTACCAGGCACCAAGCAGGAACATTTACTGGGACATACAGACGACAATAAAAAAAAACAATTTGATGATCATGTTTCCTCCAAGTGCCCCTGGTGTCATCGTCTCGACAACCAATCCCTAGTGTTCTAGTCCAAGACAAATGAGCGAATCCCGCCTTTCAACCGGTGGCTCAGCCGACTGAATCAATGTTTCATTAAAGCGACATGGGTTGCTAAATATGGAGGAAATTTATATATTTTTTAGCTTTTTTATTTTAACTTCTGTTACAATTTAATCGTAGCCGGCCCCCAGCCATTCACGCATATATCCCGGATATTGATTGGAATTATTTCCGTTATTTGCGGACATCTTCGGTTCGTCCTTATTACTGGCTTAATCGATATCTTTTATTTCAACATTAATCCTTAAAGGCCCGTTCTCACTGTGCGATTTGTCGTACCGACTTGTAGGATGCGATCAAAATGGATCAAAATATGATTTATCAACCAATCAAATGCATCCATTTTAATAGCATCCTACAAGTCGGTACGACAAATCGCACAGTGAGAACGGGCCTTAAGGTATTTCAAACTCTCAACTTCAGCATTTATGAACCACAAATCTGAATTTTTTGTAGCTCGTGTCACTTTAATGAATACCAATATAACGACTATAAAACTCAAACTTTAAACGTGGCATTTCTGTCACCTCGAGAATACCTCCTTTACTTAACAACCCCCAATGTAATCCTTAAAGACCGGTTCTCATTGCGCGATTTGTGGTACCGACTTGCAGGATGCGATTAAAATGAATGCATTTGATTAGTTGACAAATATCATCGACCAATCAAAAGCATCCATTTTAATCGCATGCTGATATCGCACAGGGCCCTTGCGTTGAAATGGTAATATACCATCCATACATTGCACAATATAAATGATAAAAAGATACGCGAAGGCGTCTCTCTGCTTTTTTTTCTCCCGGCACGAGTCAGGTATGCCTGATGTTCCATTATTATGTTTTGTTTTTAAGTTAATTAATAAAACCTCTGTTGAATCTATAGATATGAAACGGTAAATAAACATTATTAACATGTTATTTTTAACTTGCATTTTTGCTCAACCGGATGAGAAATTAGACTCGGGGTCATTAAGTTGTGTAAGTGTAATTACCCAAGGTTATTTCGTAACTTATTTTTGCGGGTTAACATTGACGAAATAAATCAAATGCCTGTCTAAATTCAAATGTTTTGCTTACGTTGTTTGTGAACTGATAACTAAAAAACAAGCACTGCGTTTCATTATCAGGAATATGAACCAACTTGGTCACAAGCCTGTATACCAACCCATATACCAACTTGTTCACAAGCTTGTATACCAACCCATATACCAACTTGTTTACAGGCCTGTATATTAACCCATATACCAACTTGTTCACAAGCCTGTATACCAACCCATATACCAACTTGTTCACAAGCTTGTATATTAACCCATATACCAACTTGTTCACAAGCCTGTATACCAACCCATATACCAACTTGTTCACAAGCTTGTATACCAACCCATATACCAACTTGTTCACAAGCCTGTATACCAACCCATATACCAACTTGTTCACAAGCCTGTATACCAACCCATATACCAACTTGTTCACAAGCTTGTATACCAACCCATATGCCAACTTGTTTACAAGCCTGTATACCAACCCATATACCAACTTGTTCACAAGCCTGTATATTAACCCATATACCAACTTGTTTACAAGCCTGTATACCAACCCTTATACCAACTTGTTCACAAGCCTGTATACCAACCCATATACCAACTTGTTCACAAGCCTGTATATTAACCCATATACCTACTTGTTCACAAGCCTGTATACCAACCCATATACCAACTTGTTCACAAGCCTGTATACCAACCCATATACCAACTTGTTCACAAGCCTGTATATTAACCCATATACCAACTTGTTCACAAGCTTGTATACCAACCCATATACCAACTTGTTAAAAAGCCTGTATACCAACCCATATACCAACTTGTTCACACGCCTGTATATTAACCCATATACCAACTTGTTTACAAGCCTGTATATTAACCCATATACCAACTTGTTCACACGCCTGTATAATAACCCATATACCAACTTGTTCACAAGCCTGTATACCAACCCATATACCAACTTGTTCACAAGCCTGTATATTAACCCATATACCAACTTGTTCACAAGCCTGTATACCAACCCATATACCAACTTGTTCACAAGCCTGTATACCAACCCATAAACTAACTTGTTTACAAGCCTGTATATTAACCCATATACCAACTTGTTTACAAGCCTGTATACCAACCCTTATACCAACTTGTTTACAAGCCTGTATACCAACCCATATACCAACTTGTTCACAAGCCTGTATATTAACCCATATACCAACTTGTTTACAAGCCTGTATACCAACCCTTATACCAACTTGTTCACAAGCCTGTATACCAACCCATATACCAACTTGTTCACAAGCCTGTATACTAACCCATATACCAACTTGTTCACAAGCTTGTATACCAACCCATATACCAACTTGTTCACACGCCTGTATACCAACCCATATACCAACTTGTTCACAAGCCTGTATATTAACCCATATACCAACTTGTTCACAAGCCTGTATACCAACCCATATACCAACTTGTTCACACGCCTGTATACCAACCCATATACCAACTTGTTCACAAACTTGTATACCAACCCATATACCGACTTGTTCACAAGCCTGTATACCAACCCACATAACAACTTGTTCGCAAGCCTGTATACCAACCCATATGCCAACTTGTTCACAAGCCTGTATACCAACCCATACACCAACTTGTTCACAAGCCTGTTTTTATCTGGGACAATTACTGCTATGCTAATTGTGATAGTATTCTAACTCTATGGCCACAATATATCAATGCTGTTTTGGCCACACAATGTTGATATCTTTTGGCCACAGAGTTGGGATGTTCTCAACTATTCAAATGACTGCAATATTATCCAGTGTAGCGGAACATTTTCTTCTAAAGCAATTTAAAGAAGAAAAATAGTAACCTTATTTCCAGAAATGGATTTTAACGTCTTCGAGAGAAATGAAATAATGAAAATTTAAAAGAGTAAAGTAACCCATTTTGTTACAAAGTGTTAGATTTGCAATAAAAATGACATTTATTTAGTAACAATTGTTAATAGCGAATTATTCTGTGAAAGGGTGTGCGGGGTATAGGTCGTCGATACGGATGGAAATATGGAAGATATCGTCTCCTGTAGAAATACGGGTAGGGTTTGCTGTAGAAAGGACCATAGTGTATGATACCTGAAAAATAATTGAAAATATTCAAGTTTAATGAGTGAAGAAGAATTTCAAACGAAATACTTAGCATAGTGAAGAAAAATTTCAAACTAAATACTTTGCGTAGTGAAGAAGAATTTCAAACGAAATACTTAGCATAGTGAAGAAAAATTTCAAACTAAATACTTCTCGTAGTGAAAAAAATTTCAAACTAAATACTTCTCGTAGTAAAGAAGAATTTCAAACTAAAGACTTCTCGTAGTGAAGAAGAATTCCAAATGAAATCCTTCTCGTAGTAAAGAAGAATTTCAAACTAAATACTTCTCGTAGAAAAGAATTATTTAAAACTAAATACTTCTCGTAGTAAAGAAGAATTTCAAACTAAATACTTCTCGTAGTGAAGAAGAATTTCAAATGAAATCCTTCTCGTAGTAAAGAAGAATTTCATACTAAATACTTCTCGTAGTAAAGAATTATTTCAAACTAAATACTTCTCGTAGTAAAGAAGAATTTCAAACTAAATATTTCGCGTAGTGAAAAGAATTTCAAACTAAATACTTCGCTTAGTGAAGAAGAATTTCAAACGAAATACTTAGCATAGTGAAGAAAAATTTCAAACTAAATACTTCTCGTAGTGAAAAAAATTTCAAACTAAATACTTCTCGTAGTAAAGAAGAATTTCAAACTAAAGACTTCTCGTAGTGAAGAAGAATTCCAAATGAAATCCTTCTCGTAGTAAAGAAGAATTTCAAACTAAATACTTCTCGTAGAAAAGAATTATTTCAAACTAAATACTTCTCGTAGTAAAGAAGAATTTCAAACTAAATACTTCTCGTAGTGAAGAAGAATTTTAAATGAAATCCTTCTCGTAGTAAAGAAGAATTTCAAACTAAATACTTCTCGTAGTAAAGAATTATTTCAAACTAAATACTTCTCGTAGTAAAGAAGAATTTCAAACTAAATAGTTCGCGTAGTGAAGAAGAATTCCAAACTAAATACTTCGCGTAGTGAAGAAGAATTTCAAACTAAATACTTCGCGTAGTGAAGAAGAATTTCAAACTAAATACTTCGCGTAGTGAAGAAGAATTTCAAACTAAATACTTCGCGTATTGAAGAAAAATTTCAAACTAAATACTTCTCGTAGTGAAGGAGAATTTCAAACTAAATACTTCTCGTATTGAAGACGAATTTCAAATTAAATACTTCTCGTAGTGAAGAAGAATTTCAAACTAAATACTTCACGTAGCGAAGAAGAATTTCAAACTGAATACTTTGCGTAGTAAAGAAGAATTTCAAACTGAATACTTTGCGTGGTAAAGAAGAATTTCAAACTAAATACTTCTCGTAGTGAAGAAGAATTTCAAACTAAATACTTCTCGTAGTGAAGGAGAATTTCAAACTAAATACTTCCCGTAGTGAAGAAGAATTTCAAACTAAATACTTCTCGTAGTGAAGAAGAATTTCAAACTAAATACTTCTCGTAGTGAAGAAGAATTTCAAATTAAATCCTTCTTGTAGTAAAGAAGAATTTCAAACTAAATACTTCCCGTAGTGAAGAAGAATTTCAAACTAAATACTTCTCGTAGTGAAGAAGAATTTCAAACTAAATACTTCGCGTAGTGAAGAAGACTTTCAAACTAAATACTTCGCGTATTGAAGAAGAATTTCAAACTAAATACTCCTCTTAGTGAAGGAGAATTTCAAACTAAATACTTCTCGTATTGAAGACGAATTTCAAATTAAATACTTCTCGTAGTGAAGAATAATTTCAAACGAAATACTTCTCGTAGCGAAGAAGAATTTCAAACTAAATACTTCTCGTAGTGAAGAAGAATTTCAAACTAAATACTTCTCCTAGTAAAGAAGAATTTCAAACTAAATACTTCTCGTAGTAAAGAATTATTTCAAAATAAATACTTCTCGTAGTGAAGAAGAATTTAAAACTACATACTTCGCGTAGTGAAGAAGAATTTCAAACTAAATACTTCTCGTAGTGAAGAAGAATTTCAAACTAAATACTTCTCCTAGTAAAGAAAACTTTCAAACTAAATACTTCTCGTGGTAAAGAATTATTTCAAAATAAATACTTCTCGTAGTGAAGAAGAATTTCAAACTGAATACTTCGCGTAGTGAAGAAGAATTTCAAACTAAATACTTCGCGTAGTGAAGAAGAATTTCAAACTGAATACTTCTCGCAGTGAAGACGAATTTCAAACTAAATACTTCTCGTTGTGAAGAAGAATTTCAAACTGAATACTTCTCGTAGTGAAGGAGAATTTCAAACTAAATACTTCTCGTAGTAAAGAAGAATTTCAAACTAAATACTTCTCGTAGTAAAGAATTATTTCAAACTAAATACTTCTTGTACAGAAGAAGAATTTCAAACTGAATACTTCTCGTAGTGAAGAAGAATTTCAAACTGAATACTTCGCATTGTGAAGAAGAATTTCAAACTAAATACTTCGCGTAGTGAAGAAGAATTTCAAACTAAATACTTCGCGTAGTGAAGAAGAATTTCAAACTGAATACTTCTCGCAGTGAAGACGAATTTCAAACTAAATACTTCTCGTAGTAAAGAAGAATTTCAAACTAAATACTTCTCGTAGTGAAGAAGAATTTCAAACTAAATACTTCTCGTACAGAAGAAGAATTTCAAACTGAATACTTCTCGTAGTGAAGAAGAATTTCAAACTAAATACGTCTCGTAGTGAAGAAGAATTTCAAACTAAATACTTCTCGTAGTGAAGAAGAATTTCAAACTAAATACTTCTCGTAGTGAAGGAGAATTTCAAACTGAATACTTCTCGTAGTGAAGGAGAATTTCAAACTGAATACTTCTCGTAGTGAAGAAGAATTTCAAACTAAATACTTCTCGTAGTGAAGAAGAATTTCAAACTAAATACTTCGCGTAGTGATGAAGAATTTCAAACTAAATACTTCTCGCAGTGAAGAAGAATTTCAAACTGAATACTTCGCATTGTGAAGAAGAATTTCAAACTAAATACTTCGCGTAGTGAAGAAGAATTTCAAACTAAATACTTCGCGTAGTGATGAAGAATTTCAAACTAGATACTTCTCGCAGTGAAGAGGAATTTCTAACTAAATACTTCGCTTTAGGTGTAAACATCTTATTTGGACTGGATTTATTTCCACACGGGCACAGGGGAAATCTGCTGTAAAATATGATGAACATAGCTGCACATCATGGTAAAAACGGACAAGTAAAAGCTACTTAAATTTGTACCAAAGACAATTCATCAGTTTTATCCGGACAGAAAATAGTTGGTTCTGCGTAACAAGCGGTTGGTAACAAACTTCAGATGTGGCTGCACCAATGGGTCGCGAGTTCGAATCCCACTCAGTCCAAAAAATTGGAAAATTTTCTGACTGGGTTTTCACTCGAACGACCTATGTGGGATGGTTGCCAGTTACCAACGGAAGGTCGTGGGTTTCCTCCGGGCATAGAGCCCGGTTTCCTCCCACAATAAAACTGGCAACGCTGCCATATAAGTGAAATAATGTTGAGCGCGGCGTAAAACACCAAACAATCAATCAATCAATCAGATGTGGCTGAAAAGGCAAGGGTATATATTTTGTGTTTCAGTATAACAAGACCAGCGTGTTACGGCCAAGATTATAGTAGAAGAATACGCACTACTTCAAAATATAATGGCTAGAATTCTGACCCAGTATAATGGCGTCACTGGGGTAAATATTGAGTGAAATTAAATATAGCCGGAAGAAAGTATTGTATAAGTGTGCAGTCATGCGTGTCGTGTTAAGGGCTTGTAAAAAGAGGTTACTTCAAAGTTACTCCTAATTTGGAGTGACATGATTTGACTCTGAAGTCATTTGTAGTCATAACGAAGTTTAGATCGCTAATGGTCTCTTGGGGTTACGATTCATTAGAAGTAGATTGATTGATTGATTCATGCCCAAGATCATTTCACTTATACGGCGGCGTTACCAGGTTAATTAGAGGAAACCAGGCCCTTTGTCCAGAGGAAACCCCCGACCTTCGACGAGTACCTGGCTACTTCCACATACTGCGATCGAATAAAAAATCCACTCAGAAATTTTTAAAGTTTTATTTGATCTGAATGAGATTCGAACCCGCGTCGCATCGATGGAAGACCCGTGTCGGACCGAGGGACTAAAACCGACTGAGCCTCCGTGGCCCCCCAGTAAAAATAGAAGTTACAGTTCTTATTATTAAAAGTCAAATATTTTCTTTTGGCGCTATGCCCTATAAGTGTAGCTGCATTTTTTTTTCAGAAAAACTTTGACCATAATTGTTATACATGCGTTATTCATTTAAAATTATGGGGTTTAATCAAATGCCTCGTTTGTTGAATGGGGTTAGTTGATTTATACGTAATGCTCAATTTATCAATACTGTTGAATCTATTACTGACCCACGGTAAAATGATTGACGTATTTTGTTGAAACCTGCCAATCATTCCATATACGCCGACGGAACGGAGAACCATTCAAAAAGGATAGGGGGCCGCCATGGCTCAGTAGGTAGAGCGTTGGACGCTCAATCCAAACAGCCTTCTATCGATGGGTCGTGGGTTCGAACCCCACTCAGTCCAAAACTTGGAAAATTTTCTGACTGGGTTTTCACTCGAACGACCTATGTGGAATGGTTGCCAGTTACCAGCGGAAGGTCGTGGGTTTCCTCCGGGCACAGAGTCCGGTTTCCTCCCACAATAAAACTGACAGCGCCGCCATATAAGTGAAATAATCTTGAGCGCGGCGTAAAACACCAAACAATTAATCAAAAAGGATATACTCACTTCGTTTGTTCGCCTGATGAAGGTCTCTCTTGGTGCCGAAAGTATCGGCGTCTGTTGCAGATACCAACTGCCCTACCAGAGCGATGATACATACCACGGTCAATACCTTCGAATTCATGATGACCAGGAACGACAAAACGTGACTAAAATTTATAAAAGAATTGTTGATTGAATGTTTGAAAATTATTTTAAACATAAAATGTTTGAAACTCTCTTTAAACGTAGATTCCATTCCAGTGAGAAATTAAGGCATCACCACGAAGTAGGTTTTTGTATTTTTTAAAACACGAGCTTTCGACACCTATATGCCGGTGTCATAACACTTGATAAAGACACCGGCAAAAGTGTCAAAAGCTCGTGTTGTTCACAAAAACCTACTCTGTGGTGATGCCTTAATTATTCCCCAATAGTGTTTTTATTGTAAGTTACTGAATTGTGCATTGTGAATTGTGCAAATGTTTGCGAGAAGCATCCGACCTTGTCTATGGACAAACGTCTCAAATTAGTTCAATGGGTATAATCGCCCAAAGATAAAACAATTTTGCTTCAATTTCTGTAGGCCGAGTGGAATTCGAACCCGCGATCCATATGGGAAATATCTTTTACAACTTATAAACTGGAAGCCATAAGTAATCAATAGATTGTATGATGAACCGTTTTAAGTCCCCATGATTTAAAGTGGCATGAGCTGCCAAAATTTGAACTTTTTCCAAAAATTCGGATTGTCACGTAAGAGGTTTTAAAAGTCATTGAAAAATCAAATGATTGACGTTGGAAAGGGGGGAAATTATTTTAGTCGACGTGCTGTGTGAACCGAAATTGTGTCCGAAAATTAAACAAAAAACAAAATTCAGATAACCGGGACAAACGTTCATACATTTTAGAACATTATACATTATCAAACATTCTTGAGACTATAGTATCCTTAATAAACGAAAAATAGTCTATAACTTATATTTTTGGAGAATAGTATCACTAAAGAGCTTGTAAATTATATTTCTTTAGAAAAATAGCCGATAATTTCAAAAAAATATCTTCACAGAACACTATCAACATTTTGACAGCTTATGGCAATTTAAGGGTTAAATTTGTACCGGTGCTTCACGTGTACGTTTGTAAACGTTTATAAAGTTGAAACAAAAATAAATGGACGGGTTGACTTTTGGCTTTTCTCCCTATAAGTATTATAGATGTATTATACTTCTAATTACATGACATGCTTGATGAGTTTGACATTGATATCAAGTTAATGACATATGTTTATTAATTGATAAACAAAAGACTTGGCTAATTAAGGTCCATAGCTAGAAGCAAATGGTAAACCAGACTGTAAAAATCCATTCATTATATTGGGCGTCAAATTTCAAACCATGCTTAAAAAAGGTTGGATGAAATTCGCTCAAAAGAATATTGAACGTTTTTTGTAACTCACGCGACATGAGGTATTCTATTGGATTTTCACTATAACCACGACTCGGCTTATAATGCATATAGACCCAGCTATAAGATATAGCTACTTTTACTGTATTTGAGATTAGAACGAGGAAACTTAAAAAATGAAAAAAAAAAACATAATAAAGGATCTACATTAAAAATGGCCACCAACTCGCTCATCGTTCTCTGATGCTCAAGGATAAATTCTCAATAAGCTCACTTTTTTTTAAGCTTGAGCGTAAGTTTTAATCGTGGGTTCCAACGATGCTCTTTCATAGACAAATTGACCGATTGCTTGATTACGTCACTTGGAATTTATCAGCAAAGCATTTCGGGGGATTGAGGGATGTTTACATAATTTTACAAAATGGCGGAAGGAATAATACTGTATCGAGAGGAAGACGTAAAAGGTGCAAAATCGCTAGAAAAATGCGGGGATAAAAACACGTTATGTCACCAATGTTTTCCAAAAAAATGACGTCTTGCCTAGTACTCGTAAACAAAATGGCGAACTGAGGTAGGCCTACATATTCTACCCGAAATGCTTTGCGGAAATCTATATGATGTCATCAGGCTCGGCGGTAATTGCAAGACATAATAGCGTACGCTATACAGGCATATGTAGTTTAGAAAAAAAAAAGATCAAAAAGGTATCATAATTTGCATTTTAAAGTGGCATGAGCTGCCAAAATTCACACTTTTTTGAGAAATTTGGATTTTCACGACGATGAGTTAATGGAGGCTGGAGGTAATGGGGAAAAAAGAACGATTAACGTTAGAAAGAGGAAAATACGCTCTTCGAATTCGATTTGGAAATAAATAAAAAAAAACATAAAGTCTGAACAGAAATAAGGTTCCAAAAGTAAACAAAATTTACATAGCCGTGACGAACGTTCATTTATTCTTTGCCTATAACTTTGTTCAGAACATTACATTACAACGTACATTATGGAGGCTAGTATGATAAAATGCTTATAAATTGTACTTATATTGATGACAATTAGCCTTCATTTGTTTTTGCGCAAAAATATCAACATTTTGGTAACTCTTGCTACTTTAAATACAGAGATTTGCTACATAATGTTTGTGGCACTGTGCGTGCAAAATCATCACGGTCTACTGATAACTTAACCAGCTGTCAAACCTTACGGATGCGGATTTTTGTGTGTTTTCTTTTTTCTCTCAAACTTATAAAATATGACCAAATGCGAGGAAGTTCAGCGTTGGAACCACTCGGATAAATATTTTGAATGAACGCTTTTTTCCCGGTTATTTCAATTTTGTTTACTTCCCGAACGCTCTTTTGGTCCATACAGGACAAAATATTGAATACTGTTTCCTAATTCCAACACTTACCTTTTTCAAGAAAGAAAAATTAATCTCGAAATACCAGAGTCTCAATTTATCCACGCAGTTGGCTCGTCAAAAATGTATAAGGAAATGGCACCAAATTTAATTTCTAAACAGATTTTATAGTCGAAAAATTTAATGAGTCGCTGTAAGTTTGACGATATCATTAAATTATCCATTCTTCTCGTTCTTGTAATTTTATCGTAACAAGTTATCAAATGAACAATTATAAAGTTTGTAAGAAGTAAACGCTTTATTACCTTAACCATGTAGAAGGATTTACGCGTATGGGTCCTTTATTTAAAATTTCTTAAATCACTTTGATTTATTTGACCGATTAATGTAGGATAAAAATTAGATTTTTTTTTTCAAATTTCGCAGGCAAATGATTGTACCTTTGAATCTTTATTTGGTTTTATTGCACTGCATAATTACCCAAATCTGAAACCAATTAGATTTTAAATCTCTTCATCTTTTCATTTATAAAGAAGTACTCATTAACTTTGACTTTTGATTGATCGGGGGGGCAAATTGATCCTCAAATAACGGTAATTTGCGACTAAGATGTTTGAATTGCCTGATTCCTTCCCCGATAAAGCCAGCCAAACCCCATTATGTATTTATGAACACTAAAACACACGGACACAGGGAAAATCTTCTTGTCTAAAATAACCATGGAGACAAGCTAACCTTGAGTGCAATGTAAAATAACAAAAATCATTATAATCAATACATCATGATGCGCATGTTCTACTATAAAATTACTGACAGTTCTTGTTCTGGCTGGGTTTGTTCTCGATTTACCGTATGTCGAATGGTGATCTGCTTCTGAAAGGTCACCGTTTCCATAATAAGTAGCGGAACGCCGCTATCTAAGTGAAATAATCTTCAAAACGGCGCTAAACACGAATCGACATGACCAATGCTGCATTAATAGTTTACTTAACCGGAATTCCAAACTCTCTAACGACTTTTGATATTGGAAATATTTTATCCGTCAAGTCTGAAATTCAGACTAATTTATAATGCCATACGATTAGTTGCATAGTTAAAACACTTTGCTGTACAACTGAATAGACTTAGTGGACTTACCAATGGCAATGGGCAAAATATACTTTCAAATTCTAAAAAAGTTTTGGATTAAATAGAAGAGGTTTGCTATATTACCTCGTGAAATGCTGCTGGAAAAACTGAAGCAGACATAACACATTATGCTTTACGATTGATTGATGTTAACTATATTAGTGATACAATTTTTACGTATGTACCTTGAATGGTTCTATTGTATGCCGACGACACTGTGCTAATGGCCAAAACAAAAGAAGGCCTGCAAAATGCACTCACATCCTTCGAGAGTTATTGTAATTTATGGGAACTTGAAATCAACACTAATAAAACTAAAATAATTATATTTTCTAAGCGAAAACCACGAACACCGCCTAATATCTATGTTAATAATACATTTCTAGAAGTTACAGATAAGTATAGTTATGTATAGGATAAACGCCGAGCAACTGTCGATTACTAAAAAATAATCGTCGAGGCGCGTAGCGCCGATCCGAATATTTTTTAGTAATCGACAGTTGCGAGGAGTTTAACCGTCTTAAACGTTAGTTTCATATGTAAGCTGCAAGCGATTATTTTTCAGTAACAGTTTGCAGACGGCTTATTGTTATTTAAACCAAGGAGGAAATTAAGACGGGGGACTGGTGCTGTGTTACACGAAGTTCACTTCAAGTAAGCTCTGATATGGTATGACTTGAGCTGTAAATATTGGGAAATAATTTTCCAAAAATATTATTTTATTAGGTGTCCAAAAATATTGTCAGTTCATTTATAATTGTAAAGTTAATCATGTGTGGGAAAATAGAATATTTTAGAGTGGGGATTCAATTTTACTGCTACCTACTCTACTCATTTCGCTATGATTTCGTTTGAATGGTGTTGCGGTATAACGAATTTTTTTTTTAACGAAGGTAAGCATTTAAGTGAGGTATTAATTTGACCAAAAAGTTAGATGCCCTTTCCCTGCATAAATCAGATTTTCTTCCGCTAAAACAGTCTTTGTTCCTCTACACACCATATAAAACAAGTCTGCTTTGTTTTAAATTTGACTTAAATCTTCACGTCTAGTTATATTGGCTTCTCTTAACTGAGCGATTTGATAAAATACGGTAATTTAAATATTTTTTTATAGTATTAAAAATATTTATTGTATTAAAAAAATTTACAAATTGTGTCTCCAAATGCAAACAATCCGCATTTATTTACTCGTTTATTTAAAATCGTACATATCCAACAAACTGAATCCTTAAAGCGCTCCATTAAGACAAACCGGCTGTGGTCCCCTTTTATAAGGCAAACATCACTTTGTTCCAGGAAGCATCTATTGTTCGTGTCCAATGCGCATGTGTGGTAAATCATTAGCAAATGAAGTATTGTGTTGCTTGTTACAGTCTGTAGACGATTTGTGAAAAATAATCGTCCGCTCGGACAATAGGGTGACGTCAGCGTCAACGTTTAACTTGGCATTATACTCAGGTACACAGGGTCCTTTGCGTCCACCGTAAAACATTTGATAGGTCAAGCAAATAAGGTCAGGTTTGGCATGAAGCGCAAAGTATATAATTTGTCTCTTCCTACCGACTGTCAACTGATACCTTTTAACTAGACGGTCTCCCCCATATTATTGCATGGATGTGAAGTATGGGGCTTCTCTATAATATACTCTTCCAAAAAAGAAACGCAACATCCAATTTTTGTTCTTGAAAATATGAATTTTCACCATAATTTTTAATACAGAAATAAGCATCATATTACAATGAAAATTGGCAGACTGTTGTTCAGACTTTCAAGTTCATTCACATGTAAAAATGTATCCCATTAAAGTTCATAGCGCTCAGATGACGTCACTGCAACGTCAATATCTGTTGTGCCCATCATTAACCTGTAAAAAAGCACGGACCCGTCTCGGCATAGACACAATCAATCGACGAATACGGTTTTGCGGAATTCTCCTCCATTCTTGCTCAAGAGCCTGCTGCAGTTCTTGCAGAGTTTGCGGCGCTGGATGACGACTGCGCACGCGTCTATCCAAATCATCCCACAAATGTTCTATTGGGTTCAAATCTGGTGATTTGGACGGCGAGTGGAGCACTGTCACGTTCTGGTTGGCTAGAAATTCAACAGTAGTACGAGATGTGTGCGGCCGAGCGTTGTGCTGAAAAATTTCCCTACGGAGGTCCATTACGGGCAGCATATGTGGTGTCAAAACCTCATCTTTGTATCGAACGGCGTTAAGGTTGCCGGGAATGTGCACCAGTTGAGTTTTTCGGGCACAGGATATGGCACCCCACACCATCACACTTCCTCCGAAGAAATTGTCGACCTCAAGGACGCAGTTCCTTGCGAACCTCTCATTCCGGCGTCTGTAAACTCGTGTACGACCATCTCTTCTCTGCAGCTAGAATCTTGATTAATCGCTGAACCAGACTCGCCTCCAGTTTCGCAGATTCCAGTCCCTTAACCTGTTGCACCATCGGACCCTTGCAAGTTGATGCTGGCGCCTCAGTACTACGCCAAAGTATGGACGTCTGGCGCGTAAGCCGTTTTGACGGAGGCGGTTTCTGACTGTCTGTGCCGATATTCGACGGAGACCTGGGATATTTGATGCTGTTTCTGTTGCTGTTTTGGTCCGGTTTCGCAGGTGAAGTAACCGGATGTAGCGATCTTGGGCTGCTGATGTGATCCTAGGTCGGTCAGAACGTTGACGATCAGCTGTTGAACCGGATTGCTGGTGCCGTTGCAACAGTCTGGAAATCGTGCTCCGGTGAACATTATAAAGTCTAGCGACTGCATTCTGTGATTCGCCGGCCAGGAGACGACCAATGACGACGTTCCGGGTAGCTGCGTCTAGTCTTGGCATATTGTAGCAACTTCGTGAAACAATTTAACGACTGAATTCAATTGAACGGTTGTGTGTCTTTTATACCCATAAAACCCGCATAAAGATAAGACGTGATTCGCACGTGCAACTGCCCTACGTTTTCCCTACGCCTTCCTCGTGTAGCGTTACACAAAGGCTGACCCGAAAGTCACGTGTGATCAACAGCCACTATCAGGGGCTTAAATCCAATTATCGGACATTTACATTATAACATGATCCTGTTGTCATGTATCAATCACGTACATTTTTGGAAAAAAACTTTTATCGTTAAAGAAATCTACCCCAAACTTCAGGGTATACGGTGAACTGGGTGTCTACCCTATGTATATTACAATTTATGTCCGAATGATAAGTTTCTGGATAAAACTTGCCCAAGCAGACACATCCAAATTGTCATCTGTAATACATAGATTTGAATTGTACCAAAACAAGGTATGTAAGACTCGCTGGATGGAATATGTAAAATCTATTTTATACAGTGTTGGTTTAAATGATGTATGGGATACGCAGAATGTGGACAATGGCAGATCATTACTTTTACTAGTCAAACAAACGCTAAAGGACCAATTCATTCAAAAGTTTTATTCAGATATAGCATTCTCTTCAAAGGGGAACGACCTATGTTGGATGGTTGCCAGTTACCACCGGAAGGTCGTGGATTTCCTCCGGGCATAGAGCCCGGTTTCATCCCACATTAAACCTGGCAACGCCGCCATATAAGTGAAATAATCTTGAGCTCGGCGTAAAACACCAAACAATCAACCAATCAATCTTCAAAGGGTTCCTTTTATAAAACAATCAGATTTAAATTTGGCATTGAATCGTATATAACCAGTCTTAATTTGAAAAACCCCAAAAATCGTATCCAGATTCCGAACAGGAAACCATCGCCTCCCAATAGAAAAGGGCCTTTGGCATAAAGCACCGAGCAATGAACGAGTCTGTAGGCCTACGTTATGCGACGGAAAGACTACCATGCACGTACTGTTCTGCTGTCCAGCTTTTAACCGTCTACGCCAACTGCCAACTGTACTTGCCCAGATTTAAGCGAGTGAATTGTTCCAAACAGAAAAAACGATTGTACTTAAAAATATATGTGTGTTTATTTCTAAAGTACTACAGCATCATACATGTACTAAGTACTAATAATAGAATACATATTGAACTATAACTCACAGCTATTATGTTAATTCGCCATGTATAAAACTGTACTATGTGTATACCTATCACGCCACTCGGTGTGGTTTTGAGCGAATAAGCTTGAATTGAAAGAGCGGTCACTTCAAACAAGATCCCTGTTCCATCTTCTACGTTGCGAATGACGCCATTCAGCTCCAGTTTTATTTTTTCCTATCCAACTCAAAGATAAAAAAAACCCGGGTCGGGCACGTACTCCTTTTATAATTATTTGTAAACAACGTCAAGCTTATATTAATTGTTATTTATAGACCAGGAAGACAGATTTTGAGACGACAAATAGCTTACGGGTGTGTCTTTTTGTTTGTTACAAAATAACTCTAAATCTATTTAATTTATCTAAAACGGCTAATTACCAAGTGATAAGGATACTTTTTGAAGGTGACACGAAAGAAAACGGTGACACATTACCCCATTGATAAGGGAATATAGGCTATATTACATCGGGTGATAAGCAATAAATTATACACGTGTTATAATGTAGGACACGCTATTCCTTGAAATGTACGCCCACCAATAGATTCTACAGATAATATTGAAATGTAAGCTACACAAGTCATTGAAATGTACGCACGTCCATGAATTCCAGAGATGCTATAATGTAAGCTACACAAGCCATAGCCATATACTAAGTCGCTCTACGCCTGCGGTATATGGTAATGCTTGCAATGCTACACAAGCCATTGAAATGTACGCACGCCAATAAATTCTACAGATGTTATAATGTAAGGTACACAATTCATTGAAATGTGCGCACCCCCATAAATTATACAGATGTTATAATGTAAGGTACACAATTCATTGAAATGTGCGCACCCCCATAAATTCTACAGATGTTATAATGTAAGGTACACAATTCATTGAAATGTACGCACGCCAATAAATGATACAGATGTTATAATGTTAGATACACAAGCCATTGAAATGAACACACGCCAATATATTCTACAGATGTCATGATGTAAGCTACACAAGTCATTGAAATGTACGCACGCGGATAAATTCTACTGATGTTATAATGTAAGCTACACAAGTCATTGAAATGTACACACGCCCATAAATTCTACTGATGTTATAATGTTATGTACACAATTCATTGAAATGTACGCACGTCAATACATTCTACAGATGTTATAATGTAAGCTACACAAGCCATTGAAATGTACGCAAGCCAATAAATTCTACCGATGTTATAATGTAAGCTCCACAAGTCATGGAAATGTACGCACGTCCATAAACTCTGCAGATGTTTTAATGTAAGCTACACAAGCCATTGAAATGTACACACGCCCAAAAAAGTCTACAGATGTTATAATGTAAGCTACACAAGTCATTGAAATGTACACACGTCCATAAACTCTGCAGATGTTATAATGTAAGCTACACAAGCCATTGAAATGTACACACGTCAAAAAAGTCTCAAATGTTATAATATAAGCTACACAAGTCATTGAAATGTATACGCACGTCCATAAACTCTGCAGATGTTTTAATGTAAGCTACACAAGCCATTGAAATGTACGCACGTCAATACATTCTACATATGTTATAATGTAAGCTACACAAGTCATGGAAATGTACGCACGTCCATAAACTCTGCAGAAGTTATAATGTAAGCTACACAAGCCATTGGAATGTACACACGCCAATAAATGATACAGATGTTATAATGTAAGATACACAAGTCATTGAAATGTACACAAGCCAATAAATGATACAGATGTTATAATATAAGCTACACAAGCCATTGAAATGTACACAAGCCAACAAATGATACAGATGTTATAATATAAGCTACATAATTCATTGAAATATACACACGCCAATAAATGATACAGATGTTATAAAGTTAGGTACATTATTAATTGAAATGTACGGGGGCCCATAAATTTTACAGATGTTATAATGTAAGGTACACAATTCTTTATTGGTACATTATTTAATGAAATCTACGTACGACGATATATGCTACAGATGTCATAATGTAAACAACACAATTCATTAAAATCAACACACGTCAGTAAATTCTACAGCTGTTATAATGTAAGGTACACTATTCTTTGTAATGTATACACGTAAATTAAGTCTACAGATGTCAGTTAAATGCACCTTGGGTAATAAATGTCCATCTTTACATGTATCCCTTGTGTATCTTCTACCTAGGTTTTTCAGGGGGGGGGGGGCGGCAAAATTTTCACTGTCTTTTCCCATGATCCTATGGGGCTCAATCTCAGTCTGCCGATATTCTTGCCATAGCTTAAGATGCGTAAGTATTGTCAATTTATTATCCAGAAAAGTCTACTTACTGAGGCCAAGTCGTGCCAGTCGTCAACCCAATGAAATATCATGGGTTTTAGTTTAATACCTCTTTTTAACACAATTAGAAACTTGTCTCCATGGTTATTTTAGACAAGAAGATTTTCCCTGTGCCGGTATGTTTTAGTGTCCTTAAATATATACAGGTGTCGATTTAATTTAAGGGTGCCAAAAAAACCTACTGACAATAATAGCCAGCATACAGAAATCATTACAATGTGAGGATTGTTATAAGCCTAAGAGCCTATATAGGCCTATCTTATTTACACCTAAATTAGTTGGAAATACCCAAACTAATTCAAACCGAAAGCCTAAGAGCCTACATAGGCCTATCTTATTTAGACCTAATTAAGCCACGCGTGACCTGTGTTTAGGGGTATAACTTTTACCGATCGGCTGTCCGATTAACATTACTGCTTATGGAGATCGGCTGTAACCTTGTTGTTTTGTCTGTGATTCTCAGCTTACAATCTATACTGAGACATATCAAGATATATACAAAGCCATTAGATACCTTTTTTTTTTGACCGACAGAGAAATAATATTATTTCTATCACAAAAATAACACCTCGAAGTTGTGTTTTTCACCGTTGGTTTTTGATAACTGCGAAGCGTGCACGTGCTATCAATATTTTTATTGACAGTCAACTGAAAAAACTGATAACTTCTGGTGTGTTTCAAAGACAAAAACGCCACGGTAACCGTCGATCACCATAAACACTAATGTTAAATAAACGGCTAGTTAGTGAAAGTTATACCCCTAACTCCTTTCTCGAGTGATCTCGCGGGGTTTTAGCCAAACTCGAAAGGGGCTTATTAGTTTTAAATACCTAAACTCTAACTCAAACCCAAAGCCTAAGAGCCTATATTATTTATACCTAAATTAGTTGGAAATACCCGAACTTTAACTTAAACCCAAAGCCTAAGAGCCTATATAGGCCTATCTTATTTCTACCTAAATTAGTTGGAAATACCCAAACTTTAACTTAAACCCAAAGCCTAAGAGCCTATATAGGTCTATTTTATTTACACCTAAATCAGTTGGAAATACCCAAACTCACAGGCCAAAGTTAGTATATTGATATTGTGCGACTGGCCAGTCCAACATCAACATACTTTGTCTCTGGATATTTCCAACTACACCTAAATGACGAGAATGCGATGGGCGCATTTAATGGTACGCCCTAATTGCGTAAGGAAAAACTTTGTTTTGTGCAAAGTCATGCACATTCTAGATTTTACACCAGATTGTAAAAACATTAATTTGGATGTCATGCACGTATTTTAGCGTCTTTCGGCTGTCTATTCTATCAATTTTTGTTGCCCGTATACAGTATTATCTATTAAAAGGGGTGACGCTAATTTTCACGGATGACTGCACAGGAACAGGAAATTAAAATTTCAATTTTTATTTGAATTGAGTCTAATCTAATTGGCGGTGTCTTTCAACTTTATTTGACATCCCTAAGACAAATCAAACTTAAAGTGTATCCCTGTTTACGTCAGGATGCAATTTGGCTGATAGGTTACTGATAAGAGTTGTCTGTCTTTACATCATAAGTAATTGCCTGAAATCTGTTGAGAGATTATTCGAATACTAATACTATACGAATACCCATTTTAAAAACAATTAGAAACTTGTTTCCATGACTTTTTTTAGACAAGCATATTTTCCCTGTACTGGTGTCTTTTAGTGTTCAGAAATACTATACACAAAGAAAAACGTTAAGCACCCCCCTGGAAAGTCTGCACAGACCAATAAAACCATTGGTGAAGGCAGATTGTTGGCAAACTGATGTTGGTGTTGCAGAAACGATTGTGATCATAAAAAGGGCAACATTCTGGCGATAAGAAATCACCATTGATGGCAATAATCTATACAATTTATCCAAGATGCCGTTAGCCAAATCAAAAGTGTATTTTAACAAAATAAAAAGATGCTTCTAAATATGAAACTTCAGAGTCCATCTGGCTTCACAGGGCGAACATATTGAAGTAAAAATGTCACTTAGAGTGTGTAGAACACATCCCTAGTGCAGAAGGTCAACAGTGCGTATAGCCTCCATTAGCTTCCAACCTGCGTCTCACCCCTCCAGTGAGACGTCGGATCTGTTGAAGGGGTAACTGCGCGGATTTGAATCCTTAAGAGCACATTTGGGATAGGACGGGCAGAGACATTCAAGCCCTAGAGCCTCCTGTACAAAATCTGCAGGAATTGGAAGCCGTATAACATCGGTTCTGGCGGCAGTTACCCCTCTAACCGATCCGACGTCTCACTGGAGGGGTGAGATGCAGGTTGGAAGCTAATGAAACGTATACGCGCCATTGACCTTCTGCTCTAGGGATGTGTTCTACACACTCAAAATGACATTTTTACTTCAATATGTTCGCCTTGTGAAGCCAGATGGTTTCATACTTACAAGCATCTTTTTATTTTGTTAAAATACACTTTTGATTTGGCTAGCGATATCCTGAATAAATTGTATAGCTTATTGCCATTAATGGTGATAGAATGTTGCCCTTCATGATCACAATCGTTTCTTCAGTATCATTTTGCCAACAATCTCCCAACACCAATGATTATATAGGTCGGTGCAGACTTTCCAGGGGGTGCTGAACTTTTTCTTTGTGTATATGTCCTCTAGTTCCCTATCTGTAAAGGTAATTCTGCAAGCGAATACAAAACTAGATGTAGACCCCTATCATTCTTTGTCTATAGATTTTAGAAGTCTGCAATGTTAGTAAGAATTCGTCATACTTTAGGGTATTTAATCCTTTATATCATAAACATATCCTCACAACATGTTCTACAGTTCACTTCGACGATGCCAATAGCCTACCAATCTTGTTGGCTCTGATTTAAGGGGTAATATGGCGACGCAATCTACTCGTTAATCTTGATCCATGCAGGAGGTACGGGGAACTAGTATGCTGTAAAGGTTTCTAGTTTTCACTTATAGAGGTATAATAGACCAAAATGGCTGGTATGAACCTTCAGACAGAATTTATATCTTGTATAATCGGAATTAATGAAGATGAAAAAATAATGGATTTTGTCACGCCCTTTGTTTACTTGTTTTGAGATTTCCCTGACGATAATTGCATTTGTATTCGTAACTTCATCCATGACCCCAGGCATACGGAGGTCACGTAAGGGCAAGGTCGATATACGGGTAATTGCTTTCTTAAGAAGCCTTTCTAGACGCGTTTGATGATCCAGTTTCCTTTATATGTCAAAACAGAAAGTATTGAGATATGTCGGCGGGCTAAAAACAACAACAAAACAACAACAACAAAAAAAACGCTTTTTAATGAGAACTTGAATAACGCCATTAAATAAAAAAAATATCAAAACTAAAATCGACCTTCTATATATATCAGACACTTATTAAGTTTTCGTTGTAAAGTTTTGCCACAGAGAAATATTTTCATAACTTGGTCCACTTACCCGACGTTACCGCAATAACAGGGACCCACATTTTGCCAGCCAAAACACTAGCTATTATTGGGTCAATGGGATTGTAAGAAGTTGGCGCAACTTACTTTTGTCCGCATGTCCAAGATTGGGCCCTCTGTACGCTGTCTTTGACATTATCAAGACGTTAGGCCAACGCTCACTTGTTTAACCCACGCTATTATTTGAGAACACTAAAACACACGTGCACAGGGAAAATCTTCTTGTCTAAAAACTATTATTGATTGCGTTCCGATGTTGGTCCACGTGTGCTTTCTTCCAACATTAATAACATTCAAGAAACTGGTAAATAACCTTGAGAGGGTCGAGAGGGGAATATTTTCTACATTCGTTAAACTGAAACAATCTGGTTGATTTAGGGTAATCCCCTTTTCGTTCTTCAGATTTTTCTCTCTTTTTTTGCTTCCTGTATCTTGTATTCAATCATAAGGATAAAAATACGACTTTATATTAACACCCTATCAAGTTTATTCAGTGTAATAGTAATGATAAAGAAGAGTTTGAGAAACTCATAATACGCCCGCAAGGGTAAATTATTTGTAGTACACTATCTTCATATTCAATATTAAAGATTGCCGTAAACAGAATTTCGACTGGAAGAAACTTTCAGTCAACCAAAAAAGACTGGGTGAATTTTAGCAGGTTGTGAGATGGAGTGTATGGCCGTTTTGTTTGTTGGTTGTAGGTTGTGAGATGGAGATTGTAACCGTATTGTTTGTTGTTTGTTACATAGTTTTGTCTGTGCCGGGTGGGATGGGGGGATTTATGGAGTTCAATCTCAGTTTACCGATGTTCTTGCCATAGTTAAGATGCGTAGCCATTGTCGATGTGTTACAAAATGATTCCAGAAAATTCTACTGACCAAGGCTAAGCTCCTGTCAGTCGTCAACCTTATGAAATATCATATAGGTTTGGTTTGTTACAACAGTTCTCCTGGGTTATAAAGGTCTAAACGATATACCTCTTTTTAACACAATTAGAAACTTGTCTCAATGGTTATTTTAGACTAGTCCGGGTTTCTGATTCCAAAGTTACTATTTTTTTATACTGACGGTCGTATTTTGGAGTCAGGGTTCATTGCAATTAAAAAGTCGGAGTAGACTGCACGCTTCTGATCGGACAGTTTGCGGTCAGATTTAGATAGTAAATAAAAACATAACAAACTCAAAAAGTGTCATTACGACATTTCTGAATAATTTATCCTTTTTAAAAGTGAATTTACCGTCCAAAAATTAAAAGAACGCTAACCAGTGTTACGTCATCAATGGCGGAGAGTTTGAGACTTGGAGAAGGCAAAAGTGAATTCAGAGGAAGAATAATGTTTACTGGCCGATCCTGCTCGTCCATATCAGCCACTGGTAGGTAGCGAAATTATCCATGAACGTGATTATGACTGTTTAGACACGATCTGAGTAGGTTATATTGCTATTTCTTTGTCTAAATCAGACCACATACTGCCCGCTTCTGAGCGGGCAGCCAACTCCGGCTTTTTGATTGCAGTGAACCCTGACTCCAAAATACGCCCGTCAGTATAAAAAATAGTGATTTTGGAGTCAGAAGCCCGGACTAATTTTAGACAAGAAGATTTTCCCTGTGCACGTGTGTTTTAGTGTTCATAAATATATCTGACAACTGTAAGTGATACCGACTGGCATCTGTAGTCGCCAAAGCTACTTCCATAAGTGTCTACGCTATACATATAGGCATGCAACAGCAATTTAATTTAATTACGGAAAAGAAAAGATGGTTACCATGGTTGGATACAATTAAGCTCTATACTGTGAAACCACAGACCAATTAACAGCCATTTGCTCAATTACTAAATGCATGCCAAAAGGCTGGGCGACTCTTTTGGTCACCAAAAATATCAAGGCCTCAATTTTATTTTGGTACAGGACACACCGTCTACTCATGAGATAGTTATAACTGAACAAAAAAAAATGTAAAATCCATGCAATAGTCGCCGAGTTACTGACTGCCAAAAAGGTGATTGTTTTGGTCGCCACAAATAGAGAGACCCCAATTTACTTTTGATACGGGACACATCGTCTACCCAAAAGCTAGTTATAACTGATTTTTTTTTTAATCCATGCAATAATTACGGAGTTACTCAATGCCAAAAGACTGGTGACTTAGTCGCCACAAATATCGAGACCCAAATTGAATTTTGGTACATGACACATCGTCTAACCATAAGCTTCATACATCAGAAGAAAAAAGATTAAATGCAGGCAATAAGTTTAAAGTTATGGAGCGAACAAGAACCCGGGACGGATGACGGTATACCAATATAGGCCTATATATACGCCCACTTTAAAAGCGGGCGTATAAAAAAATGTTTTTCATAAAAAATGAAAGTCAACACTAGAATATCTACAACATGACGTGTTTTCACGGATTCGTCGACCCTTTTAAATTTCTCGACACACTCCGTGCTGTACATCCAGACCGAAACGTCTTACATCTATGTTTCGCGGGTTCGAATACCGCTCAGGTTCCTTCTACCGATTTTGGGTGATACTCCCAATGAGTATTGAACCGAGTTCCAGAGTATCTGGCACCATTCGTCAGCACTGTCTTATCCACTATTGTCCACTGTCTTATCCATTCAGCCAAACTACTTGCTGGTAATAGACTCAATGCTCTAGGAGTCAGGTTCGATTCCAGGTAGAACATCACCAAAAATCGGTAGAAGAATTTCAATATGCAGTATTCCAAGCAATTTTTCTAATTTCGCTAAGGAAGTTTAAAATGATTTATTATGTTTGTAACACTAAAATTCTGGAGTCCCATTCACCTTTATCTCGGGTTCGGTCAGTCCATACGGAATATATTGATGTTTTACGCCGCACACAAGGTTATTTCACTTATATGGCGGCGCTGCCAGGTATAGTGGGGGAGGAAACCGGGCTCATTGCCCGGAGGAAACCCCCGACCTTTCGCGGTAAAGTGTATGTCAATTGAACGCTCTTCCACATTTCCCAGAAGTAAAACAACCTTTTTCCCGGTTTTTGTCGGACAATTAGCTAATTCTGTTTCAACGAAATTTCCCCTATATTTGGCAGTTCATGCCACTTGAACCAGCCCCGAAATATTCAAAAATAGATTGATGTTTTACGTCGCACGCAAGGTTATTTCACTTATATGGCGGCGTTGCCAGGTTTATTGGGGGAGGAAATCGGACCTATTGCCCAGTCAACCCCTGACCTTCGGAGAGTACCTGGCAACTTTCGCATATATCTACGACGATCGAGTGAAAAATCCACTCAGAAATTTGAGTAACTGAGCGACCATCACTCCAATTGGCTGAGCCACAGTCCCCCACGACCCATCGATGGGAGGCCTGTGTCGGACTGAGGGACTATCACTCCAACTGAGTGAGCCACTGAGACCCCCACGACAATCGATGGGAGGCCTGTGTCGGACTGAGGGACTATCCCTCTAACTGACTGAGCCCCCCACGACAATCGATGGGAGGCCTGTGTCGGACTGAGGGACTATCACTCCAACTGAGTGAGCCAGACCCCCACGACAATCGATGGGAGGCCTGTGTCGGACTGAGGGACTATCACTCCAACTGAGTGAGCCAGACCCCCACGACAATCGATGGGAGGCCTGTGTCGGACTGAGGGACTATCACTCCAACTGAGTGAGCCACTGAGATCCCCACGACAATCGATGGGAGGCCTGTGTCGGACTGAGGGACTATCACTCCAACTGACTGAGCCACCGAAAAATAGAAAGCCAGCGATACATTTTAGAAACGAATGAAGACAAGTTACTGTATGACTGACGATGTCCCCAATTTATTTTCATGGTTATAATACATGAAACATAGCAGATCAAAAATAACTTACAATTTTAACTTCCTTATGGAATACACAGAGGACTTTGTAGAGAAATGATAAAATTGTACATCACAGATTCTTCTATCTATTATATACAGGGAATACCATATGTTTTACAAAAAAATCCAGGACACCACAAAGTCATTGGTTGCTGCCCTTTGCAAAAATAACCACCAGGGGGCACTAGATGCATCATGGTTTCCGGTTTGATAATCACATTTAATGTTAGAATTTTCTCTCTCGTTTTTTACACAGAGGCATCTGCATTCATTTAGTTTGATTAAGGCAGGAGAAGAATGATAGAGCAATTTAAGAAATGGAATTTGAAGTTTTAACTGCATTTAAAAAGAAAAGGGCATAGAATTGTGACCACAGTTTAATACTGATATGACTGGTTGAGAACAGCTACCCCATACAATAGTTCAATGTTACCGAACTTATGGTGATATTACATATACCACCATATATATTATATATGTAATATCACGACAAGTTCGGAAAAATTGAACTACCGTATACAGCTGACATAATCAGCAACTTATAATTTATTATAAAATGTTATAAATTGAAGTGATGTTAACCTAATATCGTAATTACTGACTTTTAAAGTTACTCAAAAAGTATATTTGTAAACAAGCTTGCCTTAGAACGCTTATATATAGAAGAAATAAATAAGGAAGTGTTCATTAAAACATTTTCCTCAGCATACAATACATAAGTCTCACATAGACTTGCGGAATACGATTTTTTGTATTAGTAGAGAAGAATAAAAAACAACAGAGTATGCCGGACTCTTATTTTAATGAAAATAGTAATAAATTACACATGAAATATCATTGGTCCGAGAGAAAAATTTACAAAGGGAAAACAAGGGTAACTTTGTAACGTAAATGAGTATCAACCTCTTTCAAGTCGATTACAGTTCAATTTCCGAGGAAAAAAATTGTGACGCTCCTAACTTCATTTGAATATGGTTAACTGAGAAATCGTCTGCATTCAACTTAACATAATATACAAAAATGAAATATAAGTACCATGCGGATGCATAAAACAGAGGGGGAGATAACTTTGAAAATAACTTCCATTCAACTGTGGAAACTGTACAAATATCAAAGTGAATTAGGGAAGATTCTTTAAACGTGATGACATAATTTAAAGCAAGCACAAGTTTAATTTATCTTTATGTACAAAAATATGTGACTCGCCTTGGTAGGGCGAACAAGCCTCTAACTCTGATACAGAAAACAAGAGTTATAGTAACTAAAATTATATATAATATATGTATATAGATATTTATACCAAGGGTGTTTGTACAATATGAGTTGCATTGTGCTTCACCAAGGATGCTTCTTTCAACTTTGTGCAAGAAGAGTTTGCAAAGATCTGTACCCGAGAGTTTGAAAAAAAAAAACTAACAAAAAACTTACAGGTCATTTTTCCATTTTTAAATTCTAACGAGTATTTCATCAACAATTCTCGAAATTGAACAAGTGGAAGTAAATTTTGTCCAATCAAATTCTGAAAACATTGCCATAAACATTTTCTGAGACCAAAATATATGCGGCGGTCACACCTCGATAGCATAGGAATTTTGTCAACATCTTGTTTAAAAACCTTCGGCTGCAAAAAAAAAGAACTATTCTGACAAAAAGCTAGCCTAACTCTGTTACTCTTGCACATAAATAATACTTAGGGAAAATCATTTATTAACAAGTTTTATCTTTTGACGGACCAACATTATCCCTAACCAATTTCTTCGCTTTCTTTTCGTTACCTTTGATCCTATACATAATGACAATAATTTTTTGTAACACCGTTTCAAGTGTTCTTTCCAGCGCACTTGCTAGCTTTGGCATGAAGCTCTTAAATACAAGATTTGTCTACAAATCTACTATATAAGACAGGGGAGATAATTCAGATTTAACAAGCCAACTTTGATCCATCTGTTATGTTTGATATTAACACAGGCGGTTTGAAGTGTAACCATTTCAGCTTAACAGTTGCAAGTTATCCGACCACACTTGTTTTAATCTCACCGGCTATGGCTACACTGCTGCTCGTCAACATTATTCGCATATAACTGTTGCATAATGGTCTCAGAAAAGCACAATGTATTCTCAGATTTTTTTAAGTTTGCCAAATCAGCTCTTCATTACACAATATTCTTGGACATGCAAATTACCTTCCATTCTATTTTCATCGTCCACCTGATCCATGCTGGAGTGGGCTTTAACACATTCATGGCAGACAAAAATTAAGTTGCGGTTCAGAAACAATCCCGGGGGCTATTTCATAAAACTTATTTAGCCAGCTAACATCATACCAAGCGGCAATGTTTAAGAATGGCAATTTTAGCCGCCTAGCTAATTTTTAGCTGTCTACACAACTTTAACAAATAGGCCACGAAATTGTTTCAGTAGAAGACCCTTAAAGTAAGCATAGCCAGACTCCCCTCATACCTCAGGCAAGAGTAGAACTATTAATAAGTTTGGGGTACAATACAATGTCTGGAATTTAAACTGGCTTAATTTTAAAAAGTTTGATATCTTCAGTAGTCATTTCCAGATTTTCATAATCGTGAAATTTGTTTTAAAAGCCCGGAATGTATAATTCACTGCAACAGTAATTAAATCTACAGCAACAGGAAGGTGAAGGTGGTAAAACATGAATCACTAGACAGAGAAACAAGCTCAGTTTCAATACATTACTACTTTACTGGAAAGTCAACCGTGCTGTGTGCAATAACATGGCCAGACAACAAAAATCACAGAAACCTTTGCAGCTTGCTCAAAAAATGAAAAGACTAACAAAGTTCCTGAAGATTTCTTGCAAAAATATAGAAATTCTGATCAATTTGTTAATTTTATGTGAATTGACTAATCTGGTGAAGGGGTTTCAAACTATGACAGACAAATTAGTTGAACAACAAACTCTTTTTTTTTTTGTTCAACTTTGTGAGAATAAATCAGACGATCATATATAGCTTTGCTCTGAAGACTGGTGAAAAGTAGGAGATGTGTTGCATGATTAGACGAATGCATTCAGGGCATGGTAGATTTGCATAAGAGTGACAAAATGGATAGGTAGACAGGATCGTCGATCATTGCAGGCGGAGTCCAAATTCAACCAGGACAATGCATTGTAATTCTCCAATACATATCTGTGGATAAGAAAACACAAACAAATTGATTTGATGTACTTAAATACTGAACATTTGATTGATTATTTTATGAGAGAAGGTGCCAATATGCAATCTAAGTTCTTATGACAACTATTGGAATGATTTTTTTCAAAGATTATTTGAATACACCAAAAGTCTAATGACATCACATGTGTTTTACGGCGCGCTGAAGATTATTTTACTTATATGGTGGCGTTGCCAGTTTTCTTGTGGGAGGAAACCGGGCTCTATGCCCGGAGGAAACCCACGACCTTTCGTTGGTAACTGGCAACCATCCACATAGGTCGTTCGAGCGAAAACCCAGGCAGAAAATTTTCCATTTTTTTTGGACTGAGTGTGATTCGAACGACATCACTCAAAACACTATGGCATAAAAGAGAGATCTTGTTTGATTGGTGTTTTAGGCTGCTCTCAAGATTATTTCATTTATATGGCGGCGTTGCCACATTCAGTTGGGGAGGGAACAGGGCCCTTTGACTGGAGGAGATCGTGTTTGAAGTGATCGTTTTGTAAGGCCTTTGTGTCGATACTTGTGATGGTACACGTGTACTTTTCTGTGCAGATTAATATCCGTGTGTTATTTTATCCCTCCTAAGACGTTATTAAGGGGCACATTGTCAGGTTCAGCAGGGATGAAACCGGGTTCGACGCCTCGAGGAAACCCTGTCCTTGAGGTTGTAGCAGGTAACCATTTGACATAGGAGGATCAAGTGAAATTGCAGTCCGATGTGGGATTTAAACCTGTGACCCACCAACGAAAGGCTTATTTAGGGTACGGTAAGAATTCCGCTAATTCAAAGACGAGCAATGTGAAGATAACAAATTATTAGACTGCTTTCTGCCATGTTTGGTCTAAAACAACAACAATACCGATTGCTCGATAGGATTATCGGTCGCTCCATGCAGGAGGTAAGACACCCAACGAAAAGTCTCTCACATAAAGAGTGCTGTTCGTAATGTTTTGAGTACTTGATTTAGCGGAATTCTTACCGTATATAGCTCTTTAACATGATCTACGGAAGCCCCCCCAATATATCTTGGGACCAATAAGCTACACGTGTTGGTTTTGAATTTTCTCTTACCTGAGTACATCACAGGTGAGATGGGAATCCAATGAGTGGGCGTTCCTTCCCTGGGTTCCATGAATCAACTCATCTTGTTGGACAGATGAACAGTTTATGTGCAAGGAAGCCTAAAATATAACAATTAACAATGATTAAAATTATTCCAGTCTGTCAGTGATCACCAGCATACAATAAATTGTAACGGCATATGGTAAGTGTAGAGATACGTTAAAAACTAGAACGAGAAACAAATTATAATATGTGGCGGTGTAAATATCTATTAGAAACTAAAACAGAGGATCATTTTATTGTCAGCAAAATAAGATTGATTAATTTCTGCCAAACAAAGAGGTTAGTTCATTTTAATGGCAGCTTTGTCAGGCTGGTATCTTGACACAGAGGAAATCCCAAACTTTTAGCTGGTATCCGAGGGGCATAACATAGTATGTGAATCTTTACGAGTGCCCCCTATCCAATGAAAACAAAGTGAGTGAGTGAATGTTTACTACCACAGTCAACAAAACAGTTTTATCGTGCAGATTATATAGAAATAAGGTTGACCCAGGGGAAGATCCCATAGGGCCTTGCGAAAACTCTTGTCTGACATCATGGGCCCTGTGGGGCATTGGGTGGTCATGCCAAGAGGTAAGGCTCAGCTTCCCCTTGGGGCAGGACAGCCGGCCCATCTTAAGTGGGAAGGCTTGTTCAGATTATGCATCCACCACATTACGACTGATTGATTGATTATTTGGTGTTTTACGCCGCGCTCAAGATTATTTCACTTATATGGCGGTGTTGCCAGTTTTATTGTGGGAGGAAACCGGACTCTATGCCCGGAGGAAACCCACGACCTTCCGCTGGTAACTGGCAACCATCCCACATAGGTCGACCACATTACGAACAGAGACGCATGTGAATCAGAAAGGCTAAGAGTTGTAGACTGACCATTAAATAATACTTACCCTGAACATGGCTGGGCAGTTGTGTTCCGCCTCTGGACAGCTTGACCAGAACCACCTGGGTAAGGGGCCAGTTTTAGCAGTGGACATGTAGTAGCCCATAGCCAGAGGCTGTTGAAGAAGATTACACACTTCTTCTTGATGAGTCATTGATGGAGCTCCGCCCACACCCTGTCAATCATATAAAAATCCAGGTTAGAGGGCTATTGGACTAAAAGGTTATATTATAAAAATACAGTGACACCTGTGTAAACCGACACCTTGATAAACCAGAACACTGTCCAAACAGACAGTATAGCCAAGTTCCTTCTGTACTAAAATATTTGCTGAAAGATCTTGATTAACAAATCTGTCTAAACAAAATGATTGATAGAAAATTTGCCATCGCATTCAACATTATTTCACTTTATTATTGATCAAAATTCATTGATTTTTGTACGGAGCGGTCAATATTCCATCAGTGGGAAGCTTGTGTCGGCACGAGTCACAGACATGACTTTGATAAGCCACAAAATATTTCTAAAAAGTCTGGATTAAAAAACTGATAATTTGTTGCTGGATTATCTTTTCCAGAAAATTCTACTGATTAAGACCAAACTGTCGGATAGCCTGTCGTCAACCTAATGAAATATCAAGGCTTATCGTTTATTATAACAATTTATGATTGGGTATAAGTGTCTAAATGATATGCCCCTTTTTAACACAATAAGAAACTTGTCTCCATGATTATTTTATACAAGAGGATTTTCCCTGTGCCCGTGTATTATAGTGTTCAAAAATATACACTGCACCCATAACTCCCCTTGAATAGCTTGCAGGGTTTATGGGAGAGGATATCAATACGTTGTACAGGTATTAAGGCCTCTAAAAAGAAGTCTGGGCGTTAAGTATGTAGATCTTCTTTGTGTTCTTACCATATTTTGCCAACTAGTGATTCCAGGAGATCTTGGTCCACCATGATTCAATCCTTCTTGAGGACTCGACGTTGTGTGGTGCATACCCCCAGGGGGCGACGTGGGAGGGCACTCAGTTTGGAACAGCGAAGCAAAGTCTATATCGTCCATTAGCATATCATTGTCTTCTTCATCATTGAGATCCAACGGCAGATCTATGTTCGTCTCCTGATGATTTTGCTGGGTATTAGCCTTTAAAAAAAAATAAAGCAGGTAAATTTATTGATTCTTTTTTCATTTACTAGCAAGGGTTTATACACATTTCACTGAGGCTCAACAGCTATGGTCATACGACAATAAAAGAACCAAACGAACAAAAGATCGCCCTCACCCACAAAACCCAATCCTAATTTTGACATTAGGCTCCAGGAAGGCTAATGTATTTGGCATACTTAATGTTCCTCCTTGGTAGGTCAGCAACCGTGGCTAATGCAAAGCTTATTGCCAAATGGTACAGATCGCTGTCGTCCCGATGTATATATAAAGCATTCACTAATGACAATGACAAAAAGCCCCTGAGGCCAAATGGTACAGATCCCGTCATCACGATGTATATATAATGCATTAACTAATGACAATGACAAAAAGCCCCCGACTACATGTTTTTTGATGTTATGAATATTTACTGAGACAAGCGCTGTCACTGTTTATTTTCTCACCTGTGCGGTGGTGGACGTAGGGAAGACTAGAATATGTGTACAGGAGGCGTCTCGGGGAGTCTGCAGCGGACAGTTGCTACTCATCTTCTCTTCAATCTTAACCGACTCTGGCATGATCCTGAATGTGGGATGTGCTTCCATGGAAACCAAACAAACACTGAGGATTGATGGGAGATCAGAGCCAGACAGAAGGGTGCACTGATGACACATAGTCTTCAGCTGTTTACTGGCAGCCATCAAATTCTTACGGTTTAATAGCACTTCCCAACCTACAAAGTAATCAACAGAAACTAATTACAAATCATTCGTTAAAACTTTGGTTTAAGTTCAAGCACATGCTATACACGGTGACAGGTTTCCTTTAAGCGTAACACTTTATTTCCTCTCAAATAAACCTGGCAACCGTGCTCAGTTCATGTTAGTAAAAAAATCTTGACTGAAAGTAAACGAACAGGGGCCTGTTTCACAAAGCGGCGTACATGATTTTTTGCGTAACTTTCATATTACCGTATCTCTACAGTATAAAATCTTACGCTACACCGCTTAGTGAAACAGGCTCAGAACAGTATCAGTACAAATCATACTATTACATATCAAAACTTTTATTTGAGACAGCATTATAAATGCGTGTGTCCTGACTCTGTTACATTACAAATCCCAAGGTTTTCGGGTTTTTATTGCGATATCCAAAAGACGAATACCAATTGACTAGATACAATTTGCTGTTAACTCGTTTCCTATGACCATAGAGCCCGGCAATCCTACCCTTTGAGGGAAATAGTCTTGTAATACCAATCTATTGCCATATTGGACAATGTGTAATCAGACAATGTTTTTTCACTAAACCTTTTGGAAATTCTTAATTCTCAGAAAAATGACAGCTTTTCAATAGTTCATTTACCTTTTAATTCTCCATGTCCGAGTCGGCCAAATCGACCAATGACAACCCTGCAAGGCATTGTTGTCATGGATATCACACCCAGAACAAACTCCCATAATTTTGGTAAACCGATTTTCCTTGCAGAGGCTTTCTTTCTGCGATTCCTAAAATTCAAAATAATTAGTGGGTTCAATATGTTATCTGAAGAATGAAGACTAGGATTGATTGATTTATTGTTTGGTGTTTTACGTCACGCTCAAGATTATTTCACTTATATGGCCGCGTTGCCAGTTTTATTGTGGGAGGAAACCGGGCTCTATGCCTGGAGGAAACCAACAGCCTTCCGGTGGTAACTGGCAACCATCCCACATAGGTTGTTTGTGAAAACAATGTTTTTGGGGGATTCGAGCCCGCAACCCATTGGTGGAAGGCTGTTAGTATTGAGCGTCCAACACTCTACCTACTGAACTATGGAGGCCCATGTAGACTAGGAAAGGGATCTCATAATATAACTTATGGTTGATTGATTAATTCATTGGGGTTTAACGTCTCATTCAACAGCTTAGAACATATGGTGACAAAGGTACTAACCGACCAAAATATCCCACATTTAAACATGGCTAAAGCAGAGCCACAATACTCGAGTCTGAGGGCTAAAACTGATGGATGCTTCCGACTCCCATTCCCCATCCCCGATATATGCGCAAGAAATTTGAAGAGATGTGTAAAGGGCAATAACTCTAAATATATATCAATATTATGGAGAATAGGTTTCACGAAACAAAAAAATTTCAAGAATTTTCAAGAATTCACCTTTAGGAGGCAACTTGGCTGAATGAAATTTCGACGCACTTAGGAAACAGTGGGATGGTGATAAACTAATCTCACCTGTTTGGTATTTCAATATTGATGGTACACGTCTCCATTATCTCCCCTCTTTGGTCGGTACATGTGCCCAATAACCATCTCTGGTCCTCGGACAGACAATACCCTAGAAATATCACATTGCTTCTCTCCAACTTTTCTCCACAGGATTCCGCTAACTGAGATTGCTTGTCCTTCAAAGGGGCTAGGACGTACGGGGGAGCATACAGTTTTAAAGGACCAGCCTTGTCACCCTGAAATATAAACATATCATTTTAGTTTCCTACTTTATAATTATTAGTACCATAGTTGATTGCGTTCACTAGGGGTGAGTGAGTGAGTGGTTTGGGTTTTACGTCCTGCTCACCAGTATTTCAGTTATATGAAGCCGTTGTCTCCTTGTTGCAGGGCGGATTTCCACAACTCTTTTAGGTGCTGCCTCACCGAGACGACTTGCCGAAGACAACCAGCGTGCCCCCTCACCCAGTCACAGTATACTGATATCAGGCCAACCAGTCGCTGTTCTAACTCCTATTGCTGAGCGCCAAGCTTGAACCCAGATCTCCCAGGCCTGAAGCGGACGTTCTTCAGACTGAGCTATCGGGGCTGGTGCGTTCACTAGGAAATTGATTATAAATTTCCGCCATGTATAAAGTTGTTCCACTGTTGTGTTTATTGGATTCAAAATCCCCATTCTTTGACCGATATGGAGGATTTTCTTCACTCAATAGATCTTGTGAGTCTCGATGGAGATTGAGATATCTGGTGACAGATGACGTTTTTGTTGGTCAGCTCCAAAGTGACCGGTCACAGTTGGAATGACTTCAAATACCCTCACTAAAGTGTACATTGCGAGCCTTGATTTAAGTTTAATCGAAGAACTGTGTACAAAAGCTGTTTAAAAAAGAGGCATGCAGAGACCATTGACCGTAACTGCCCATAGCATTGGTTCTGTGGCCTTTGTCACAAGCCTTATCAAGCTTTGTCATAAGGTTATTTGACATCAACAAGGCCAATGTGTGGAAGCTAGGCCTCGTTTGCGAAGGACTGCTTTGCCGTATCCCTCTGTTTAATGAGCCACTCGCATCTATTAAATGCTGATTATAAAACTGAATGTCTCTCTTGACATTTAAATACACACCCCTTTTTTCTTGAGGAATTGCTCTGCTGCAGCAGCAGGTCCCATGCCAGTCAGTGATCTCCCATGAACAGAATGATTTAGGTTCCAGCGACACATTGTAAACACTGAGAAGGCCATCGACTTGAGGTGCTGCATCTCTGCCGCAGAATCCTGCTTATCCAAAATAGCCTTCAGGGGAACAATCTGAAACAACAATTATCAAATGAAAGCTTCTTAAAACGAAACAGGCACATTGGCAGGTTAATTATGATAATAAATCAAATCTTATTTTAGTCCTTGTCCACCGAACTAATTGATTGATGTGTTTCACGAAAACTGAAGACTATTTCACTCGTGGTGCTTTATTCAGTTTAGTGGGGAAATGGAGGGATAACAGGGCTCATGCAAACAGAGCCTAGTTGCTAATGGATACCATATTTATGAGATAAAACATGATGGCACATGGGATTGATTGTACTGTGCGACGGCTTCATGGAACGGCCCCCCCCTCTTTAGGTCAGTTTTATGAGTTGAGGTACATTTACTGCTGAGACGTTTCGAGATAATACCTGGCAAAAGATCCACATAGGGCAGACAAAAGGGAAGATGAGATTCTTATTTCAAAAATATTTAAAATCTAATCAAAATATGACCGGTTTGTTTCTAATTACCTGTAAGAAGGTGTTATTTTGTAGGTGTTCGGGCAGGTATCGTAGCATACTCTCATAACACCTGAGCAGTCCAACCATGGCCAGTCGATTGATATCCTCCCATTGGTTACTGTAGGTGAACGGATCCACCAGGTAGACGACTAACGCAGGGCATTCCCCGTTGTCATCATTATCCCCTTCATGAGATATATTGTCCCGGGGGTTTGTCGACCCTTCATATGTGCTGCTGGCATTTCCATCTGAAAGGTCAAAATACAAAAGAAATATGTGAATGTGAAATATTGTCAAGCCTTATTGAATTATTGCATGGAGTTTTGCGCTGCTATCAATATTATTTAAATTTTATAGCAGCAAAAAGTTTCATTTCCAACACAAAAGGACGGAAACAAAGAGGTACAGTAAAATAATGGCGTAGGTTGTACGCCAGGCTCAAGTTGCATGTCTGACTGAATTTGCAAATTTTTGCTGAAGTTGCATATTTGGATTAAGTTGCAACCAGGCCCAATTTGCATATTAGGCTCAATTTGCATATTTGTAGGAATTACGAAGAGAGGTAGTAACTAATCTCCTCACAATATCAATTTGCATATTTGTAGGAATTACGAAGAGAGGTAGTCCTCACTATATCAATTTGCATATTTGGCTGAAGTTACATGTCAAGTTTGTTTCGGTTACATGGTGAGGCTGTGGTTTATTGTGGACTGACACCCCCATCAGTCAAACATGAATACAATGAAGAAATCTTGTGGTATCACAGTGACCAAAAGAGTTTATAGCATACCTTTACCATCTTCAGTATTTCCATGCTGAGGTGTATTTGCCCCTGTGGAGTTTTCAGGTGTGGCGGGTGGTTTAGGGGAGGGTTCAGGATGAGGGCGAAATGGAGGTTTTTGTTGCCCGCTCACCGTACTCTCCATCAAGTGTTTGTCCAGATGTTGAGCCAGGAAGGGAGCTGAACATAGAAAAAAAAATATTAACAAATTTGTCAAAATACTGGTAAAAAATTTAATAGGTAGATTGGCGGGGTAGCCTGGCACAAACCGTCGACCATTGTCAATTACCTGGCAAATCGTCCACACAGAAATTTTTGGAATTCATTTGGTTTGAGTGGGATTTAAACCAGCGACCAATCAAGACTTGTGTCGGATTACAAAATAAAAACAGCGTTTTTAAAAGGGAATTCCCAAACAAATAATTCAAGTAGTCCACATATTAGTGTATTGTTAGACGCCATTTCTTGTTTTCTGGAATCAGTGGCCCATAAATCCACAACAGTTGAGGTGGAGGGGCTGGTTTGACAGGAGTTGTGTAGCGTTCTTACCTAATTGGTATCGACATGTGAGAAAATACAACCGGAGTTTAGCTGCCACAGGCGAGTCACCTAAGATAAGAAAAAGAGTAGTGTTATAATTTATCATAAATTTTCAGAACCATTTGTAGCGTTATATTTTTCAGTCTGTTCATCTATATAAAAATATTACTTGCACAATAAACTTCAGCCCTTATTGATCACTTGAACTGGTGTCACGCCTTTGCATTTTGCGTAACATCCGTCATTTTCATTATGCGCAACGTCATTTTGAAGGTCAACCTAATCATGTACACACTGTGTGCGTAACAACTGCTCAAGCTCCAAGTCTGTGTTGTTTATGCATAGGTGTGGTAAGTTGGCCATCAAAATGGCTGAATGCGACAAAAGTGATCCTTACAATAATATTTCCGTTTTTTTTTCCATACTTTTGACAAATCGATGCGTTCTTGATAAAAACTTACCTATTTTAGTAAACCAGCCTTCTTGATCTTTGTCCAAATTGCGTGCCTTTTTACCAACTCTCATGATACCGTCCCGTAAGACGTTAGAAATCGGGGAATGTTTGCCGAGACGGCTAAGTTCATAAACTGTACTCAACTCTTTGAAGAAATGCTTAACATGGGAGAGAACGTAATCATTATCAGGGGAGACAACCACGTAGGCAATATCACGAGGTTTTCCATACGGCTCCATCAATAACTTGTCCTACAACAATGAATACCAAAACATTTAATTATGCTCACAAACATATATTTAATAAACTTACTAATTATTTCCAATTGTATTTTCGAATTTTCCATAATCAGGGCACAGTTTTACGAAGCCTCCTTAGTTATGGTGATCTTACAAAACCCTCCTAACCTTATCTTAAGATTTTCACCTTAGCGATTAACTTGAGAGGAAACTCTCTTCAAGTGGAGGAGGGAAACTCCTTAGATACCAATGTTTCCTAGCAGATCACAAGGTTTGTTTTCGATTATAAGTCTTGAAACAAACCTTTCTTTTCGTTATTTTCTCAACCAACACTGTTTGAATGATAGGACAGCGACAAACTTTCTTCCGATAAAGCTTGTTGTGATTTTAGTACATTGCATAAGACCTCTACAAAGGTGAGTAACTCATGAGCGCAAATATTGTAAAATAGTAAAATGCACTGGCATTGAATTTTGAATGTCGTATTAAATCAGAAAAAATTCTTTATACGGTTTCAAAAGTCTCCTCGCTGTTTCATCCCAAACCCTTATGTTTATAAGCTAAAAAATGACTTAAGGAGACGTTAAGTGTGCCTTTTAGGCACCCTTAAAAAATTCTCTTAAAGTTAAGGTGACCTTCAGCTAAAGGGGGTTCGTAAAATAACATCCACGCCTTAAGTTCATCCTAAGGGGAAAATTAAGGTATCCTTAGCTTAAGGGGGCTTTGTAAAAGTGGCCCCAGTACTTTTAAGTAAGGCCGATTGAATGATATTTTACTCCATACTCAAGGCCATTTCTCTTCTATGGCACTGTTGCCAGGTTTACTATTACAGGTGGACATATGACTGTGTTCCCAGGTGAAAAGTCAACCTTCAACTCGAACTTGGCTGTCCTTCCACATACAGCTATCAAGTGGAAACCCAGGAAAAACATTTTGTTAGGACAAAGTTGAGTTAGAAAACTAACAACTATGGCTGAAAGCATTGAAGCAATCTATTAATCTATCCACTGAACTTGTACGCCCCCTAAATAAGAAAACATATGTTTGTGAATGGACGTACCCAGTATTTGAGTGCGAAAGGAGATGCAGACATCCATTCTTTGTCATGCCCCACTAGTAGAGAAGGGATAGGCTGAGGCTCACAACTCTCATCGTTACCTGGAAAATATATATATCATTATAATATAATTAAATATAATCGCAACGTAATACAATCAAAATATAATGTCATCAAAATAGTATACAGTTCGTATCTTATTAGGAGTTTTTCATTTGTTCGAGTTACAGTGTTTAACTTTCATCAAAATACTCAAGGATTCAGTACAGTACACCAAAAAAGTTACCACTAAAAAAACGCGCGTCACCTGCACTTCACACGTGTGTGCAATAGTGTTTTTTTTTTTTTTGGGTGTACTGTATACACACGGAATGGCATGATTGATGGATTGATGATTTACACAGCACTCAAAATTATTTCATTTTATGACATTGTTGCTAAGTTAAGCTGAGGAGGAAACCAGGCAGTTTGCTCAGATCAAAATTTGCAACTTGCCACCGATGCCCACCAAATCAAAAGTAACTTAATAGCCTTACAAATCTTTAGCGTAAGAATATGGTCAAAACTTGGGCGACTGAGAATCACTTGCTTGCTTTACTGAAAAAAAAATTGACACTAAAAATAATTTGTGACCATTCACTGAAAATACTGACCTCTGCCAGCCATTTTATGAAAATCTTTCCAACTGAGTGGTCCTGTGACTGTATACGCCGCTTCCCATAACCTCGTAGTTCTCTTCTTTTGAATTGCATCTTGCAGTAAGGGCAGTAAAGACTTGAGCAGTCGTACAACATTCTGAGGGTTCACAGGTGTTTTGTGAGCGCCTAAAAAAAAACCCAAATGAAGTTGTTACAATAAAATTGTCACCGTTTGAATGTATGCAAATAAAACCCTACCGTAAGCAATAATTCTGTGCATGTTATTGAAGTTTAAAACACCTCGAGAATGTACAGGTACTGATCATAATTTTTGCTGGCCTCACAGTTTAATACCCCATACCAGATAGAACATGGTCTATTGAGTTTGATAAAAACCAAGAACTCTCTATGACATCTCAGCAGTAAACATACCTAAACTCATAAAACTGACCTAAAGAGGGGGGCCGTTTCATGAAGCCGTCGCATGAAATCAATCACATGTGCCATGATGTTTTATCTCATAAATGTGGTAACCATTAGCAACTAGGCTCCGTTTGTAATCCGAATGCTATGTAAAACGAGCCCTTGCACAGAATGTATGGTATTTTTTTCATGGTTGTATGGCTAAAGACTCACCATAAAATGGCCATTTATGTAAAGTGGTAGCCTTCTGAGAGGGGTCTTCCATTTTTGTGGGTGAGCAATGATCCATGGCTTGTCTCCCTTGTTCTAAGGCAGAATATACAGCTTCAACTCCATCTGAAGAAAACAAGGAAACAAATTTATTTATGGGGCTAGTTAACCAAAGCGTAATAAATTGAAGAACTTTTTTAAGCCATGCTAAATATTATTTCACTTGGCTGCATTACACGGTTTAGTAGGGAAGGAAACCAGGCCCTTTGTCCTGATGAAACCCAGTCTCAAGGTACTATTAGTAGTATTGACTTGCAGCAAGCAACAAAATTACAGAATGAGATCAAAGAGGCTGAGAGGCTAAGAGAATACCGGGCAACAGTTACTATGTACCCCTTTTTATGTAGACGTACTGCATCAGTTTTATATGCAACTTTAGTCCAGTGCAAAACAATGCCCCTTTGAGCTGTCCACTTTGAAAATGGAAGTTAAACATACAGGGTACCCCTTACATGTACATGTGAGTGTAAAAACAAGTGTAGTCTGGATTCCAACTGCTTTGGTTTAGTATTCGCACTGGTATTACGTAAGTAGCTGCGATATCTCAGAAAAATGTAAATGTTTAACTGAGAAAAAACAACCAAAGTACACTAAAAGGTGGGTTAAGACTATTTTAAAAGTTTTTACGAAACCATGTCTACTGGCTTGCTCTGTTTTGTGCTGAAAAGTACAACTGAAGTTTTGAGTGAAGTATTTACTGTCAGGGATTCATAGAAATCCCAAATTTACGAACCAAAATTGAAAAATTCAGTTTTTTAGAAGGTAAAATTCAGTTTTTTTTAAATTTACCGACCATTTTAGGGTTAAAATTGAGTTAAAATCTATGTTACAAACCAGTTCCAATTTAATATTTTTTTTCTTCATGAAAGTATGAATTCCAAAAAAAAGATCAGGTTTGACAAAAAACCAATGATAATAATATATATGTAATGTCAAACCTAGATCAAAGTTATCCCTTCTTCATGTGTAACAATAAAAAAAATACACAATGATTAAGTTACAAATGAACTATTTGAGAACTATGGTTCAGGAGAGGTACATGTAACTATTATCGTAATTTAATGTTGTAAGACACTAGTTGTCTCCCCTTTTATTTTCTATACGACCAAAAACAGCTGAATAAATATAACAAGTCGAGAATTATTACGATTATTGTGGGTAATACTCCCAAAAATTTCTCAGTTCATCAAAATCAGCTTAGTTTAGAAATGTTTAGGTAATTAAAAAGACTTCCAAAGTGCAAAACAAGCCATGTTGTGGAGACACTGAAAACGAAACTGTATGTTTCTCAGTATTTAAACAACAACAAGAGAATGACGGCCATGGTCGTGTGACGGCGGTTTCAGGGCTCGAATTTAACCAGGGCAACGAGGCCATTTGCCTCCATGCCCTTCTTTTTGGCAGTGTTGCCCTATTTCTCTCTCCAGGTTATTTGATAGAGGCAAGGCCAAAAATAACCAAAGTGGCCTGAAAGTGGGTGCCCTAAATTTTCCGAAATTCGAGGCCTGCGGTTTCTAAATAAACTTTTCCCTTGAACTTAGATTTTTTCATCATAAACAGTGGATATCAATCAAACAATATTCAGTTTTTCACGCCCAAATTGAGTTTGGAAATTTTAGTTTTCAAAAGGGAATTTTAAACTGAAAATATTGAGTTTTTCAACACCAAATTTTTGTTTTAAACTCAATTTTACAAACAGAATATCGGTAAGTAAATTGGACGTGTATGAATCCCTGTACTGTATGTGTACTTTTCTTTAAAAGGTAAGTTTTTGAAATTGTGGCTATGTGTTCACAAAAAAAAGGGCCTGATTGAGTGCCATTTCTGAACAATCCTAAGACACTAGAATCTATTTGATCCACTGAACAACTTAACATAATAAAGTAGTAAGGAAACTCCGAAAATATTCATGGTGTAATCTCAATATTTCGACTTTAATTAAGTCATCGTCAGGAGAATTTTTAAGACACTAGATGGTTGCATAAGAGAATTTTACAAATAAGCATGTTTTTAGCTCTCGTTTGGTATTTATTAGCAAGGCAACTTTATTGGAGAGAAAAATACATTTGAGGCGTGGTACTACAAATCGGACCGTAACACACCGCTCGGCGCTGTACTCCTCAGGAAAAAAACCCTCAATGTGAGAGGGCTTTTATAAAAATACTCATTCTTCTAGGAGAGAAAGCGACAATAGGCCAGAGCAAACATGTGAATTAAAAAATAACGATAAAATGAGGGGCAGACTACAGGGGCCTTCGTGGTTCAGTCTGCAGGGTGTCATCACAGGCCTCGAAAATTCAAAAATTTACTTCACCCGAAAAAAGGTTACGCAAAAATGACTCCAGGTAACCCATTTTTCGTTTAATAAAAATAATTTGCTTAACCTATGGGTTATGTGAATGGGTTACGCAGAAAATAGTTAACAAAAGAGGTTATGCAAAGGGTTGCGCAAAATTCGTTCACTTAAAACCCTTCAAACGCACAGGCATTATAATTTATAGCATTTACCGGGTCCGTCGATTCACCAAAAGGATCGCTAAGAACCTACTCGACGGACAGGTATTTACCGTTGATCGCTTGAACTTGAACTCAAAATGCCGTAAGCCGGACATCGGGAAGGTACCTTTGCATATCCAACCCTCGCAATTCACCGTGGCAATCGGCAATGCCGTAAAACTGCTTTTCCACGGCAATCCCAAATGCCGCAGACAAAATAAAATATTCATCTTGGGACACAATCTGGCCACAATAAAGCCAAGGACTCTGCATATGTCGCTCTATACATTGGCCTATGTGAAGTGCCACAACTTTGATTGAAACAAAGTTCAACTCTGCAGGTGGCTGGCGTCAGAATGTCTCCAACTGTCAGTTAAGTCTCATTGGGTAAATTCCATTCAAGTTCGATAGGGGTGTTACCCTCAAGTACATGTTTATTCTTGTTCAAAAAAAAAAAAAAACGATTTAAAGAGGTTCTAATTTTTATTTAAAACAAAACGATTTAAAGAGGATCCTACGAAATAATAAATATATTTCTTGTCGATCATACTTGTAAATAAAAGTAAACCATTCAAAACTTTCACCCCACAGAAACTTTAGAGATGGACTCAACCAAACTTTGTTGATCAGCTGTGCAGGTGTCTGTATGGATTTAACGCTGGCTATAACCTTTAGGTTAGGTTTTAGAGATCAAATTGAAAAAGAAATGCTTTGCCGAGCGAAGTGACTAATCACCAGGAATATACATTTAACAGCGAATTATTTCCATGCAAATAAAAGATATTTCATGTGGATTTTATGAGGAAAGAATTACGGCCTTTCAGAGTCAGACGTAAGACAAAGTTAGCATTTTCTCTATGATAAAGAAGAAATTGAAAAAATCTTTTCTTTTGTCAATGCACCTTTTAGATGTCAGTTTTTGCTATTTGCCGCTTTAAATACAGTTAACAGAGCAGTGAGAATTGTTTGGATAAAAATGCCGTGGTGAAATCACTTTTGCCGTGGAAAATTTACTTTTCCGCGGCTACTTTTTTTTTTTGCCGTGGTAAAAATCCGAATTGCGAAGGTTGCATGATATCATTGTTAGGCCTCACAGGCCATGTCAGTAATGTGCTGGAAGCAGATTTCATAGAACGATATCTCCTATCACCGTTGACTTTCACGTCATTAAAAAAATCCTCTCTGAACTGGCAGATTTTTTACGTTTACGAATCAAATATGAGGTGTGAAATCGGTCGCCATGTTTGCAGCACGTGTTATCAATGTTTACCTTGTTCCCGTAACCCCTCGTTCATCGTACTGCCTTAACATTGAACTAGGCACTCTTGCTCACTAACACAGATGAAACTACACATGGGAATAGGGTGAATTATTGCCCTTGAATTCATAAATAACCGATTTTTAGAGATTACTTCCAGGACGAGTTACATACAGTCGATAAAAGTTAGAAAATTACATTTTTTGTTGGGTTACGCTAAGTCATTCGCGCGAACGAAAAAAAGTTCATGCGATTTGAATTTTGCGTAACCTTTGCGCGAAAATTTCGAGGCCTGCATCATTCCTATCAATGTGTCAAATCTATTTTGACCAAATATAAGTGAAAGAGGCTGATTCCCTCCCACAATAAACAAGGCAACACCGCCATACATATACAAGTGAAATAATCTTGTGTGCAATCATTGAATCAAAATGCAGAGCTTCAATGATTGCCTGTTAACTGTTCACAGTTGTCAACGAAATTTTATGTTGATGACATGATTTATAGATAACCAAAAACTACAAGTCAGAATTTGAAATGTTCAAACCATTTGGGTGTAACATAATGAATTCGCTATGACAAAGTGATGATGAACCAAATCTTGATGTTTTAAAGTTGAACGGATACAAAAAGGCAAGAATTAGTTATGGATACCCAATAAACCAACAAATTGTTATCTATAAGTAATTCTCCACCATAAAGTGTTATTGTGATAAGCATATAAGGTTTTATCACTGTCAATTTAAGCATCTGTTGCAGAACAGTTTTGAAGTCCAATTGGTTACATTTACAGCGTCCATCAAAATAGACCAAGCGTGATAGTTCAGACAGTCCTTTATCTCGTATACATGTAACTATGTAAATGTTGAGATAACTTGTTTGACTCACGGCAGACTGTCATTCATCTCTTTAATCAGATTTAAAGTAAACAAATACTCAAACGACATAGAGTTATGCTTTCTTCTTCTTGAAATTAATTTCCAATTTTATGACACTTGACAAGTCTACTGGTAATTCGCCTTTGCAGCAAGACAACGGAAATTCCACAATAGGGATTTCTTATTTCTTTATTATAAATGTATGGGTCTTCGAAATTTGCGTCTTTTGATTTTGTTGTAAAACTCTGACAATTACCGCCGAGCCTGATGACGTCACATAGATTTACGCAAAGCTTTCTGGGTAAAATATACCTCAGTTCACCATTTTGTTTATTGGTAGGCCTACTTAGCAATGTGTCACTTTTTTTTAAAACATTGATGACATAACCTGTTTCTGTTCAAACAATTTTCTGGTAGCTTTACGCCTTTTACATCTTATCCTCCATACAGTATTATTTCTTCCGCCATATTTTAAAATTCTGTTAACTTCCCTCAATCCCCCGAAATGCTTTGCCCGTAAATACCAAGTGACGTCATCAAGCAATCGGTCAATTAACATTTGTTACCTCAACAAATTTACAAAGATTTTGAGTCTCAGTACAGAATCATGTCATTTACCTGTAGGATACGTCATTGAAAATTGTAAAGCCATACCCCAATAAACAAAGAAGTTGTTATCCATATATGCAATCCATTCTTCATTTGCACGCATACCATTGAAAGATTTGAAACTACTTGTTGGTGTCCATATATAAGGCATGCCACAAGTTTAAAAGCATTTCTCAAATCAAGATTTGGGCCAGACAATACACCCAAACAGACAAATGTGGGGAAAAAACAGAAAATTTTCACTTTGATAATCACCACGGTTTTGCAATAGATTGCTGCAGTGAATTGGGAAAACTAACCAGCACACATATATTAACCAAAAAATACATTATCACCAATCAAATAAACCATGTGAGATAATTTAAACATAAATATGACAAAAAAGCATGTATTTGATTAAAAAGTACAAAATTCAGAGCCAACAAATATGAATTAGTAGGCATATCAGTGCCAAAATAAATGGGCTTACCTGAGGGCTGTATTGCCCAGTATTTTTATATCAAACTTTACTAAAGCACTAAAATCTACAAGGTATCGATACAAGAACTTACCATGAAACGGGAGCATGTTAGTAGGCGTCGAATTGTAATCCGTTGCGGCATCTGTCCGTAATTTACTGTAGAGATGAAGCACAGAACATGATGGATTGGAAATAAGAAATTGACTGAGCAACAGTTCCATTATCGTAGGATTTACATCTTCTTCCGTAGATGGTTCGGAAGCTTTTTGTTCACCACCTTCCGTTGGTTGGAGTTCTATTGCCCGAAGCGGCGGTTTCCGTCGATCAAACCGATCGTTTCGAATTCCGGTAATATCCACTTCATCTTCGTAAAAAAGCCCTGAGTTATGACCGTAGCGTCTATTCACAATAGCACTGAAAGCACAATGGCACGTCTCGGGCTTTTCCCCGATCGGGTTAGGTAAATACAAGCCGAAATCTGAACCTTTGATGCTCATGTTACACTCACATATGTTACATGTGTCAAAGTTATGATCCCGAAAGACATTCAGAACAGAGTCCATGAGAATAAGGTTAATATACAGACTATAGACCTCAGACAGTTGAGGATTTGTCCCCGGGTTGTCTATAGAGTGTAAAGTTCTATTCATGTAGGAGGAAGCATTCGAGGCAGGAGATCGGAGATCCCCACAGCTCATCGGTGTGCGTGGAGTCCTCTGCTGCATGTTGCCGTGAAACATGGCTGGCGACGCCTCCATGCCCGGGTGAAGACGTGATAAACCTGGCACTGTCTCAATGGACGGGATATTTATATAGTTGCTGAAATGAGAAAATCAAATAATTTCCGGTTCATTGATAGATTGATGTTTTTTTACTTATATGGTGGCATTGCCAGTTTTAATTAGGGGGAAACAGGGCTCTTTGTTGCGTCCCTTACATAGTGGTTTGATGTGCAAGGAAATTAGTCTCGTACATGTAGTTTAGAGGAAACCTTTTGTGAATTACTTATTAAAATTAGAAATCAAACACTTCTTTGAATGGAACTTGAAATAAATTAGGTAGAGACTTGTTTAAATTTAGTTGGTAGGAAGCAAGCATAAAACAGAACTTGATCAGATTAAAAATTATGAATTAATTAATTGATTGATTTTTACGCCGCACTTAAGATTATTTCACTTTCAAAAATTATGAATTATCTAAAACTATTCTCCATATGCTTGTCTATTTGTTTGTTCAGTGATATAGTAAATCCAAATTCATTTATTGTTCCAGTATTATTTGTTTTGAGAGAAACGGTTTGTTGGCTGTTTGGTGTTTTAGGCCGCGCTCAATATTATATTATTTCACTTATATGGCGGCGTTGCCAGTTTTATTGTGGGAGGAAACCGGGCTCTATGCCCAGAGGAAACCCACGCCCTTCCGGTGGTAACTGGCAACCATCCCACATTGGTCGTTCGAGTGAGAGAAATGGTACATACCTGGGTATTGGGGGAGGTTGTTTTTCCATGATGGGGTTGTGGTATTGCCAGGAGGCTTTGTAATCAGGTGGGGTGGCTACGGGGGAGAGGGCACCACTGGGCAACTCCACGGGGGCATAGCGATTAGAGCCCAGAAACTGACAGTACTTTGGTGGCCGGAACACATAAGACCAATCCTGAAATAAAAAATAAAAAAGGTGATAAGAGTTTCGCTGGAGATTTTGGGTCAGACTCCCATCCCTAACATTCTAGAGAGTTTGTAGACAGTCAAACTAAAGTAAATTGTAAAAAGTTACCTTCAGCGGGCACTTGTCAACGCTCTCACATATCGCAATATAGTTTTTTTATTTTATTGAGATCAATTAAAATTTCAATAGCTTATCAAATTACCGACGGAGCCCCCAAGGCCCACTGTAATATTTGAAACATGTCCTTACTTTGCAAGAGTTATCCACAGCCAGACCAGTAAATGGCTCCACTTTGGTAGACATTCCCTCGGGTGTGTAGAGTTCTATGTCAGTCACAGGTACAGGAGAGTGAGCGGTATGGTTTTCACTCAGTGATGGAGGCGTAGGAAACATGCGAGTTAATTCTGATGGACCTATTGAACCTAAGCAGAAAGTGGAATCATAAAAAATGAGTTATTTGTAAATTGGAGGATAAAAAGTCTATCGTAAATGAAATTTGAAATATGCATATTTTAAAAAAAGCAAAAAAATATTCCATTCAGAATGTTTTTGGTTGTTTTCATAGATGATTTTTTTCCCCCTCGTCTCGTATCGCCCTTCTCTTGTATGGCGAGCTTACAATTTCCCCTCGTTTTAGGCTGCAACCGGGATTGTTTCTCTTTAATGGTGAGCTTACAATTTCCCCTTGTTTTATGTTGCAACCGGGATTGTTTCTCTAGTATGGCGAGCTTACAATTTCCCCTTGTTTTACGCTGCAACCGGGATTGTTTCTCTAGTATGGCGAGCTTACAATTTCCCCTTGTTTTACGCTGCAACCGGGATTGTTTCTCATGTATGGCGAGCTTATAATGGTCATCAGGGAGGTAGCAAAGTATGATACCATTGACAATCTGTCAGTATCTGGACACGTTCCCCCTAAAGGTTGATAGGATGATGGTCAAATGACTTAGCCGGGGGCCCATATGCATAAGCGACCATACTCAACAATTATGCCCAGCTAAATAAAGACAGTATGATGACTAGCTTTCAGTGCATAACTCCGAACTCGATTCCCGTTTCGTGGGGTCCCCCAAATTTGTAGAAGAATTTCTGCCATTCTTCGGGAAAGTGTTATCCCAAAAATAACGAGAATACTGTTACACTCACTTTCTGATGGACATTAATTAATTACCGTATTTCTTCTAAATATTCAGCCATTCTAATGGCCTAGATTTTCCATTGAGTCAGACAAAAAAGGGGACATGGAGTTGTGTTTAAGGATAACCATTTTCACACGCTGCTCGGCAGGTCATATTGCCTTAAATTCCCTCTAATGAGCAAATTTGTCTCATTTAGCATATTTCTTTTCTAATGATCAAATCCTTATGAGGAAAAAAGTGGCTGAATCTTTAGAAGAAATACGGTAACTCCTTAAACTTGTGCAAAGCAATGTAAGCAGTGTTAATGGACAATGGTATTTACCTATTGAACTGGCTGTTAAACTGGAGATGATATAAGTGTCAGGTCTGTTGTTACCACTGGCTGGAGTTGGAGGAAATACATTCACCTGAAAAATGGGAAACAAAATATTAAGTCAGTCAAATTTTGATAACCATCTTAGCACCAAGAATTGATTGAGAGATTTCTGTAAGTGAAAGACAACAGGATGTTAAAATGGTAATGTGGGGTGTGGCTTTAGGGGGTGCGGGTGATATTTTATATAGGCTTATAGTACTAAACAAGTCAGAAAAGGTTGGAAAGAATTTTCAGATAATGAGTTTGCGAAAGTGTGTTTTTGGCACGATATCAGCCTGATGTATGGGATGCCCCAACTTATATACCTACAGATCGCAAGGTTAAAGAGTCCTATCGTGGCTTTCTTTACTCTACACCCAGCAGGGTTATCATGCATATATTACGATACCATTCACCAGGCAAGGAAGCCAGACTCAACATTGTGGGGTGTAACAGATGCTAAAAAATGTTTTCTATTGTTTATACCTGATCATCAGGATCGTCTTCAGAGGAATCAAAGATATGATCGAGGTCGGTGGGGTCGGGTTGTAAGTCCCGCTCTCGTATAAATAAACCTTGAGATCTTCCTCCAGCTTGACCAGAAGCAATATCGATATCTGTCAATAAAAAAAATTAATAACATATTATAATAAATGCTAAATCATGACTTTTTAAGTCTTATCGGCAAGTAAGAATTTCTGTAGTGCAACTGCATCACACAACATATGTTTCATGATCTTGAATGTCATTGTTGAAGGCTCTCATTAACAGGGTTTTACACCCTACGTCATCTTTCCGATTGAAAGAGCCTACTACTATTTTTTTTTTACATGTCCTACTTTTGACTCGGCAACTTTTCAGGGGACCACTTGTTTAATCGACAGACGGGCCAGTTATGGCTCTATTGGGACAGATTAGGATTTCAGCCCACGATCCATTAATTGATAGAGCATATTTGAACAGTGTTTTGTATCCAAACTTAACTAATTGACTTACCCATTTGACTGTTGTCATCGTTATTCATAGAATCTCTGGATTCGTCATCCTGAGAAGCAAAAAAAAGTCAATTCGTTGGTGTTATTTCTCTAAATTTGATCCCGATCAGATGGAACTATTGAAAGTGGCATTAAATCTTCCCTCACTTTCTTAATAATCGCCAATACAAATTTTGTTTGTATTGCTGAGCTGCATGGTTTTGAGTGAGACTGATCAACTGAACTGGTTTTAAACTGAACTTAAAATTATTTCATTTATATGCCGGCATTGTGGGGGGAGGAAGACTGAGAGACTATCGCCTCTGCCCCCTTAATAGTAGAAAGATTAAGTGTAGGGGTAAACACAAAAAAGTGTATATATGAGCAAAATTACATTGAAACTTCTGTCTTCTGTAGCCCAACTTTTTACACAAGGACTTGGGACTCCTCTTCTAACATTTTCAACCCAAACAGACTTTTAATTGCCGTAGACTTATCACAGATCAAAACTCTCAACATGCTTGAGCTAAAATATCTATTTAGTTATCTTACCAGAGATCGAAAAGGGGACCTTCGGTCATCTCTACTCGTCCTGTACCCACTCAGACCTCCGGGTGCCATGATACTGTCGTCATCGCTAAATTTATAGGGGTCAGGAGAAGGGGGTGCCACTGCCTTTATCAGCTGTTTTTGATGTAGATGTGCTGAGTTTTGGAGCTGAGTAAACCCCGGTTTTGATTCACCCTTTGATTCAAACCGTGATTTCTTTATCGGGTATTGAAGCCTGAAAAGGATAAAAGACGGTTGAGCAAATTAAGAGACTTCAGCATGGGAATTTTGTCTAATGGCTTTTCTTTTTTTTTGTTAAAAGATCAAAATTCAACAGCCAAATATGTTAGTCCAAAACCTGTAATGGTAATACTTTAATATTTAATATACTTTAATATTTAAAAAAAATCAGAATAAAAAAGTATTTTCTTTTGCCAAAGGGTTTAAATAATGAGAGATATACAGAAGGTTGTAAATATCTAAATATTAGGCAAGCTAACCATGAGTTCAAGCTGTTGAAATCGTATAATGACTCCGTTGAAATTTCGTCCACGTTGAAGGGATCCGTTTCAGGAAGTGCTGGTCTTTTAATTCCGTGAGAATCAATCTGCCTTTGGGCATGAAGCCAACTGTTTACAGAGTCCTGCTTTGGTTCCATTAGCACTCCGCTTAGGGGCGACGCAACAGCGCCCCCGTCCAAACGAGTAGAATTAGACACAGAATCTACTGGCTTGCCGAATAATTCCGAAGAGCCGTTAAAATTGTTTGTAGGTCCGTTCTCCAACTGAGCACTAGGTTGTGGTTTATCACACCTATCTTTATCTACGGAGTGCTTCGTTGGCGGGTGCGGGCTTAAAGTGGGCATGATTGGGTCCATTGTTTGGTTCATCATAGCGGGGTTCTGTTGATCATCCAGAGGTGACGGGGCAGGGGATGGGGAATCAACAACACCTGTCTCTATGGATGGATTGAGGGGTAATTGGGGCAAAGGGGCGGGGGCTGCGGAGTTGTTAGAGTTCTGCGCCCCAGATGTAGTACCTCTGAAGGCAGGATTTGGGGGCATACGTGCCATTACCACATCCATATCAAACTGTAAAAGATCATCATTAACGGGTGAGCGGCGATGAAAGGGGGTCATGGAGCGGTTCGTGCGTCCACTTTGCCTGTCAGATTTATCTCCCTTTTCCCCCTTGCTATGTTTACTGCTAACGTTCGATCCTCCTTTACCCTGGCCGAGGCTGCCAGACTTTGTTTTGGATGCTCTTTGTCTACAACAAAAAATGTCATATAGTTACCAGGCTAAATTCTAAACTAAAAGAGTTGTTTTCTTCCTTTTTTTGAAAATTTCTCAGTAGATTTTTCACTTGGTCGCCGTTTGTGGAAGAGTTGCCAGGTACTCGCAGAAGGTAAGGGGTTTCCTTTGGGCAATGAGCTCAGATTCCTCCCGCACTAAACCCAGGCAAAGCCACCATATAAGTGCAATCATCTTGAGTGTGGCATAAAACATCAATCAATATTTGTAAAACATTAAATGCCATAAGCTCAAAACCCTTTTACGAGAATGTTCTGCATCTTTTCAATTGCTGTGAATTTGGCACATTTGCATATTTAATGATTCTTTCATTGGCGCTTTGTGCCCCACACAAGATTACTTCCTGTTGTGTTGGGGAGTTTAAGTGGAGAATAAAAAACCCAACTTTCGAAGTCAAAAGTTTTTTCTTGGCCTGAGAGACTATCGCTTTGTCGATTAAGCCCTAACATTTTGTAATAAATTTATCGAAAGTAATAAGAAATATCAGCTTTTTTTTGGTGAACACAAGCTGTCGATGCATGTGCACTCTGATTTACACTGCACTCAAGATTATTTCATTTATATGGCGGCGTTTCCAGGTTTAGTGGTAGAGGAAACGGGGCTCGTCTCCAGGGCGGAGGAAATCCCCGACATTGGATGAGTACCTGGCAACTCTTCCAAATACATATGGAACCCCCCCCCCCGTTTAAAGAGAGTTTCAAACACGCCAAAGTAGTCTTATATACCTGCTGCATGAACAATGACATCTGGAGGTGGGCTCTGCTATTTCCCAAACACTTGATGATGTGTCTTCACTATTCCCATCTGTGCCTCTGAAAAATTAGTAAATTGATTGCAATTTAGCGACTTACTCAAGATAAATTTATAAAGGTGTTTCTACTTCAATCTGTGCTCGGAGGACACGCCTATGATACGTTCCAAATATTTTTGTAGCAGATCAACAGAATCATTTTTTTTTCACCATTTTTATTTTGTGCTCGACCTTGAAAAACTATTAGATGACAATGGGATAAAAATATAGGTAAAGCCAATTTTGGACAAAATTCAGTTAGCCCGGGTGTATGAGTACTTTTAGAGTCTTTGTTGCTTATAAAAACTATCTTCATGTACAACCAAGGTTGATATTTCAGGAAAACTCTTCTAAAAATGACCAACATTTAGCTAATTCTGTTTCAACGAAATTTTCGGTATATTTGACAGCTCATGTCACTTTAATATACACCAAATGGCATGTTTGTCAAAAGTACCAAAAATATCAAGAAATGACTTCACAGTTTAAAATTTGCACTTAAAGAAATAAAAATTAAAACCGAGAAAGAGTGGTTTACCTTTTGGCGGTGCCAGCTGTCGTACAGCAATCTTGACAGACTTTTTCTACGATTTTTTGACTGATTGTGTTGATGGTGTGTTTAGCTTGCGTAGTTTCCAAGGAGGTGATATGACTAGGGTTACTGGAAACGATTTTCATGCCCGTCTCGGAGAAGTTGATGAGGGTGGGGTCAGGCGGAGAGGTAGGCGGAGTTAGAGGAATACTGTTCATATGAGAGGATAAGTTATGTTGACGAACAGGTATTTGGTTGACTTGAGAGGGCATTGTGAGCTGCATCCTGGCTGGTGATTCACCAGACTCACAAACATACACAAAGCATGACGGGTACTTCATACGGACACCAGCTGAGAAAAAAGAAAGAAAACACCCATATGCATGTATACTGAACAGTCTAAATACCTAGGCGGTTGGAAGTCAGTAAAGATTGATTTATGTTTCACGTCACACTCAAAGTTGTTTCACTTTTATGACTGAGTTGCCAGGTGGAGACGACCTAGAAATCATTAAATTGATTTACATGATGAAAATTCAAAGGGTCCATCCCACAGAAAAAAATAAAATAAAATTGCGTAAATTGATTATTTATTTTGTCATAAATATACTAATTAAAAATCATAAAATTCTTTTAAAAGATTTTTATTTTGATGGCTCATCCAGATCCGGTAACTTTTTTTATTTACAGAACAGCGTGGCCACTTTAGGGGTATTTGAGATCGAGGATTCATTTAGTACCAAAATTATTTGTTGTATGTTTAATGTGAGAGGGGGTGGGACTTTCAAAGGGTACCTTGCAACTATTCTACATAGGGCAATGATACAGGGAAGTACAATCAGGGTCCTGTTTCACAAAGCGGCGTAGATGTATTTTTTGCGTAACTCTCATACTAACGTATCTCTACAGTATGGGTTGCTATGGCAGTTATGTAAAAACGCTACGCCGCTTTGTGTAACAGGGTCCAGCTCTTTAATGATCAACATAATATTTTCAGGCCATATGATTTCATGGTAAAATACTAAAAATACGGAGGTTCTGGTAGCTTGGTGTTGCTGTTCTTCTAAAGGTACGGAGACGTAAATCGGTTAACCGTCATAAAAAGAGGCAAGCCTGGCAAAAAGCATGATTGGTACTGGGGGCCGTTTCACGAAGCCGTCGCAAAGTGCGATGAATTGCAGTTGCCACGACGTCATGTCTTTTCACTATGGTATCCATTGGTAATTAGGCGTCGTTTGCGATGCGACTGCTTTGTGAAACGAGGCCCTGGTTGGTTCCCTGCATTCCAATCTACAGAGCCAATTCAAAGTTAACAAAATTATCTTGACTGAATTTCCGAACATAAAACAGCGACTTACCGACAAGAACTTCCACCAGAGGGGGTAAACCATTTGGATCAGGCGGAGTTTCAACGTCTGAAGCATCCAATGAGTAAAAGAATTTCCAGTCATCAAGAATTTTTTTGGCGTTGAGTTCGTTTTCTCGTAGACTTTGACCAGTGAGTGCTCCACACAACCCATACGGACCAAGGATTACTACAAACATAGAAGATTATGATCAGAAATGATTTAGGAACATCCAATAGTTTAAGCACTATGCAGAAAGACTTTATTTTATAACTTATGCAGTTATTCCCCTATGTAGCACTGATTGCTTGCGGTTTTGATTGATGTTTTAGGCCGCACTGAAGATTATATCAATATGAGGAGGGAGGGAGGGAGGGAGGGGGGGGGGGCTGCACTGAATAACCCACCATGCTTTTGTTGTAACATGGCAAATCCTAGATTGTAGATAGGTGTATTAATTTGAGCAATTTAATTTTGACATTTTAGGGACTTTTGTGACCAAGACTTGTCTGAAAAAAAAAATTTAATCTGTGAAATCCTGTACACTTGAATAATAAAGAGCTTCTGATTTTCTACCAAAGATAAAACAAGAAAAAAAATCATTTACATGGCATAGAGAGCATGAACAAATTTATAAAGATTCTGATTTATAAACAAGTGGACAGGCGATTTGTCAAATACTGTTAGTAATGAGATACAATAATGAGTCAACATCTCCAATTACATAATCGGCAGTGCCATTAATATTGTGTTCCCCGTATGACTGGGGAAAAAAGCAATGAGCTTACACTTTGAACATAGGAATAGGATTGCTTGAGCATAAATTACACTGAATTGCATACTTTCTCTGAATGACAGTCAGTTTGATGGATTGTTTTGAACTGCTGCAGTTCCCATGGAATATTTCAATAAAACAGTGAACAGATTGAGTGACCTTTTAAGCCACAGTCAAGATTATTTGACTTATAAGGAGAGGTTGTTATGTTTAGCGGATTGAAAAACTGGAGTCTTTGGTAGATTGATTGATTGACGTTTAATGTGGAACACAAACTCTTCAGTGAATGCCTGGAATGTAGGCCTACATGTATCTATCCCATATAGAATAATGAAGTTAAAAACCACCCTACACATTTTATAATTCTTGTCTTTAGATTGGGTGGGTTTCCACCTTTCGGTCAACTGAAAATGGGGCGACTGAGCGCATGTCCATGAAAATCTTTCCAATAGTTACTGAGATACGAACAAAATATGAAGCTGTGCTAACCAAAACCCCTCGGCCCTAGAGCTTTTTTCCCCCTCGTTAATAAATCGTTCATATTTCTTTTGAGGCTAAGTCGCGTTTGAATGTGCAACACATTGGTGTTTGCGTAAGAAAATCAAAACAGTGTCACTTGTTGGTTTTTATAAGAGCTATACTGTGTTGATAACACTGCCAACTAAACACTCATATATTTTTTTCTAACACAATAACACACGGGCACAGGGAAAATCCCAAACGCTCATATATATGTGTGCAGACGTTCTAAAGAGATATTTTTGTTTAGCTGGGTCCATGACAAATAGTGATGTAATATAATACTGGAGGAAGTGGATGAACAGTAAACATAATCCAGCTAGAGCCAAATGGAGTGGGATTGTTTTTTCCACTGTTCCAAATTGGCATGAAAATAAATCGGTTGCCAATGCCTCTGGCTATACAACTAAATTCCAGCACTAATCTCCAGCACACTTTGTTTTCTCACACTGATATACAATGTAGGGGATTGCTTGGTGTCTGATCATGTGTAACATTGAAAACAATTGTTGTATAGAACCACAAAGTAAAAAGGGGTTATTTTCAATTTGTTTTATTTGTTACTATAATTGTAGACATGTTTTTTAAAGTTTCTGTATTTCATGAAAATGATTGATATCTTAAGTCGGACTCAAGATTATTTCACTTGCAACTTGCAAGTGTGGTGATGGGAACAGGCTTGTTGTCAGGAGGAAACCCCAGACCTTTAGGCAAGTACCAACTCTCCTACATACGGATACACGGCCGAGTGAAAAATCAACTCACTTTTTTTTTCAATTTCTATTTGTTGTCGTAAATCTTAATCCCAATCATTTCTCACAACAACCATAGCGGCGTTCAATAATTAACAATATTAGATATGCTTTATTACTAGGACTCTACTGTGACCGAGACAGCCTTGTATTTGCTTCATTGTACAGTGATATAATATTCACTATGAAAGAGATCTGGTTAAGTGATAAACTATGTGCTAATCTCATCCCTAAACTGAGCTATTATTGAAGATAGCGTTAATAATAATAATGCAAATGTCAATAACTGCAATAGGTCGATATGCACCAACAGTGAACAGCTGAAGGATTATAAGATTCAATTCAATAAATATACACTAATATTACATAACATTTAAGTGGCACAAACTGCCAAAATGTTGATATTTTGAGGTTGAAACAGAATGTTGAAATTATTGTCCATTTTTCTCAAGACGTATAATTCAGAAGCTTTTTAGTGCTTCGAGTCTTGAAAATGTACGAAAAAGTATTTTTTTGAACTAATTTTGGCTTAGAATGAATGAATGGTCGTCTCGGTTATTTAAATTTTGTTTACTTTTCTGACACGTTTTCGGTTCGTACAGGCCACATAATGTATGGATTTTACTCATTCCAACGCCAATCATTCAGTTTTTCGATGGCCTTAAAAGCCTCTTACTGTCGTGACGATCAGAAATTATGAAAAAAAGTGTAAATTTGGCAGCTCATGCCACTGTAAATGGCAACAATCGGTTAACTTCTCTGCTTCTTTCAGAAGTATGAGGCTCACAATATGCAGAATATTTCTACTAGATGTTTTCAATGTAAAATTTAATACTAACGGCTCCAGCTAATTCACTTGACGGGACAAATGTGCAAAATTCTAAATCTAAGCCTAATTTATGTAACTTTGTGTGAAGGCCACAGATTACCAGGTCCTTTATCTATGGGGGAAGGGGGGGGGGGGGGGTGCACAGGGCAAGACTATTTTATTTATATTGCACAGAAGCTGTAATAATAAAAAGGTACTATTGTGAAAAAGTTTAGGAGCTATTTTTTTAATTATTTAGTTTTCCAATCCTTATCAGCTCTTTGGATCTAGCATTACATGTTTATGTGCTTCACAGGTTTCTGAGGGCTGTTACTAATAGTTGGGATAGTGTATCAAGTGGGTCTAAGACACCCTCACACAATAAAACATGTGTAGTTATGGGGCAGGAAATAATGCCTGTTGAGGATAAGCTATCTAATGTGGTAACAGTGTAGCTGAGAAGTGTATTGTAGACAAACTGTGGAAACTGATTGATTTCCCCCCTTTTCATTTGATTAAGACCAGTCTCCATGTGACAGCAGTGAGCAGTAGCCTCACTGTGTGTATAATAAACCCAGCACACTCAACCCCATTATTGACTCAGTACATCAACATCTAGGTTACATTACAGCAACTGCTCAGCTGTAGACAGAATAGGGGGGAGGCTCAAGAGAAGGGGGTGTCAAATGACTTCACATCTTCTCCTTTGTCCCAATTAAACCAAACTGCCTGCATACAACTGATACAGATAGGCGTTCAAGTGTTTATCCTCTAACATCAAAATAAATGGTTACATACAAGTACAGTCAAGCAGTTTGTCACACATTTAATCAAAGCTGTAATTAGATTAATTAGCTGAATACCAGGAATGCAACTGCTGGTTATAGAAGTTATGTTGAACTTGCAAGATTATAACAGATCATTTAAATACTGAATCCAAGTTAAACCATGAATAGAAAACTAGGTGTTTAGGGAAATGTTTTTATTTAAATTTATTAAGTTCAAATTATTGTATTTTAAAGTGGTGAAATATGGTGAAAAGTGGCACATCTCAGAGCACAAATACAGATAAAATGAAGATTAAGATTTTCAAATAAAAAAAAATTGGGAATGCATCTTTTTTTTTCTTTCTTTTTTGCAGCTTACTCAATAACATCAACTTATCAGCTTCACGCCTGCCAGGCTCTTAAGAAATTTTATTACGATTTTATGTTAAAATCTATGAATATTTTATATTCTTTTTGAATGAATTTCATGCCTTTTTATGTAGTTGTTACCTATTTCAAAATTTTTTATGAAAAAAAAACAAAACAAAACAAGTTACAAGTGAAATCATGGCCAACCTATTTAAGACCAGTATTTAAACCAAAACAGTCCGACGCTCATCTTGTGAATTTTTTTTCGTTGTATACAATGACATATCTTCATGTGAACGTTGCATTCAAGCCAACTCTGTGTGCCATGAACCATAATATGTCTTTTTCCCAATACAGTGTCAAATTCAGATTCTCAAATCGTTATTTTTTTCTACTACAGAATTTTTTAGTTTAAATTAATTTTCTTTATCTGATGCTATTTTATGCCGCTTGTTGAACAACAATATTTTGTGACCACTCTCACAACTGCAACTGTTAAACAGCCCACCGAATTTGAGCAATAACGAGACAAATATAGAATCCGACATCGAGAAAAAAAACCCACAAAACATTAGAAGACGAATTTTTTTAAAATGAAGAATTGAAAGTAATTACCTTGAACATTGGCCTGGTTGTTTTGAGCGAGAGTTAAATGTTGATTGGTAAGCCTCCATACTGGGGGATGCTGTTTGACCTCTATACTGGCACAAACAGTACTCTCACCATGCAGGAAGTAGTTGAAGGAGAAAGACAAGTGAGCACTGAAACAACAACAACAACAGTCATACATTTAATACAATGATTGATTAATGCTGAATGCAGATCAGTTCACTTGAAAGGAGCTGTCGGCTGATTTAGAGCCGAAAACGGAAGTCATTTCACATACATGTACATGTAAGATATTCAACTTAAAAACCCAACTAATTTCATTTTTGATAAATAAAAATCCCTGACTAATTGATAGGTGAATGTTTAGCTCAGAACACTTCAGATGGCTGGAACATGTTTCACAAAAAGGCGTAGCGCAAGTTTTTTTTTACGGAACTGACATAGCAATGTATCCCTGTTTGTTATGACAGTTACGTAAAAACTTACGCTACGCCGCTTTGTGAAAAAGGCTCTTGTAGCTTTTGAACATAAAGCAATGAAGCGATTAAATTTTTTTTTGGTTTGTTTTTGACCAAGTCAGATCCAAACATGCGGCCCATAAATGCAAAATTGAGACAGAATGCCACACATTTAATGAGATTCAAGATGTAGTAAGCTGACCTAAGTCCCACCTGTTGCAAATCTATGTTCAATTATAGGAACGCAAACTTTGTCGCAAGTATAAAGGCACAAATCTGTACGGAGATTATGAGACCATTACGGAGATTATGAGCACCATTACGTCGGCTTAGTAGAATAAGCCCTGATGCATCACAAAGAGATATACATATGCCCGTGTGTTTTAGTGATCATAAATATAATATCATTACCAGGTGTAGTTCTTACTTCGTTATCAAGGTCATTGACATTTCGATGTAGTTCTTACTTCGTTATCAAAGTCAATGGCTTTGACAACAATGTAAGAACTACATCGAAACGCCGTCACCCAATAAACCAAGAAGTTGTTATCCATAAGTAATTCTTCACCTTATTGTTAACCTTTCAACTTCTAAATGCCATTGAAAGATTTGAGTAAAATAACTCACCTTTTATCGGACTGAGATTGAAGATGTTCAAACGGCTGCACAAACCATTTACCAAGCCGGATAAAATTCCGTGAAAGAAGACATCTACAAGTACAGAAAAACATATGATAAGTCATGATGGGTTAAACCATTGTGTCAGTTACATATCTATGTATTAAATATTTCAAGACAGGGATCAAACAAGCTGCAATCATCATCAGGGAAATTCCTGAATTAGTAAATTAACCGACACTGATTGACCCAAAAAAATTCTGGGCCAGAGTGACTAATTCGGGGATTATACAGTTAAAGGCTTTATGAACAACCTTGGTCAATATTTTACGATTTGTGTTAAGTGTGTAGTAGACCATGTGCACGTACTATAAAAGTTTGACACCACCCCATAATGTATGAATGAATGTTCTGCATAATAAAATTTATATCTTGCAGTCTTAATAAGTGAACGATTGACATGTTTTATCATAGGGTTTCCAAGTGAGATTATTAAGGAATGGACCGACTTGGGAGTCAAATGTATGTTAATACTGAGCTCTTGACCGGCTAGGTATCCTCACAAGTGAGATTACAATTAAAGAATGGAAAGACTTGGGTTTAAAGGTCTGCCTCAGGGAAGATTTGGAATGAGTGTAAAACTTGGTCACAGTTCACGTTAGAATTACAAGGAGGGAAGGGATAGAGGAATCAATAGGAAATGCTCCATCAATATATCACTAAAAGTCAACCAGCCTCCTACAAGGCTGTCAAATAGAGCTTTATATGGCACAGTTTTGGTTATTGGATATTTAGGACTGGAACTGAGTAACTGACCCAGATAATGTGGGTGTCCTAATTAATGAACCACTGAGGAATGGGGTTGACAATCCACAGAGGTGTTGAGGATTTGACCTACTGATATAGACCTCATTACTTCATAAAAGTGTCATATGCTGCCAAAATGTTAATATTTTCCATGAAAAGAAAATTTGGAAATTATCAGTTGGTTTTCCTTAGTTCCCTGTGCTCAAAGAAAATCCAAAATACTGTTATATTAGTGAAATAAATTTGAGTGTGGCGTAAAACATAAATAAAGCATAAAAACTCCAAGGACTTTCTCGGGTACATGGATTATGGATATCAGTTAAAATAGTTGGCCATACTCACATAATGGGTCTTCCAAAATCTTTTAAATTCTCTAAACTTTTTAATTGTTACCTAAGGTAGTTATTCAATATAGGCAGGGCTTCATACATGCAGGTGTCAAAATATTTGAGGCCATAAGCTTGAGTATTGAGTTAATTGTTAAATTCTGAGTAGAATTGAGTATTTTAGTAGACAGAAATTTGGAGTTTTTATAGCCATTTTGAGGCAGATATTCCATCATAAAACTTGACTTCCAGGAAACACTGATAGGCTGACAAAGTGAGAAACCCAGTAAGGAATTTGTTCACCCTTTCCATATAACCTAAGTCAGATTTAATTTAGGGAATTAGGAAATTCGGGGAAGGGGGTAAATAAAGGTATATTGACAGCTACATATCGTTTGCCTTTCAAATACAGATGACTCATGTTATCCCCCCCCCCCCCCAAGAAAAAAATAAAAAAAATAAAAAAATCTGAAGACTATGTATCAAAATTGATGACATGACAAGTGATCATATTTGGTATTTGTCTCCAAGTTTAAGAAATCATCTTGGTACTTTAGTGGATTGAGTTGGCTTCAACAGCCTTGTACATTATTGTATTCAGGTTAGGCCAGTAAGATAGTTTTGGGGGCAGAGTTGAGTGCAAACAAATAAGGAAATGGAGAGGGCTGAGGATTGTGAACAAACAATGAAAACATCCCAAGAGGCCAAGCACCCACAAACACTATGTACATGACACTGACTTATGGTGTGCAACCCCCAGTCCTTTCGATTTTCACACAGAACCACAAATAATTCATAACTTTTCAATTTCAATAATAGTATCAATTGTTTACGCCACAGGATATCCGTCGTCTCTGAGAAATACTCATACAACATTTTTTTTTTTTTAATATTGTCAAGACAAGCTGTCACCTAAGGTGCAAACATGGCAAATTGTGACATGTGTACTACACACTACAATACAGGCTTCATTTCATTGCAGGAAATTATTAGGATAAGTCTGTCAGATAAGTTTTCATAAATAGTATAAATAGAGTAGTCAAGATTTGAATTTAGGATTTTCCAGCCTTAAAATTGGCTTTTTTTTAGGCCACACGTGCATATTTGTGCAATTAAGGTATTTCTCTATAGGTATTTTCTGCTTATCTGTCATTGACTAAGACATTAACATAGTAGTAGTTAGCCAACAGGGCACCGACAGTCTGGGTTCATAGGAAAGGAAATTGTGAAGATCCCTATTCTCCTCATAAAATTGTTTCATGCAACCTTTTTGTCTTTTTTTCCTAAATATAAAAACAAAAAAAAATTCTGAGAGTCTGAAAGATAATTATGCTATGTAAGTTAACTAGGTCACAAGTTAAAAATATATCTATCATAATCAAAATGGAAGATACGGTTTCAGCTAATCATTTAATCCAGAACTTTCCATACTTGTCCGCCAAAATTATTTTCACTGCAGATGGATATATTTTAAGCCAGTGATACAGGGACACTCAGTATAACATTCTAATATATTTTTAATAAAAATCGGCTGTGAATGAAATACAACCTTGTACACTGCACAGTCGTTGATTAAAAAATCAATCCAGACTCTAACAGATGGTGGTATTGACTGAGTGGCTGGTTGGGGGGTATCCTCTAGAGCCTCCTTAATAGCCTTGCTGTGAAGGTGATCAGTCAGAGAGAAGAATGACAGGCTGTATTAGCATGGGACATACAAGTGTAGTATTAGATTGGCAGGGTTTTCTTCTGATCAATGATTTGTGCTGTATTGTTAACAGGGCAACAATTCATAAACTTGGACATGGTCACTCTAATACATGTGGGTTCTGACATTATCACATAGGGTCAGTTAGCCACAGATTCACCCATACAAGGGAACGAACAGTTTAAACATGCTGGGTCATTTTGAATGGCTTGTCAGCATTTTTAATTTAAGCACAGGACATAGGAAAAATGTGTGGACATCTCCCTAAAGGAAAATTGCTTTTTTAAGAGCAGCTTGGATACCAAAAAAATCAAATTTCTGACTACACCCCACTGCATTGCACAGGAAGTAAACAGTTTTATATAGCAGCATACCAATGAACAGATAACTAAATTACCCTGCACTAAGCCCACACACAAAGCACACAGGATATGTAATCTTTAACCATGTGTTCCTCAACAAACACTATAGCTGTTAACATGGCTTAGCAAGTACATTTTAACGTCACAAATAATGTCACAATTGCTCAGACAGTAGTAACAGATTTCAACTTCCACGTTGTGTTTTAACGTGCTTATATTTTCCTTTCGTCAGTTTTAAAATTTAATATTTCTTGTCTTGTTTTTTTTTAGGATTTCCAACATATTTTTGTGACATTATGAAAAGAAGTTTTAGGGGAATGGTTGATTGATTGAATAACGTTTTACCCGCAAACACAATTATTTCACTTATATAGAATAATAGTCTGGTTTAGCAGGAATGAAACCAGGTTATTTAACCAACGCAAATAGTCTCGTAGTAATTCAACATATTTCCCGTCGCCAACACTGCATTGTGCATGTGACTGAGCATTTTTCATTCTAACATGACGTTTACATTGGACATTTTGAAGGAAAATACGCCAAATGGAATAGCAACGTCAACAAAAACGCTCTTTATAAAGTCATTTGTCACCGAATATCAGAAAATCTCGTAACAATTTTTACGAGACTTGCGCTCCGATCAAGACATTTTGTTTGGTTCATGGATGCGAGAGCTGGCAACTATTTTGGGACAAATATAAAGCTAACATAAAGACATAGTTTATTCCCTACTTCTAAATGTCTTTCAATAGTTAAATATAAAGGTCCTTATTTTTACTGAGCTCTTTAAAAAATAGGCAATAGTTGAAATTTTGTTTTACAAGGACAATATCAACATTGAGGCACCTCAAGCCACTTTTACTGGTGCACAACAAACCAGAATGGGACAGTGTTGATTATAGTGTGTCCATACACTACAGTAACATACCAGTTATGGTACAGCTGCCTGGTAGACACTAATTCCCATGCCTCTAGTACAGTAGTTTATCTCTTATATAGAGAAACCATGTGCTGTGAATGAGTGGGTGTTTGGGTCAGACAATATAACAAAGCTACATGTTTTACACTAGCTCCTCTAAAATTTGAGCACTTTCAAATGGTGTCACCAAAACTTTAAAAGCCCAACTTCTAGTTTGTGGACTGCTGGGAAGATTTTAAGCTGTGACCGGGCAGGGTGCAGAGACTTTAACACAGAGAAAATTAAACAATAAAATCACAATAGTTTTATAGTATTACATTTTTGGGGTAATGTTTAGGGGACTAAAGTGGAGGCAGTGGTGTGCTCAAAAGAGAATCCAGCAACTTTCTCAGGTACATGACTACGATTCAAAATAGTTAGCCGTGTATCCATGATGTTGTGGATTTTTGTAATGTAAAATGTTCTTTTAAATGTCACGCAATGCAAAGCAAAAACCTAAAAAGGATTTTTTCGCCTTTTGCTTTATAATTGATGAATTGATTGATATTAAACATCGCCCTCCAGATTATTTCAGTTATATGGCGCCGTTGTGAGGTTTAGTGGAGCGAGGAAACTGGTTTTTTTGTGACAAGGAACTGGACATGAGAAACCATGGACACAATAAGAAAGTGGAAATTAATCTTACCTTTCTATTAACTGATGCAAGGCCTTGAAGAGAAGCGTTCTACATTCGTAAGATAATCCAACATCCCAAGAACCAGAATCAACCTCTGCAAAAAAAATAAAATAAAACAAAAAATTAGATTTTTACCTAAGTTAAAGTGGCATGTACGGTAAGATCTCCGCTAATTCAAGTACTCTAAAAAATTCAAGGGCCAGAAAAACATTAACAAAAGTACACTTAAAATTCAACTTTTTTGGTTGAGAGTCTTACCTCCTGGAGTGAGCGATCAGATAATCCTATTGAACGATCGCTGTTGTTGTTTTTATAGACCAAATGTGGCAAATAGCAATGTAATAATTCGTTATTTTCACATCACTGGTCCTTGAATTAGCGGAGACCTTACCGTACAAATTTTGTTTACTTTTCGAACACATTTTCGGTTCGTACAGACCACACACTGTATGGATTTTCCTCATTCCAACGCCAATCCTTTAGTTTTTCCAAGGCCTTCAAAGCCTCTTACTGTCGTGACGATCAGAACTTATTGAAAAAGTGTGAAGTTTGGCAGCTCATGTCACTTTAATATTTAAGTTTTAATTGAACAGGAACTTTCTCTTACTAAAATTCATTCTAATAACAGAAGAAGCAGTCATTGGGAACTCCAGAGGAAGTTGTGTTTCTTTTTAAAACCTATGTGACACGTTACATGTATACAACATTTTTTGAAGACAGCAAAATAATAATATTGTGAGTTGTATTTTCTATCTTTTTTTTGTCCAGAAAAGAAAAAAGAAATTAATAAAACCCAGATTCAAATATTTTAATGGATGGAAATGTAAATCAAATAGACTGATACTGGTAACAGCTTCTGAAGGATAGAGGTTTGTCAATGAAGACAATTTTTAGGCGATCAGTGTTTTGGTACATTTATGAAAGAAACTTTTTTGTAAAGGGCAGCTTAAGTGAATTTCTAAACCTTAATATTTTTAGTGAGGTGTCTCCATATGTGAAAGCAGTATGTCATTCCCATTGCTACCAACGAACAATAAAGTACTGTCACATTTATTATGGCAACTTTGAATAGATGTCATGATAAGTGGTAAAGGTTTCTATTGATCAAATAATGTAAGCCAAGGTGTTCCGAGAAATGTACTGTACAGTATGTCTTCACCATGAATAGAGCTGTTAACTAGTGAAGCACTCGCAGCAGTCCAAGACGCGTGTGACCTACTTTCAGTGCTCTCTGCAGTCAGAAGACAGACAGGGGAAAGGGAGACAAATATGTAGGTTTTTTGAACAGGTGCCAAATCAAATGAAACATACATGGGGGTCATGACCTTAGTAGTAAAGTCTAAAAATGCCACAAAGGCGTATTTAGTAAGTATTTCTAACATTGTAGAAGGTTAAGAACATATAGGTCAACATGACTCAAGCAGTACATGCAGGTTTCAATTTCAGAGAACATTTCTGTAATAGTAATTTCCGAGTTTAAAATTTGCAGTCAGAATACACCATGGATATAAGCAATGCTACAATGATAGCCATGGTAAAATTAAAGTGGCACGAGCTGCCAAAATGTTGATATTTTGCCGTTAAAACAGAATACCGAAACTATTGCCTATTTTTCTCAAGACGTATAGCTTTTGAATGCTTCTAGTCTAGAGAATGTACGGTAAAGTATTGTTTTGAATTGCTTAAAATGAATGAATGGTCGTCCCGGTTATGTAAATTTTGTTTACTTTTCAAACACTATTTCGGTTCGTATAGGCCACATACTGTATGGATTTTCCTCATTCCAACGCCAATAATTTAGTTTTTCGATGGCCTTCAAATCCTTTTACTGTCAGGACAATCATTCAGAAAATATGAAAAAAGTGCAAATTTTGGCAGCTCATGCCTCTTTAAATTTCCACAGATATCTGCACAATTTTCATGTGTCTGAAATTCAATGTTATGCGTGGTTGACGGAGTGAAAGAAACTGAAACTGCCTAACTCTGGTTCTATGTCATGGGCCAGACATTTATAGTATAATTTAACCGGAAAAACTATTAGTCAATTACTTCCCTTGATTGATTGACGTTTTACGCCACACTCACGATTATTTCACTTATATGGAGACGTCAGGTTTAATATTTCTTGTTTTTTTTAGGATTTCCAACATATTTCTGTGACATAATGAAAAGAAGATTAATGGGAATGGTTAATTGATTGATTAACGTTTTACCCGCAAGCACAATTATTTCACTTATATTTTAGCATAATAGTCTGGTTTAGCAAAAATGAAACCAGGTTCTTTGACCAACGCAAATAGTGACGTCTAATAGTAATTCCACATATTTCCTGTCACCAACACTGCATTGTGCATGTGACTGAGCATTTTTCGTTTTAACATGACGTTTACACCGGACGTTTTGAAGGAAAATATGTCAAATAGAATCAGCTTCAAGGTCTGTTCATAAATTCTTTAATATCAAACTTGACAGCAAAGGTTGTGTGGTTGATTGATAGATGTTTTTACAATGCATTTAAGATTAACACATCACTTACATTGTGGCTTTCCCAGGTACGGAGAAAACCCTCGAACTTCTGTGAGTACCTGACAACTCTTTCAATAAAGCAATCAATTGAAAAATCCACTCCGAAATTTTTCAATTTTATTTCGACTGAGTGGGATTCAAACGCACCGCTAGAAGTCCCCGTGGGACAAGTGGAACCAAATCCGTCGTTTCTAATTTAATATGCATGTAGACTTTGATTGGTTCCGCCACAAAACCTATCAAAGGTAGAAATTTCACCAATCAGAATTGGCGTTACGTAAGCATCCAAGCAGTGTTCAAAACAAAGATGGACGACTTTTCGTTTTACGCTTCAATTCGATAAACGTGTCTAAAAACTGAAAAGGTGTGCTTGTTGAGAATTTAACCTTGGATATCCGAGGATGGTCGGACTGAGGCTCTTTCACTCTGCCGACTGCAGTTGGATAGAGGCAACAAAGATCACCCTTTTTTTTCTATTCCGCTTTAATATAATAGTAAGAGAAAAGGCCAATTAAAGCTGTTGTCAACTGAAATGATCTGCGTAAACCCGACCCCCCCCCCCCCCCAACATAAAAGATTGTGTGTATAATTCTACAGAAAACCAAGTAAAATTGTCTTTGCATAAAGCAAAATTTTAATTTTTAAGTGAAATGGCTAATTTAGTATATGGAGTTATTATACGGCATAGGGTATTATCAAGATTGAACTTAAAGGCATATTTCAAACATTATGGTGCTTGTGCGCATGTTCAGGTTCGCGGTTTGTTTACATTGCAGGTACTTGATAAATCTAATTTCCAATTTCAAATTAAAAATACTAAATGATGCCAAAACTTTCTATTTTGGGTAAAAATAGAAAGCTCCTTACTTCTTCTGTCTGGGAAAAATACAGAAAACCGGCCATTTTTTTTTATGTAAAAAGTAGTCTGGATTTTTGTTGAAAAAATAAAATGAGAAAGTCATTCAAAGATCAGAGTTTTCTTGACACGATACTCGCCAGATATCCTGTTTAGAGACTGAAGTGGTTAGCTACTTAGACAGATATTAAAGTTACAGCACAGTAGGCTGGTGAGAGAAAAGACAGAGTGAAAAAAATCAATAAAGGTCAAACAAGCAGGGTGAATGAGACACTAGGAATTGGTTATATTCACGCCTCCCCTATTTAACCATATGATATTGATAACAGAGTCCATTTTTTAAAATAACAGTACTATAGCAGAATTATGTCTTTAGGCTTAACGACTATTACTGAATTTAGGGCCTAAATATCAATGTTAAATTTATAGAGGATCATTCAACATTCAGATTCTTACCTCTCAACTCTGATGAAAGGATGTTGTTAAGATTTGCAGGTTGCTCTCCATACCAAAAAACCCAGAGTTCCTTTTTGAGAGGAAGATGAACATTATTAGGCTCTTCTGTGAAGGAGTCCTCCGCATGCCTCTGTACCCGTCGCCACACACATAAAACGTCTGACTGAATACATTTGGCAAATGACACCAATATCGGATCCTCTGTTGGGTCAACGGTAGCTATGTGATCAGCTCTTAACTTTCTCCATTTTATACCCGATAAATCAGTCTAAAAACAACAAATTTTTCATAAATTGGGTATAGATAAACGCTCTGTGAATATGTTTCAGACAAAACGGTTGTTCTTTTCAAATTTTGAAAGTTAAAAAAAATCGGTGTCAAATTATGGGAAAGGACAGGTGAACTATGTTAACTGTTCTGAGCAGCAGCACCCGGCGGCTTCGTTTAATAAAACAACGCTTATGTTTTACATTGTAAAAGTATAATTAAACCGATTGGATCACACAACCAATGCAGGGGGAAATCCACCCCGCTTTACGAACCGGGCCACATTCCTTTAAACATAAGAATGATCTTTATCGGCAAACAATAGTCAATGATAGCGAGCAATTAATAAACATTCTCTTACCAAAGCAAATAAGTTCGTGTGGCAATCTTCCAAGGTACAGCCGTTTCCCGTTGGACTAGGGTGACTCATGGTCACTCCATGACCTGCTGAAGCCAAGAGCAACGGGAAAAATCTCTTATGGCATCTATATAGCCATAAATACAGAAAATTTTGTGACTTAATAGATTGTTCGCATAAAATGGCGACTATAATGGCGACTTATGTTGTAGCTCAACGAGGCGGTAAGAAGCCACCAATAGGATTTGCTCAAATCTGTCATGTGACCAAGTTGACCTGCACGTCCTCTGACCTAGATAAAGATGGCTGCCTCCAAAGTAGGTGTTGACGGTTTCAATGAAGACAGAAATATTGAATGAAAAATGCCTCCAATTTGGATTCTTTTGCTTTCAGCAGTTGTTGTCATTTGGTTAGGTAGCAGGTAAATATCATTGAGTGCTGTCAACATCGTACACCTTTTTCTTCACATCATTTAAGTCAAGTTAATTGAGATGAATGATGCCGGGCGCTGAAATTGACCGTGTTTGGTGGTTAACAACATATTTTTCAACAATATTAGTCAACCCATTGTAACATTAGCTGTTTCATTACCGACATGAAGCCTTGCTGGCTGAGTGGGTAGATTGACATTTTCTCTGGCCCTCGAAAATCTTCCATCGATGGTTTGAAATTTGAAAAAAAAAAAATAATACTCCAGCCCAGGTTGGCAGGTACCCGCCGAAGGTCGGGGGTTCCATCTAGTTCAATTTACCGAACTTATGGTGATATTACATATACCAACGTTCGGTATACGAATTAGAAATACAAGGTGGAAATGATGCTTAAATTGCAAGCCATGAAAATATTATTGTAACTCCTCGGTATGGACGATTCCTACCTCAGACTTCTTTAAAACTCATAAAAGATTATTCTTGTCCGCTTTTATTACATGTAGCTATTCCAAAGGGCGTACACCTGGTCTTAAACAACAACCAACTGTCATTTCTTGGAAACTTTGCCGCCATTTTGCGCGACGTTCGAACTGGGTCAAACGGTGCATGTCAAATAAATAAAATAAATAAAAATAAATAAAAGAGGAAAGAATAATCTTTTATGAGTTCTAAAGAAGTCTGGGGTAGGAATTGTCCATACAGAGCAGTTACAATATTATTTTCATGGCTTGTAATTTCCGACAAAAGTTTGTCGGAGTTTTCCGAGCAGCATTTCAGAATTCACAGACTGAACGTTGGTAGATGTAATATCACCATAAGTTCTGTAAATTGAACTAGGGTTCCATCCAGAGAAACAGTCCCATACCCTTAATAAGCCTGACAACATGGCCATACAAGTGAAATAATCCTCTGTGTGCTGCATAAAACAATCAAACTGTCAATAAATTGAATCATCACCGTCACTAAAATAAATATTGTAAATGTATATGCCAATGAATGTAAATTATATATTCTCGGATGAAAAACAAATTCATAACTACATGAGTACATGTAGAACCCACAAATTCATAACCACATGTAGAACCCACATCTCGAATAACTTAGGATTTAGATTAAATGATGGTGGGTTAATCTGGGATGTGGGATCTAGTTATGATTTGATAAATACATCTTAATCTGGGATATGGGATCTAGTTATGATTTGATGAAGGTGTCTTAATTTAGGATATGGTTTCTAGTTATGATTTGATGAAGGTATCTTAATCTGGGATGTGGGATCTAGTTATTATTTGATGAAGGTATCTTAATCTGGGATGTGGGATCTAGTTATTATTTGATGAAGGTATCTTAATCTGGGATATGGGATCTAGTTATGATTTGATGAAAGTGTCTTAATCTAGGATATGGGATCTATTTATGATTTGATGAAGGTGTCTTAATCTGGGATATGGGATCTAGTTATTATTTGATGAAGGTGTCTTAATCTGGAATATGGGATCTAGTTATGGTTTGATGAAGGTATCTTAATCTGGGATATGGGATCTAGTTATGATTTCATGAAGGTATCTTAATCTGGGATATGGGATCTAGTTATGGTTTGATGAAGGTGTCTTAATCTTGGATATGGGATCTAGTTATGATTTCATGAAGATATCTTAATCTTGGATATGGGATCTAGTTATGATTTGATGAAGGTGTCTTAATCTGGAATATGGGATCTAGTTATTATTTGATGAAGGTGTCTTAATCTGGGATATAAGATCTAGTTATGATTTGATGAAGGTGTCTTAATCTGGGATGTGGGATCTAGTTATGATTTGATGAAGGTATCTTAATCTGGGATATGGGATCTAGTTATGATTTGATGAAGGTGTCTTAATCTGGGATATGGGATCTAGTTACGATTTGATAAATCTTTCACATCTTAATCTGGGACCTAGTTATGATTTGATGAAGGTGTCTTAATCTGGGATATGGGATCTAGTTATGATTTGATGAAGGTGTCTTAATCTGGAATATGGGATCTAGTTATTATTTGATGAAGGTGTCTTAATCTGGGATATGGGATCTAGTTATGATTTGATGAAGGTATCTTAATCTGGGATGTGGGATCTAGTTATGATTTGATGAAGGTATCTTAATCTGGGATGTGGGTTCTAGTTATGATTTGATGCAAGCACCATAATGTTTGAGTCGTGTGAGTGATCTACGATAGGGTAAGTGTGACTCAAAAAGCTTGCCGGTATTTTTTTGAGTGTAAACGGCAGATAAAAATTCCTGAAATCATGGTGATCCAACCACTAAGTTAACCGACTCTGATCATTGTTGTTGTTATCAGGCTACGATTCTTCGTTTGTTTTTCACCCCAATTTCTTCGTTCTAAATCTAACTGGGTTCTAGTTATAATTTGATGAAGGTATCTTAATCTGCGATGTGGGTTCTAGTTATAATTTGATGAAGGTATCTTAATCTGGGATATGGGATCTAGTTACGATTTGATGAAGGTATCTAAATTTGGGATGTGGGTTCTAGTTGTAATTTGATGAAGGTATCTTAATCTGGGATGTGAGTTCTAGTTATAATTTGATGAAGGTATCTTAATCTGGGATATGGGATCTAGTTATTATTTGATGAAGGTATCTTAATCTGGGATGTGGGTTCTAGTTGTAATTTGATGAAGGTATCTTAATCTGGGATGTGGGTTCTAGTTGTAATTTGATGAAGGTATCTTAATCTGGGATGTGGGTTCTAGTTATAATTTGATGAAGGTATCTTAATCTAGGATGTGGGATCTAGTTATGATTTGATAAAGGTGTCTTAATCTGGGATCTAGTTATAATTTGATGACTGCGACGCGTATTAATATTGGATACTGGGTTATAACTAGTCCGTCAGTTTGTCACAGATCTTACATGTACAGCGATACGTTGCAGGATCGATTCCCACTCAGAAATTTTTCACTCAGAAATTTTTCTGAGTGAGGTTTTCACTCGTGGAACGATGACTTATCAGGTGCCGAAGTTGTATCACTGAATAGTTAATGGCTGCCGGGTTTTGTATGGTAACTGCTGAAGGTCAAAATAATTTGAATGTAGCGTAAAATATCATTCAATCAATCAATCAAGCACTAGAATTCTCCTGGTATTGTTTGAATGTACTCGGCTTCAACCACTTCATGTGTTGTGTTTTCTTCATTTTAATGTTTTGTTTTAATTATAGGATTTTTGCTTGGGTCATTCAGTACCAACTATCCAAGCGCTTAAAGATAGGGGTGAAAATCGGACAGATTGGTTTCTGTAATCTTAAACAGGTTCAGTTACAGTTTCAAGATGGACTCTGCGTGGTAAGAGCATCAAATATTTCTTGATATATATATTTCTGTCAGTCGTCAACCTGATGAAATATCATAGATTTAGTCTATCACAAGAACTTATGATGCCAGGGGTATAAAGGTCTAAAGGATATACCTCTTTTTAAACTGGTCTCCGTGGTCATTTTAGACAAGAAGATTTTCGAATTTCCTTGTGCCCGTGTGTTTTAGTGTTCATAAATATAAACACTGGCTCAGGGAAAGTCTGTATCTATGGTCAGAGGCATGTTTCTACAATGTGATTGATTGAAAAACAATGTCATACCCAACCCATTTATTGTAATAAACCAAATCCCATGATATTTCATTTGGTTGAAGACAGACAGGAGTTGCATGTAGTACTGGTGATACAATACATGCGGTTTACTTTGATGTGCCACTTTAATTATGAGTAGAAATTTTTGCCATTTTTTTTTCAAAAATATTGTTTAAAAAATAGTAAAATTGTGGATATTGATATATTGCGCTCGTTTAATATAATCTTTTTAGCTTTTTATGGACATAAATTCTGTAAACCTGTATTATTAGAAAGCCTTTAATTAAGCCTTTAATTGATACTTTTTCTAGAAAAATGATTCTTAATTTTGTTTCAAGTGAAAATATCAATATTTTGGTTGCGTTTTCAATCGAGCAAAAAACGTACAGCTTAACTTATGAGTACTTGTCGCTAACCTCAGTAAGTCCATTTTGAATATGGCGAACATTTAAACAAAACGTCTCAGTTTTAATAACGTTTTCAATCGAGTAAAAAACTTACAGCTTAACTTATGAGTACTTGTTGCTAACCTCAGTAAGTCCATTTTGAATATGGCGAACATTTAAACAAAACGTCTCAGTTTTAATTACGTTTTCAATCGAGTAAAAACGTACAGTTTAATTTATGAGTACTTGTCGCTAGTAGCTTCTGAATATGGCGAACATTTAAACAAAACGTCTCAGTTTTAATTACGTTTTCAATCGAGTAAAAAACGCACAGCTTAACTTATGAGTACTTGTCGCTAGTCGCTTCTGAATATGGCAAATATTTAAACAAAACGTCTCGGTTTTAATTACGTTTTCAATCGAGTAAAAAACGCACTGCTTAACTTATGAGTACTTGTCGCTAGCCTCAGTAAGTCGATTTTGAATCCAGTCAACATTTTAACAAAACGTCCCATTTTTGTTTACATCAGGAAATAGATACTGTCTGGTTGTCAAGCTGCTATATTAACCAGGATGTCAGGTGAGTGGAGGAAATTTATTATTGATATTATAAGTCACAGGATACAGCAGTTTTTGTCAATAATTGTGAACATTTTTGTATTTAATTTTGTCTTTCACATTTGTTACAGATGCAAATTTTTGTCATTCATTTTTATTTTTCACCTTTGTAATGTTCAGTTAGCAATCATAATAATTCAGATGTTCACCATGGTAAAATAGTTGCCCTGAACCCGCTGGTTTCGGCAGCTAAAGGTGGAATGGTTGCCAGTTACCAGCGGAAGGTCGTGGGTTTCCTCCGGGCATAGAGCCCGGTTTCCTCCCATTATAAGACTGGCAACATCGCCATATAAGTGAAATAATCTTGAGCGCGACGTAAAACACCAAACAATCAATCAATCAATTCTGCAGCTAAAGAGTTCCATGATTGCAGGATTTTTATATAATGAACATATCCAAAATTCAAACTTATATGTGAAGATCGTTAATATGTTAGCTATTGGACTGCTGTTTATATAAAGATGAGGTTTCCAGATGACCATTGGTAACTTTCCCAGCTCCCATGGACGGCTGGATAGGGAGTTTTATTTGAAGATTCCAATGTCTGCTTTGTTAGCTGGGCTTATTAGGCATTTTGGGGTTGCTTGTGTGGCGCATTCTCTGCTGTTTGTAAAAGCAACCTGGAATTCCCTACATAACTCTTGAAATGTACTTTTTTGGCGTAAAGTCGCCTAGTGGCCTTTCATCCGAGATTGGTTACTTGCTATTTATCTATTAATCTGAAAGAATCACAACAATCATCTCAGGCGGTGTGTCTTTTTAATGCAAATATTATATTCTCTTATTTAAAACACACTGAATACCTTGAGTTCCTAAAACAATATTCAACAAATATTGTGTGTATTTATTTTATATATATTTACTTATTATGCCAATATAATGCCAATATAACGTGTGGATTATTGGGAGATCCATTAGGTTGTTAACTATACTGAACATTCGAATCGTAATTAATATTCTTGTCATCATTGCATGTATGTTTAATATGAAATGGCCTTCTCCATCAATGTAAAAGCCTACTGCATGTTGCTATAAGCTGGTTAACATTTACTAAACTAATATCTTAATAAGACAACAAACAAACACTCGCCTTAAAATGCAGAAAACATTTTTCTTGCATAGGTTAGATGAAAATGCAAACTTTTCTCTTTTTTTTTTTGGGTGTGAAAATTCACAATTTTTGTTATTTAATATTTTTAATATTATTCACACCTGCATCCTGCAATAACCACTATTGTGAACATAAGTCCATACTCAATACTATTGATTTGCCTTTTTTTCCCCCTCTTTTGGATTCTTCTCCCAAAATAAGTAAATTCTATTAAATTCGGTTTTTAAGACACAAAGACATTTTAAAGCTTATTTCATAGGCTTCATGATTATATGCTTTCTTTACAATTGATGAATTTGTCATCCATACTGATCTCCATGATTTTGTGTGTCCGAAAGATGTTTTCTCTGTCTGTCTAATGCCTATGTGGAAGAGCTACCAGGCATCCCCGGAAGTTAGGGAGTTGCCACCGGGGAAAGAGTGTGGTTCCCTGCCCCATTTGTACCTAGCATGGACATATAAGGGAAATAATCTTGACACTGGCGTTAAACAAATACATCAATGATCAATCAACCAATTAAAATATTGCTATTTCAATAATGTTTATGATAAATTAGGTCAGACTTGTGTATGTTATTATCAGCTGACCTGTACAAGCCAGTGTCTAAGTAAGGTATTTAATATAATTAATGCAGCTAATCTCCCTGTACACTTGTACATGCACTCATATATACATATATCTTTTCCTGCTATCTCGAATACTGTTAACAAATTCTGTGTTGTGAATCTCAAGCTATTTATAGCAGTCTGCTTAATAAAGTATAACTGGTATTAATGTTGATAAAAAAAATCATTTCTAAATGTTATGATAAACAAAACATACACATTCTGTTGTTTCATTGACTGCTGTGAAGAGGTATGCGCCAAGGGGGAAGATTTGACCCAGCCCTAATTAATACAAATCTCAATCGTATGTAATATACTCATATCTCCAAGATAAGCAGTGTTATGTTCAGGGGCTCGTTTCACAAAGCAGTCGCATCACAAACGAGGCGCAGTTGCCAATGGATACCATAGAGATACGACGTCATGGCAACTGGGATTGATCGCACTTCGTGAAACGTCCCCCTGGATAGTAGTAGTATATAATTTAGGCTAATATACTGTCAAAACAACAGCTCGGTGGGTGGAATTTTTGGGGCATGTTTTTAATACTGAAATTTAAGTCTATTAAAAAGATACACACAGCCTTTGCCAGCAAAACAAAACACATTTTTAGGTTTTAGAAAGTTTGCCTTGACCCTCGAAGTAATGCCTCTTGAGTGATCAATTAATTAATGTGATGATGTGTTAATAGGTTGTAATGCAAAAAGATAAAGACTTTTATTTAGCAAAAAAACAATGAACTCATAGGATTTTGTTTTAGACATAATGTGTGAATTGATGAAGCATGCGTGTTTGTTTAGCTCTTGAGTAAATCTGTAGAAGAACTGTGTAGATAAAAACAGACAGCCAATAATCAGAGATTCTGCCTTATGATATAGATTTCCAATACAGTCCCCAGAACTCATCTCCCCCCCCCCCCCCCCCATTCTCATCTGTTCGAATTTTAATTTTGTGATATTATCAAATCAGTATATGTGGGATGGTCCCAATTCTCATTGGTTGAGTCAGCACACAATGATTGGCTAAAATTATGATGCAAACTTCAAAAGTCAAGTATAATATCAAATACGATTTTTTTATAATCCATATTTGATTGATGTTTCTTTGACACCCAAGGAGGGGATAGGAAGCTTGTTTTTTTTTTTACACGTTATTTTTTTAAAAAGTCGCATGAGCTGTTTAAATTCAAACTTTTTTCATAATTTCTGATCGTCACGACAGTAAGAGGCTTTGAAGGCCATCGAAAAACTAAATCATTAGCGTTAGAATGAGGAAAATCTATATAGTACAAACTGAAATATTTTAAATTTAAATTACTGGGACGACCATTCCTTCATTCTAAGCCAAAGTTAGTTCAAAATAATACTTTATCGTACATTCTCGAGACGAGAAGCACTAGAATGCTTCTGAATTATATGTCTTGAGAAAAATAACCAATAATTTCAACATTCTGTTTTAATATCAAAATATCAACATTTTGGCAGCTCATGCCACTTAAATAGATATTTAGCCGATTTAAATATAAAAGTCACATTTAGGAAATAATAATGATTCTTTCATAGCACTGTCTTGACACAGGGCCTAGCAGATAGGAAGCTTTTTTTTCTTCAATATTATGTTATTTAAATACATATTTAGCCGATTTATATATAAAATTCACATTCAGGTAAATAATAATGAATCTTTCATAGCATTCATGACAGAGGGCCTATACATGAATCTCTTAGTTGAACAAGAAAACATTACCATGCTGTGTTAATGTGAAGAATAATGCATTTTGTACATCTTTACAAGCAATTAGTTTGTTCATACGGTGGGATATTAGTCACATTGTTAAATTTTGATCACTTAAAATGAGAAAACAACTTAGTGTTTCACGATCTGCAGGTAAAATGTTTTGCACTCATTTGTACTCTCTTAGGGATAGTGTGTTTATTTATTTCTGTTGACTTTTATGCATACTTTTCTGATGACTTGTTTACATATATTTATGAACGCTAAACCACACTTGCACAATGAAAATCTTCTTGACTTAAATAACCATAGAAACAATTTTCTGATTGTGTTAAAAACTTTAAAGTGGCATGAGCTGCCAACATGTTGATACTTTGACGTTGAAACAGAATGCTGCAATTATTAGCTATTTTTCTCAAGGCATATAATTCAGAAGCTTTTTAGTGCTTCTAGTCCCGAGAATAAACGATAAGGTATCGTTTTGAACCAACTTTGGCTTAGAATGATTGAATGATCATCCCTGGTTATTTAAATAGTTATGATAGAGACTTTCGGTACGAATAGGCCGTAAACTGTATGGATTTCCCTCATTCCAACGCCAATCATTAAGTTTTTCGATGGCCTTCAAAGCCTCTTACTGTTGTGACGATCAGAAATTATGAAAATAGTATGAATTTTGGCAACTCGAAGCCACTTTATGGGTGTATGTCATTTAGACCTTTTAACGCTTTATACCCAATGAATCATAGGTTGTTGTAATATTTCATTATGTTGAAGACGGACAGGAGTTTTGCAAAGATTAATAATACATGCATAGCCTCATTGTTGTTTTAACAAACCAAAACCCATGATGCTTCAATCATATAATATATTGGGAAATTTAGATATGTGGAAAGGGTATGGGTAGTTGAAATAATGTTTATGCATGTATAAGGCTCCGCAGAGAGAAATCATATACATTGTAGAGTAATATTGCCTCCGATGCTTTAGCCATGTGTGGACTCTTCAATTTAAATTAAAGGGGGAAAACGTTTCTTGTCTAGCTTCAAGTTCCATCCGACCCATGTGGGATGGTTGCCAGTTACCACTGGAACGTCGTGGATTTCCTCCGGGCATAGAGTCCGGTTTCCTCCCACAAAAAAACTGGCAACGCCGCCATATATTAAAGTGAAGTTATCTTGAGCGTGGCGTAAAACACCAAACAATCAATCAAATTCCATCCCCAGCAAACACATTAGCCTTCCTCATGTTATATGGCTTGTGGAGTCTAATCTCCATATTTAGATGTGGGTTAGAAGGGTGGATGGGTGGGTGAGGTGGGTTGTCTTTTGGTCGGTTAGTACTTTTGTCCCCATATAACCTTAGCTGTTGAGCCGCAATCAATCAATCAATCAAATTCGATCAAGTAAAAATCTGCATACCAGAGTATGATACAGAATTTAGTCTTCAAAGTGATTAAGTTAAGCATCTTCTCTCGATCCCGAAATACGAATTTTGTCCATGTACATGGTGTAGTTATTACCTATGTTTAATTTTACGACCACGCTGGTGCAAAGGGATGCAACTCTATTAGCTTTATTTTCGTTACAAACATTACAAATAATTTATTCCCATATGTCATTAGCTCGAGAAAGGGAGCCGGACACATATGGCAGTTTTGGCCACAAATGGAGGACACATGTGGTCACTGCCAAACCTGTAACCATAGAAATCCAGAATTTGATAAATTCAGTAACGAAACTCATGATGGACTGTGACTGAAGTATTTGAAGAGAAAAAAGAAACATAAATATTTAGTTTTACCACTGATTTCTTTGAAAAACATATTTCGCGTTTGAGAGTACGCCTTGTGACCCTCACAAAACTGAGATAAAACTGGGTCAACGGATACTGCTGGCAGAGTGAACATTTTAATCATAATCCCTGCATCAAATGAAATCTGCAGTCCTAAAATATGCTCTTCTTAAGACAGATCAGTTCTTTTAGCAACATTTTATTTTCTAAATGTCACCGAACATTTCATAGATGTTCTTCGAAAGCACCCTTGCTTCGATTCCCGCTCAGGCAATGGATTGTTCTTATTTGGATCTTATTCGCTTTTCATTATAAACTTGCCAGGTATGCCTACGTGCAAAGAGCCCGTTTTATGCCCTATTTTACCCCAAAACGTGATTGTCTTATCAGCCCAAAAATAATGCGTGCGGGCGGTAGGTGTGTTGCACGCTCAAATCGACCAGCCCTCCAACAGCGGGTCGCGGGGCCTAATCCCATTTAGCCCCGAAATAGTAACAGTTTTAATGTGGTACCAACGTTAGGACTGCAGTTAACTCAAGGTATAGCCCCCCCCCCCCCCCCCCCCCCCCACTAATAAACTTGGCAACATCGTCCTATAAGTTAAATAATCTTGCGTGAGGAATAAAGCACCAAATAAACAAGCAATCAGTATAGAGTATAGGTCACTGGACGCCCACGCACCGAGGAGCTTTCCACCTATGCGTCAATGGTTCGAATTTTCACTATCATCACATCCATCTTCAATACAACCCTGGAAGCCTTCTGGGCTGACTTGGCATATAGAAGAGAAGTCAAACGCCAACAAGCCTTTTCCCAATGCATATCGGATCCAAATCTAGCTACAGGCGATGGACTATTTACTTATAAGCATAAATTTTCCGAATTCACCCAAATCCATCATCTAAGTCTTTTCTAAACTACTAACGCAGAGTTTAATCAAACCATTGTCGTATAAATGTGGACCGAAAGTATTTATACAGTTTTTGTCAAAAATCTAAAAAGTAATTATTTATCGTCAAATGTCGGAAAGTGTAAAAGAATATGGTTTCTGCCATACTCAACTACTATCTAATAGAGAATACGCCATGTATTGGACCGTATATGTTTCCTATGGATGATAAATGCAAAGAAACCAAGAATTTCAATCTACTCTCTACTCTGAAAGAAAAAAAGACCAATTATGACTTCAAAACTGAAAATTCCCGAATTCTCAAAAATACCAAATCTGTGTCTTTTCAGAGCAACTAGCCTATAATTGCCCTCAAATGTCCTCAGATACCTTGAAATGTCCATCGAAAGCGAAAAAACCCGAAATTGAACCATTACCATATGTGTCCCAACGGCCTGTCTCCGTTAGGAGAAAGCCGTTTGTGGCCAGACCGGACACATATGGTGGACACTTTTGGCACTTTTATGAAATTTAAATTTTTGTCATTTCCAAATGAAAGACCAGCCTAAATCATGTTAAAAACCACTTTCACTTTTTCCATGAGGTTTTTAGAAATATCTAAAAATTTATTTTTAAATATTTCTTGTCAGTATCCGAAACCCCCTCCGAAAGACCCTCATTCAAAACTAAACAAATTTAAAGAATTTCTCTGCTTTTAAAGCTACAAATACTGGCAGATGAGTAGTACAACACATGCCGAAGATATTTAAACAATTTTTGCCCAGAAAAAAGCCTGAAAAGGAATTATTTATCGTCAAATGTCGAAAAGCTAACAGTTCATATCAGGATGTACGTGTAGAATAATATGGGTTTCTGCCATACTCAACTACGATCTAATAGATTATACGTCATGTATTGAACCGTATGTGTAACCTGTTGATGAAAAATGCAAAGACACTAAGGATTTCAATCTACTCTCTACTCTGAAAGAGAAAAGATCAATATTGACTTCAAAACTGAAAATTCCCGAATTCTCAAAAAATACCAAATCCGTGTCTTTTTAGAGCAACTAGCCTATAATTGCCCTCAAATGTCCTCAGATACCTTGAAATGTCCATCGAAAGCGAAAAAACCCGAAATTGAACCATTACCATATGTGTCCCAACGGCCTGTCTCCGTTAGGAGAAAGCCGTTTGTGGCCAGACCGGACACATATGGTGGACACTTTTGGCACTTTTATGAAATTTAAATTTTTGTCATTTCCAAATGAAAGACCAGCCTAAATCATGTTAAAAACCACTTTCACTTTTTCCATGAGGTTTTTAGAAATATCTAAAAAAAATATTTTTAAATATTTCTTGTCAGTATCCGAAACCCCCTCCGAAAGACCCTCATTCAAAACTAAACAAATTTAAGGAATTTCGCTGCTTTAACAGCTACAAATACTGGCACATGAGTAATGCAACATATACCGAAGATAATTGAAAAGTTTTAAAGCCGAAAAAGTAATTAAATATCGTCAAATGTCGGAAAGCTAACAGTTCATATCAGGATGTAGGTGTAGAATAATATGGGTTTCTGCCATACTCAACTACGACTTAATAGCTTATACGTCATGTATTAAACCGTATGTGTTTCCTGTGGATGAAAAATGCAAAGACAACAAGAATTTCAATCTACTCTCTACTCTGACAAAGAAAAAGATCAATATTGACTTCAAAACTGAAAATTCACGAATTCTCAAAAAATACCAAATCCGTGTCTTTTTAGAGCAACTAGCCTATAATTGCCCTCAAATGTCCTCAGATACCTTGAAATGTCCATCGAAAGCGAAAAAAACCCGAAATTGAACCATTACCATATGTGTCCCAACGGCCTGTCTCCGTTAGGAGAAAGCCGTTTGTGGCCAGACCGGACACATATGGTGGACACTTTTGGCACTTTTATGAAATTTAAATTTTTGTCATTTCCAAGTGAAAGACCAGCCTAAATCATGTTAAAAACCACTTTCACTTTTTCCATGAGGTTTTTAGAAATATCTAAAAATTTATTTTTAAATATTTCTTGTCAGTATCCGAAACCCCCTCCGAAAGACCCTCATTCAAAACTAAACAAATTTAAAGAATTTCTCTGCTTTTAAAGCTACAAATACTGGCACATGAGTAGTACAACACATGCCGAAGATATTTAAACAATTTTTGCCCAGAAAAAAGCCTGAAAAGGAATTATTTATCGTCAAATGTCGAAAAGCTAACAGTTCATATCAGGATGTAGGTGTAGAATAATATGGGTTTCTGCCTTACTCAACTACGACTTAATAGCTTATACGTCATGTATTAAACCGTATGTGTTTCCTGTGGATGAAAAATGCAAAGACACCAAGAATTTCAATCTACTCTCTACTCTGACAAAGAAAAAGATCAATATTGACTTCAAAACTGAAAATTCACGAATTCTCAAAAAATACCAAATCCGTGTCTTTTTAGAGCAACTAGCCTATAATTGCCCTCAAATGTCCTCAGATACCTTGAAATGTCCATCGAAAGCGAAAAAAACCCGAAATTGAACCATTACCATATGTGTCCCAACGGCCTGTCTCCGTTAGGAGAAAGCCGTTTGTGGCCAGACCGGACACATATGGTGGACACTTTTGGCACTTTTATGAAATTTAAATTTTTGTCATTTCCAAGTGAAAGACCAGCCTAAATCATGTTAAAAACCACTTTCACTTTTTCCATGAGGTTTTTAGAAATATCTAAAAATTTATTTTTAAATATTTCTTGTCAGTATCCGAAACCCCCTCCGAAAGACCCTCATTCAAAACTAAACAAATTTAAAGAATTTCTCTGCTTTTAAAGCTACAAATACTGGCACATGAGTAGTACAACACATGCCGAAGATATTTAAACAATTTTTGCCCAGAAAAAAGCCTGAAAAGGAATTATTTATCGTCAAATGTCGAAAAGCTAACAGTTCATATCAGGATGTAGGTGTAGAATAATATGGGTTTCTGCCTTACTCAACTACGACTTAATAGCTTATACGTCATGTATTAAACCGTATGTGTTTCCTGTGGATGAAAAATGCAAAGACACCAAGAATTTCAATCTACTCTCTACTCTGACAAAGAAAAAGATCAATTATGACTTCAAAACTGAAAATTCACGAATTCTCAAAAAATACCAAATCCGTGTCTTTTTAGAGCAACTAGCCTATAATTGCCCTCAAATGTCCTCAGATACCTTGAAATGTCCATCGAAAGCGAAAAAATCCGAAATTGAACCATTACCATATGTGTCCCAACGGCCTGTCTCCGTTAGGAGAAAGCCGTTTGTGGCCAGACCGGACACATATGGTGGACACTTTTGGCACTTTTATGAAATTTAAATTTTTGTCATTTCCAAGTGAAAGACCAGCCTAAATCATGTTAAAAACCACTTTCACTTTTTCCATGAGGTTTTTAGAAATATCAAAAAAATTATTTTTAAATATTTCTTGTCAGTATTCGAAACCCCCTCCGAAAGACCCTCATTCAAAACTAAACAAATTTAAAGAATTTCTCTGCTTTTAAAGCTACAAATACTGGCACATGAGTAGTACAACACATACCGAAGATAATTAAAAAGTTATAAAGACGAAGAAGTAATTAAATATCGTCAAATGTTGGAAAGCTAACAGTTCATATCAGGATGTAGTTGTAGAAAAAGATGGTGGACACTTTTGGCACTTTTATGAAATTTAAATTTTTGTCATTTCCAAATGAAAGACCAGCCTAAATCATGTAAAAAACCACTTTCACCTTTTCCATGAGATTTTTAGAAATATTCGTGAATTAATTAATTCGTGAATTTTCAGTTTTGAAGTCAATATTGGTCTTTTTTTCTTTCAGAGTAGAGAGTAGATTAAAATTCTTGGTTTCTTTGCATTTTTATACGCCCGACTTAAAAAAAGTCGGTCGTATTATGGTATCACCAGCGCCGTCCGTCCGTCCCGCCGTCCGTCCCGGATCCCTTTCCGCTCCATAACTTGAAGAGTTTTAATCTAATCTTTACAATTCTTTCACAACATATACCTTGTGGATAGAAGGTGTGTCATGAACCATTTATGACATCGTCGATTGCATAATGTGGCTTCTACATTGGATTATGTAGTATTCTGTCTTAGTCTATATCTTCGTTCTCTTCCGCTCCATAACTTGAAGAGTTTTGATCCGATCTTTACAATTTTTTTTTACAACATATACTCTAGGGGTAGAAGGTGTGTCATGAACCTTTAAGAACATTGTCCATTGCATAATATGGCTTCTACATTGGATTATGTAATATTCTGTCTTAGTCTATATCTTCGTTCCCTTCCGCTCCATAACTTTTGATCCGATCTTGGCAATTCTTTCAGAGTATATACTTTATGGGCAGATGGTGTGTCATATACCATTTCTGACTTCACTCGTTGCATAATATGGCAGCCATATAGGATTATGTAATATTCCCATCCGCTCCATAACTTCTAAAGTTTTGATATAATCTCTCCAATTCTTTTAGAGTATATATACCTTATAGGTAGATGATATGTCGCATACCAAATTTGATTTGGGTACACATATTTTTTGTCTGTTTTCAGTTTTTTTTATCAGAAATGTGTACCTGATGTTTAATATATATATATATTAATATATATATCAATGCTTTTTGGAGTACACTTGGTCCAGAGTAATACTGGAAGCCAATTAATTCATACATTTTGAGACTGTTTTCTTGGAAAGTTTAATGTGCACTATAATAACAAAAAAAGACCATTTTCCCCACTTTATTACCCATCTGGTATTTATCAGAGTGTCTGTTTAAATAGAGATAAGGGGACAATGACATCCAAGGTTTGTATATTTACACACCAGCATATCAGTGGTCAGCCTGAAGATTGTTTGCTTTGTAATAAAACTACAGCCAAGTCCAATAGAACAGTGTCCCAGTGAAAGCTGTTAAAATTCAAGAATTGTAAGCTATTGTATTGATTGATAAGAGCAATGTCAAAACAGCCACATTTCAGTTTTTGCAATTAAACTGTGATGGAAATTAACAGATAATATATGTGTACTATAACGTACTGGTATTTAGTTGCAACTTCATCAAATTCAAAAAAGAAAAACTTCTGATGTGAACAAGAAATTCTAATTGATGAAATTAAAACAAATGTTATATTAAATGTTAAGTTGTTAATCGTAGCGGTTCGACTTTGCCACGGCGGGCGTATGTTGAGTTTACTACAACTCTTGTTTATACATAGGAAACATATACGGTCCAATACATGGCGTAAAATCTATTAGACAGTAGTTCAGTATGGCAGAAACCATATACTTCTACACGTACATCCTGATATGAACTGTTAGCTTTCCGACATTTGACGATATTTAATTACTTTTTCCACTTTAAAACTGTTTAAATATCTTCGGCATGTGTTCTACTACTCATGTGCCAGTATTTGTAGCTTTAAATGCAGCGAAAATCCTTAAATTTGTTAAGTTTTGAATGAGGGTCTTTCGGAGGGGGTTTCGGATACTGACGAGAAATATTTAAAAATAATTTTTTTGATATTTCTAAAAACCTCATGGAAAAAGTAAAAGTGGTTTTTAACATGATTTAAGCTGGTCTTTCATTTGGAAATGACATTAATTTAAATTTCATAAAAGTGCCAAAAGTGTCCACCATATGTGTCCGGTCTGGCCACAAACGGCTTTCTCCTAACGGAGACAGGCCGTTGGGACACATATGGTAATGGTTCAATTTCGGGTTTTTTCGCTTTCGATGGACATTTCAAGGTATCTGAGGACATTTGAGGGCAATTATAGGCTAGTTGCTCTGAAAAGACACGGATTTGGTATTTTTTAAGAATTCGTGAATTTTCAGTTTTGAAGTCAATATTCGATTTTTTTCTTTCAGAGTAGAGAGAAGATTGAAATTTTTGTTTTTTTGGGCATTTTTCAGCAACAAGAAACACCTTCGGTTCAGTACATGGCGCATAATCTATTAGACAGTATGGCAGAAACCATATACTTCTACACGTACATCCTGATATGAACTGTTAGCTTTCCGACATTTGACGATATTTAATTACTTTTTCCACTTTAAAACTGTTTAAATATCTTCGGCATGTGTTCTACTACTCATGTGCCAGTATTTGTAGCTTTAAATGCAGCGAAAATCCTTAAATTTGTTAAGTTTTGAATGAGGGTCTTTCGGAGGGGGTTTCGGATACTGACGAGAAATATTTAAAAATAATTTTTTTGATATTTCTAAAAACCTCATGGAAAAAGTAAAAGTGGTTTTTAACATGATTTAGGCTGGTCTTTCATTTGGAAATGACAAAAATTTAAATTTCATAAAAGTGCCAAAAGTGTCCACCATATGTGTCCGGTCTGGCCACAAACGGCTTTCTCCTAACGGAGACAGACCGTTGGGACACATATGGTAATGGTTCAATTTCGGGTTTTTTCGCTTTCGATGGACATTTCAAGGTATCTGAGGACATTTGAGGGCAATTAAAGGCTAGTTGCTCTGAAAAGACACGGATTTGGAATTTTTTTGAGAATTCGTGAATTTTCAGTTTTGAAGTCAATATTCGATTTTTTTCTTTCAGAGTAGAGAGAAGATTGAATTTTTTGTTTTTTTGGGCATTTTTCAGCAACAAGAAACACCTTCGGTTCAGTACATGGCGCATAATCTATTAGACAGTAGTGCAGTATGGCAGAAACCATATACTTCTACACGTACATCCTGATATGAACTGTTAGCTTTCCGACATTTGACGATATTTAATTACTTTTTCCACTTTAAAACTGTTTAAATATCTTCGGCATGTGTTCTACTACTCATGTGCCAGTATTTGTAGCTTTAAATGCAGCGAAAATCCTTAAATTTGTTAAGTTTTGAATGAGGGTCTTTCGGAGGGGGTTTCGGATACTGACGAGAAATATTTAAAAATAATTTTTTTGATATTTCTAAAAACCTCATGGAAAAAGTGAAAGTGGTTTTTAACATGATTTAGGCTGGTCTTTCATTTGGAAATGACAAAAATTTAAATTTCATAAAAGTGCCAAAAGTGTCCACCATATGTGTCCGGTCTGGCCACAAACGGCTTTCTCCTAACGGAGACAGGCCGTTGGGACACATATGGTAATGGTTCAATTTCGGGTTTTTTCGCTTTCGATGGACATTTCAAGGTATCTGAGGACATTTGAGGGCAATTATAGGCTAGTTGCTCTGAAAAGACACGGATTTGGTATTTTTTGAGAATTCGTGAATTTTCAGTTTTGAAGTCAATATTGGTCTTTTTTCTTTCAAAGTAGAGGGTAGATTGAAATTCTTGGTTTCTTTGCATTTTCCATCAACAGGAAACACATACGGTTCAATTAATGACGTATATTCTATTAGATCGTAGTTGAGTAGGGCAGAAACCATATTCTTCTACAGGTACATCCTGATATGAACTATTAGCTTTCCGACATTTGACGATATTTAATTACTTTTTCGGCTTCAAAACTTCCAAATTATCCTCGGTATGTGTTGTATTACTCATGTGCCAGTATTTGTAGCTCTTAAAGCAGCGAAAATCCTTAAATTTGTTTAGTTTTGAATGAGGGTCATTCGGAGGGGGTTTCGGATACTGACAAAATATATTTAAAAATAAATTTTTAGATATTTCTAAAAACCTCATGGAAAAAGTGAAAGTGGTTTTTAACATGATTTAGGCTGGTCTTTTATTTGGAAATGACAAAAATTTAAATTTCATAAAAGTGCCAAAAGTGTCCACCATATGTGTCCGGTCTGGCCACAAACGGCTTTCTCCTAACGGAGACAGGCCGTTGGGACACATATGGTAATGGTTCAATTTCGTTTTTTTTCGCTTTCGATGGACATTTCAAGGTATCTGAGGACATTTGAGGGCAATTATAGGCTAGTTGCTCTGAAAAGACACGGATTTGGTATTTTTTGAGAATTCGTGAATTTTCAGTTTTGAAGTCAATATTGGTCCGTTTTGCCTCAGATGGAAATTGTTGGTTTCTTTTCATTTCTTTTATAATCAGGGAACATATACAGTGTAGTACATTACATACAGGGCCAATTTATTAGATACCAGTTTCTTAGGGGACGGAATTTCTAAAGCGCTTCTTTTACAAGCGCATAATATCTTAGTACACCTCAGACCCCTCGCTAGGCGTTTTTAGAGGGGCGCAGCGCCCTGCCCCTTATTTCTCCCGCCCCTGTGCCCTTTCATTGCGCCCTTTGTGCCCCAAAGACCAAGTATGACTACCCACTGTCTCCACATCAGTCCTTCCCTGACCAAAATGTATTTAACTGCTGTCAAAAACGTGTACAACACCAACACATTACACACTTCCATTCAGGTCAATTATTCCGGAAATTCAGCTTCCCACAATGCATCAGTCATTGATGCTCTCCTTGCAGACATACGTGTTATGAAACCTTAGAGAAAAACAGACATATGCTACGGAGAGTCAACCTCATTCCCATGGGCCACTTGTTGTGGCGGGTATTGCATCACTTCAACATGTCTGAAAATAGTGACCTCGTTCACCGTAATAATTTACCAGGGGAAAGTGCCTAACATCAAGCACTGCACAGTCTTAAAATGGTGGATAGAATTCACTCAAATAAAAGTTAATAATAGAATTTAGCCCCCTGCCTGGACACAGAAAGCTGCCATTGCCAAAGGTATTCAGTTGAATCGATTGTACAGCAACAACAACAACAACACGATCCTCTTTATCAAATGAAATTGTGTTACAGTTGGAGTTTAAGGCAAACGAAAAAGAGACACACAAACACATTAGAAATTGTACAAAATACTAGAAATAGAGGATAGTTTGGGACATTTTGAAAGAAATTTGACAGTTTCATAGCAATTAGTTTTGGATTTTTTTTATTGGATTGTTAACACCGCCAAGTTCAGCAAACACTGTCTACAGCCAGTCAATGTCACATTCGCAGTGTCAAACTTCATTTCTGATAAAAACACCCCAAGGCAACTTAGCATTAATGATACATTGCAAAAAACCCTACTAGAATTATGCCTATAAAAATTAAATAGATTTAAAAAATGGACTTTCCCATTTTTAATTTCATAAAGTGGATTACACAATGTTCCTATTGCCATTCCCTACTCTTGTTATTATCCCAGCAGAAATGGCTTAAAAAGTTTAAGGTATCATAGTTAGACCAAAACATTGAACCTAATGAAAAAACTACCAACGTATTTTTTTTTTCTTTCCTAAAAGTAAAATTGAATAAGAATCAATCTGCATGTAAGTGTCTATCAGTTTTGCAATTTCACTACCATATAAATTAAGACGTTCAGTGAGACGCTCAGACCAAATGAAGTAATCGACGATCAGGTGCCCCTTTTTCTCTTAAAGTGCCCTTTTTTTTTGGACAGCACCCTGCCCCTCCCAAATCCTAGCTAGGGGTCTGCACCTGAGATAGTATTTTACTTTTAGGGCTGCTCACTATTGGATATTTAACTGCAAAGATTTTTCTGCTTTTTATTTTTATTTCAAATATTTAGAAAATCTAGTTTTTTTAATATATACTCCTGCGTTATGTTTTTGCTTAAAAGTGGCATGAGCTTCCAAAATGTTGATATTTTGACGTTAAAACAGAATCTTGAAATTATTGGTTATTTTTCTCAAGACTTATAATTAAGAACCTTTTAAGTGCTTCTAATCTTGAAAATATACAATAAAGTATTGTTTTGAACTAACTTTGTGTTAGAATGAATGAATGGTCGTCCCGGTTATTTAAATTTTGTTTACTTTTCGAACACGTTTTCGGTAAGTACAGGCCACATACTGTATGGATTTTCCTTATTCCCACGCCAATCATTTAGTTTTTTAATGGCCGTCAAAGCCTCTTACTATTGTGCCCATCAGAAATTATGAAAAAAGTGTGAATTTTGGCAGCTCATGCCACTTTAAGTGACTGAAGTTTACCGTAGTTTTTGTTTATATCTGCTTTCATGCAGTTTTAGCATCCTACTTGAATTTTCTTAGCTTTCGGATAAATGTTAAGATCTGGCAATACAAAATACCAAAATATATCGATAAAAGTTAAGTAAAGTTATTACTTTTTCATCTAATAACGACCAGATAGTTGTACTACGTTGTTGTTTAAGTATTGCTATATACTTTTATACGTATTGTTTTCAAGACTTTCAATTGTATCCAAAGAAGTATTGTTAATTATCAGTATGGCATCTTTCACTTGTGAGTGATGCAAATTTAATTCAATAGTGTAATGCTAATTTTCAACCGAATTAGGTTCCGCTATTTCATTAAATGGCACATTTAGACAATAATAATACAAGTATGTGTTGGTCTCACTTGAGGCTAAATATATAAGCTATCGGACCTTTAAATGTCTATAGCTTTACACATGAAAAGTTTTACAAATTGTCTCCAATTAAAGACAGCATTTCGTGGGAAAAAGGAGTGGAAAATTGGCTTATCGTTTTGTATGAGTATGGAATAAAAACGGGAAGATGTAGTTTTAAATATGTAAGTCTGGCTTTATTTCTTTGTTTTATTATTTAAGATTTATGTACGTCAACTTTTTTATGTACCTCGAGTTTATAACCTTTAGTTTGAAGATGTATTTAATGGTTCTAGTGTGACTCAATCCCACGACATATTGACGGAGAACTGGTTTTAGTGGAAGCCGAACTCTAATCGTTCATGCTTTGGATGCCAAACGCAAATTTTACTGTGATCTTTTTATCTTTAATTTAGTTTTTGAATTTCAATCAGACCTAGTTATAAATTCAAAAGTGTTGCAGAGGTTCTGATTTTACATTTTCATTACTGACAGGAGTTTTATGTGACCCAGTTTTTCGAGGCTCACAAGTCCGACCCACAAAGGCGATCGTAGGTCTATCGTTTAAGTGTGATTTTCCTTGCAAAAGATGTGGTACAATTTATCTGGCTGATCGCAGTTTGGTCAAATTAAAATGCAAAATAATACTTTTCAGGTGTCTGAAGATAATTTGGATTTCTATGGTTACAGGTTTCGTAATAACCATATGTGTCCTCCATTTGTGGCCAAAACTGCCATATGTGTCCGGCTCCCTTTCTCGAGCTATTAGCATCTCTTTATTCCTTAGGTTTGTCTATTCCATTTTTTTTAGATAAAGCTTCATTTGAGGGACTTAAAAGGACACACCACATTATTGTTTTATGAACACTAAAACACACGTCATTATAGTTTGTTATGATTCGATGTGCCACGGGTTGAAATCCCACTCAGACCAAATTAAATTGATTAATTTTTGAGTGGATGTTTCACTCGATCACTGTATGTGGAAGAGTTGCCAGGTACTTACCGAAGGTCAGGGGTTTATTTCGGACAAAGAGCCTGGTTTCCTCCCTCCGCTAAACCTAGCAACGCCACTATGTAGGTAAAATAATTTTGAGTGTGGCGCAAAACACCAATCAATCTGTAAGCAATGAAGAAATCCATGTTGATGTCTTCGCTAACGTTGCTAATGTTAACAATAATGGAAGCAGCCCAAATCGCACTCGCTCTAAGCAGTCAGAAGATGTATCCCTATATTATAAACTCTATTATGTACTCTATTATGTACGTCACCCAATAAATTAAGAAGTTGTTTATCCATAAGGTCACCCAATAAATTAAGAAGTTGTTTATCCATAAGGTCACCCAATAAATTAAGAAGTTGTTTATCCATAGTCACCCAATAAATTAAGTTACACTTGACGAAGGCACCGGCACAGGTGCCGAAAGCTCGTGTTGTTAAAAACAACTGAGGACGTGGTGATGTCTTTAATTTTTTTATCATTAATTAAGAAGTTGTTTATCCATGCGTCACCCAATAAATTAAGAAGTTGTTTATCCATAAGTAATCCTCGTCTTGATTTGTACTACCAACTTCTAAATGCCACTGAAAGATTTGATACATTGCCTCCAATCAGTGCGCGACATTAGCGGTGGACCGATGGCAAAATCTATCGTATATTCGGTCGGTCTATGGCAAAAAAAAATGTGGTGGACCAAATGTCTATGATAAATTTTTGAAGTAGGTGAACATGAAATTCATTAAGTAAGGTAAAATAGTTGGGAAAGTAAAGTTGTATTCATAATTTAGGCCCTGGCGGCGTACCGATCTTACAGTGGTGACACCAAACAGCATGCATCAATAGGGGAACGTTTCTACTTGGTCAGGGCTTGTCAGCCGACTGAGAGGTCACGGCTCTCAGTCTAAAGTGAGTGATAACGTCTCCACGCCTGCTGTGCAGGCAGTGACTTAAGCTCATGGACTTGGGACATGACAACACAGTGGTTGAAAATAATCTAGCAATAGTATTACTATTAGTAGCATTGCATAAGCTTCTCGCTTCAGATCGAAGTATTTACACGATGGGAGATTTAATAGCTCAGAAATGAATATTACAAGATACAAAGAAAGCAAAACAAAGGCAACAATTTTTTCATGTCGCGACGCGAGTCACGTGCGTTTACTGTTTAGTAAAGGAAATACCGAAAGTGAAATTAATTTGACACCTTCGGCTTCAATTTTAAACCGTACGTCGTTGCCGAGTGAACAAAAATTTTAATTCCTTAAAGATAGTATTTAAACCTAGAGTCTGTTGTGTATGCATTAATGGCAATGACAAGCAAAATTCAGATAACACTGACTTTTTATCTCGACACGACAACAGTACGGCGTATTAAAAAAACTGCATCACGTCCTAATCGTTTAGCAAATTAAAGTTTCTATTACTTAGTATTAGTTCATTTTCTAAACAAATGTGAGAAAGCAATAAGTTTTTTTTTTATAACTATTAAAATCATTCTCTTCGTTAATGAAACAAGACAACAAAAAAATGCAAGTATTGGCAGGCCTCCTAGTCAGTCATCCTAAAGGCAAAAATTAAAAGATTTTTTGGGGGCATATTTTTTTTATTTTGAGCTAACAAAAGTGCCGGTTTAGAGCAAATTTCACAAAAAAATTTCCCTTAGGCATGCATGGAGATAGAAATGCCAAATATTTTAGGCGTCTTTCTGATGTTCTACATTGTATGATCTAACTTCAATTTTAATAAGGAGCCGAATACCAAAATTTATGTGGGATGGAGGTGGATGGGTTGTCTGATATTTTGATAGTGTTACCCAATCTTGAGTGTCACCCAATTCACATAAATTTAGAAATGCCCATGGTTGAGACTTTGCAGCAATATTGTATGGAAAGAGCCTATACCAGTATATCTTTCAAGTTGTATTCTAGACTTAATCATTAAATCATGATTTACAAATTACACTTAAATAAATAAACCACTTTTAAGTGGCATGAGCTGCCAAAATGTTGATGTTAAAACAGAGTGTTGAAATTATAAGCTATTTTTATTAAGACGTATAATTCAGAGACTTTTGAGTGCTTCTAGTCTCGAAAATGTACGATAAAGTATTGTTTTGAACTGACGTTGACTTAGAATGAATGAATGGTCGTCCCGGTTATTTAAATTTTGTTTACTTTTCAAACACGTTTTCGGTTCGTAAAGGCCACATACTGTATGGATTTTCCTCATTCCAAAGTCAATCATTTAGTTTTACGATGGCCTTAAAGGCTCTTACTGCCGTGAGGATCAGAATTTATGAAAAAAATGTGAATTTTGGCAGCTCATGCCACTTTAAACACTTGTCTAAAAACGGGGATATATTTTATGACAAAAAATAATTCATCTATATATTATATATAATACATATATATAGTTTGGGCCATGATGAATTCGGTTGGTCTATCATAATCTCGATCTTAATGGACCAGATGTCTACGGTGAAAATTTCCCCAATGTCACGCACTGCTCCAATGACTGTGATCTTAAAATGTGATCTCAATAAGCCCAAATAAAATATTATTTAGATAAATACGTGCTCAGATAGATCAGTATTGTTGATATTAGGCTGCAGTATGTTATTTTGTCAATAAAATAAATGGCTGGCACAGAAGGTAAATTTAAACATGCGTGGTATAAACTTTGGCTGCCAATACAACCATATTTACTCAGCCACAGTCAGGTTGACCACCAAAATGGCAGACAACTAAAGATAACAGTCAGAAGTATGATGGCTTGAAGAGAACATGGGAGTCTTTTTCGTTCTAAATTTTTTTATTTCGGTTCAAACTCTTTTTTTTTAGTTTTAAATTATTTTTTTTACTTTTGAATTTTTTTCTTTGTTTCAAACTCTTTTTTTTTTAGTTTTAAATTATTTTTTTTACTTTTGAATTTTTTAGGAGGTTTTCACCTAGGTGAAAAGTCACATGACTATTCACCCAGGTGATAAATCATGTGTACAACAACAAGATGGCTGCCAGCTAGCACTCTGCAAAGCGCTTTTGGTAGCACACATCAACGGTGTGAAACAGCTTTAGAAGTGACATGCGTGATCCGATTTCTATATGTAAATACAAAAAAGAAAAACCAAAACACCCCATACATCCCTGCTGATCTGTATAGCTCCACACACCCTACAGCTGACAGCCTTCGTGCTCATATTGTCGGTCACATGAATTATCACCGGGGTTGATAGTCATGTGACTTTCCACCTAGGTGAAAACCTCCTCACAAAAAAAAATTCAAAACTGAAAAAAACAATTTGAAACCAAAAATAAAATTTAGAATTAAAAAAAAAAAAATCATAACTAATTAAAAATGTGATCTCAATAAGCCCAAATAAAATGTATTATTTAGATCAATATGTGCTCAGATAGATCAGTATTGTTGATAATTACAGGCAGTATGTTATTTTGTCAATAAAATAAATGGCTGGCACAGCACGTAAATTTAAGCATGCGTAGTATAAACTTTGGCTGGCACTATAACCATATTTACTCAGCCACAGTCAGGTTGACCACCAAATTGGCAGACAACTAAAGATAACAGTCAGAAGTACGATGGCTTGAAGAGGACATTGGAGTCTTTTTTTGTTTTAAATTTTTTTTTATATGAATTTTTTTATTTCGTTTCAAACTCTTTTTTTTTAGTTTTAACTTATTTTTTTTCTTTTTTAATTTTTTTCATTGTTTCAAATTTTATATTTAGTTTCCAATTTTTTTTTGCACTTTTGAATTTTTTGAGGAGGTTTTCACCCAGGTGATAAATCATGTGAACAACAACAAGATGGCTGCCAACTAGCACTCTGCAAAGCGCTTTTGGTAGCACACATCAACGGTGTAAAACAGCTTTAGAAGTGACATGCATGATCCGATTTCTATATGTAAATACAAAAAAGAAAAACCAAAACACCCTATACATCCCTGCTGATCTGTATAGCTCCTTACACCCTACAGCTGACAGCCTTTGTGCTACTATTGTCGGTCACATGACTTATCACCGGGGTTGATAGTCATGTGACTTTCCACCTAGGTGAAAACCTCCTCACAAAAAAAAATTCAAAACTGAAAAAAACAATTTGAAACCAAAAATAAAATTTAGAATTAAAAAAAAAGTTTGAAACAAAAAAAAAAAATCGTAACTAATAAAAAATGTGATCTCAATAAGCCCAAATAAAATTTATTATTTAGATCAATATATGCTCAGATAGATCAGTATTGTTGATAATTGCAGGCAGTATGTTATTTTGTTAATAAAATAAATGGCTGGCACAGCAGGTAAATTTAAGCATGCGTAGTATAAACTTTGGCTGTCACTACAACCTTATTTACTCAGCCACAGTCAGGTTGACCACCAAATTGGTAGACAACTAAAGAGAACAGTCAGAAGTGGCGTCAAGTTCAAGTCATATACATTGTATGGATTATTATTAAGTTTTCAACAACTTCAGTATTATCATGTATCTAAAATCCTTTTAATTAGGGATTCCATACTTCGGTAAGGATCATCATGATGTAATTAACGAAGCATTAATTAATTAATTAAATCACTAGTAGGTTATAGATTAGGAGTAATATTGACCGCTGTTATAGCATAAGGAATTCACCGTGATATCTGATATCTGAAGATTAGCATAGAACACAAAGTGGGACGGGATTTATGAGGGCTCCGTGACACAAAATCAATAAAGGTTATTGGCTGTACTGGCGGAGACAGTGATAACCTCAGCAACTTGTGCCTGTATCTCAAGCAGCCTCTTAAGACAAACAGAGCAATAGGACTCTCCGCTAACCTGCCAGAGTTCCGCAGTCGTTTTACAGTTGACCCATCAATTATTCATATTGGCAGATTTTCCTCGGCTTCAGACTGCCGAGGATTTAATTCACGACAACCTTGAATCAATCTCATTATGAAATATGTATTTTTCCTATATTAATTAGGTTTAGGTCTTTCTCTGATTTTTTACTATGATTTGCTGGGATCCGGGACATTTCGGCCTGGGACATTTCGACCTGGGACATTTCGGTACGGTACATTTCGGCCTGGGACGTTTTGGCCTGGGACATTTCGGCTCAAAGTGATAAAGGGGACATTTCGGCCCACCTAAAATTGTTAGGCGTTTAAGTTATGGGTTTATTTAGGTTTTAAACAAATACCAGACTGTCCAACTTGTCAAGGTATATCTTTTTACTCAAATAAATGAAAATTGTTTTAATAATTTAGATTGATGTGCGAATTAGCTTCAGAATGGTGCTGGTCACCTTATCAGATGGAAGCCTGTGACTGATCCCATGATGCTTGGCGTTATGTAGTGGTGGGCTATATATGTAACCTATTGTGGTTAGATAAATTTATCAACTTGAGCTTAACTTAAACTCGATATATACGTACCCGATCGCGGAACCTTTTTCGGAGAAAAATCTCGCGACAAATATCAAATGGCAGAGAATCTTAATTGCGACTCCTCTAATATCGTGTATGTTATCACATGCAAAAAATGTTGCAAAAGGTACGTCGGAGAAACTCAGAATTCTCTACGACAAAGAGCAGCCAACCATTTATCTAGAATTAGACTTAAACATGATGTACCCGTGGCACAACATTTCAATACTCTAGGTCATTCGGTCAAGGACCATTTTGAAATCATGCCTATTGAGAAAATCCCTTTTCTCACTTCCGCTACAGATACCAAGCACAAACATTTGGAAAGGGAAAGTTTTTGGATTCAAACATTACAAACTATTTATCCTTTGGGTTTGAACTTGGACCCAGGAAGATGTCGTGAAAAAAACTATAATACCATTTGTCTTTCAGTATAACAAAGCTAGCATCGCTATGGCCAAGATTATAGTACAAGAATACAAACTACTTCAAAGTAAACTTGCTCGACCGCTGACCCAAAGGCCAGTCATTGCTTATAAAAAGAACAAGCGTTTGAAAGACATACTGGTCAGGGCTAAACTCCCCTGTCTGCCTTCTACCTACAAATGTAGGTTTTTCTGGGAAAGGAGTGGGGGTGGGGGCCGGGGGCAAATTTTCACTGTCTTTTCCCATGACCCTATTTAGACAAGAAGATTTTCCCTGTGCCCGTGTGTTTTAGTGTTCATAAATATATATATTCATATAGAATAAGAGAAAGAAATGAGAACATCTTTAATCAAATTAAAACCAAGGTAGGCCGAAATGTCCCCTTTTTCACTTTGGGCCGAAATGTCCCAGGCCAAACTGTCCCAGGCCGAAATGTACTGTACCGAAATGTCCCAGGCCAAAATGTCCCAGGCCGAAATGTCTGGATACCGATTTGCTGTATATACAATGAAGCTCAACTCTAGCCTTAGCTAACCAACACAGCAGTTTTACAGATGCGACAGTTTTTCACGCAGGAAGCACATTCCGGCGGCTGTCTGGACGATTACGTTTGGGGGGAATATCTTATTGGTCATCACCTGGCACTAACGAGAGACGGTCTAAACGTTCAGCTGGGGCATTTAATTTGGACCGGAATATTTCCATCAGGGGGCTGGCTAGTCATTTATATAAAGGCATTTCTTTAGGCTTTTCTGCAGTTCATGATTATCAGAATTATGAGGCAAATTAATTTTTACTTTCTTTACTTATTAAATGGCAAGAGCTTGATCTTGTCCCGTTGAATGCAGCAATCAAGAAATTTTTTAAACTCTCTTTAAATGTGGGTAAAATACTAATGAGAAATAATTAAGGCATCACCACAAAGTTAGTTGTTTGCAAACAACACAAGGCTTTCGACACCTATACCGTTGTCTTTGTCAAGTGTAACACAAGCTTTCGACACCTATACCGTTGTCTTTGTCAAGTGTAATACAAGCTTTCGACACCTATACCGTTGTCTTTGTCAAGTGTAACACGAGCTTTCGACACCTATACTGATGTCTTCGGCAAGTGTTAAGACATAGGTATAGGTGTCGAAAGCTTGTGTTGTTGTAATAACTAACTTTGTGGTAAGGCCTTTAATTAATTTAATTTAATTATTTCTTATTAATGCGGAGATTTTCAGCTATTTTTTTCTCAAAACATGTAATTCAGAAGATTTTTCTGAGAATGTATGTTAAAGTAGTGTTTTGAATTATCTTAGGCGTGAAATGAATGAACGTTCGTCACGGTTATATAAATCTATTTAACTTTTCGGAAACTCTTTCCGTCCAGACAGGTCACAGACTCTATGGATTTTCCTCATTCCAACGTCAAATCATTTAGTCTTTTGATGACTTTCAAAGCCTGTCATGACAAATAAAGTTAATTTTAAAATAAGTTTGAATCTTATCAGTTCATGCCACTTTTAGATAGGAAGACCAGAAAATTACGTTCATTTCTTCATGAATACTGACCATGTTGTCAAGGTTATAATCATCTTCAAACATCAGTAGTCTCAGAACTGTTAGACTTACTATATTTATAGTCAATAAAACACACGGGCACAGGGAAACTTCTTGTCTAAAATAACCATGGAGACAAGTTTCTAATTGTGTTAAAAGAGGGTATGCTATCATAGACTGATCCAGAGACATTTTGATACCTGTATACAGGTATGGGCGCCCAAACTCACAAGCAAAAAATCCGCCCAAATTCTTAAAACCAACAGATTTTAATGTCAAAATAGCATTTAATGTTGAATTTTGGGCCAGAGATGTTGTTATTGTCTTATTGTTGGAACATTTTGAACCGAAATGGTACGCCCAAATTTTCCCTGGATCAGTCCCTGGCTATTTAGACCTTTATACCCCATCTTAAGTTCTTGAAATAAACCCATGATATTTGTATAAGTTGAAGAAAAACGAAGGTTTGGCCATAGTCAATAATTTTTTTTCTGAAATACTTTGTTATATATTGACAAAGTTGTAAGAATCTTCAGCTATTTATTTGTTCACTTGTTCACTATATCTTGAACAGAATTATAAAGGTAAATTACAACTTTCGACCATTCAAAATTTTTATTCTCTTCTTTCCATCACTAAATCTGTCACTTCTGCTGCTACTACTCAGTTTAGTCCACCATCGTCTCCCCAACCCCATCCGTCTGTCAGTTCGTCGACCTCCGTTATCTCACCTCCATCTCTGCAGTCACAGACTCCTAGGTCTGTAACTTTACCTTCTGTTTCCCCATCGCCTTTCCCTACTGGTACCGCTCCCTTAGACCTAGTACCTCTACCCCCTCTTATTCATCCCCTCAGCCCCCCTCCCCTAGACCTAGTAGTACCTCTGTCCCCTTTCGTCCCCCGTCTTCCCCAGTTTCTACTAGGATCACTTCTGCTAGACCTAGTACATCTAGTCCCTCTCCTCCTCCCCCATCCCCAGTTTTGTCAGCCCATTCACCTATGAGATATTCAGATGCAGTGAGATCCCCTCCGAGGGGTCAGCGCAACCCTCGGAATAAATTAGCTAATTCTAAATTTTGGAAATTTCGGCACACCTCCTCTAATTGGCACCTTCCTAATGTAACTAAGAAAGTTCTTTTACTTGGGGATTCTAATCTATCTAGAATTAACCTTGACCCCCACCCTGATATGCAGGTAGAATGTTTCCCTGGTGCCAATTTCAATTCATTTCGGACGCTAATTCAAAAGTATCAAGGTCCCCAACCTGAGAAAGTTATCCTGAATATTGGTATCAATAACAAGACAACTACTGAGCCAAACACTTCCTTAACTCAGATGCGCAACATGATGACAGCGGTTAGGAAGACTTTTTCCAACTCGCTCATCTACTTTGTAGAGATCCAGTCATCCACTAAATTACCGGCCAGTGAAGTTTCGAACCTGAACCTATATAACTCTTCTGCTTCCAAGATGAAGAGAGTTATCGTCATACCAAAAATCCCTAATTCAAAATTTAGAGTATCCACAGACAAAATTCACTGGACCGAAGATACAGCAAATTGCTTGTATACCCACTGGCTTCAGACAGTAGATTTAAACTAAATGTGGGACAGGGCATGTGCCACCCTACTTTTGGCTTAGGAAGTAATATTGTTAATCTTAGTAACGAGGAACTCACTGCTGATGATATATCTCTACTCAGTAGAGGACTTTCATTTGTGCCTTGCCCAAAATCATTATCTGATAGGGACTTTTCTATTAGTAAATTAGTGCATGTTATGGAGTACTCCAGAATTGTAAGTCTGGCTGATATCTACAGAGATTCTAGTGGGGTACGCAAGCCGTTTACATCTAAAAGCGGTTATACGCCCCCTTCTTACATGTATGACCCAGAAATAAGCATAAGTCGTGACTCTGTATCAAGGAAGTTTGATGTTTTAACTAATCCTAGAAACCAACATAACCTCACTCATTCAGAATGTCTTGCCTTAAGTAAGCTAAGGAGAAATCCAAACATAGTTATTAAACCTGCTGATAAAGGTTCGGCAACAGTTATTATGTCTAAACAGGATTATATTGAAGAGATAGAACGGCAGCTAAGCAACCCTCACCATTACAAAAAACTTGATAAGGAAATTTGGCCTGAAAATGTTAGGAAGTTTAATAAAATTCTTGTTTCTCTTCAAGATAAAGGCTTACTTAATGAAAAACAGTATCGCTATTTGGAATCTGATCATAACTCTAGAAACAGGGTCTTCTATATTCTTCCGAAAATTCACAAACCCATTGAAAAATGGCCCAAGCCTACAATGCCCCCTGGGCGTCCTATTATCTCAGATTGTGGCAGTGAAAGTTATAGAATATCAGAGCTAATTGATTACTATCTAAAACCTATAGCGAATCGGCATCCTAGCTTTATCAAAAACACGGATGATTTATTGGCCAAATTGTCTGAGAAATCCATCCCACAAGATGTGATTTTGGTCACTCTGGATGTGGAGTCTATGTATACAAACATTGACATAGATTTGGGGCTTAAATCCATAAAATCAGCATTCCAAAGATATCCTGACCACCGTCGTCCGGATACAGACATTTTAGAATTGCTGGAACTTAGCTTAAAAGGTAACGATTTTGAATTCAATGGGGAGATCTTTCAGCAAATTAAAGGGTGTGCTATGGGGAAACGTTTTAGTCCTAACTTTGCCTCTATTTTTATGGCTGAGTGGGAGAGTGATATTCTTCACAAATGTCACAAACAACCTTTTATTTACCTTCGGTATCTGGATGACATTTTTATCATTTGGCAGCATACGTTGGAAGACCTTCATATTTTCATTGATACTCTTAATTCTCACGACTCAAGCATTAAGTTACAGCCTACTATTGATCAAAATTCTGTGGATTTTTTGGATGTAACTATTTACAAGGGTCATACATATCATACTACTGGGCATCTAGATTACAAAGTATTCTTCAAACCTACTGACACTCATCAGCTGCTACATGCTGGGTCATACCATCCTCCTCACACTTTCAAGGGAGTCATTAAGTCTCAGATTTTTAGATTCTATAGAAACTGTAGTTCTTCAGATTTCTTTAACCAGGCTTGTTCTGTTCTTTTTAAAGCTCTCCTCCCTAGGAGGTATTCTTTTAGATTACTCCGAAGGATCAAATCTAACACAGTAAGACAAATCATGTTTCCCCCTTCAGCCCCCGAAACGCTTACCTCTCCTTCACGGGTGTACCATTACCGTCCAACATTTCTCTCAGGTACATCAATGAAATGCCTTAAGACGCGATGCAAACTCGATATATACGTACCCGATCGCGGAACCTTTTTCGGAGAACAATCTCGCGACAAATATCAAATGGCAGAGAATCTTAATTGCGACTCCTCTAATATCGTGTATGTTATCACATGTAAAAAATGTCGCAAACAGTATGTTGGAGAAACTCAGAATTCTCTACGACAGAGAGCAGCCAACCATTTATCTAGTATTAGACTTAAACATGATGTACCTGTGGCACAACATTTCAATACTCTAGGTCATTCGGTCAAGGACCATTTTGAAATCATGCCTATTGAGAAAATCCCTTTTCTCACTTCCGCTGCAGATACCAAGCACAAACGTTTGGAAAGGGAAAGTTTTTGGATTCAAACATTACAAACTATTTATCCTTTGGGTTTGAACTTGGACCCAGGAAGATGTCGTGAAAAAACTATAATACCATTTGTCTTTCAGTATAACAAAGCTAGCATCGCTATGGCCAAGATTATAGTAGAAGAATACAAACTACTTCAAAGTAAACTTGCTCGACCTCTGACCCAAAGGCCAGTCATTGCTTATAAAAAGAACAAGAGTTTGAAAGACATACTGGTCAGGGCTAAACTCCCCTGTCTGCCTTCTACCTAGGTTTTTCTGGGTAAGGGGTGGGGGTGGGTGGGGGGCAAATTTTCACTGTCTTTTCCCATGACCCTATAATATATAGTCTGACGATATTCTTACCATAGCTTAAGATACGTAAGCATTGTCAATGTAATACAAAGTGTTCCAGAAAATTCTACTGACTAAGACCAAGCTCCTGTCAATCGTCAACCTAATGAAATATCATAGGTTTACTTTATTACAACAATTTATGATGGGGTATAAAGGTCTAAATGATATACCTCTTTTTAACACAATTAGAAACTTGTCTCCATGGTTATTTTAGACAAGAAGATTTTCCCTGTGCCCGTGTGTTTTAGTGTCCATAAATATCTTGGACTTTTGGTACAGGGGAGACAACTGCTGATAGCTTCAAAAGTGATCCAGAATGAAAAAAACTTTTTTTTATTTACAGTCTATTTTCTTAACAATTTCGGGGGCCTCCGTAGCTCAGTAGGTAGAGCGTTGGACGCTCAATCCAAACAGCTTTCCACCAATGGGTCGCGGGTTCGAATCCCACTCAGTCCAAAAAAAAAATTTGGAAAATTTTCTGACTGGGTTTTCACTCGAACGACCTATGTGGGATGGTTGCCAGTTACCAACGGAAGGTCGTGGGTTTCCTCCGGGCATAGAGCCCGGTTTCCTCCCACAATAAAACTGGCAACACCGCCATATAAGTGAAATAATCTTGAGCGCGGCGTAAAACACCAAACAATCAATCTTAACAATTTCACCTGGTTGTATGGGATTGTTACCATGAAGTACTATGGCCTGTAACATTGGACAAATTCTTATTGCCAAGAGTACATTAAAAGTGGCATGAGCTGCCAAAATTCACACTTTTTTCATATTTTCTGATCGTCACGACAGTAAGAGGCTTTGAAGGCCATGGAAAAACTAAATGATTGGAATGGGAATGAGGAAAATCCATACAGTATGTGTGACCTGTACGAATCGAAAACGTGTTCGAAAAGTAAAAGTAAAGTTCGACCATTTGTTCATTCTAAGCCAAAGTTAGTTCAAAACAATACTTTATCGAATGTTTTTGACACTAGAAGCACTTAAAAGCTTCTGAATTATACGTCTTGAGAAAAATAGCCAATAATTTCAACATTCTGTTTTAACGTCACAATATCAACATTTTGGCAGCTCATGCCACTTTTATAAAGGTTTGTTGCTTTAATATAAAAACTAACTTAGCATACTTCTCCGAGATTAGGAAAGTCCTTTCTGCATCTCTTGATATTAAAATATGAGGAACAATTAGCAAATTTTATTTCAATGAAAATTTCCATATATTTACCAGCTTATGGTAGGCCTACATGTACTTTAACTTGCATGTATTTGTAAAAGTGGCATGAGCTGCCAAAATGTTGATATTTTTACGTTAAAACAGAATGATTCAGAAGCTTTTTAGGGCTTCTAGTCTCGAGAATGTACGATAAAGTCTTGTTTTTAACTAACTATGGCTTAGAATGAATGAATGGTCGTCTCGGTTATTTAAATGTTGTTTACTTCCGAACACTATTTCTGGTCGTATAGGTCACATACTGTATGGATTTTCCTCATTCTAACGTCAATCATTTAGTTTTTTGATGGCCTTCAAAGCGTCTTACTGTCGTGACGATCATAAATTATGAAAAAGTGTGAATTTTGGCAGCTCATGCCACTTTAAATCAGGGCTTGAATATAAGCGTTTTGTCAGTGGTTAATGAGACTAATTAGACCCAGTTCTCCACCTCTAGTTTTCCCACGAAAGGAAAAAAAAACCTTATCAATCATTTCCAATGGCAACAACGCCATTTGTGATTTTTTAATTTTTATTTCATGCCTGACATAGAAGTTTATAAAAGATCTCAGTGATTTTTTAGTAAACTTTCATTATCTCTCATCTAAGTTTGTGTAAAGTACTCCCACCTGAAGGGCGCTGTAACTCATCAATATGATCCAAAGACCACTTTTTTGCAAAGATACGTTTTTCTTCAAGTAATTGTTTTCTCATTTAGCACCAAGCGCTCGGTCCAAATGTCCGATTCATTGATTGATTGATGTGTTAAGCTGCTCCCAAGATTATTTTACTTATACGTTAGTGGGGGAGGAAACTGGGCTCTTTGCAACTCTAACCTTCGGTGAGTATCTGGCACTTATCCATATACAGCGATCAAATGAAAAATCCTCTTAGAAATGTTTGAAACTCTCTTTAAACGTGGTTTCCATACTAATGAAAAAAAAAAATAGAAATGAAGTCCTTTCTGCATCTCTTGATATTAAAATATGGGGAACAACTAGCAAATTTTATTTCAATGAAAAATTGAATAAAAATTGAATGAAAATGTCAATATTTTGAAACATTAAATTCAGTTACACTTGACGAAGACACCGGCACAGGTGTCGAAAGCTTGTGTTGTTCAAAAACAACTGACGACGTGGTGATGTCTTAATTTTTTTTTTATCATTAGTATTTGGTGTGAGTGGGATTGAACCCCACACTGTGTCAGACTGAGGGACTATCACTATATAACTGACTGAGCCACACAAATATTATGCGAAATATACTGAGTAGGACTGTCTAATGGAGTGAAAGGGAATAATACATTCTGCTATAGATATAACCTGATCTATATTGAGAGTGTAGATAATTTATCAATACAAACCCCTACGGTGTCAAATAAACTAGATATTACATGTTGTCTGTCTTAGTTTCATGGTGTACAGTCTGTTGCCTTGACAACCAATCCAAACAACTTTGATTTGTTTCCTTGGATACATGGAGCTGTGACAGTAACACTTATTAACGAATATTGATTCTTGGATATTAATTTCGCCGTTGTCTCAGTTTTCCCCCTCCGTGTTTGTATCAACTGTAATAAAAACAAATGACCAGTTAGGCTATGTATGTGTTATTAGTCTTTGCTAAACTCCTGTCTGTCTTCAACATAATGAAATATTACACCAAGCTATTATTGGGTATAAAGGTCTAAATGATATACACCCTTTTAAAGCAAATTTTAGAAACCTGTCTCCATGTTTATTACACCAACCTGGGGTATAACGGGCTAAATGATATACCTCTTTTTAACGCAATTAGAATTTGAAAAGTAAATAAAATTTAAATAACCGGGACGACCATTCATTCATTCTAAGCCAAAGTTAGTTCAAAACATTACTTTATCGTACAATTTCAAGACTAGAAGCACTTAAAAGCTTCTGACTCATACATGTTGAGAAAAATAGTCATTAATTTCAACATTCTGTTTTAACGTCAAAATATCAACATTTTGGCAGCTCATGCCACTTTAACGCACCTTTGTCCCTTTAAAGTGGCATGAGCTGCCACAATGTTGATATTTTGACGCTAAAACAGAATGTTGAAATTATTGGCTATTTTTCTCAAGACGTATAATTGGTTTTGTACAAGAACTTATGATTGGGTATATATCCAATAACGCCACTGGTCTGTTCTTTAACAAAGTTTGACAAGATAACTTGTTTTAAAATTTTGCCTGAACCTGTAGGGCATAAAATTTTTCAATGGGAGGCTGCTAAATTCATTTTGAATTATTAAAAATTTGTTTTATTTATAAGTAAGCTTTGTACATTTGTCCACCCCATCACGTCACTTTTAATTTCCTCTTCAGTTAAATCACTGTTTTTCAAATTTTAAACACAGTCAATCAGAATTTCTGAGAAAAAAGTAATATTTTTTGTCACTGTAAATAGCACAATAAGATTTCGCATACATATAAAGAAACGGGCATACGGAAAATCTTCTTGTCTAAAATAACCATGGAGACAAGTTTGTAATTGTGTTATAAAGAGGTATATCATTTAGACCTTTATACCCCATCATAAAATTGTTGTAACAAACCAAACTTATGATATTTCATCAGGTTGACGACAGACAGGAGCTTGGCCTTAATCAGTAGAATTTTCTGGAAACACTTTGTAATACATTGACAGTGCTTACGTATCTTAAGCTATGGCAAGAATATCGGCAGTCTGAGATTATATGTAAACCACAGACAAAAAGATATGGAATGAGGGTGTTCAAACACTGAAGTTATCAGTTTCTGATCGTTGTTGTTGTTATCAGGCCTCTGATCTTCGTGTGCTTTACACCCTTATTTAAACATTTTAAACCTAACTGGCCATGTGTGTCAGAAAGGCTATGCAAGCAAGTGTGCCTTTAAGGGAAAAACAGCAATAATTTTTGGGTTATGCGTATTTCTTCTAATGATTCAGCCACTTTTTTCCTCATAAGGATTCGATCGTTAGAAAAGAAATATGCTAAATGAGGCCAGACAAATTTGCTCATTAGTAGGAATTTAAGGCAATATGACCCGCCGAGCAGTGTGTGAAAACGGTTATCCTTTAACACAACTCCATGTCCCCTTTTTTGTCTGAATCAATGGAAAATTTAGGTCATTAGAATGGCTGAATATTTAAGAAATACGGCAGTTTTACAGCTAAACTCTTGAAATGTAAACATCTAATACTAATAGCATACAAAAAAACTTTTTAAATCTAAAGTGCATGTACATGTAGGTCAAAAATGAGTTCATAATGATTTTTGTGGAAATAACACCTGGACAAGAATAACTAGGTCAGTAGACCAGGTGACCTAAATAATGAGGTCATGTGTTTTTTGGCATCTGTCATATGAACAATTAATGTACTTCCTTTAAGCTGTGATCACCACTTTAAAGTACCATGGGTTTCCGAAATGCTGATATTTTTCCGTTAAAACAAAATTTTTTGTGCAACTTGTCTTGAGATTGTATGTTAAAGTAGGGTTTTGACCTACATTTAACTCTGGCCTAAAATGAATGAAAGTACGTATCGGTTGCCCAAATTTTGTTAGTAGTGTAGTTCGTGTAGTTTTTCGATAAATTTCAAACTGTCATATTGTCTTTGACAATCAGAATTTATGAAAAAAGTGTGAATTTTGGCAGCTCTCATGCGCTTACATTTATAAATTTATGATCAATGTTAGTTAGGCACTCAAATTCTCTAGCGTAATTTCCAGTTAATGCTGCCTCATATGGAGACATACTGACTCTTTGTATGTGGCGGTGCTGCAAATAGGCCTTACGTTCCATTTACACCAAGCAAAAGTTATTCCCCATGGTGGACTCTCTATCGAAAGAAGGAGTCATTACCCCACTTTTGCAAGATTTCTGGTACAGGCATAATGTTTGTTATATGGGAAATTGAAGACAAAACTGTTGTCAGACCATTACATTAAAATATTTCTTTGGATTTTACATCAGATAGTAAAGATTCAAATAAAGACGTTTATTTGATTCTTTAAGATCCCAAGAATTTATCTGTAGATAGACCTGTTTCATTCCTATGTATTACAACGATAACAAGGCCATCCTGCTCACACCACCAAATGCACCTCCAATTTGAAGAGATCTAATAATGGAAATAGAGCGTATGAGATTTGGTCTAGTCTATTTTTATATTCTTGGGAAACTCAACTGCAAGGTCATTTTAGGCCAATACGTATTCTGTCTGCCAGTGTGTTAAGGGAGGAAGATGTGACCAGCTCACTTTCTGTCAGACAGTAATCTAATTTTTCTCTGGGGTGTGCTATGGATGGGGGGGGGGGGGGGGGGGGGGCAGGCAATTAAGAACCTACACAACCTTGTAGTGTATCACAAAACATCACTTAAGATAAGTGAAAAATTAGATACGATATTTGCTGATTAAGCTGTAAGTACCAAGATGGCGGGTAGTTATGCAACAACCGAAACCTCACCTCTCTATCCGGTTTCTAATGTTTATATCACCTGTTTTGTTTCAGAAAACCTATAGTTGTGTGTATTGGAGATGTTCGCATTCAAACAGATGTCATTGGTCGGTCAAAATCCGAGCCCCCAGACCCTGGTGGGGAAGAAAGAAACCAAGGGCAGACAACTGAGGATAGCAATAACCATAGAAAATGGCTGAATTTAATAACATATTTACAGGTATGATAAGGTATTTGTGAAAGATAAAGAAAACTACGCTTTTATGTTATATTGATTTGTGCTTAAGCCACATAGAAGATTATTTCACTTATATGGCGGCGTGGCAGGTTTAGTGTGTAGCGTGTGAGGATTTTAAGCAATTTTATCTGTAGAAAACCTTAGGCATGTACCTGTTCATCTTCCACATAGCCACTCAGATTTCTTTTACATTTTGTCTTTGGACTGAATGGGATTTTTGCCAGAAACTCATCGATGGAAGTCTTGAGTTTTATTATTGCTCCACCGACTATGCCACCAAGGCTCCAACTTTTTACTAACATATGTGAGATGGGTGTTTGCTATCACCTTGTCACCCAATAAACCAAGAAGTTGTTATCCATTTATAATTCTTCACCTTATTGTGACCTTTCAACTTCTAAATGCCATTGAAAGATTTGATATCACCGGGCATGTATAAAGCCTGTTTAAATTTGCTAAGAAAACCAATTTACACAAGCTTACTACGACTAATACCACTAAACTTAAACATAGGACACATAAAACATGTCTAGTTAGCTTTAGAATGTAAAAATGGGGTGAAAAACAAATGAAGAATCGAAGCTTGATTACAACAACAACGATCAGTGTCGGTCAACTTTCGTGTTGGATTACCCTCCTTTTAGGCCTTTGTATCTGTGTTTTACACTCAAACAATTATCAGCAGGCTTTTCCAGTCGCTGTTAACCGATCGTCAGCCTGTATTTCTCAGATAAATAGGCCTACCCAAAATTACACTGTGCCGTTAGTTCACTCACTCGACTGAAACATAAAATCGCCAATAGGGGCAGCTTGGTTTGTTTACGTTCAGGGTACCTAACAATTCAAATTTTCAAATTGAAATTAAAAATACAAAGTGACGTCCAAACTTTTAAATTTTGGTAAAAATAGAAAGTTCCTAACTTATATTGTCTGGGAAAAATACAGAAAACGGTCTTTCTTTTTTAATGTAAACAATATTCCTGATTTTCGCGGCAAGTGTGCCTTTAACTATTTTAATAAATTTGTTGAAAGTTGCAGAAATACCAACTGCAGGAAATATGTCAAGCAACGAAAAGCTTGTCAACTCTGTATAAGTGTCTTATTTTAGTTGGTAGTAGTGGATAATAGTCTTGTTTTACGTTCCGTGTTTAATATTTTCTGTCAGTTTTGCTATTGATAAGTACAATGTTAATTCGGATTGTTTTAAAAAAAAACATTCAAGAACGGTTCCAGTTTTTAATGGCTTTCTTTTATCGTTCAGTTTGTTGGATTTCGCGTGGAGAATGTCACAGTGATGTTATTGAAGACGATGTTGGATGACTGTTTAATTCACATGACAGCTCAGCAGGTCAACGCTGATATCAGTTTGCACACAGACTGGTACGTGAATTTTAATATTAATTATATATAATCTCCACTAGGATCAAGTAATGATATAAAGGATTCTAACTGTTTTCATTTTCATTGATTTTAAAAAATTATAAACTGATGGATTGAAATTTTATTGTGCAATTTCAAAATAATTGAGAGGAATCAAGCTCTAGCTGATAACCCTATGTTAAAGCGTTGTCATGTACCTTCTATTGGGTTACCATTTTTATAACGTTTTTATCTGACCAATGATGAAACTAGCCAACTTAAACAAGGGCCACATTAACACTTTTTATTCACTCACTAATTTTTTTTTTTTCATTTTTGTTAATTTTCATATTTTTCTTTTTTTAAGTTTCCAATTAACTGGTAATGTTGTCAACATCAGTTGTAAAGCTTTACGCAGTTCAGCCGGGGTAAGCATTCACAATTTTCTAATTCTACAATTAGAAAATTTTATTATTTTTTTGAAACTATAATTTCTTGAGTTTAACTGCAAAGAAAAAAATAACTATCCTATTGGGCAATTTCAGCCCTCTTATAACACTGGCCAATTCCTATTATCCAAAAACCAAACTACATGAGCGAAAAGTGAAAATATGGATTCCTTCAAACATTTTATATTGTTTAATATTTGATCATCTTCCCGTATAGGAAGATGCTCCAAGTCTTCCGTGTTTGGCGGAGTCGTCTGTCAGCCTCTTTTTGGATCTCAGGGTGGATAGAAATGAAGTTAAACTTATAAAGGTAATTGTCTCATGGTCCGTGACTTTTTCTTTGATGTATGGCCTACGATATGTATCAATACAGGTCAAAAGGTTCACTTACAACAAGATATCAAAACTGTCTGTTACTTTCGAACCTTTCAATGCGACGGTTTGATAAAGGCTGGAAAAGTGCGAATAACAGAAGATTCAGTTTGACTGGGATGTACAAGTAAATTTTACGACTTCCATTGCCTATAAGAACTAGCTTAACGTAACTCCCTGTGACTTGTATCAACAGATAGCTCTTGTTTTGTACTTCTTGATAGAAACTACAAACCATAAGCTTATCCTGTTTAAACGAAATGTTCTTTATATTTGGCAGCTAATGCCCACTTTGGTTGATTGATTGATTGATTGATGTTTTACGTCGCACTCAAGAGTATTTCACTTATATGGCGCCGTTGCCAGGCTTAGTGGGGGAGGAAACCAGGCTCATTGCCCGAAGGAAAACCCGACCTACTGTGAGTACCTGGCAACTCTTCTACATACAACGACCGAGTGAAAAATCCACTTGATATTTTTCATTTTCAAGTCTGAGTATGACCCACTTCAAGCAATAGTTCAGTTAGAAAAATTTACTTTTTCAATCACACTTTTTCTTATTTGTTTTTAGATGTTAGATGTTTTAGTGAGCAAACCACAGCTTATGCTGACAGAAGGTATATACATCCATTTTTTAACCATGATCATAATTATATTAGTTTGACTAAGCTGCGAGGCAATTTTTTTGAAAATAATTATTTCAATTATTTAAGGAATATATCTTTTATGTGGTGCTGAATGCACTACATGTTCTTGGTGACAACCCCGTTTTTTGAAGAAAAAAAAATACAATCTCACTCAGATTTTACTACTAATGGAAAATGTGGAAGAGTTGGCTGGTACTCGACCCCGCAATTCAACTGATATAATCTTGAGTGTGGCCTAAAACACCAATCAATCAAGATTTTTGTCTATCCGGAAAGAGTGGCCTGGGTTTTACATTGACTAATTCATACATGTAAGTGAGCATTTTGTTTTTTAGGTATTTTGAATAGCTTCCAGTCAATGAAGAGAGTACATAATCACAACAAGGAAACAAATATACGTAAAGGTAAGCGTGTTTTAGAACTTGGGTTTCATTTATATATATCAAATAAAAACATTATTTGTTATTACTATAAAGACATCTTATAGAACGAATATCAGTAAAGTGTGTGCTATTCTACCGCGGTTTATATAAAGTTAAGACTAGCGCACACAGGGAATTATAGCTACGTCCTCGGTCACTCGTGGCAGGCAGTGCAGCCCTTTCCAACTTTAGGTGTGATTTTGGCCACAAGTGGCGTTGTGGAAAATATCTATCGTGTTTGATATTTTGTGGCACGAGTGGTTGATGGCACACCGTGTGCGGACAGCCTGTGCCAAAGGCGCAGCTGCAACATTGAATTGACCAATAGAATTAGTTTAAAGGGACATGTTGGAAACATAATAACATCATGGCGGCATTATCTGTCACGTGGGTACTAGAAGTCACATGGCACACATGTATGAGAGTGGAAAAGGATATCTTGTGCTCTAAAATTTTCTGCTGCGCTGCCTGCCACAAGTGACGGAGGGCGCAGCTATAATCCCCCGTGTGCGCTAGGCTTAAGGTTTTCAGATGGCCATTGGTAACTTTCCTAGCTCAGAATCTGATTTACGAAAGTGCGTAATTTTTATAACAATTCTGTATCTGTGTAATATGGGTGACGATTATACAAAGACATGTAAATCACTATGTACTCATTCTCGTTTTCTGACTGGGTTTTCACTCGAACGACCTATGTGGGATGGTTGTCAGCTCCCACAATAAAACTGGCAACACAGCCATATAAGTGAAATAATCTTGAGCGCGGCGTAAAACACCAAACAATCAACTCATTCTCGTGACTGTAAGAGACTTTAAAAGTCATCGAGAAACTAAATGGTTGACGAGGGAAATTCATACAATACGAGTGCTGTATGAGCCAAAATATTGTCGGAAAGTAAGCAAAAGTTGGATAATTGAAAGGAATGTTAATTTATTCGATGTTTGTTCCAAAAACTATTTTATCATACATTTTTCTCGAGACCAGTAGCACTGAAAATCTTTTAAATTGCATGTGCTGAGAAAAATAGATGATAATTTCCACATTCTGTTTTAACGGTCGCACCAGAGCGTATGTTTTTACATAACTTACATAGTAATGTATTTCTACTATATGGATCACTTTTTGATTACATCAAAATTTAGCCATTCTCTATGTCAATCAGGGTGCTGTTTCTGGACAGGGCTTAGGCATAAGTTTGGCGTAACTGTCATAGTATTGTTTTTACTGGTACATGTATGAGTTGGCATGAGTTTAAAACTTACATTTCCCCTCTCTGTGAAACCTTGACTCCAGGCGGTTTCATTTACTGGCTCTATATTGTATTTCAGGACCTGACATAGAAACCAGTGAAAAGAAACCCTTGTCTTTCCTCTCCCCTCAGGTCAGTATGAATTACATGTATCAACTCTATTCAAAATGTATTTGCAATTTATTTTTAAAGTTGTTCCGTTTCCAATTTGGCACAGACTTTTTTTATCCCCAAAAAGAACAAAATCAAAACGAGAAAGCAGCTTGCAGTAATAATATCTACGGTAACCAGGATTCAATTGGCAGCCACTGCACATCCAATTGTTCACTCATGAAATAGCCAGGCAGTATTAACTGAAAATTTAACTTCAGAATTTGGTAAAAATGAGTGAAAAAAGTGGCATTAGGTGCCGAAATTTTGGTATCTTTCTGTCAACCAGAATTTCAAGATTAATGGCTATTTTTCCCAGACAGTAAAATTAAAGAGTTTTCGGTGATACCAGCCTCAGAATTGCACGTTAGGTGATTGCTTCGAAATATCAAACACACAAATATGGAATTATGTATCCCGGCTGAGTTAGGCATTCAAAAAGTAGGGGATGTGTCAATCTCCATAATTATATAGATCATCACAAAACTTTCATGTCAACATGACTTATTTGATTACAGGATGTCAGTGTTACAGTGTCAGAGTTGGATATCAAAATAGTCCGAGAAAGAAAACAGAGGCAAGTAACTTAAACTATCACACTTTGTGGACTTCAATGGGGGCCTCACCTATGTGGGTTGGTTGCCAGTTACCAACGGAAGGTCGTGGGTTTCCTCCGGGCAAAGAGCCCGGTTTCCTCCCACAATAAAACTGGCAACACCGCCATATAAGTGAAATAATCTTGAGCGTTGCGTAAAACACCAAACAATCAATCAATGGGGGCCGCAATGTCTTTTTCAGTACCATAAGCTTTTCATCGATGGATCATGAGTTCAAATCCCACCCAGTGTCAAGGAAAAAGTTCTGAATGGGTTTTTTTTGCTCAAGCGTGTTTGTTATCCCCTCCCCCTCGCCACTAACACTTTGGCGACACCTTAGCATTAAACATCAGTATTTACGAGAGTAACAAATCTTCTCATTATACTTTCATCAAAGGTTTGAGAGTTTAAATTAAAAAAAAGAACATATTGGATTTTTTTTAGGACTGCATATTCTATGACGTATATATGTGAAATGTTTCCGACGTTTATTTTGCTTACTGTAGAGGGTTTTGTCTGGCGTAGAATTTTTCCCTCCCACCAACCTGCTGACGCTACCAATGAAATCGGCATAAACAATCTTGAGGCCGGCATAAATCTGAAAACAGACTCATTGCGTTGTTTATGGTTCTCTTTTCAGAACCCTTTCAGTGGCCTTGAAGCGTTTCCATATGGGATATCAGTCAACAATATCGGAGTCACAATTAAATGATATCACAGGAACTCTTACTATAGAAGGTATGATAATTGACCGATTGCTTGGTGACGTCATTTGGAATTTTTGTGCAAATGTAATCCCTGCATCCTCTGTCAAAGCTGCTCCATTTATGTACCCAAGGCATGTTTTGCAAAAGGGCAATGCTGAAAAAGTAGACTTCGTTTTCTTAAAAAAAACATTCTGTCAATTTTTATCCCAAAATGTTTAAATATTATGTATTCATCAAAATAATCTGGTAAATAACATTTATTCAAATTTCAAGAAAGTTATACTGTTTTATTATTTATACATAAGTGAAAACTAGGGATTTCCTTCACTCAGAAATGTTATAATTCACTGCAGTGAAATAACACTTTTGTTATTTAATGCACGCGACGAAGCCGATGACGTCGTCGGACCTACTTCTTTCTTGCGTACCGACGTCTGCTGTACAACAACAACAGTACATAGGATTTCGATAGGATAAATGAAGCCTTTTCAGTCATAATTAGCATTAAGATAAATAAATTACAGCTGAAAACACATAATTGATTTAATAGAGGATCGGCTTACCACTCTAAGTCAAAGCGATAAAACAAAACTTCAAAATCGATCGTATGTTGGCAGAGTTGTGTGACCTGCAGCATGGCTTCGGAGAATCGGACCACTGCGTGTAACGAATAACTGTACTTGCCATTCCTTGACGCGTTTAAACAATGTAAAGTAATTTCAAATATCATTTTTTATCCTGGTGACTGATGCTCTGCAGAGTTAAAATCCATGGAGTTCGATTTAATTTCTCTTTACATCAAATATCGCAAAAAACTCAGGGAGAAAATGGCCATTCAAATGACCACAAATCTGACAGTCGATAGTCACGTGAGAAGAACAGACATGCTGTTGTTTCATTGGTCAGCGATATATATTCCTACGTTTGCTGAAAACCTAATCCGTCATAAATTTGTCAATACTTTCTTTTTTATGATTGATAAATTTATACTTAATAAACAATCTCCAGCCTAAAACATGATAGTATAAATAATAAACAGAATATTGTACAGTTGTGTTTGAATAGCATTTATATTTTTTCTCTTGAAAGGCGGAGGGATAACCCACTTGACGCTTCGCGTCTCGTGGGTTATTCTCCGGCTTTCACTCGAAAAAATATAAGTGCTATTCAAACACAACTGTTTAATATCCTCTATTTATTTCAGAGTTTTTAGCGAAATCCCAACAAGCAACTTTAACTTCTCTCAAGAGTGTCGCTGTCAGGTTAAAAGTAGGTAATCTTTTTTTTTTTTTTTCTCAAGTCTAATTTTGTGATTGACTGATTGATGTTTTACGCCATACTCAAGATTATTTAACTTATATTGCGACATTGCCAGGTTTAGTGGGGGAGGATACCGGGCTCATTGCCTTTGGCGAGTACCTCTCAACTCTCCCACATACGGCCATAAAGTGAAAAATCGACTAAAAATTTTTCAATTTTTATTTTGTCTGAGTGGGATTTGAACCTAATGACGCAGACAGTTAATGTTGGAAATGTCACTTTTGAATTCTACGCTTTGAACATTTTGATGCAAAAAAATTGTTTTGGCGTAACAAACTTTATTTGATGCATGTGTGTTTAAGGAGGAGGGGGTATGGGTGGGGGGGGGGGGGGGGGGGGGGGGGGCTCGTATGGCTCTAGACAGGCGGCTAGATACAACAGTATGGCTGTAATTAAAAACAAAATTTGTTATTCTGCCCTTTTATTTGTTTTCAGTCTATATCTTTTCCTGTAATCACATGTATTTGCAGCTATTTTTTTCTTCTCTTTTTGACAGTCAAGGAAAGATCGTATAGAAACAAACACACATTTAAACAGCCTGGTCTTCCATTATCACCATGATGAACTGTTATACTGGTCAAATATGATGAAGTTAGTCTCACCAGGGGGGACAACTCACTCCCATTTTCCTCAAGCTCCACCAAGTATACCTGCTGATGATGTTTATTCAAGTAAACCGTCAAACAATTTAAGGTAAGAAAGACTACGAGCCTGACAACTTTGAACATATTTTTGTTTTTGTTTTATATTCTTCACTTTCTTTATTATAGTGTAATAAGTTAAAATGACTATGGTTTTGATTCAAGTCAAATCGCTATGTTTTTGGCTGCAACATTTAGTAATTTTTGTTAAAGTGGCATGAGCTGCCAAAATTCACACTTTTTTCATAAGTAAAAGGCTTTGAAGGCCACCAAAAAACTAAATCATTGGCGTTGGAATGAGGAAAATCCATACAGTATGTGGCCTGAACGAACTGAAAACCTGTTCGAAAAGTAACAAAAATTAAATAACCGGGACGACCATCCATTCATTCTAAGTCAAAGGTTGTTCAAAACAATACTTTATCGTACATTCTCGAGACTAGAAGCACTAAAAAGTTTCTGAATTATACGTCTTGAGAAAAATAGCCAATAATTTCAACATTCTGTATTAACGTCAAAATATCAACATTTTGGCAGCTCATGCCACTTTAAGCATATTTTTGTATATGCAATTTTCTGTAAAATAATACATTCTACAAAAGACAAAAAATGAGTTCTCTCAAATATCAAAACAAGAAATAAAGTGCTCCAATAAACCTGGCAATGTAATCAATCAACGTTTGTTTCGGAAATCACAGTACCATTTGAGATACATGTAAGACTGTCTCTCCTGGTAGAGTTGGTGCATAGCTTTTTAAGTAGTAAGTTTTAAGAACAAATATCGTCATGATCTATGTACTTAATAATTTTTGTCTTTGTAAAAATGTCTGTATTTATGTATATGTTCACTGTATATATGTAAACCATTGTTATGTCATGATGCTAACAGTTTTGAGGGCCTCAAGGTAGAACAGCTATTCAGCTGATTGAGTGTATTTCATACATGTATATGTAACCCTCTTGAAATAAAGAATATTATTATTAGTATTATTAATATGATGATCATAAGACAGTCATTAAAGTGACATTAGCTGCTCAAATCCTCACTTTTTTTATATAACTTGTCACGTCAATCACTGGTTTTGATTGATTGATTGATGTTTTAGTCTCAAGATTATTTCACTTACATGTATATGGTTTGCGGGGTTGGGGGGGGAGGTAACCCCAACCTTCGACGAGTACCTGGATACTCTTTCACATACGGCAACAGAGTGAACAATCCACTCAGAAATTTTTCAATATTCCTTGGGTCTGAGTGTGATTCGAACTGGCGCCACATCACTGGAAGGTCTTTGTGGGACTGAGGGACGACCCACTGGACCACTGAGGCCCCCTAATTTAAATTGAAAAATATCATTTTGGTTGCTCATGCCACTGCAAAGTTTCTTTGTGCATTATTTGATCACTTGTTTCCTCTTTATCAGTTATTTACAGGGTCCCCTTCGAGAAAAGACAGTCTCAGTGCTGGTTGAGTTAGTGGATACTTCCTTCACAATGTCTACTGCTGCCTGCTCAGGCTTTACCTCTACTCTCTCCTTCACAAAGTTTTCTGCTACAGCAAAACCGGGATTACATCAGAAAGGTGACACCTCCTGAGTATTAGTTTAAACAATATTTTTATTTCAATGAAATGAAATTTTGGATTGGTGAACAGGCCTTAGTATTATTCAGTCATTACTCATGAGTAAATAAAAATAATTGCTAAAAAATTATCTCAATGGCACAGTCGGCAGAGCGATGATCTCTTAATCAGACCCCGGTTTCCTCCCCCACTAAACCTGGCAACTCCGACATAAAAATCAAATAATCTTGAGTGCTGTGTAAAACATTAATCAATCAATCCAGTAATATGTTGTGCGTTTAAGTCCCACTCAGCAGTAAAAAAGAAAAGTTGAAACATTTGTGAAAGGCTTTTGCTTTCAATCGCCTCATATGGCAGGGTTTCTGGTGGTGGTTTCTTCTTGGCAGAGAGCGTCATCTTTCTCTGCCACTGAAACTGGAAGGAAATGTAGTCATCATATAAGGGAGATCAAGTGCTGCTCAAAACCTCAAGCTACAATCATCATCAGGGAAATTACTGAATTTGTGTCGGTTATTTACTAATTCATTAATACCTCAATATATCACACTTTTTGTTATGCAACTTCTGTCTAAAATTAAGACCGAACTTGGCAAAAATTTGTCTTTCGTTAGCAATTTAAGAACCCATATACACAAATGTTGTGGCTTGGGAAACATTCAAATTACTGGAGTGGGCGAATTTAGGGGAAATCTTTACAGACTCAGCCACCGGGTATGCAATTTCAACTGTTGTGTCCTACATATACTTATAAGAGATTCGCCTGCTATACCACATATAGTTGATTTTCTTAAAATCGCAGAGGGCTGCCAAATATTGAAAAAAATTTGCTATAACAGAATTATCTAATTGTTCATTATTTTTATCAAAAAGTACAAAATAAAAGCTTTCAGGTAATACCAATCTTAGATTTTTACGTTTAGGTACCCGAATAGGTAAACTGGCTTTACCAATGTTTTTAATTTCAACATCATTTGTTTAGTTTTTCAAGGTACTTCAAATTTTCAACTTTACAAATGGAACTTTTGAAAAAAACTCAGCTCATGTCGATTTAAGGAAATAGATGTTGCTATGTTACTTTATGGCCTCCAACTTCTAAATGGCGCTTAAAAAAGTCACACTCCAGGACATAGTTAAGTGATTATTTATCTGCTTTCAGATCCGCTGAGTCATTCCTGGTTGGAGAATCACGATGTGACGTGTGAGGCGGAGATTCAGACCGTGTACGTTTGTCTGTGTGAGGCTAAAGTCCCGTCCTCAGATCTCACCTGTAAACGGCATTACTGGAACTACCCACTCTACCTTACTGTTCTCATTTGTAAGGTATGTATCGGCCACATGTAACTTTTTACAAAAAATCCAGTGTCAGATTTCAGTTATATTTTCAGTTATTTTTATGTCTCACCCTTCACATGCTGGGAGGACATTCTGTGTTTGTTGCTGTCCGTCGCCCAGCGGCATTCTACAACAAGGACAAACCTTGGTGGTTCAGTGGGTTAGAGTGATCATCTCTCAGTCCCACATATACCTTCCATCGATGCGGCGCGGGTTCAGATCACACTCAGACCAAATACTAATTCAAACATTTCTGAGTGGATTTTTCACTTGGTCGCCGCAAGTGGAAGAGTTGCCAGGTACTTGCCAAAGGTTGGGGGTTTCCTCCGGGCAATGAGCCCGGTTTTTCTCCAGGTGCCACTAAACCTGGTAAGGCCACCATATAAGTGAAATAATCTTGAATGCGGCATAAAACATCAATCAATCAATCTAGAACAAGGGCTTGTCTGCAAGTTATCTCTTAAACCAGTTAGATTGATTGATTGATATTTTACACCACTCCTGTGACTATTTTCAGTGGAGTCGTTGCCAGGTTGATTGTGTGAAGAAACCAAACTCTTTACCCAGAGGATATGTCCAACCTTCTGTGGGTACAACCATTCTAAAACCAGTTAGAGGAAGTTTATGAAATCAAATTCACAGCTTATCTACAGACCCACTTTGCAGAATTTTCTGAAATGTGTTTATAAACTTTTTTGGTGTGGCCGTCATAGTTGATAATATATATTGGTGCTGCATGTATGATGTATGCTGTGCCTTTAAGCGTTTATTTTTTTACCCAAAAAATATATAAAAGAATGTTAAGTTTACAGATTATTTCTTTGAAAGCTTAGTTATAAAGATATTTTGTTCAAAATTTTTAGGTAAAAAAGCTAGGAAAGGAGTTGAAATTTGAAGGAATGATGGATAATATTCAAATTGAGTGGTCAACAACTGCACTTTCTACAGCTCTACAGCTGATTGGTGCAATGTTCAAGGGAAGACCCCCAAGTGCTGTCAATCAAACTGCCCCTCCCCGTAGGCGGGACTTTTTAATGATTGACACTGGCTTGCTGTGTATAAACTTGAATCTGTCCAACATCAACATCTTCATATGTAATGACTACAATGGTTAGTATTGTGTGATTTTAATTGATTGATTAATTTTTGGATGTCTCACACTTAAGTTTCGCAATTATGACATGGAACTTGAGTGTTTTTTTGCAAAAAAAGGCGATTCCCAATCTTCTGTTTGTATCTGACGTAACGATAACCAGTTATCGTACACCCAATGTTAAAGTGGTTGTGATATCATTTTTCATGTCTTCGAAAATTCCCCTACAAGGCCAAAAGCGAATATTCTTTGGGCTTTTGGTACATGTAAATACAACTTCAAAATATTTTCTATTTCTATTTTGAGGCTCAGCTTTTGCAGGACGATATCTTGTTAAGTAAGCCGGCTGTCATCGACAGGAAAGTGTTACCACAAAATAACAAATAATATTTTTTTTTTCTTTGCTGTTGTTGTTTCAGTTTGTTTGATGTTAAGGTTGGACAGTTTAGGTTTAGAACGACGACACAGACAGTCTGTTATGCAGTCTTGTGGACTCAAAGCTGTCTACATGTCTGTCAAGGACAAGGTAAAAAAACATTTTTTACAGATTTTCTATTTTGATGGGTTGTTTTCCCTGTTGAAATTCATACAACACATAGTTGTTCTAACAATTTTGGTAAAAGCCATTGGATCATGGGTTCAAATCTCACTCAGTCCAAAGACAAATTGATCAATTTCTGGGTGGTGCTTTCACTCTATTACCCTTCGTGGAAGAGTAGCCAGGTACTGGCTGAAGGCAGGGGGGGGGGGGGGGGGGGAATTTGAATGAAAATGAGAATAAACAAATGTCTTTTTATTTTATGAGAAATTTTTTTTGATTTATCAAATTTGAATGAACCCAGTTTTAAGTAAATGCTAATTAAAGACATTTCGTTTTATTGAATTGTAAAGTATTTATTGTTTCTGTGACAAATACTTTGGCAAAAAATGAAAATTATTGTACTTTGTTCATTTGTCGTCACTTTTTTTTAGTTTGAAAAATAATTTAGCTGTAAGCTGCTTATGAAATTAACAAAAGGTGTCAGCGGTTTAAAAGAGCTTTGTTTAGTTACATGTAAGAAGTAATTTTAGTATTAAAATGTCTATTTAATGTTTTAGTTCTGTGCCATTCGAAAGTCAGTGGACATCTCCAATCCATTGTTGCATGTTCTGGAGATCAGAGTGACATACAAACACCAAGAGATGGTAAGCTTGTACATGTATACCATACATTGAATCAGGATCGGAAAATAAAGTGTCCAAAATAATCTATTTTTAAAATTGCTGGATTCTTGGGTGTCCAATTACAAGGAGTTTTGACCAAAGGGTGTCCAAAATATATGTGGACTCCCCTCTGAATGAAGCCTTGATGTACACTGCATGTCTATATACCTACAGAATAAAGCGACCGCACTTGCTGAAGGTGCAGGATCTTGAGCCAAGTTAAAACCTCCTTGACCCCATTCCGTGTTTTACCTTGGCGGACTACTCCACTCAAACCCGTAAATCGAACACCAACTTTTGATTGGATGTGAGTAAAACTTCTTGCAACTAATCAAAACCTTGGACACTTACACTCTTCCACTAGGGAAGAAATAAAGTAATGGTGGCTGTATACGCCTTGAGCTTTCATTAACCGAGTGCTGATTGGTCAAGACTCTGTAAGGGAAGGAAAGACAACTCTCATCGTCCCACCAGTGGGCGCTGTTCAATTTACAGATTGTTGGAGTGGAGTAGTCCGCCAAGGTAAAACACGAAATGTGGCCATGGAGATTTTAACTTGGCTCGAGAAGATCGCTGAAGGTGATGCAATATCATTGCAAAGGCAATGCAAACAAAAGAATTCTAGAAATCTCTTAAAGCCACATAATCCTTACTTTCTTTTTACATATCAGAACTTTAGAACAATTACATAATTGATTTTACTTATAATTTCTTATGATTCCAAATTTTGAAAATTTCACTTGATTAAGGTATTCCAATTTTAAGTCTTTAATTTGTAAGGAGGCCAATATCCAGATAATGAGGAGAGTATTTTGTTTATGGAATACCAGTTTTCACATGTGTATTCACCAGCTTTTAACAGATGTCCAACAACTTAAAGAAAAACTTCAAGGTAAACAGTCTATGTTTTTAGTCAAAGTTAATGCGTTTAATTTGATCCACTTGTTTCTCATTCATTTAATGGTTGTGTTTGTTAAAGTTGCCTGAGCTGTCAAAATTCAAACTTTTTCATAAATTTTGATTGTTAAGAGACATTCAATGTCCTAGGAAACTTAAAAAAACTAAAGGATTGACGTTCTAATAAAAAAATATTGATACACTCAGTGGCTTTTGTAAACTGAAGACACCAGCTAATAGCGGACAAAATTCTAATGACAGGGATGTATGCGACGTAAAACATCAATTATGAATAATTAACCAAAAATTTGCCATACTCTCTGATATTAATACTAAATTTAGAACAAACAAAATCTTAGTTTCACAGTCATATGTGCTTTCTAGAGTTTGGCTACTCAGTATATTTGTTTATTATTAATAGTTAAATGACCTTCAAAAATATTAACGTCTTAATTTGTAGTTTTTAAAGGGAGTTCAGCTGTGAACAACTCCATAACAGAAGAAGCAGAGAAGAGTTCTGTCAAAGGGAGAGAAGCAGCTTTGTCCATCAATCTCATCCTGCATGCTGACACATATATTGGGGCTCAACTGTCCTCTGAAAATAGGTACCGTAATTGGACCAACGTTCTTTGACATTTTCTCCTGACAAAAAGAGCCTGGTTTCCTTCCCAAACACACCTGATATGTGGGCCATAGTGGACCTTAACTGGATATCATCATTAAATTGCTTTGTTGGCAGCTTGCCATTCACTAATCTAACGTGGCTTACACTACAAGTCTCTGATTTGAATTTTTAAAAATCTTCTGAAAATTTTCTGACTAGCTTCATGTAGGGAATGGTTGATATGTGTTATGGAAAGAGGGTGTCGTAAAGAAATAAAGCCTAGACCTATATACTCGATTGAATAAATAATCGTGAGTTGGACATGCACTGCCAAACAATCAATTTATATTTGGATTTTCTGTCTTATTTTTAGAATTGCTTTACGTACTGAAGACGTCTTGTTAACGGCCACCTTACCTCACATGCTCGCTGAAGTTGATAACCTCGACATTCTCTGTGATGATAAAAAAATCTTCCATTTAAAGGTAAGAATTATCAGCAATTCTTGATATAAATGACCTATCCCCAGTGCCACATGCCCTGGCCAAATGTTCTAAATGGTTAGAGAGTTTCATCACAAAAAAAGCTCTATGACGTCATAACATTTGCAGCGTCACAAAGCTTTAATAGTTTTTCAAACCTTTTGGGCTGAAAAGGGAATTAGAAATAGAGGCATGCTTTGCTAGTGTGTCCAAATTCTTTTCGAGAACAGCCTTCCATCCATGGGTGGTTGGTTCCAATCCAATAACTTCTATTTTAAAAAAAACAGTTGAAATTTCATTGGCTAGTTATTATTTTTACTATTTGGCTGCATAGACTTGTAAGGGGCCTTGGCTTTCTCCCAGTCTTGAGTGTCCATTTTTTTTTCTCAACTATAAACCTAGCAATATCTTTGTGCGTTTGTGAACCAGATTCTCATGTAATGAATAGATATAAATCACCTTTTATACAAAAAAAGATCAAATATAACCATCTTAAAAGCAAAATATGTGATTGTTATGTTCTTCATGACGTGTACATGAGTGCGGTGTAAAACATCAATCAATCAATCTTACCCTGTACCTTTATGCTTTTAATATTCTTTGAGTATTTGCTCTCTAATAGTTTGTTTTGTTTTTCATGGTTTGTATCCTCTTCATTTAATCAATTGTTCCATTTTGTTTCTCAGGGATTATCAGTCTCAACCCTAAAGCCTCACCATTTGAAGAAGGAAAGGGAGGCAACTGGAGGTTTACAACTACCTACCAATAAAGCATGGTCAGTAGAAATCTTGTGGGAAATGTATTGGATTTTTATGTTAAGACCTTCAATGTGAGAAACCTTCTGTCAAAAATGATTGGGGAGTATTCCATTCAAATCTGCTGATAAGGTGAAGAATTACTTATGGATAACAACTCCTTGGTTTATTGCGTGTCACCCAATTAAACTAGAATTTCGCTTAGTCCCCCCCAGCCCAAAAAATACTAAGGAAATTAGGAAACTGGGTTCCGTTTGTATCAAACAATAGTGGTTGACTGCATCGGTTGATTGATCTTTTACGCCACACATAAAATTATTTCATTTATATAACTGCATTGCCATGTGTACTCAGGAAGAAAACATGGCTCTTTGCCGAGAGAAAACCCTGACATTTTGTTGAGTACCTGGCAACTTGTAAGTGTACAGATATCAAGTTAAAAACTCAATCCCAATTCTTTTTAATTTTATTTGGTCCAAGTGTGATTTGAAGTTGCAAAGCATCAATGGAAGGCTTGTGTCGGACAGAGGGACTATTACTCTGCTGACTGAGCTACCAAGGCCATTTTCGTCATAGGAGGAAAGCGCACTAAACACCCGACATTCACCAAGTAGAAACCTTCAACCCATGGGCTGGTAGTGAAACAATTACTCTACTGACTGAGTCACTGAAGACCCTCCAGGCATTAAACCCTGTAAAATGCAATACACTCCATTGAAAAATGTGTTTTTTTTTGCTTGTCTGTTTTAGGTGCATATCATTTACAAAGATTGACATTATTTTTCCGTATCGGTATGATTTTGCTGACTGTTATGAGAAGGTAAGTTTAAGAAGTGATTGTCGTTCTTTTTTTTCTTTGACTGCTAAGTTTCACCCGAAACACATGGCCAGTTGTTGTCTGAATTTTTTAATCTCAATACTCCAAAATTGTTGTCGTCAGAATTTGCATTGCAGCTAGGAATAAGAGTGGATCATAGAAATAGTAAAACATTCTAAGAACATACTCAACTCAGTGTAAAAAAACAATGGTAATCGCAGCTTGTTTGAGCACAAATTATTGTAGCTCTCTAGGAAGGGAGGTAAAAATGAATGCTCGTTTTTGTGCTGTTGCAATTTTGTCAAGTCAAGTTTCACCATTCTGAAAGTAGTGAAATGAAGGGTTTATCATTTCCAAAATTAGTGAAAAGAAATTGAGAAAACTGTTTTCTGATAATAAAACTTGTTAAGAGGGTGTTTTTTACGTTGAGTCTAACTTTGAGAAAGATAGATAGCTTGCTCAGAATTTTGTACTTGTATTTTGTAAGTGTTAGTTGAGCACAGAAATGTCTCTTGACCACAGAGCCATGGTCAAGCATGTTTTATAATCCTGGACCCTTTTCTGTAAAAAAAAAAAAAGTCTAGCTAGTTCATTTTCTTTTTGCCCTTTTAAATATTACCTATATAACTGACACCAGTTTATAATCTCTACCTTCCACTTTCAGTTAATTAACATATGGAAATGGATTAAGATGGTACACAAAGTAAAGAAAAAACCATTTACAAACTCTTCACCATTGCCGTGTGATCTTCAAATCAAAGTTAAGGTTTGTGCAAAATTTGTGCTTTTAAGTTTTTAAGACTAACTGGTCGATATCAAATGTTTTTGTAAGTTTAATCACCTTTTTTGTGGGGATTTCTTGATTGATTGATTGATTGTTTGGTGTTTTACGCCGCGCTCAAGATTATTTCACTTATATGGCAGCCTTGCCAGTTTTATTGTGGGAGGAAACCGTGCTCTATGCCCGGGGGAGGCCCACGACCTTCCGTAGGTTACTGGCAACCATCCCACTTAGGTCATGGGATTTCTTGAAAAAAAATGGCAAAAATTCTTCTTGTCCGAGACAGGTAGGCAGAATGGCTACAGCAATAGATGCCATACTCTGAGACGCAGGATGGATTCCTAGTTCAAGCATCATTCAAAATCAGTAAAAGAAATTTCTGGCTTTTTTATTTCAAGAAATTGTAATCCTAAAATTAACTAGAACGCTGTTTAATACTCTCACTGTATAAAAGTCGCAAACATATTAAATTCAAGTTCATATGTACTGAATGTTTAATTTTTTCTCGTAGTCCCTGGTTGTTGTCCTCAGTGATGATCCATTTGAAGTGAAACTCGGAGATAACTATGAGGTGGGTAACTTCGGAAAAAATAAAATGAATTTTTCTAAAGTAAATTTTGCATAATGGGTTTGTTTGTCTATTGGGACAAATTCCAGGAGCCTGTTTCTCTAAACAGCGTAAATCATTTTTTTGTGTAACTTTTAGACTAACGTATCTCTACAGTATGGGTTGCTATGGCAGTTACGTGAAAACTTATGTACCCCGCTTTGTGAAACAGGGTCCAGCAGCTGGATGATATTTTCTCAGAGCATATTCGTGGTTTCCTCGCCCAAGAAACCTGGCTTTATTGTGAAATAACCAAACAGCAAATTAAATTACTTTCATCAATCATGAGTTCATATATTTGGGTGTTTGCTTATCAATGGACAGATTGCTTAATTACATCAACAGGGCATTAAACTGGCAAACAGGAAGAATTTCATACAGAAAAGTGAAGGCCCAGAGCCATTTGTGTCGCTACAAGAGCCTGTTTCTAAGCGTTCCAGTCAAAGCACTTCCCTTTTAAATCCCATAATTTTTCAAGTGATGCCATGAGGCCTCGGGTTTATTGGATACATACTTTCAAAAATATTATCAGATGTTTTAGCGACCTTTTTGACGGAGATTGATTCTCTGATTTAGCTTATCATTTTGCTTATAGTTACTCAGAAGTTTCAAAAAAGAAAAGTTTTTGAGATTGTTTTTGTGTTTTCTCCGAATATTCCAGTTATTGAAAGACGAGTTTGCTGAAAGCGCTAAACGTAAAGCTGTCATGGATCAGAAGATTCAGAGTCTCAGAAAAACACACGCCCTTCTGCCAGGTGAGTTCTACGCTCCTAAAACCAATGAGGGGTGGCCTCCGTGGTTCAGTAGGTAGAGCGTTGGACGCTCAATCCGAACAGCTTCCACCAATGGGTCGCCTGTTCAAATCCCACTCAGTCCAAAAAAATTGAAAAATTTTCTGACTGGGTTTTCACTCGAACAACCTATGTGGGATGGTTGCCAGTCATGGGTTCCCTCCGGCATAGAGCCCGGTTTCCTCCCACAATAAAACTGGCAATGCCACCATATAAGTGAAATAATCTTGAGCGCGGCGTAAAACATCAAACAATCAATCAACCTAAAACCAATGAATATTTCTCTCTTTGCTCAAAACACCCTCTGGGGGATGTTTCTCAAAATATTTATGCATGACGTTGAATTCAAGGCGTATCCACTGTCATGGCAACATATACCCTCAAGATTATGTTACGACGGCTGAGTTGTGAAAAAGTGTATTAGACTTAATACTGGTTTAAATCACGTTGCATAACAAAGAAATTAAATTGTTACGTTACAATGTTATACCGGTATTAAGTCTAATACACTTTTCATCAACTGCCCTGGCCGCCGTTTCACGAAACCGTCTCACAGTGCGAACAATTGCAGTTGCCATGAGTTGTATCTCTTCACTATAGTATCCATCAGCAACTACGTTTCGTTTGCGATGCGACTTCTTTGTGAAACGAACCCATGGTGCAAACTTACGATGAGTGTAAGTGCGTTGAGAAATATCCCCTAGATGGGTAGAATATAGGGAACATTTGTTAATTCATAACATTTGTTATGGTGATAAAGGGCAATCTTTAATAGTATCTGAGAACATGAACAATGATACATAGTTCCACTGACAGAGATCTACTTGAGATTTAAAAACACGTTCATTCATAAGACGGTCCACAAATCATCCAAACAATATTTTTGGCCTCTATATTCATAAATTAATTATGAACACTAAAACACACTTCTGATGATGGTATAATAAATGCCGAAATATTGAGTCAGTATGAAACTGCTAAAACGCATGGAAACAGGAAAAATCTGCCAAAACGCATGGAAACAGGAAAAATCTGCTAAAACACATGGAAACAGGAAAAATCTGCTAAAACACATGGAAACAGGAAAAATCTGCTAAAACGCATGGAAACAGGAAAAATCTGCTAAAACACATGGAAACAGGAAAAATCTGCCAAAACGCATGGAAACAGGAAAAATCTGCTAAAACACATGGAAACAGGAAAAATCTGCTAAAACACATGGAAACAGGAAAAATCTGCTAAAACGCATGGAAACAGGAAAAATCTGCCAAAACGCATGGAAACAGGAAAAATCTGCCAAAACGCATGGAAACAGGAAAAATCTGCCAAAACGCATGGAAACAGGAAAAATCTGCTAAAACACATGGAAACAGGAAAAACCTGCTAAAACACATGGAAACAGGAAAAATCTGCTAAAACACATGGAAACAGGAAAAATCTGCTAAAACACATGGAAACAGGAAAAATCTGCTAAAACACATGGAAACAGGAAAAATCTGCCAAAACGCATGGAAACAGGAAAAATCTGCTAAAACACATGGAAACAGGAAAAATTTGCTAAAACACATGGAAACAGGAAAAATCTGCTAAAACGCATGGAAACAGGAAAAATCTGCTAAAACACATGGAAACAGGAAAAACCTGCTAAAACTCATGGAAACAGGAAAAATCTGCTAAAACACATGGAAACAGGACAAATCTGCTAAAACACATGGAAACAGGAAAAATCTGCTAAAACACATGGAAACAGGAAAAATCTGCCAAAACGCATGGAAACAGGAAAAATCTGCTAAAACACATGGAAACAGGAAAAATCTGCTAAAACGCATGGAAACAGGAAAAATCTGCTAAAACACATGGAAACAGGAAAAATCTGCTAAAACGCATGGAAACAGGAAAAATCTGCTAAAACGCATGGAAACAGGAAAAATCTGCTAAAACACATGGAAACAGGAAAAATCTGCTAAAACGCATGGAAACAGGAAAAATCTGCTAAAACGCATGGAAACAGGAAAAATCTGCTAAAACACATGGAAACAGGAAAAATCTGTTAAAACACATGGAAACAGGAAAAATCTTTTTGTACTAAAATAACCATACATCAACACACAGTACTGTGGTACTATTTCTAATTATTTGATATGCTTTTGTATTTATCTTTACAAATTGAAAAATTATTACAAAAAAAATAATTTTAAGTTACATATAAATCTTGTTTTTACATAAAAAGTTTATTTGTACATAATTTGTTATTGTATATATGTAGAGATTAGTGCTATGGCATTGAGCAGGCTTTACCTGTTAAAATTTGGTTTAATAAATAAAATAAAAAATTACTGTCCTATTTATGTACCAATCATAAGATTTTAATAATACAATAAAAAGAATTTTGTGCCATAAAATTCAGAAACTCTTTTGAAAAATTAATTTGATATATTTTTCTCTTTTGATTATCAGTGAACAAAGTTGAAGAATTGTATTCCTCATTGGCCAAAAAAAGTGCAGAAATCTATATACAGCGTTCCAAGAAGTTGTATTGTGAAGCACCGATGAGGAAAAAATTGTTGACTTGGAGCGTAGAACAATTAAACATTATTGCACTTGCTGACCCCTCAATTCACGGCAAAGAGACAGTAGTCGAAGCCATGAAAAAGATTGACAGCGATAGGTAAGCCATATAAAACACATTTTTCTTTTTATGGTCAAAAGAATTGCTTTAACCAGCTAAGCCATTTAAACCCAGCATTTAGAATAGATCAAAACAAAAAATTCACTTTCATAATTTTTTTAAAATTGTACATTTGTTTGCATTATTTTATTGTTTTGATATAGCCCTTATCCTGATGAGGGGTTAGAGTTCACGACCTTGTGGTGTCGCATGGTGAATGTCAAAGTCAAGAAATGGTTACTTCTGTTGCGTGATTACCCACAACCCATGATGGATATCTCACAGATGAATGTATGGGGGCAGCTGATTGGTGCAGAACAAGAGGCGACAACCAGGGGTAATTAAGACCCATTTACTGTCATATATTTCCTTGAATTTAAAAGTTGAGATTTTACAAGATTTTATTCTCGTTGAACTTATACTCCTAGATAACCACTTATACGTTTATTAGTGTCTTCAGGTTACAGTAAATTAATAAGAGCCATGGATATTCAATAAAAAAAAGAGTGTATAGTGCCAACTGCCGTGTTGAGCACTCATCCAAGTAAAGAGCGTGCTTTCCTTTCCTTAAAGGCCCACTTGCCGCCGTAGTCTGTTTGACATTTGTTAAGAAACCCACTTTGCACGAGCTTACTACAGCTGAAACCACTAAAATTAAACATAGCACACATAAAGCATGTCCAATTAGGTTTAGAATGCATAAACGAGGGTGAAAAACAAACGAAGAAAAAGCTCGATTACAACAACAACATCAATCAGTGTTGGTTAACTCAAGTGTTGGATTACCCTCATTCAGGCGTTTTTGTATGTGGTTTGCACTCGGCAGGCTTTTATAGCTAGTCCCTCTTATTCGATCGTTAGTATGTATTTCTTTGATAAAGTTCGTAAAATTATACTGTGTCGTTAGATCGCCCACACGACTCAAACCAATAGGGCCCTTGTGCACACGCTCCGGTTCGAAGTTTGTTTGCATTGCGGGTACCTAAAAAATATGTTTTTCAATTTCAAATTAAAAATACTTAAAGGCACACTTGCCGCCGTAGCCTGTTTAAATTTGCTAAGAAAACCAATTTACATGAGCTTACTACGACTAATGCCACTAAACTTAAACACAGGACACATAAAACATGTCTAGTTAGCTTTAGACTGTAAAAATGGGGTGAAAAATAAACGAAGAATCGAAGCCTGATTACAACAACAACGATCAGTGTCGGTCAACTTTCGTGTTGGATTACCCTCCTTTCAGGCCTTTGTATCTGTGGTTTACACTCAAACAATTATCAGCAGGCTTTTCCAGTCGCTGTTAACCAATCGTCAGTCTGTATTTCTCAGATAAATAGGCCTACGTAAAATTACACTGTGCCGTTAGTTCACTCACTCGACTGAAACATAAAATCGCCAATAGGGGGCAGATCGGTTTGTTTACGTTCCGGGTACGTAACAATTCTAATTTTTAAATTCAAATTAAAAATACAAAGTGACGTCCAAACTTTTAAATTTTGGTAAAAAAAGAAAGTTCCAAACTTATATTGTCTGGGAAAAATACAGAATACGGTCTTTCTTTTTTAATGTAAACAATATTCCTGATTTTCGCGGCAAGTGTGCCTTTAAATCTAAACCGTTGTACTTGTGGGCTTTGCTTTAGCCATGTTTGCTGACCTAGCAAGGAGGAACATTAAGTATTCCAAATATGTTAGCCTTCCTGACATTCTATGTCCTCAAATAGATGGGTTTTTTGGTCGCTGTACAACCGTAACTGTTGAGTGCAGTGTCAAGCCTCGATCAATTACTAAAAAATACTTAAATTTTAGTCAGACAACCAAGTAATTATAAGCTTTCTGTTTAGCTATAGATTGATTGAGTAATGATACCATCGACTTTTGCCTAATGTACATAGGTTATGTTTATTAGCTTTGTAAGAAGACACTCAATTCCAAGTTATATCCCCTTGCAACTCACTCTTTTCAAGGGATGCTGTCACCTCGGCTCTATTACCAATAATGCATTGATCCTATGCGTATGCACAGTGAATTTCCCTTTTGCTTTCAGAAATCACAGCATACATATATACGCAGAAAATCATTGCATTATTTCTATTCTAACACATTAACTTTAAAGCCAAGAAAAAACTAATTTAAGTAGTTTTCTATATATAAAAAATTGCCAGCTTTGTCCTGTCTCATGACATGTAGGGAAATCATTCATTTGTTAAAATTTGTTATCAGAGTCAGTGACTTTCTTTCTTTCTCTTTACTTGCAGCTACTCGTTCCTGTGCAGTAGAAGTGGACGAACCCTGGGGCGATGCCACAGTACAGAGAAGCATGCCCGCACTAAAATTTTATCATGATTTTAGTTGTGGTAAGGGAAAACTTTATCTTGTAGATTTTTCTTAGTTTGACCCTCAACCTTAATAACCATCGTCCACCAATGGGTATCCATTTCAAATCCAAGGTGCCCGATTCGTGATTGGGTTTCACACGATCATCCTATAGAATATGGTTTAACTTTTCAGGAACCATGACATAGTCAACGCGGGGTTTAGACCTTGAATAGTGGGCACAAGAGTATAATAATATGAGTGTAACATTAATCGGTTGCGGGTTTAAAATCTCACTCAGTCTACTGAAAATGGGCTAAATTTTGACTGCGCTTTCAACTCTTGTGGGATGGGTCTCAGATAGCCTCGGTGGCTCTGTCATTAGAACTTTATCTTGCTGACACAGTCGTTCCATAGATTGGTTGTTTTCAAATGCAACTCAGACCATACAAAAATAAAAAAAAAATTCTGATTTTATTTTTCACTTGATTTCCAGGTACTCGTCAAAGGTCGTGTAAAGAGTCCTGTTTTCTCCTCTCCACTAAACCTTGCAACGCCTCCATATAAGTCAAATATATTTGAGTGCAGCGTAAAACATCAATCAATCCAGCAAAGTGAAAAGGGTTTCAATTCCTGCCATTTTTTGTTTCAGATGTATCCAGTTTCTCTATGACTTATGGCTCAGCGTGGGAGCCCTCCGCAGCCCACTTTAACCTTGCCCTTGACCTCATCAACAAAGCGTCAGTAGACCCTAGTCATCCAATGCCATGGTGGGATAAAGCCAGGCTGTTATTTCACGGACGACTGACAATGTCCCTGGAAAAGATGAACTGGCTTTACCATGCTTCCCTCGATCCGTTCAATACGACAGAACTTATGGACTGGAGCTGGTCTAATCTTGTCATGGATTGGACCAATGGTAGGACTGCAAAGTTAAGGCGCGGTCACACTCCAAGTCGTTCGGGATTACTTCGAACTTGTTCAGTATATGTGAGCGGTCACACTGAGCGAAACTAGTTCGGATTGATACCGAATTCTTGATCGATCGAAACTTGTTTGTGAAGTGGTTTGCGTGAATGCAGAAAACTGATCGTTGTTTTCATTGGCTAATGAGTATGACCTAGATAAGTCACATGAACTGTTTGTCCAATCAGAAATTATCAAGCCGATCAACATCGCCAGGCCCAGTGTGACCGCAAAGTTGTTCGAAGCTATCAGGTTTCATCAAAACACGTTTAAAGTAAACTAGATTGGCTTTAGTGTGACCGCGGCTTAAGACAAAGCCATAAATAATTTATTTAGCATTTATCATAGCTCAGAGAAATTTCTAGTGTACCGATTTGCTAATTGGGTCTCCTTGAAAAATATGGTCCATGTACTAAACATAGTTCCATGCTTGACAATTATATTAAAATGTAGGTCAAGTCATTTAATTTTACAAGGTTTCAAAAGCAAATGAATCACGCTTTACATAAATTGAATATGAAGTCTGGTTCCATATGAATTCATATGAATAAATCAGACTGGGGTATCGATGGCTCAGTCTGCAGAGTGTTAGTCCCGTAGTCCGACACAGGCCTTCCATCGATGTGACGCCTTTTCAAATCCAACTCAGACCAAATAAAAGCTGACAAATTACTGAGTGCATTTTTCTCACGATTGCCGTACGTGAAAGAGTTGTCAGGTGTTGCCGAAGGTCGGGGATTTCCTTTCCAGCAAAGAGAATGGTTTCCTCCTTCAAAACTTCAACACTCTCTGCAGCATTGTCTATTGGCATTGTAAATTTTGATGTTTTGAATTGTATCATACCAAATAATTTTTTGTTTTCATATGCATTTTTGTTATGTTTCAGCCAAATTTGTGTTAAAGGGTGATTTGGATATTTATGCCCGTACAGCCTCCAAGTATGATGACTGTCGATTACTTCATTTGCCTCATTTACGTTTCTGGTAAGTAAATACTACAAGATATTGGCTTGAGAAAAGGTCACTAATTAATATCCAAAAAATTAACTTATCCATTCCATGTGGTTGCTAGGTAACAGCCAATGTGAAAAGTTTACTTCAAGCAAAAGTGCAGCGTAAAATCTCATTCGCTCAATTTATTTCTCCAGATTTTATAACCCAAAATTGCTATCGGACACTGGTGGTCCAAGAATGGTTAAGGAGAAACAGTATGGATCCATGGCTTCAGTGAACTGTAAAATCTGTAATTTTATTATTTGGCAAAATTTAAAATTTCTTCTTAATTCTTTAAGTTTTGTCTTTTATGGCAATCTGCGAAGATAGTGCCTGTATTTAAACTATGTTTTACTTTGTATATATTGCAGTGTGCGTTTGGATTGGTTATGTTTTGGCGACCCGAATGACCATCATGCTGTCATGCCATGTGCTCCAAACAAAACTCCCGAATACTCATTAGAGGTAATAATGTCACCCCAACCACCCACCCATCCCCCTCTTCCGCACCCTACGAAGAAAAAAAATCAAAACTGCCTGAACTTTTGAAATAAATTTTTGTTCTGTTATTTCAGTTTATGGATTAGGGCTTTTTGAATTGTAGTGAATGAAAACGTCGGTAAATTCTGAAATTTGTCGTAATACATTGTCGCTATATATAACAGAAAAAGATACTCACAGCACCGAAACCTTCTATCATTGGGTTCCTGTCCAAAGCTCATATTTCCACACTTGGATTTTCGAACGGACATGCTGGGACATGCTGGGAGCTCCCCCCCCCCCCTCTATCTTTACATGGCTATACCAGCATAACCTTGATAATTTAGGAATTAATTCTTTAAAATTTGTTTTCTTTGTAGGAGCATGATTCTTTCCGAGCGTTTCGATCACAGAATTTGAATCTTCATTTATCTTTGGAGACGAAGCCGAGTGTGAAGAACCCAAACAATATACCAGTCTGTCTGTTTTATGCCAGTACCTTGAGATTTCTCGACCAGATTAAGGTTGGGACAATCTCTCTGTCAAAACGTATTAGAACCGCCTCGGTTCTAGCGATATAGTCTCTCACATATAGACACAAGCCTTTCGCCAATGGGTCACGAGTTCAAATCTCACACAATCACAATAAAATAAAATGGAACTATTTTTGGATTTTATTTCTCTTGATCGCCCTATGGGGAAAAGTTGCCATATAAATGAAATAATCTTGAGTGCAACATTAAACATGATCCACCTGGCTGATAGATGCAAAATTTGTAGCAGTCGTCAAAAAAACAATTTCAATCAATGATATTATTTTGTCTCAAATCGGACAAAAAGCACCAAATAGGGCCGTATACTAATGGAATGGTATTCGCATTGAATCATATTTTAATTTTCATTTCAGATTTGCATTGGTAATGTTACTCGTCCAATTAAAAGAGGTCCCTTGTTTGATAACGCTAAGCCAAAGAAAGTTCAACTCAGTCGCCATTACAAGTATGTTTGTATGATATTTCTCGCACTCCAGCATTTTTATTTCCTCTCCAAAGCTGTGTGTAATTGTTATTGTAAACGGCACGTAAATTATGGCTCAAGTACTGCTACGACCTCACAAAAAAAACGCCAAAAAGACATCACAATAAATTGGGTCTTGATATTAAAACAAAGCTTCCAGCTTTAGCCATATACGGAAAATGTCTGTTATGGTTGCTGCTGAGACCATGTTAATTTTACCAAATATTCTGGAGTGTGATATAACACCAACCAATCAACCATAGTATTTTGGGGACCTGTTGTTCAAAAAGGAAATAATACATGTATATGTTTAAATCTGGTGTAGTACACTAATCAATTAATCAAATAAAATGCCACTTGTTTATGATCCTGTAAAACTCGATCAACCTATGTTACAGACATATCAAGCTATCTATGAATTTCCCACAATTCAGTATTTGTTACTGGATGTCGTTTGCGCGACAGCACGGGGCGGAACTTTTAGCGGAGTCATTCACCCTGCAGTCTGATTACGAGCTGAGCCTGATACCTGTGGACGATGATTTGAAGCACCGCCCACAAGCCTCGTGGAGTATTCGTCAGTTGAACTGTGAGCTACGCGAGGCAACAGTCTGGCTGTGTAGTTCACATAGTGACAGCGAAGAACAAGTAGAGGTATGTATTATCTGAGATCTGGGTTTTTGAATTTTTAAAAATATAATTTTGAGGTGGCATATGCTTTTTTTCAAGGAATGCAAATTAAATAATTTCTGTTCATACAAAGCTCAAAGGGGTTTCTCAAAAAACCGAGAAGCATCCCAGTTATATATTTCTTAATGGTGCTCTTATAAAATTGCTTTTATCTGTGGTCCACTATTCTTGCAATCACTACTTTGCAGTTTTTGTTAAGAATCTATTTGGATGTTACCTCCAATAGGGAGCTCGAGTATAGTGAGAACTACACAAATGTCCTGTACTTGGCACTCTCATTACGTATGTGGAGAGCTTTTATTGTTCGCTTTTGAGGCTCAGTTTAGTTAATAGAGCCAAAAATATCAATCAAACTGACAAATACGTCATCAAAAAACATATGCTATCACCGAATATCGTGAAATCTCTGAGGACATTTCCAGGCCCTATGGTCTAGAAATATACTTCCCATTCTGAGTTCAGTTGTAGAAATATACTTCCCATTCTGAGTTCAGTTGTAGAAATATAGCTGCCATTCTGAGTTCAGTTGTAGAAATATAGCTCCCATTCTGAGTTCAGTTGTAGAAATATACCTCCCATTCTGAGTTCAGTTGTAGAAATATACTTCCCATTCTGAGTTCAATTGTAGAAATATAGCTGCCATTCTGAGTTCAGTTGTAGAAATATAGCTCCCATTCTGAGTTCAGTTGTAGAAATATACCTCCCATTCTGAGTTCAGTTGTAGAAATATACCTCCCATTCTGAGTTCAGTTGTTGAAATATACCTCCCATTCTGAGTTCAGTTGTAGAAATATAGCTGCCATTCTGAGTTCAGTTGTAGAAATATACCTCCCATTCTGAGTTCAGTTGTAGAAATATACCTCCCATTCTGAGTTCAGTTGTAGAAATATACCTCCCATTCTGAGTTCAGTTGCATAAAAGCAGGTGACTGACAGCAATTTGCTTTGTTCCAAAAGTTTCGGATCCTTAATTTGAGAACACTACTGAGTCATTTTTTTTTATAAATTTTCACTCCATTTCCCCCTATGGTCTACATGTAACTGTGCAAGTCTTCTTTATAACCCTGTGAGATTAAAACAGGGCTACTGGCTAAATTCCTTTAAAAAGACTTATAATTCATTTCAATGTGAACTATTTTTTCTTGGAGGCCTCAGTTGTCCAGTGGGTCCCTCAGTCACACACAGACTTTCCATCGATGTGGCGCGGGTACAAATCACACTCAGACCAAATACAAATTGCAAACATTCTGAGTGGATCTTTCACTCGGTTGCCGAACGCCGCTAAGCCTGGAAATGCCGCCACATTATCAAAATAATCTTGAGGTGGCTTAAACATCTATCAATCAATGAAATGATTTTTGTCTTGCATGCTAGTTTAGTCCCTTTCATAGTAAATGTTACTTTACATCAAACATTTTTTGTCACGGTCAAATATTTTTCTGTTTTAAATTCCAGTTGAATGTGTCCATGAGAAAACCTGTTGACAGAAGTTTTTTCATCAGCATAGCCAGGTATTTATAACAATAGGGAGTGCAGGTCTCGTAAGAATTATGACTAGATTTTGTGATATCCGGGGACAAATGATGCCATTAAGAACATTTTTGGTGACGTTGCAATTCTAGGTGACGTATTTTCCTCCATAAAGTCAGATGTCAACGTCAAGTTAGAACGAAAAACGCTCAGCCACATGCGCAATGCAGTGGCGGTGATAGGAAATATGTGGCATTCCTACGAGACTTCCGCTCCCTATATCATTTCTCTTCTTTGTAAAAGGGAGATAATTTCAATCTTTAAAAGGAAAAAAAAACATTCAGTTAAGGCTTCAAAAGCAATACTTTTTAAAGTAAAAGCCAAATAAATTTCTCACCCATTTAAAAATTCTTCCTTTAGTGCTCTTTGGGATAAACTGCCTATAAATAACCCATGCCTCTACAACCATCTAATTTTCAGCCGCTTGAAACTTTTTATCTTACGCGTGTACATCTGCATCGTCATTTATCACTAGACTAGAGAAAATTAAAAGGGCCTTTGTTTCTCAATCAACACATATAAAAGTAAAGAACATGGGTGTAGGTTTAAGGGTTTAATACCGCCGTAGCGGTGTTTGTTGCGTAACCCGATACCGCTGAACGTTGGTTCGTACCGAGTCAAACCACGAGAATGCGCAGCATTCGAGGGGTTTGACGAGGTGCGAACCAACGTTCAGCGGTATCGGGTTATGCAATAAACATCAAGACGAAGGTATTAAAGTCGATTCTACCCCGATAATTGAGAAAAATGAGGAAAAAGTGACGGACAGATTGGGAACTTTTAACCAATCAACGATAAGCTTTGGTCACGTGCAACGGTGATGCACTACAGACTCGATGTCGTTTGAAAAGTCATCTCTACTTAACATGTATATTTGCACACGGCACGCACATGCAGGAGGGGTAGAATCCTTGACCACAGCCTTAATTGGGCAAAAGGGCCTTGGTGTTCAAGTGGGTTACAGTGATCGTCCCTGATCAGTCCCACAAAGACCTTCCATCGATGCTGCTCGGGTTCAAATCACGCTCGTCGCCGTATGTAGAAGAGTTGCCAGGTACGGTAAGATCTCCGCTAATTCAAGGACCAGTGATGTGAAAATAACGAATTATTACATTGCTATTTGCCACATTTGGTCTATAAAAACAACAACAGCGATCGTTCAATAGGATTATCTGATCGCTCACTCCAGGAGGTAAGACTCTCAACGAAAAAAGTTGAATTTTAAGTGTACTTTTGTTAATGTTTTTGTGGCCCTTGAATTTTTTAGAGTACTTGAATTAACGGAGATCTTACCGTACTCGACGATGGTTGCCGATTTCCTCCAGGCAATGAGCCCAGTTTCCTCTCCTCAATAAACCTGACAACGCTGCCATTTAAGTGAAATAATCTTGAGTGCGGCGTAAAACATCTATCTACCTACACATCAAAGTTTATATGGATTTTAAGCAATATTGTTGATGCACCAGGTGGTTTTATCAATTTGTCTTTTTCAGGGTATCATATCATAGAGCAGATGAATCTGAAATTGAAAATACTGCGGAGAAAAGTTTTTACCAGGTCTGCTTATTTCTTAATCTTCTTATAATTAATTCAAGGTGCTTCTTATATATATATCATTTTTAAAGAAATTAAAATTTTAAAACCTGTATTGTCAGACTCATGAATAATGTTTAAAAATGATTGCCTGACTGTGGTGGGGGGAGGGGGGCTGTTTCTCAAGACATTTACGCCCGAAGTAAGTCCAATCCAAGGCGAAAACTGTTATGGCAACATACATGTATACCTTCAACATTACGTTACGACCAGGTGCAAAGTTACAAAGTTACGTCGGTGTTGAGAAAGAGCATCCAGAGCAAATGAATTCTTGAAAACTCCAGAATAGAAAAAAAAAATACTCTCAGTTATGCTTGAACAAGATTTTTTTTATTGTTAACATTTATTATGGAAAATAGGTTATTGTTTTAGAGGAATCTCTAATGTTACAATGGTGATCACTGATAAAATTATAAACCTTTATAATCATGTTGGTCTTCTTCAAAGCGATCATTAATTTGTAAAATATAAGGGTCTTTAACATCCCTGTTATGAAAAATAGTTTGTGACCTGCGAAAGTTTTCTATGATACAGCAATCAAGTGAAATATCCACTCAAAATTTTTTTCAATTTCTATCTGGTCTCTTTAACCCTGAGTAAGGCACCTATCAGCAGCATTAAATGCTGGTTGTGTTACCAACAAAATAGTAGATAGTAACTGGTAGACAGTACAGCAGGCATCGTCGGTTAAAAAGTTCTCACCATTTTCCATGAAAGCGTTATCTCAAGAATACTGTTATGTCCACTGTCTAAAAAACTAAAAAGTTCATTTCATTTCTTTTGATAGATGTTACCGACCCATCGGGTTCAAGTTTACGATATGAGAGGGGCTTGGATTAAAAGTAACCGGAACGTCTTGTTCGGTTTGTTTGACGCTTTCACCAAAGCAAAGACGCTAAAAAGAAATCTATCATCAGACGCTCTCAAAGGATTTAAAGTGGACAGTACCCAAACCAACATCGTAAGAAATTTTTTGAATTACATATTCTTTTTTTACTGTTTTCTGACACATTCAATATTATTTTAATCCTGGTTATGTGGTAGGAATTAAAACGTTATTTAGATACTATTGTAAATGTACCTGGCTATGTGCTCTCGCATAACCAACAAATATGTCTATTTTATACTTTATTCAACATACTCGCTGGTACACTTTGCAAAGTTTTTCCTACTGCAACCAATGATTGTGAAAAGCAATTAACCAAAACAGTGGGCCGTTTCACGAAACCGCCGCGGGGTGCGATCGATCGCAGTTGCCATGACGTCGTATCTCTTCACTATGGTATCCACTGGCAACTAGGTTTCGTTTGCAATGTGACTGCTTTGTGAAACGAGCCCCAGGTTGGAGAAATTCAAGTTCCTTCGTTAAATTGGCATACTAACATCCATTGACTAACCGTCATGTGACCACTTCGAAGCACACCTGACAAAACCTGACTTGATACACTGTTGCGGATAGATATCTCTGAACAACGTGGCACCTGTCACATGTATATTTCTATGCCCCACAAGCTATATCTGGGCTAGGTCTGTTGTCTGTTTCGCTTGAACTGGAAACAATAATACAGCATCAAGGTAAAATATAACTGTTGTCGAGGTAAACTTTGCACCCTGTTTGCTTTACAAAGGCGACCACCAATACCGGCTCATTTTCAAAGTTTTTAGGTGTTTGGAAATGGGTTGTTCAAAAGTGTATTACGCTTTTTATAATAATACAGGTCAAAATGACCTCACTTAACAAAGACATTTAATTCTGATGTTACAAAGTTAAACCGATATTAAGCCTTGACGAAGACACCGGTATAGGTGTCGAAAGCTTGTGTTGTTAAAAAACAACTTACTGCGTGGTGATGTCTTAATTGTTTATCATTGATATTAAGCCTATTACACTTTTGAACAACCCGCCTCTATTGTGTTTGTTGAGTTGCTATTAAAGTCTTTGCAGCTACGTGTCCTCGTTATCACCAGCAAACTTTATAGCCAAGTAAACCAGCGGGGATGTTGATTGAAGGATGTTTGAGACATTTGTGCTGGTTATAAGAGTGCACTGTAAAAGATCCATTTTATGATAATCTGAGGGTCAGTAAGGACTGAATGTTGTGGTTGAAGCTAAACATGATCTGAACACTTTACTGACTGATCCACCGGATAGGCTACTTTAAAGTGGCATGAGCTGCCAAAATGTTGATATTTTGGCGTTAAAGCAGAATGTTGAAATTATTGGCTATTTTTCTCAAGACGTATAATTCAGAAGCGTTTTAGTGCTTCTAGTCTCGAAAATGTACGATAAAGTATTGTTTTGAACTAACTTTGGCTTAGAATGAATGAATGGTCGTCCCGGTTATTTAAATTTTGTTTACTTTTCGAACACATACAGGCCACATACTGTATGGATTTTCCTCATTCCAACGCCAATTATTTAGTTTTTCGATGGCCTTCAAAGCCTCTTACTATTGTGAGGATCAGAAATTATGAAAAAAAGTGTGAATTTTGGCAGCTCATGCCACTTTAATATAACTTGATAATTTCAGACTTTTTTTTTGCAAACGAGCCGCAAAATCAACCTGATTATAAACAATAATTTCCAAGACACAATATTTAAAATTTGAAAATTGACTTGATGTGATTTACTAGATTAATTTTTGTTCTTGTTACAGAAAAGTCGAGCATCCTCGACAGCCAGCAATCCCTCAAACGACCCCACTACATCTGTATCCACACCCAGTCCGTTGTCACGGTTACAGACTGGCCACACTCTTTCCATGCTTCACAAGCTCGTGGCGGAAACAGACAGCAAATCTGTGGCTTTTACTGAAGAGGTCTCAAATTTTATCACTTTAAATTTTAACTTTTTAGTATTGGCAACAAATGCAGCATCAAAAAAAAACTTTAAAACTTAGCCATTCATAACATTAGTATTATTGTCTTTCCGTTATTACTTTTCACCTTAATGAGGAGAAAATGTCATGCAGCAAGCTTGCGTCCTACCTTTTACTGCCCATCAGTCCCATCAGAATCACTGTAAAAAAAAAAAAAGAAATCTGCTAATTCAGGTACTCAAAACATTACGAAAAGCGCTCTAAAAGTTTGAGACTTTTCGTTGGGTGTCTTACCTCCTGCATGGAGCGACCGATAATCCTATCGAGCAATCGCTATTGTTGTTGTTTTAGACCAAACATGGCAGAAAGCAGTCTAATAATTTGCTATCTTCACATTGCTCGTCCTTGAATTAGCGAAATTCTTACCGTATTCATAACGTTTTTTAAGCTGCATACGTTGCCAAATTTTGAATAATTTTCCATCAGTAGGATTTGTTAAATATTTATTTGTACGTAAGTTTGTTTTTACTCAACTCTCATCAATGAACTTTAAGATTTTTGAGGAAATCTCTCGATTAATATAAATCACAAGAATAGACTAAATTTTGGAAGATCATGCCATTTTGATATCAGTTTTTGTTGTTGTTGTTGTTGTAGCCGTCCAGTTCAAACATTGACCAGCTTCACGGGGTAGCAGCGTGTCAGTATGATAAAGTGGTAGCCAAAGACTGGCTCAGTAAGTCATCAATTTGAACAGATAATGCTGGGGTCGGTTGTTCAAATGTGTATTAGATTTAATACTACATGTAGTTTAACTTTGTAACGTCACGATGGAATTTCTTTGTTACGCAACGTCACTTAGACCTGTGTTAAGCCTGATACACTTTTGAACAACTCAACGCTGAAGTCTGGCTTATCTGGGTAACGTCACAATCAAATTCCTTTGTGGGGCGACGTACTTAAGCCTGACTTGAGCTTAATACAGCTTTGTGCAAACAGGCCACTAATGTCAAATATGGCTTCACAGCTAATTAATTTCAACAGATAGGCTAGACACAGTTAAAGTGGTATGAGCTGCTAAAATAATGTCATTCATTCCGTGTGCAAGTTTGTTCAAAACACTACTTTATTGTATATTCTTACATTTGAAAACATCTAAATTGGATTATTTTTTTTAAATAACTTAAGTCATTACGATTTCATAAATTTTTTTTATGAAAGTAGGAAAATATCAACGATTTAACAGCTCATGCCACTTTACAAAAAAAGTATGGTCCTAGTTAACAAGTTAAAGAAATAAATTTATTCATTGTTAGTTACATCTTGTTTTTGATGTGGGGCCTCGATCTGTAGAGTAATACACTCGTGCCAATCAAAACACTAATTGGTAAGGGTTTAAACCTCCCCCCGCCCACCCACCACCACCGCAAAAAAGACAGGAAGCTTCGATTCCCCTGTGTTTCATGATTGCCACAGTAGGATTTTCCTTTGGGCAAAACTCTTCTCCTATTAAACCTAACAACTTTCCCATATGATTAACTGGCGTAAAACATCAATCGTTTTTTAGTTGAGATCCATAACAGTCAGGTGGTATTGAAGGGTGTGGAGACGGCGGGTTATGTTATCGTCAGTATGGCGTCCAGTCAGATCATATCATCCACCCATCAACCCATCTGGAGGGAGGGGCAACTTCGCAGTAAGAAAACCTGGGATGGATCTGTCAACTGTATGCAGGTGAGTATAGCATAGATAGATTAATTCCTACCATATCGGGGGCCTGGGTGGCTCAGTCAGCTAGAGTATTAACAGTCCCCAAGTCCGACACAGGCCTTCCATTGATGCGACGGGAGTTTGAAGTTCCCAGTTAATCAACGAAGGTCCGGGTTTCCTCCATGGAATGAGCCCAGTTTCCTCCCCCACTAAACCTGGCAACGCTCCCATATAAGTAAAATAATCTTATTTGCATCAATTAAGCAACCATATGAAGAATCGATGTACATATGTGTAATTCTTAACTTTATTTTATCACATTTTTTGGTACAAGAGTAGAATTATGACCCGCAACCCATTGGTGTAGGAATGTTAGGATTGAAGTTATAGAGCTCTAGCAGTTGATCAGTAAAATGTAGATTGAACAAATTTATTCATTTTTATGTCAATTTCGTCAAATTTGTTTTATTTATTTTGCAAGATGTTTTTAAGAACTGTTTGAAACTCTCTTGTCAGTTTCATTCTAATGAGAAATAATTAAGGCATCAACACGAAGTCAGTTTTTCGTGCACAACACAAGCTTTTGACACCTTTGTCAGTATCTTTAAACTGCACATTTTTATTAGTACTTTAATATCACAGGATCAATAACTAATGAATGTTTATTTTTTCCCTCAGTATTATGCAACAGTCGATCCTGGTCACCAGTTCTCCAACAACAACATGGCTTGGTTATCCATGGAGAACGTAGAAGATCGGTCAGAGCCGGATTTAGAGGGAGTGCCAGAGATGGTGGGGAGTGGTCTCAGTGTAGGGGGTGTGGTCAGTGGAACTGTGGGAGGAGTTGGAATGGTAAGTAACATTATGATAGGTCTGAAGGATAATGACGTAACTCATAAGAGTGGGGTGCAAAAAAAAAGGCGGTTCTTACAAGCCATTTTAGCCACACAAATGAAGGCACACATTCTTTTCTGTGCAGAATAATTTACATCTGCCATGGTAAACCCCTCCTAATACCTGTAGCATATTGGCCAATAAGCAAACGACGTCATCATTGCGCAGTCGTTTTATTGAGTTTTGCTCGCCTGCTGGATCAGATATTCTTGAAAAAAAAAAATTTGACTCTGGATCCAGACCTACCTAAGTAAACTCACCCAAGCAATGAACATTGAGTCTTTCGTACGTTACCGTGTAAAAATGTTTGGCTTTTCAAATACAGCTGCTGTGGTAGGCAGACTGATAGCTTATTTGGAAAATGCTACTGTAACAGGCTTGTGAGCCTCGATGGCTTTAGTCATTGAGATGGTAATCTCTCACAACCACACTGGCCTTCTGTTGATGGTTCGTATGTTTAAGGCCCACCTACTGAGCCAAGGAGACCCACTTATAATTGTGAGGAGTCTTCTGTGTCACTGTGATATAAAACATCAATCAATCAAGTAATAATTGTTTAATATCCAGAATTTATTTTCGGGTATTGTTTGATTCCTTTTCAGGACAAGAAAGATCCGGGAAACATCCAGCTACAAAGAGTGATATCGAGGTGTGAATGTCAGTTTTTCTATGCCAGTTACGGAGAAGTCAACCCCGATTCTTTCCCCAATGTTCCGCTACCTGTAAGATCTTTTGTCATTATTTTTATTTGCTATACTTTTACAGTGTAGTATGCTTATACATTTAGTATGCTTATGCATTTAGTATGCTTATGCATTTAGTATGCTTATACATTTAGTATGCTTTTACATTTAGTATGCTTTTACATTTAGTATGCTTATGCATTTAGTATGCTTATACATTTAGTATGCTTATGCATTTAGTATGCTTTTACATTTAGTATGCTTATACATTTAGTATGCTCATGCATTTAGTATGCTTATACATTTAGTATGCTTATGCATTTAGTATGCTTTTACATTTAGTATGCTTATGCATTTAGTATGCTTATACATTTAGTATGCTTATACATTTAGTATGCTTATACATTTAGTATGCTTATACATTTAGTATGCTTATACATTTAGTATGCTTATGCATTTAGTATCCTTATACATTTAGTATGCTTTTACATTTAGTATGCTTATGCATTTAGTATGCTTATACATTTAGTATGCTTTTACATTTAGTATGCTTATGCATTTAGTATGCTTATACATTTAGTATGCTTATACATTTAGTATGTTTATACATTTAGTATGCTTATACATTTAGTATGCTTATACATTTAGTATGCTTATACAGACCTGCCTACTTGTACGATTTTTGCGTATTTTGTACGCAAAAAATATATAAAATATGATTGTACGCAGACAACTGTTTTTGTACGCAAAAAATGAAAAGTCCGAGTTCGTTTTATTTTTAAATATTAAAAAGTCCGAGTTCGTTTTGTTTACAAAGTTCCGAGTCTAACTCTGTGTCGGAAACACTGTACTAGCACTGACACAGCCTGAGCAGCTGCTTTCCGAAAGATGACCCAATTATTCCCGTTTTTGCGAACAGCCGCTCAAAATGACAGCAAAGCGAGTAGTTAGGATCGTTTATCTCAATTAAAATTGAAGAAAACTGTTTACTCTTAGAAACATCTTGAGAATTAAACTCAGATATCTGGAATAACTCCTTTCAAAATTGTAAAATGGTTCTTATTGCCAAGTAGATCTTTCAATTGGCCATTCTGCAAGCCGACGGTTCGAAATCTCTCGACATGTAATTTGTAAATTGTAGTTTTGTAGCTTTGAAAACGCGTGCCGTTCACGTAAAAAAAGGCTTACCTTGCTGCCAGCTCCAGTACATATATTACTAAATTCATGCCCCAGAAATCAGTGTCGGGTGATAGGACAGTTATTTAGAAGGGCCAATTTTTGGGGCTAAGAACTTGCCATCGTCATCAGCTAATACTTTCACTTTCAATCTCTTACTTCTAAAAGAAATATTTTATTTTTAAACTTGAAAATGTTCGTCCGGTGAATCAATATCATGAGATAATACTTAATAGTTTAATACTAGTATAGACCTGTTAAAATATTTTAGGATAATGAAGTGATTTTTAAACTGATTTCCTAATTTATTTATTTTTTATGGTTTTCAACCAAATACTATTATGTTGGCATACAGAAATTATTCATATTTTTACAGATAAAATTGACATTATAGGCTTACAGGGAAAGGGGTGGAAATCATAAAAGCTTTTAGCTCCTTGACCCGGCAGGTTGCCGGGTGCGCGGATGCTATGCCCAATTTTTCCAAAAAAAATTTTAAAAAAAAAGTACGCAAGGTAGGCTACACATGGCTGTTTTTGAATATATATAGGCCGTCAGAAAAGTTGGTGGAAATGATAATAAATGGTTACTGGTAGCTAAAAAAAAAATAATTATCTAGGTTTTTTTGTGCGTGGTATTTCAATCAAATACTATTTTGTACACAAATAATCCTATTTCTAAACATAAAATTTTAATTTTGTACACAATATATCCAGTCTGGGTAGGCAGGTCTGCTTATACATTTAGTATAGCAAGGAGGCCCACTTTATGTTTGACTTCAGTTATGGCCCCGGAATGTAGTCTACTCGTATCCAATCCATTGAGAGCCTCTCCATTTACCAAATGGGCCTTGGTGACCGTAGTCAATAGTCTTCATGTCGACACCCGCCTTCCTTTAATTAGTCAGGGATTTAAATCCCCCAAAATGGGGAAAAATCCAACCATTTGTTGAAGGGTTGTCTGGTACAATGAGGAAGGGGGCTATTTCCTTTTTAAGTTTTCTCCTTACCTTAATAAAGCCTGAAAACCATGTTTATGCCATCATGTAAATGAAGCAATCTTGACTGCGGCGTAAAATATCAATCAATCAGTATTTAGTTGGCATTGTCGCATTAAGACTGAGATAATGCTGAAAGCTATGTTAAATTACTCACCTCCCAGATTGATTTCCAGCCATCTGAACAGTTTGACGCAATTCAACATTTTGATATTACAGCTATGAAACTTGTCGGCACTGTTGTTGTTGTTTCAGCCCACCGATGAGTCCGATGTAATGATGGACAAAGAAGAAGGAGTGGATACGTTCACACTTCTTCATCATGATCTCAATGTCTCATCTAACCCAGTAAGTATATCAATGGCATTTTGAATTACCTTCCTTATTTTAGTGTCTTTACCCAAATGAAACATTCCACCAATGGGTCGCGGGTTCGATTCCCACTCAGTCCAAAAAATTGGAAAATTTTCTGACTGGGTTTTCACTCGAACGACCTATGTGGGATGGTTGCCAGCTACCAACGGAAGGCTGTGGGTTTCCTCCAGGCATAGAGCCCGGTTTCCTCCCACAATAAAACTGGCAACACCGCCATATAAGTGAAATAATCTTGAGTGCGGCGTAAAACACCAAACAATCAATCAATCAACCAAATCAAACAGGAGCCTCAGTGGTCCAGTGGGTTAGAGTGATCGTCCCTCAGTCCCACACAGGCCTTCCATCGATGTGGTGCAGATTTGAATCCCGCTCACACCAAATAAAAGTTGAAAAATTTCTGAGTGGATTTTCCACACGATCACCGTATGTGAAAGAGTTGCCCGTCACTCGCGGAAGGTCGACCGTTTCCTCAGGGCAATGAGCCCAGTTTCCTCTCCCCAATATACCTTGCAACTTCGGCATATAAGTGAAATAATCTTGAGTGCGGCGTAAAACATCAATCAAAAAACATCAAGCAGGGCTTGTAAAGCTGATCAAAGGTATCCCTTAGTTGTCAGTACAATTATTACCCTGGCTAGGAATTTTGTCTCGGCCGTCATTGTTGAAACCAGTTTTACATATTTAATTTAGCTTTTTTTTTACATGTAAATTTCAGCTGCAGTACAAAATGCTGTTGGACATTGTCAATAATCTCCTACTGTATGTGGAACCGAAGAAAAAGGTGAGTTTACAGTGATTTGATTATCTCACTAAATTATACATTTTTGGTGATTTGTTCTTTCAATGGTGGCTAGGGTATAAATACATTGCTGACTTTCCCCACCATATCTCAACCGGCGACACGTTTCATATTTTTCACGCTGTCTTCCGATGGCTGTCTGCGATTTTAACCGGTCACATGGAGACCTTGTATATTTCTATATCATTGTTAATCAATACAGGGCGACTACCATATATGGCTTGTGAAGTCATGTCTAGACACTTGCCAGTTGTGTGTCCGCTCGCATCGTACATATTAGGTAATAGCTTTCCGGGTTCTGTAATCTGCAAACTGTACATGTTGAGAAATAAGAATGTCATACAATATACAATAAATTCCTTCCAGGTTTTGTTTCAAGGGGGAGGGGGGGATATTGAAATATATGAGGACTCCCAACATACTAAGTTATAGAATTCTCAATATACAAGATCTCCGCTAATTCAAGTACTCTAAAAAATTCAAGGGCCAGAAAAACATTAACAAAAGTACACTTAAAATTCAACTTTTTTCGTTGAGAGTCTTACCTCCTGGAGGGAGAGATCAGATAATCCTATTGAACAATCGCTGTTGTTGTTTTTATAGACCAAATGTGGCAAATAGCAATGTAATAATTCGTTATTTTCACATCACTGGTCCTTGAATTAGCGGAGATCTTACCGTAATGATTATGTGGTCAACTTCACTTGATCTGTAGATTTCATTTTCTTTATTAAAAGCCTGTTTGATTCATCCTACCTTTTCCCAGGAGGCCGGTGAGAAACTTCAAAGTCTAAAGTTCCAGTTATTGTTGGCTGGTGAAGAGGACCAGAAAACACCCATATTACAATTACAGGAGAAAGTCAGGTAAGCTCAGGTGGGATGAACAGGATTGAGGGATTTAAGGCTCGTTTAATCACGAGGTCACCCTATGTTACCAGGGTTACCAGGTACCTGCCAAAGTCTGGGGGTTCCCTCTGGGCTTGGAGCCGTGTTTCCTCTCCCAATAGACCAGCAATTCTTTCATAAAAGTGAAATATTCTTGAGTATGGTGTAAAACATCAAGCAGCCAATCAAATCATTTAATATTGTGGAGAAACAGGGACCCATTATCTGTTACGGTATTCTGACTGTGATTTGAATTAATGGTTTTATGCATAATGATTGCTAAGTACCACTAGAAGGCCACGGTTTTCTGTGGGCAGAAAATCTCGTTCCTTCACAGGATAAACATGAAAAGGGTCAAATAATGCCGGGAACCAAAAATGCCTCTCGAACAACGTAAAATAATGCCTATGTAGAACCCCAATCAATCAAATGGAAGAAACGTTTTCCTTTCTGCTGATTCTAATTGGCTTTTCTTTGCTTTTCTTTGTAGAGAACACGTACAGAGATTCCGACGTTTGGAGAGAAATTTGTACAATATGCAGAAAACACTGGACGATAGTCCCAATCATGAACAGTAAGAAAGCAACTTTCTTTTCTTGCTCATTTAAATATGCTGACCTTACAGTCGAAGTTCTTGTTTCATTGTTTATAATTGTCAGTCACTTTATCACAGCTATAGAGTGGGACGTCTAGGATGAGAACTAATGACAAAACTTTTAGGAAGGTTTTTTTTTTGCTCAGTCGGTAGAGTGATTGTCGCTAATGCAAGCCTTCAATTGATGAGTCCTTGGTTAAAATCCCACTACGACCTCGGTGGCTCAAGTGGTTAGAGTGATATTCCCCCAGTCCGACAAAGGCATTCCAACGCATTTGATGTTTTGAAAAAAAAGAAATTATACCTTTGTTATTTTTATGTTATGGGTCAAATTGTCCCGAACTCAATTTCAAATCTTTTGTTCAATTTTCGTTTCTACAAGAATTTATATCCAGATGTTCTATTCCATTTCAGCCTCAATGAAGACATAGAAAATCTGGAAGCAGAATTATATGATCGTAAGGCACAGATGAACGTTCTCAATGAAGAATTAACAACTAGAATCAGGTAAGCAATTGAGACAGTTTCTACACTTTTAATAAAATTGATTTAAATAAAAAAATTATCTGAATAGAAAAACTTTTTATTTGTCACACTGATCCATTTAACACAACATCTTAAAATTTAAAATTGTGTAAAATATTATTTTTAGCAATTAGCACAAACGTACATGTATACTATGCCCATGGTTATTTTAGACAAGAAGATTTTCCCTGTGCCCGTGTGTTTAGTGATCATAAATATACAATATTAGATATTTATGAATTTAGTTTGAACCCTAGAAAGTTTATGAATTTAAACCAAAACCCTACGAATATTTGTCTGTTTCAAATTTCAGCTGTTTCAAAGACAGTCAGCTCCAAGTGAAGACAAAACTAAGTACTGCTAAAGGTAATTTGTTCTGTGAATACTGCAATATTAAACTGTTAAACTTATTGGATTTAAAAAAAATATTAAAGTGGCATGAGTTGCCAAAATTTTTATATTTTGCCGTTAAAACAGAATATTGAAATTATTGCCTATTTTTCTCAAGACGTATAATTCAGAAACTTTTGAATGCTTCTAGTCTCGAGAATGTACGTTAAAGTATTGTTTTGAACTAACTTAGGCTTAGAATGAATGAATGGTCGTCTCGGTTATTTAAATTTTGTTTACTTTTCAAACACTATTTCGGTTCGTACAGGCCACATACTGTAGGGATTTTCTTCATTCCAGCGCCAATCATTTAGTTTTTCAATGGCCTTCAAAGCCTCTTACTGTCACGACAATCAGAAATTATGAAAAAAAGTGCAAATTTTGGCAGCTCATGCCACTTTACATTTATCCAAAGATCATTTTTACATCTTGAGCAAGAAATCCAAAGGTCTTAGGTGTCTAATTGTGAGTTTGATTCTTACCCAGGTGAAGACTTCGTTCAAGGTGTCTCATAACCTACACGTATAGTCATTTTTTTTCTAACCTGGATTTTTTTTCATCTGATGTAGCTGCTAACGAGGCGCAGGTAACACGACGTAATGAAGTCTGTTTTAAACTGGCCCAGTGGAGATTGACAGAAACTTACGGTCAACTAGGCATAGCAGATCTTAGTCTTAGGAATTTTGTGTGAGTTGTTTCCCTTTTACCCTTGTTAAATTGGCTGTCTTCAAGCAGTATGAGCTGATTTTCTCCCTTGGAAACAAAATAAACTAAACTGTTCGCTATTTTTTACACAATAAGTGCAAATAAGAAGGCATAACTCTATTGTAGTGTTAAAAATAATATAGACTTAAAACGGAGGAATGTGAATCTATTCAAACCGAATTTTTTTTTCGAATTTAGGGTAAGATCCCATAAAATAAAAACTGGAACGTTTGTACGCTGTATGAGCATAAACAGCCTCCAGTCTTGATAGCCCCTGGTCTTGTTGGCTGGGCCAACCGGAACACTTAAATAAATTTCCATACTTTTAGCACGCTTTTATGATTAGACTTAAGAATTTGAAATCTGTATTTGATTTCTTTTTTAAAAAATATGTATTGTCCTGTTGTTGCCACCGTTTTCCAAAAATGATTTATTATGCAATAGTAAATCTGGGTGATTTTTTTTTACTTTATTTCTGTATTTGTTACACCTGTCCAGGTACACAAAGGTTAATCGTGATGACAGCACCTGGAGTCATCAGTTAGAACTCGGCTGGGTCAAGATGACAAACCTATTACCTAACTCGAGATATAAGGTAACCTCGCTTTTTTAATATATTACATAACTCTTGATACATGTATTTGGTAACCTCGCTTTTTTAATATATTACTTAACTCTCGATATAAGGTAACCTCACTTTTTTAATATATTACTTAACTCTCGATATAAGGTAACCTCACTTTTTTAATATATTACTTAACTCTCGATATAAGGTAACCTCACTTTTTTAATATATTACTTAACTCTCGATATAAGGTAACCCCACTTTTTTAATATATTACTTAATCCTTGATACATGTGTATGGTAACAGCGCTTTTTTTATCTATTACCTTATTCTCGATATAAGGTGACCTCGCTTTTTTAATATATTACCTAACTCTCGATATAAGGTAACCTCGCTTTTTTAATATATTACTTAACTTACTTACTATAACTGCTATATATCAATATATATTTGATATAAAGACATTCGTTTATTAGTTATAATTTGGGATTTTTTAATAGTTGTTTTGTTTTTGCATTTGTGGTTCTTAATTAAAATATTTTAAATAATATTTATGAAAGAATTTTGACTTTTTCTGTCTGTTTTTTTTTTTTTCATTTTCTTCCATCTCAGCTGTTTACGTATACATGTATCTTAATTTTCAAGATGTAAATTTACAAGGTGTTATTTTTTTAGTTATAATTATTGTTATAAACATTTTGATTTTATATTTGTGTGTCAGGATGTGTTGTCCCCCTTAGACCCTTTGGTACAAGGAAGCGAAAACCGTCAGCTTACATTACGGATTCTCTGCAGTGAACGCCCTCCAGGTATGCAAATATTTTTTTAACGAATAGCTTGACCTGCCGTAATGATTCAGATTATGTGTCGTTCGGGTTATAAAATTGATAGATTAATGCTTTATTTCACATCCAGGATTACTTCAGTTTTAAGATGATGTCGCAAGGTTACTAGGGGGAGGAAACCAGGCTCTGTGCTCGAAGGAAACCCCCAATCTAGCTCTATAACCTGGCTTACATTTCACATTGGCAATCCAGTTCAAAGCCATGCGAATGAGGAAAAAAAACCTTACGCAATTTTTCAATTTTTATTTGGTCTTCTTGGGGTTTGAGCAGAAGACCCATTGGTGGAAGGCCTGTATAGGATAGATAGACTGGGATTTGAACCTATTACTATCACTGTGCCAACTGAGCCGCAGAGGCCCCTGGCTCAGTTGATAGATCGATAGTCATGGGTTCAAATCTTTCCTACATAGGCCTTCCATTGATGGGACTCAAGCTCCAATCCCACTCAGACCAAATAGAAATTTTAAAATTGCGTTTTTCACTCGAACGCCCTATATTGAACAATGGTCTAGTACTCAACGATTGATAAGTTTGTTTTTTTTTTGGAGCAAAGAGCTTGGTTTCCTTCGCCATCAAACTTGGCAATGCCGTCATATAAGTAAAATAATCTTGAGTGTGATGTTGAGTGCGGACCGAGGCGAAAGCTTCCGTATAAGCAAGATGTCCGACTGTTAACGGACGATCAATTGATCACTGAGCCACAAGTAACATCGAGTAGAATTGTTGACTGTTGCGAATAAAAAGAAATATTCTATGGTCTTACTGACCTAACTCTAAAACCGCCAATCTTAAAACTTTTGAAATAAGTTCAAATATTATCGAAAACTACTCAGATAATTAGAGTGCTTGAAATATTGTTTTTATTTTATAAGTTGGTGGGATATCAGTGAAGGAACATTTTGAAGTGAACGTTATCCCAATGAGAATTCAACTAACCTACAAATTCTTCAAGACCATGATGGAGTTCTTCTTCCCGGGTAAAGAACTGGATTCAGAGGAAACCGGTAAGTCTAACAACAACAACATCATTGCTACAACAACAACCCTCACTTTAAAATAATACAATAGAGTTTTTGTTTTTCTCTTTGTTTGGAGCTTTTCTCAACATGAATTTCCTTTTCGAGGGCCTCAGAGGCTCAGTTTTCAGAGTCTCCCAGTCCGACATCAGGGCAAAAGTTTGGGCACCCATAGTACGGCTTGACAATACCCAGGGTTCATGAAGGCTGTGAGGAGAGAACTCCTACTTTAAACCACCATTTCTATCTAATATGTCCCTAATATTTATGTTTTGAATACTTTGCAGAGCAGTTTTTACTTGTATTCAATATTTAAAGCAGCGATCAAAAAAAAAAATTCTCATACCCTATGCTACCCTGGTTTGTGCGCCTAAACTGCAGAAGCCCAAACCCCATATAATGGGGTTCAAAATCAGCCTAGATTAGGCCCTGGACATCAGCCTCACTTTGTTGGCATCACGGGTTCAAATCCCAGTGTGACCGAAGAAAAGTTGAGAAGCGTTGCTGGGTACTGGCTAATGGTTGGGGTTTCCTCTGCCCCTAAACCTAGCAATTCTGCCATTCAAATGAAAAATTCTCATGTATTCCACAATAATCAATAAACCAGTAAACTTGAAGCAAAATGACATCACTTCAAAAATTAGGGGATATTTGAGGTATGTTGTTTGAAGTGACTACTTGGTTACAAGCCCCACTAGCGACACACATGACTACACCTCTACTTTCCGTTGGCCATGTTGATCCGTCAAAATGCCCTGATGACCTAATTAAATTATTGATTGATTCATTTTTTACGCCACACTCAATATTATTATTTCACCCATATGGCTTAGTGGGGGGAGGAAACCCTCGACCTTCGGTGAGCACCTGGCAACTCATCCACATACGATGACCGAGTGGATTTATTTGGTCTGAGTGAGATATGAACCTGAGCCACATCGATGGAAGGTCTGTGTGGGATTGAGGGACGATCATTCGAACCCACTGGACCACAGAGGCCCACACCTCGTTAAACAATTAGTCTTTTTGTAAGATTATCACAATGCTATAGAAAGTTTTCTCAATTCTTTATAAAAGCCCTAAACAAACATTAGGTTTGAGTTAATAAAGTGTAATAAAGTCTAGTTTGTGAATTTATTGTCCATTGTTTTGTTTGAATTTCATTACTTAAAAAAAAATACATATAAGAATAAATTGGGATGAAAATCGCTCAGTGGGTTTTGTCTTTCTGGTCTTAATGCCTTTATCATACAAAATCTTTCAACCTTTACAATAGCTGTCTTATTTTTTTTTCTCAAATCGTTATTGTACGCTTGTTATTTTTCATTAAAAGCATTAGAGAATTGTGTATGCATTAACTAACCCCAATAGGCCATTGAAATAACTCTGAAGATAATTATCGTTAAAATTTCACGCCCCACTTCCTCTGAAATCATTGCTTATTCTGCCTGAATGAATTTTGTAGTTTTCTATTGTCTGTCTTGAATCAAGTTGACATTGCATTTTCCTTTCTTTAACAATGACATATTTTCTTGACTTTGCCTTAGCTTCAGCTTGACAGTTGTTAGTCTTTTTTTTATTTTACCGTCTCTCTAATATTTTAAAGATGTTTTTCTGAAAGCAGTTCTAAAAAAAGCCTTCATCGACCCCTCCCCCCCCCCCACCCTCCCCTCATCCTTCCATCATAAACATGGCTGTCACAAAGGTTTAGTTTAATAATATCATGGGTTGCCAGATATGAGCCAAAGGCTGGGGGAGGGGGGGGGACTCAAAGGCTGGGTGAGGGGGGCTCTGGGCGAAAGAGTGGGGTTTCTACGCACTAAACTTGGCATCAGTGCAAGATAAGGGAAATAAAACTTTCTTAAACTTTGCAGCATTGTATATTAGGTGAAATTATCTTGAGTGCATATTTTGTGGAAGGGTTACCGGGTAGCAGACGAAGGCGGGGGTGGAGGGTGGTGTTGTCTGAGAGAAAGGGCTTTGTTTTCTTCCCAATAAACCTGACAACACTGCAATAAGGACAAGTGAATGTATCTTATGTGCAACATTCAATCACAAAGCCATCAACCAATCAATTTCAGAATACAAATCAGTCGTGAATTGTGAAAACTTAACCTCCCACGTCCTCATTAAGGGGATGTAGTGCAAACCTATCATGTAAATATGCCTTGTTAATGAGTTGCAGACTGTCTGAGAATTTTAAACGATAGCCTGTCAGATTAGTCAAGCTTATGCATTATGTAATAACAAATACCATCAATGAATTTCAATCAGGTGCAAGTTTTTTATTTGAAGATTGATGTATTTTTTCCAGTTTAAGACTTTTTATCTGTTTTTTTTTTGGCTCTCTATTTGATGCTATCTGTTCTTTATTTAAGTTGAAGCAATTTTATATTGTAAAATATTTGACCTTGATTTAATGTTATCTTAAGCTTACCTAAATTTAGAAAATTAAAATTAAAAGTCTCTTGCAAATTCTGATTCTAAAGATATTTTCCTCTTAACATTTGCTCCACAAAATATTACATGTAGCTGATCAAGATAGTTGGATATTTCGCTATGTTATTAATTAGTTTAAAGAAAGGTTTTTATGTTTGAATTCGCTTGAATTCCCTAATATGGAAATAATCTTGCATGTAGCATTTAACAACAGTCAATCAACCAATCAATGAATCTATATTGAGCCATTTATAACATATGTGATGTCAGTTACACTGAAAATACTCTTGACCACAATTTCAAGTGGCATGAGCTGATAAATATTGGAAAACGTTTGTTGAAACTCAATTACGGTAAAAATTCCGCTAATTCAAGGACGAGCAATGTGAAGATAACAAATTATTAGACTGCTTTCTGCCATGTTTGGTCTGAAACAACAACAATAGCGATTGCTCGATAGGATTATCGGTCGCTCCATGTAGGAGGTAAGACACCCAACGAAAAGTCCCAAACTTTTAGTGCTTTTCGTAATATCAGTACTTGAATTAGCGGAATTCTTACCGTATCTAATTATTCGTCATTTTCGTCGAGAAGCACAAAATCTGAGCTTTCTTCATATATTAATGTCCATCAAGGTAGCTGTTGTAAGCAACAAAGACTGGAAAATGCACTACCGTAAATGCTCGACCCTTTCGGCGATGCCAGGGGGGAATATCGCCGAAAAGCTAGAGAGCATATGATAGAAACTAAAATGGGGAATGTGGGGATAATCCGTTTCGCAGACTAGAAAAAGTATAATGGCCTACCCACAGGTGGTAAATTGGTGTTGTGCTAAACACACAATACACAACCCACATGCGATATTCAGAGTGCCTGAGCTCACAGTGACAACGGACTGACCTGCAAGCCAGTCCATTCGTTCGTCAATGTACCGGTTTGTGGCGTGAAATGAGAAAATACGTTCATCTATTTTGTTATAAAAAATGAATCTGTAAAGATATGCCGATTAATTCAATTTTCTTTTAGCTTGTTTTCGATTTTGACGCATTTTAATCGATGCTGCTGTTGTTGTTTTTTTTTTTTTTCGATCTAGGCTGTGGTTTATCGGAAAGGAATTTGGACTAATCTCACAAAGTCTGTGGAAAATCGCATTTGATAATGGTTTTAGAAAAACAAAAGGCTATGAAGATTTTGATTGAGGAATGAATTTGAGATTTGTCCCCGTATTTATAACTGTAGTCTGGGTTACCGTTACCGACAACGGCCGATAGTTATTAAAAAACTTATTTCACCTCGGTAGGCCTATGCGTATTACCATATGTGGTTTTCAAATAAAGTCATACTCGTGAAATTTGTTGGTGTTTTTATAAGCTCTAATTTTCAGAAAACACAGAATCTTTCTCATATTTCATACAATTCCAAACCCTACGTTAATTTGGTTGATTGATTGTTATGCAAGTCAGGCTTATAATATTAATAATAAAATATAAGCCTAGGCCGGTGGTTCTACATAAATTCAAATATTTCTTTTATTATCAACAATATATTTTAACTCCGTTGTGTTTTCATGGGAATCGATAATCATAACTTGTGGGAGTATTTTCAATATCGGCATAATTAATGAGTTAATGATAATTACAAGGGCGAAATAACGAAGTACAAGCGGTTTATAAAATAGTCAGCAGTTCACGCATCGGACAATTTGCCGCCTTGACTAGAGTTCAACTACGGGCCGCTTTATATGGATAAAGTAGGCCACTCCCTGTGCAGCTTATAGCCCACTTTAATATGCTTGTTGAGGGGCGCGCTGTCAGATCGACAATGGAGCTGGTGTAAAGCCAGCAAGAGATCGACTAAACACCAGTCAGAAAATATATCGGATATATTGTTTTCGGTACAACCAGATTGTAAAAACCAAACAAAAGTCTACATCAGATTCATAAGTGTTTATCCAGTTTAAATTTGGGCGATGTATGCATTTGCAAATATCTATAATATCTCTATGAACACGACCGTTTTACCGTGCAACTTAAGTCATATCGGCAGTAGGGCCTAAACAAAATTACAACCCTTACGTTTTACGTGATTTCTAATCCTTTTTACGGGTGAAACTTTTCCATTTAAACGAAAAAGAATGTTCCCAACATATAAAAAAAAAACACAATAGTAAATATTTATTTGGTTTATTAACGGGTAAATTTTGCGAACTGAAAGAGTCAACTGGAGGCTGTCGCCAAAAGACGTCAGTGGGATATAGCATCGCCGGACAGTCGTGAGTCACTTTTTAACCAAAAATGCTTTCACTTGGTTTAGTCGGCTGGTTATTTTTATTCAAAGCCCTGCACATTTTTGACTAGGCCATTAGTCTTAAAAATATACAAATAAAAATCTTAAAAACTTGATTGATTAAACCACAGACTAGTGAAAGTAACCATGTGTTGGCACAGTATTGACAAGACTTCGGCGGACAGTCGTAAGACACTTTTTTGATAGAAGAATTTTTAGTAAAAATTGTGAAATTATGTCATTGAATGACAAAAGAGTTAGAAAAGTATTAAAGTTATAAATTATCCAAACAGTGTTAAAATTTCTGTCAAAATAATTCAAAACACACCATAAAAGGATGTGATCACAAACCAAATCAATTTTTCTCCGCGAAAGGGATCAACCATTATTTCATACAACTCTATGTGAGTATTGACCGATTGATTGATGACGTCACTTGGAAATTACGGGCAAAGCATTTCGGGAGATTGAGGGATGTTAAAATAATTTTAAAATATGGCGGAAGAAATAATACTGTATCGAACAGAGAACGTAAAAGGCTTAAAGTTACCAGAGAAAATGTGTGGATAAAAACAGGTTATGTCATCAATGTTTTCCAAGAAAATAACACCCGGCTAAACAAAATGGCGAACAGAGGTACATTTTACCCAGAAAGCTTTGCGTAAATCTATGTGACGTCATCAGGCTCGGCGGTAATTGGTCATACTTTTTCACTGAACCCCAACAATGATTGCTCCCTCGAGCTTGAAATGTTTTGCAAACGTCACCAAACTTTCGTTTTCTGCCGAACTGAGGGCATGTAGGCAGAAATTGTCAACAGTTTTGAATTAGTGACAAATATCTGTTATTGTTTTGTTATTCCCATGAATAATTTATCAACCTGCAGCTGTGAAAAAAAAACAGTGAAAGATGGGGAAAATGAAATGTCATTGAAAATTCAAAAATTAAACGAGACTTACCTGTAAGGTGAAGTTTGATTTGAATTCTACTAGTCTCGGTCTGGAACGGAGGAATCATGTGAGATTGCGCACGCATGCAGAGCCTTCAGTCTTGAAAGCTGCTAGTGGTCCATTGATATAGGGAGGGTAGAAACAATGTAACACCTTCTGGGTTGGGCACATGATTCCTCCGTTCCAGACCGAGACTAGTAGAATTCAAATCAAACTTCACCTTACAGGTAAGTCTCGTTTAATTTTTGAATTCCACTACGTCATCGGTCTGTCACTTCAGAACCACGTGAGACTTGAAAGCAATGGCCCACTAGCAACAAGGATAAAGTAGTAAACACAAGGTGTGTAAACTCGGAAAAAATACAGTTATGTATTACTGTTTATTTCACTTCAATCGGTAAGTTACCATTCAAAAGTAAATGCATTGTGTATGACATACAAAACAATACCAAACACAGCGTGTAACAAAAAGCAAATGAAACGAGTTGTTAATTTCCAATCCTATCGCTTGGTTAACATTGATGCATCCCATCATTATCTGCATTAACTTAATCATTCTTTAATACTGCTTGTCCAAAATTAGGCTTATCAATGGTTTACGATAGTATTTGGCAAAAGTGTTTTCGCTAGACCAGCCTGCACTGTTAAGAATAATGTCAATCGGGACACCCCGTGAGGCTGCAGTAGAAGTAGATGCTGCTCGGGTACTGTGAGCAGAAAATATTGCAGTGTCTATTCCTGCGTCTTTTAACACTGTCTTTAGCCATCTGGATATAGTGTCTGTCGTAACTGGATTATGAGGTTTTTGACAAGCAATTAATAATTTAGAGTTGTCTCCCCTAAGAGATTCAGTTCTTTTGATATACTCTTTAAGGCAATGAATAACACATAAATGATTATCAGTGAAAGAACAAAAGTCTAGATGCGTTTTGTGATGGCCAGGTTTTGAAGTTTTTAAGATTGAGTTCAAAATAAATACACACCCAGTGTCATTAAACTTCAAAAACTGTATATCTAGTAAACTTAATGTCTGGCATCTTTGGCCGCTTAAAAGAGCCAACAGCATTGTTAGCTTATAAGTAAGCTTCTTTAAAGAAAGTTGCTCAACTGGAGGCATTAAAGATAAATAATTCAAAACGTCAGAAGCATTCCAAACATGACTATACTTGGGTAAAGAAGGTTTTAGTTCAAACACACCTTTAAGAAATCGTTTGACGAGAGGATGGGAACCAAACTGTATTCCTCCTGGAAGTGCAATAACTGCAGATAACGCACTCCTAGCGGTGTTGACAGCACTGTATCCAAGTCCTGAATCTACAAGTTCTGTTAAAAAGTCGAGGGCAATCCCTATAGGTGGCGAAACGGGATTAATCCCAAGGGCAACACAGTAATTTTCCCACTTGACGAGGTAGGTTTTATATTGTTTTCTGGTTCCTTGTCTCCAGGACTGTATGATGATATCTGAAGTTCGTTGTGAAATGCCTGTGCGAGATAAGCTTTGCCGGACACTTGGCATACAAGCAAAGTCAACTTTTTGTGAAGTGGATGTACGAGATTGGGACTGCTGGGCAGAATCAACAGGTTTTGACGTGGCGCTATAAGAATCGGCGATTTTATCAGCATTCTCAGTAGGCGGGGATACCAGGCTTGAGTGGGCCAGTTGGGAACCACAATAGTGCCGGTTGCCTCCTCCTCTCGAATTTTCTTCAACACTTTGTGGATAATGCTGAAAGGAGGAAATGCATAGAAATTATATGCAGCCCAGTTTATTGTAAAACAATCAATTGCTATAGCATGAGGATCGGGTTTGTATGAAACAAATTGTTTGGTTTGATGGTTAAGCCTGGATGCGAACAAATCAATATCATGTTCTGTTTGCAGGATTTTAACAATATCCTTATATATGCTTCTATTGAGCATCCACTCAATCTCTGTTTGAAATTTTCTCGATTTTTCATCTGCCAGAACATTATGTTTGCCTGGAATATGTGCAGCACTTAACCAAATGTTGTTTTCTATACACCAAGTCCATATTTCATTGGTTATTTTATTACAAATACTGGAATGGCTAGTTCCCATCTGATTTAGACAGGCAACTGCTGTTGTGTTGTCTATGTTAATTCTAACATGTTTTGTTGCAACATGCTTTTTAAAGGACTTCAAAGCCATATTTACTGCTAGAAGTTCCAAGTAATTTATGTGGTTGTTGGCCTCATTTGGGGTCCATTGCCCACCAGTGGCCAAACCCATACATACTCCTCCCCACCCTTGAAGGGAAGCATCCGATTCAATTTCGATATTTGGATGCCCATGTGATATCAAGTTAAAGGATTTGTCAATGTTCTTAATCCACCATTTTATCTCAGCAGTTGCATCTGAGGAAAGCATCATGATTGAATCATATTTGCCAGCATTATGTTTTAGGGCTTTAGATTTACTTTCTTCCAGGGCCCTATAATGGAGAGGGCCATACATGACTCCAGGAAAACTGGAGACAATTTTCCCAATGACTCGGCAAACATCTCTAACAGAAGGGCGTTTGTTTTCCAGAATTTCATGACATGCCCGTTTCAGCTTTTCGGCCTTAGGTTGAGTTAGAGAAATGTCCATTTTTACAGAATTTAATATAAAACCCAGATATATTTGACTCTGAGAAGGCAATAAATTTGACTTTGATGGGTTCACTACAAATCCAGCCTTATCGAATATTTGAACAGTTTCGATAATATTATGAATGCAGTCATCCTTAGTGTCCCCTTGAAGGAAGATGTCATCAATATAGGCAGTAGAGACATTGCCTGAGATTCTTAACTCTGAGAGTAATGGCTTAAGCAGTTTAGTGAAATGCCTGGGACAGCATGCTAGGCCATTGGGAAAACTGGTATATTGGTATAAACAACCTTTCCAAAGAAGTTTTAAAAACTTTTGATGTTGTGGAGCTATCGCCACAGTGTAGTAGGCATCCTTGAGATCGATATTTGCCATAAAGCAGTTAGGTGTCATGAGGTGGATGGCGGTCCACACAGTATCCATCTTGAAATGATGGTACGTTACAAATTGATTTAGACTTTTTAAATTCAGTATCATTCTATGCGAACCATCTGGTTTTCGTTTTAAAAATATTGGAGAAATATATTCTCCTGGTTCATGCTGGGATGGCTTGATAACCCCCAATTTAAGCAGCTTTTGTATTTCAATATCAATAAGTTTGCTTTCAGTCAAGCTAAATTGCTTTTCTCTGACAGGGTGAGATTGTACAGGTTTGCTGTCAAATTCAATAATCTGACCTTTAACTGTGCCTAATATCTCGGGGTCTGAGGTTATGTTTTCCCACATGCGTGAGTGTTCAGACAATTGTCCAGATTTAAAGTGTTTCACTTTATTTTCAAAATGATGACATAATTTGGGATATATAGATGAAAAAGTACTCACAGACTGTGATATATTCAGGTGGCCAGCTTTGTCAGTTATTACTTCTGGCCCATCCCCTTGTTGCCTTTCCCCCTGGTATTGTACCGGGGCTTCCTCCACTGATTGTTCCTGTAAGGCATTTGGCCCCGGTTGGAGGCATAGCGCCGGCCTAAAAAAGACTGGTCACGGCTTTGTCGAGTTGATGTGAATTGTCGAGGTTTATAATTTGATTTCTGGTCACATGCAATTGCATTTCCAATTTTATTTGAGATTTTCACTTTGTTGAATTCCGCTTCAACATCGTTGCCGAATAGAAACTCAGTGACAGGAACTTGAGGGCTACAGAGAGCCGAAAAATCTTTGTTTAAAGTTGAGCGAATAGCTTCTCTACGTCTTAATGAAATTTCCATTCCGACGTGGCCAAGCATGGCAATAATGTCAGTGTTTGTTTGAATAAGTTCACTGAGATCAGGGAAACCCCCCTTTGTTCTAGCTTGCAGCATTGTATCTGTTGTCTTTGTTATGGCAACACCTGCATATACCAGTATCTGGTGCAGGCTGGACAATTTCAAATCTTGCCTTTTGGTGAAGTGTGACATTTGAGCCCATACTTCTTTATTTACTTTCGGCGTCATTAAATTTTGACAGTTTTCCGGGCGACAATACTTGCTAGTTTTTTCCTCTAGCTTTTTGTCGGGCAATTTATTGGACCATCTCTTATTTACGATATCAGCGAGTCCAGTTACAACATTTTCGCCGAGCTTTTCCTCACTATTCAAGTCTTGGGCAATTTCAGACAACAGGCTGTCTTTATTCACATTGTCAGTGTTACCTGGCTGAGAGTGTGGGGCAGCGACCTGGTTGAGTAACCGGTTTGTGTCATTACTGTCGGAGTCCGACGAGCTTATTGTATGAGTGGCTTTCCTACGTTTTTGCCGAGGTTCAAATTCAGAGTCCGGTTCAGATTGATCATGGTTTTCGCCAGCCAACATTTTCCAGGCTTTACCCATATCGGACATAGAGGCAGACATAGTCGACATGCTCATGTTGATACCCATCATTAATTTCATTACGTCGTTATTTTTTAAGGATAAGTTGTCCTCGTCTGATTTTAGCAGCTGAGCTTCCTCTTGAACGCTCACATCGACAGAGTCTGTCCTCGAAAAGCCGCGTTCATTAGCGAGCACCCGAGTCGGGCTTTGTTTCGCCATTATAAGGTCTACGTGGTCAGGTCACCACGTGCTGGTCAATTCAATTTCAAATTGCAATAATGGTTATCAATTTCCAAATAGTATTATATGCAATAGAGTGTGATAGTTACCGCGAACATAAAAACCCAAAGCAAGTGAGTAGGGTCTACCCATGCAATGGCAAACTGAGTGATGTTGTCCGAGTCGGTCAACACACGTCTTGAGGCTCTGACCAAGCTAAGCACACTGAAGGCTCTGCATGCGTGCGCAATCTCACGTGGTTCTGAAGTGACAGACCGATGACGTAGTGGAATTGCGGTCATTTTGTGACACTTTTACGGACGCTCACGTGCAACCTGTGGACATGACTTTGTACGCATAATAAACCAAACTCTACATGAATTTTTTATATTCTTTTTCTAAATCAACCTATTGAAAGGCAGATGGTTATTTTAAACATGAAAATGGACAAAGTGTCTCACGACTGTCCGCTGATGCTAGGCAGTTATAGACCAACACGTATGGCTCTCAAACTGGTGCCCACCTGGCGCGATGTTTGTTCATCTACCCGACACAGGCGTGAAACCAATTACCCACCCCTCTCTAGTCGGCGTCATCGAAGTTTTCGTCGATCGGGAGTAAATAGAAGACTTGAGCTGTCAGAGTCACTCCCCCCACCTCCCCATAAAATCGCTGAAAGGGTCGAGCATTTACGGTAATACATTCCAGGTACATGTATTCCGATTTTGTCCATTATTAGCACACATTTTCAGTTCGTACGGGTAACTGGCTTTACCAGTATTTTTTTTGATCAACGTCAATAGTTAAGTTTTTCAAGGTACTAGAAAAGCTCAACTTCTCACTATGATAAAATAAAAATTTATAAAATCTGAATTTTGGCAGCTCGGGCACTTTTATTATAAAATAGTTTCCCGAGATCGCTTTTTGCCCTTTATGAATCAGTAAATTTTTAGCAAGAAGGTCTGACTATTTAACAATTTAAGTATTCAGCTGGATAAATTTGTTACAGGGATTCATCATTGCCAAATGTTCCATTTACTGATCTCATATATTTCTGTATCCCCCTAGAACTAAACCCTATAGATAATAATGCTATACTTAATTCTGTTAAATTCAGACTTTTTTATCCCCCCGGCATATAATACGGGGGTGATATTGCGATAGGGTTGTCTGTCTGTAATCTTGTCAACTCCTCTCCTACAGTTTTTATCATGTTTCCACGAAACTTGGTGGGTATGTTTGTTACCACGTCAGGATGGGCACCTCCTATTTGGATTTCTACAGATATGATACTTAAGAAAGTTGAAGTGAAAGACTATGCATATTAAAGTTGAAAATCATATTAAAGTCCATTTTAAGTTCTTCATTTTCTGTGATTTTATCTTACAATGTTATAAATGTACAAAGATTCAAATTGTATTGGCCATTGACGATTATTGGATTATCTGGCTTGATAAAATAGAATCAAATAATCCCTAATTTCAAAATCCTTAAAGGGGCATGAGCTGCCAAAATGTTGATATTTTGACGTTACAACAGAATGTTGAAATTATTGGCTATTTTTCTCAAGATGTATCATTCAGAAGCTTTTTAGTGCTTCTAGTCTCGAAAATGTATGATAAAGTATTGTTTTGAACTAACTTTGGTTTAGAATGAATGAATGGTCGTCCCGGTTATTTAAATTTTGTTTACTTTTCGAACACGTTTTGGGTTCGTACAGGCCACATACTGTATGGATTTTCCTCATTCCAACGCCAATCATTTAGTTTTTCGATGGCCTTCAAAGCCTCTTACTGTTGTAACAATCAGATATTATGAAAACAGTGTGAATTTTGGCAGCTCATGCCACTTTAACATATTTAGCGTCATGCCCAAATAGAACCCATGATGATTCCAAAAATATCCAACATAAACCATGCAGGAAATTTATTGTCAGTCTTTCTTGAAGCAGTAAATAACAGTATTTCTTCACATCTAAGGGCATGAATTACAATAATGCAGGGCCGGGGATATGTCATCTTCTGATGACTCTTGTTTAGTTAACTTCTTGAATCGTGCCACCATTGTTAGTGGGTTGGTTGATTGACTCGTGGAAATGTCAGGGCTTTCCTCCCCAGTTACAGCTCCATACACGCTAAACTGTGTTAAAAATAATCATCCATTTTCTAAACTTCACAGAAGATCTCACTGTTGAAGAGGGTACATCTAAAAAGAAGACTGAGAAGAAACATGGCAGTAAGGACAAATCGGAGAAAAGAGGGACGGTAACAAAAACACCGTCTACCACAAGTGTTGATGATATTGATAAAATGAAGGTTTGTTATTCTAAGTTACCTATTTTTGTCCAGCCCTACAATAGTTTGTGTTGGTAAGGACTGGGGAAATTGTAAAAATGTGATAGGGCGGCATATTTTAAAGTGGCATGAGCTGCCAAAGTTTTGATATTTTGACGTTCAAACAGAATGTTGAAATTATTGGCTATTTTTCTCAAGACATATAATTGAGAAGCTTTTTAGTGCTTCTAGTTTCGAAAATGTACGATAAAGTATTGTTTTGAACTAACTTTGGCTTACAATGAATGCCCGGTTATTTAAATTTTGTTTACTTTTCGAACTCTTCTTTCGGTTTGTACAGGCCACATACTGTATGGATTTACCTCATTCCAACACTAATCATTTAGTTTTTCGATGGCCTTCAAAGCCTCTTATTGTCGTGACGATCAGAAATTATGAAAAAAGTGTGAATTTTGGCAGCTCATGCCTCTTTAAGGATGCTGAAAAGTGGTACATTGTGACTTTTTAATACTATCATAATGTCGACTGAGTGGCATATTGTGACTGTTACTGTTCATATGCATGTTGTAAATCATTAACTTGATAATGATATTAGTATTTAGACGTTACCATCATAAGGTGTATTTTTATTTTTTTATTACAGGAGAGAGCTGCACAGAATAATACCTTTGTCTACATCAAAATACCTGAGGTTCCTTTGAGAGTCAGCTATAAAGTATGTCAGATTTAACATTTTTAAAATGTCCAAGGTTCACTGATTCAAATCCCAATGGGGTCCTTTGTGGCCCAGTCAATTCAAATCCCGATGGGGTCCTTTGTTGCTCAGTCAGTTCAAATCCCAACGGAGTCCTCGCAGATCTGTCAGCTTAAATCCCAAAGGGATCCTTTGTGGCTCAGTCATCTCAAATCATAATGGGGTCCTTTGTGGCTCAGTCAACTTGAATCCCAATGGGGTCCTTTGTGGCTCAGTCAGCTTAAATCCCAAAGGGATCCTTTGTGGCTCAGTCATCTCAAATCATAATGGGGTCCTTTGTGGCTCAGTCAACTTGAATCCCAATGGGGTTCTTTGTGGCTCAGTCAGCTCAAATCCCAATGGGGTCCTTCGTGGCTCAGTCAGTTCAAATCCCAATGGGGGCCCTTTGTGACTCAGTCATCTCAAATCCCAATGGGGTCCTCGCCGATCTGTCAGCTTAAATCCCAAAGGGATCCTTTTGTGGCTGTCATCTCAAATCATAATGGGGTCCTTTGTGGCTCAGTCATCTTGAATCCCAATGGGGTTCTTTGTGGCTCAGTCAGTTCAAATCCCAATGGGTTCCTTTGTGGCCCAGTCAGCTCAAATCCCAATGGGGTCCTTCATGGCTCAGTCAGTTCAAATCCCAATGGGGTCCCATGTGACTCAGTCATCTCAAATCCCAATGGGGTCCCCGCAGATCTGTCAGCTTAAATCCCAATGGGATTCTTTGTGGCTCAGTCAGCTCAAATCCCAATGTGCACTGTCAGCTCAAATCCCAATGGGGTCCTTTGTGGCCCAGCCAGCTCTAATCCCAATGGGGTCCTTTGTCGCTCATTCGTCTTAAATCCCAAAGGGGTTCTTTGTGTCAGTTCAAATCCCACCCAGACCCCCCGCAAATGGTTGGGGTTCAATCCGAACAAACTATGGACAGTGGTTTTACAATTGGAAGGCACATTTAATCTACCCATATCGTTTGATCGTACTTTTGAAAAAAAACTGTTTATCACTGTGCAAGAAACTGTCTAGTAGTGTTACAAGTAACCAACTCACTTGTTCATACCTTTATTAATTACAAATTTCTTGTGCAATGTGTTGTGGGAAATATGAGGGGCTCAGCATGGCGAAGGGAAAGTAATTCACCCAGTAAAGGATATTCATGTATGTACATGTGGCTATGTACAGCATGAAATTTCTATAAAACATAAAGGTTTCTTTCTGTGTGTTGTACCACATGAAAAGGCTGAAAATCACCTTCTTAATCTTTATAGAAACATTTTAGAGCTTAAGAGTTAAAAAAAATAGTAAACAACTTTGAAAAAAAAACGAATTTTTAACATGCAGTTCAAATGTCGGTATAATTTCTCATTCAACAATAATTATCTGTCAACAAATAGCATATAAGCTAATTAATTTTCCCCTTCTATCTCTAGACCTGAATATAATTAACTGGTCTCATAAGCTGATTATTAAATGATTAAAATCCAATTCTTAAGATTTAATTGTTTTGTCATATAAACGTCTTTATTCTATTTATCACAAAACCTGTTAGCTCTGATGACTTCATGTTTTCATGGTATGAAAGATTATTAATTTATAGCCTTCATCTTTGATAAGTGACACACAGATCTCGCAGATCTGTCAGCTTAAATCCCAAAGGGGTCCTTTTTGGCTCAGTCATCTCAAATCATAATGGGGTCCTTTTGTGGCTCAGTCATCTTGAATACCAATGGGGTTCTTTGTGGCTCAGTCAGCTCAAATCCCAATGGGGTCTTTTGTGACTCAGTCATCTCAAATCATAATGGTTTTTTTTGTGGCTCAGTCAGCTCAAATCCCAATGGGGTCCTTTTTTGCCCATTTAGCTCAAATCCCAATGGGGTTCCCGCAGATCTGTCAGTTTAAATCCCAGTAGGATTCTTTGTGGCTCAGTCAGCTCAAACCCCAATGTGCACTGTCAGCTCAAATCCCAATGGGGTCCTTTGTGGCCCAGTCAGCTCAAATCCCAATGGTGTCCTTTGTCGCTCAGTTGTCTTAAATCCCAAAGGGGTCCTTTGTGTCAGTTCAAATCCCACCCAGACCCCCCACAAATGGTTGGGGTTCAATCCGAACAAACTATGGACGGTGATTTTACAATTGGAAGGTACATTTAATCTACCCATATCGTTTGATCATACTGTTTATCACTGTGCAAGAAACTGTCTAGTAGTGTTACAAGTAACCAACTCACTTGTTCATACCTTTATTAATTACAAATTTCTTGTGCAATGTGTTGTGGGAAATATGAGGGGCTCAGCATGGCGAAGGGAAAGTAATTCACCCAGTAAAGGATATTCATGTATGTACATGTGGCTACGTACAGCATGAAATTTCTATAAAACATAAAGGTTTCTTTCTGTGTGTTGTACCACATGAAAAGGCTGAAAATCACCTTCTTAATCTTTATAGAAACATTTTAGAGCTTAAGAGTTAAAAAAAATAGTAAACAACTTTGAAAAAAAAAACGAATTTTTAACATGCAGTTCAAATGTCGGTATAATTTCTCATTCAACAATAATTATCTGTCAACAAATAGCATATAAGCTAATTAATTTTCCCCTTCTATCTCTAGACCTGAATATAATTAACTGGTCTCATAAGCTGATTATTAAATGATTAAAATCCAATTCTTAAGATTTAATTGTTTTGTCATATAAACGTCTTTATTCTATTTATCACAAAACCTGTTAGCTCTGATGACTTCATGTTTTCATGGTATGAAAGATTATTAATTTATAGCCTTCATCTTTGATAAGTGACACACATCATTTTCATTTTTCAAATATCTTTTTAATTTACATATTTTTTTACATTTACATTTTTTTTCTTCTTCAAAGTGACAGGATTTTTTACTGGGTTTTTAACTTAGTGCCCTATGTCGAACAGTTGACAGGTACTTCCTGAAAGTTTCGGTTTTTCCTCCACGCATAGAGCCTGGTTTCCTCCCGCACTAAACGTGTCAACCCCGCCAGTGAAAATAATCTTGAGTGCAGCGTAAAACATCATCAATCAAAGTAGCATGAGCTGCCAGAACTCCAACTTTTTAGAAAAAAATCCAACAGCAAAAACAATTTTAAAAGTTTTAAAAAAAGACCTGTAACACATTAAAAGGTGTTTTTATTTTAATTTAATAGACAAGGAAACAGCTCATAGGCTTTATTTTGCAATTAAACATTTTCGTTTTGGGAATTTGTCTTCTAAGTTATGTGAGACTAGATACATATATTCCCTGCCCCAGTGTGTTCTAAGTATGAACACATAAACAATTCGCAGTACAGTATAACTTGTAACATACGTACGGGTATTTACTAGAAGTTTCTCTGTTTTGTCCCTGAATTTAAAACCACCCTTTTATGTTCTCGTGCAAAAATGTAATTTATCATGAATACAACTGCACCCTTTTTTTCCTTCCTTGACAGCCCAGATAAAAAATGAAAAGGTTTTTTTATAATGAGTGGGTGAGAATTAATTTGTGACATGTTTTTTAGCTCTGATAAAGATCTCCAAACACAAGCCCGTGTGTCATTACTATATAAGGGCATGGGGTACTTGAACGTGTTGCCCCCTGGGCACTGACCTAAGGAGCATTTTTACCTGAAGATGTTTTTATATTCACCTACCCGAGTAAAGCCGTTAATAAATGATATTATCATCACCTTTTCGGCCCTGTATGATTAGCATTTATTAGGAAAAGAAACAGACAAAAAATATAGATAAAAAGAGAACATTTTTGCAGAGAAAGAGATGTCATAAAAACAAATGTCATGCCTCTTCAAAAGGGATGTAAATTTAGTTCTGCATTGTTCTACAAAATAAAGACCCTTTCTTTGCTACAGAATTTTACAGAAAAATGCAAAAAGACTGAGTGTAAGAATGCCAGAAAAAAATAATATTTTCAAAACAAAAGGCAAAAAAAATTGAATACAATCCAGCAATCTGAATAGAAATAATTAATTACTTTCTCTTGCAAATGGGTTATCAAATCATTCTATATCGATCTCAATTATATTAGATAATAATCTATTAAGAGTTATTTTTACATCAATCTTTTATCGTAAGGGTAACCTTTGACTTGTTGGGAAAATTTTCTGCCTATAACACTATTATTTTCAGATCTGTTATATATATGGAAAAACTCTTAAATGAATTTGCATGTATATTTTTGAAAATAAAGTCACACTGTATATATTTATTAACACTAAAAAAAACGAGCACAGCGAAAATTTTCTTGTCTAAAATAACAATGGAGACCAATTTCTAATTATGTGTATATGTTAGGCTAAACCTGCAAAAAAATAATTAAAGATTTCTGAACACTTATGTAAATTGGCTAAATATGTATTTAAAAAGCATAATGTTGAATCAGGTTCTCTGAAAGGTGCCTGGGCGTCAAAGGAAAAAGCATAAAAAATATGTATATTTTTGTCATCAATTGGAAATACGTTCGTCCATGTTTGCCATGTGTGACATCACAACACTGACAGCATGTGTTCTAAAACAGCTAAAAACACTGAGCTACATGTTGTAATAAATTTACAGAGATCTCGTCAAGTGTAAGTTTTATACCCTAAATTTCAGTTTCACCTTGTACATGTTTTTTAAGGCACACTCGCCGCTAAAATCCCGAAAACTTTTAATATTTAAAAAAGCGTTTATACAAGCTAATGTTGCATTTTAGAGACTTACACATATTATAAGAAATACATTCAGAGGATTTTGTTGTAAGGGACATGGAAAAGCCTGTTTATTAAAGGGTGCCAATTAATTTAGGGTGGCGGGGGTTATATTATTTTGTCTCTTGTTTAATATTTGTTGCATTTATATGTTGCGACAACAAGACCTGTGGAAAAGGTTGTTTATTCAATTTAAAGACCCATTGCCTCGTGACATCATCGGGTCATTCTGAGGGATGAACATCAGAACATGGCCGACCGATAGTGGTTTCCACATAAACGTATATAGGTGTGCAGTCATGTGTGTTTCCTTAAGGGCTTGCAAGGAAGCAGTCACTTCAAACAAGATACCATCAGTATCCCATAATTTTTCGATTTACATCATTAAAGCTAAAGGCCTATTATTCTTAAAAAATTATGAAGTTCTCAAAAATCAGAATTATTTATGTTTCAGGGTGAGAAAGAGAAGAACATTGAAGACGTCCATGACTTCAGTTTAGTTCTACCCATGATGGAATATCATGACTGTATCTGGACATGGTTTGATCTCTTGATGGCCATGAAAAATGATAGTAAACGAGTACTCATTGCCCAGGTGAGCCCTTTCCACCCTTCATATACAGATGAGCTATTATTATTAAAAGGGATATTAGCTGCCATAATTCGCATCTGTTTCATAAACTCTGTCTGGACGATTAAGAAGTTAGAAATGTTTGAAACTCTCTTTAAACGTGGGTTCCATACAAATGAAAAAAAATTAAGACATCACCACGTCGTCAGTTGACGACGTGGTGATGTCTTAACTTTTAATCATTAATTAAGAAGTTGTTATCCCTTAGTAACTCGTTGACTTGTTATACCGCCAACTTCTAAATGCCACTCAAAGAAGTAAATAGGAGGATCTTCAGATTATTGAAAAAACTGAACAATTGACTTTGGATGAGTACAATGCATACAGTCTGCAATATGTACAAATCAAAATAATATCTGGAAAGTAAAGAAAATTTGATTAACTGAGATTACGTTTCTTCTTTCTAGGCTTAAGTTTTCCCCAAAACACTACATTTACGCATATTCTCGAGACTAATAGCACTAAAAGGAACCTTAGGTGTACTTGTTGAGAAGAATCGGGAATTATTTCAAATATTTCCTTTAATGAAAAAAATATCATCATTTTGGCAGCTTGTCACTTGAATGCAGTACTCATAAATGAAACATATGGCCTTTGTGCTTCAGCCGTTTAATGTAATAGGGGATCATGACATCGTAAGCCTTCCACTGGTGGGTTGGTGAAGGGTTGGGGGGGGGGGGGGGGGGGGGGGGGCGAATCTTCTTGGAAGCAAAGAGAAAAATAGAAAAATTTTGAGTGGGTTATGAGTATCCCTGTTTGGAATGGGTACTGTACCTGGTGCCTGTTTCATTATTAAGAGGCGTAGCGTAATTTTTTACGTAACTGTTACGCCAACCCATACTCTAGAGATACAATGCTATGAAAGTAACGCAAAAAAAAATACATCTACACTATTTTGTGAAACAGGCTCCAGTTATTTGCCAAACATCGAGGATTTCCATAATGCAACTACAAGTAGTTCATTTTCCATTCCCATTAAAACTTGGCACTTATTTACCCTATAAACCATCATATAAGTGAAATAATTTTGAGCTCAGCGTAAATATTCTATTAATCAGCCCCTAGGGGTTTTCTCCCACCAGAATAACGACTATCTAACATCAAGATTTTGCTGTTTTAAATAAGTTCGGGCTAATAAACTATCAATCAATCAATCAATCAAATGTATGATGGTATGTGTGATGGTTTTATTTTCAGGCAATCAAACAAAAATTACATATGCGGTCGACATGGGCGGCTCATGAAGACCCGCCCGTTACCGACGTACAACAAGAGGAACATAAAGCCAAGATGTTACTGGGAGCAAAACTACTTGTAAGTGTCAGCAATGAAACTATATAATTTGAAACTCTTGAACAGCTTACATAGAACTGTATTAACTTTAAGATCAACATGTCGTGCCTTGGAGAAATTTCATTATGATATCGCCTAGTTTTAAAAAATTTGGCTTTACTTTTATACACCTTACTCAGACTGGTCCCTGTCCTCCTTGGATGTGGTACATGTAGACTACTTAACGCTTTGATTGTCTCCCAAATTAGGTTGATTAATTGATGATTTACGACATACTCAAGATTATTTCAAGTATATGGCAGTGTTGCCAAATTCTAGTTTTGACCTACAATTGCTAGCCTAATGTCACTCCATAAACGTTTAACATACACTAAACTGACCAGCAAATGCTAGAACGAAATGACCTACAATCAAAAACATTTTTGACAAAATTTACCAACGTGAACAGCACAACCAAATTCGGACAGTCATATTGGTAAAATGTGACATTTTTGTAATTTTCTGTCATTCTGGGCAACTCTAACGACCTATGTGGGATGGTTGCCAGTTACCACCGGAAGGTCGTGGGTTTCCTCCGGGCATAGAGCCCGGTTTCCTCCCACAATAAAACTTGCAACGTCGCCATATAAGTGAAATAATCTTGAGCACGGCGTAAAACACCAACCAATCAATCAATCATTCTGGGCAAGGATTTGTAGGTCAAACCTGTATTTTGTAGACAATTTTCTAATACCAAATAAAAACTGAAAAATTTTCCGAGTGGATATTTCACCCAATTGCCGTATGTGCAAGAGTTGCCAAGTACTCGCCCAAGATCAGGTGTTTCCTCCGGGCAATGAGTCTGATACCCTCGCCACTAAATCTGGTGAGTCCGCTATATAAGTGAAATATTCTTGAGTGTGGCGTAAAATATCAATCAACCTTTCTCTGGGTGCAAGTTTGATCCTAGTTTCTTGGATCATCCCAATCCAGTAAGATTGATTGATTGATTGATGTTTTTATATGACCCTTGGTTTCCTAAGAGTTCCTTAAAACTTTACCTGAAATTTGTCCCATGCAATGGTACACAGTGAAACAATCTATCTATTGTTATAGCTAAGAATTCAGATTTTTTTCTCTTTATTCATCTACCTGAATTTGTTTGTTAATTTTTTTTCTTTTAGGCAGGGCAAGATAAACCAGCCAAGAAAAACCTGTTTGGAAAATCCCAAAAGTAGAAGAAGAAAAGACATGTTAATGGTGTTTTTGTTAAAGCTGGGAGTTTCTAGTTTTTTCGTAGAGAACAAATTTCCACAACAAAAGGTTTCAAACATTGTAAAGTTTCTACAAATGTTTTTAAACAATTCCTTTATTTTTTTTATATTTTGACTTTCTGAATGTTTTAAAATTATTGATCAAAAGTTAACCCTGGCTCTGCTGAGGATGTTTCCTTGTATATACATGCACAGTGTTTGTACCCAATCCAAGTACTATATTTATGAACTTTTTAATGACTCTGTAATATTAATGAAACAAAAGTGGCATGATCTCTGTAAAATGTTGCTATTTTTCCGTTAAATCAACATTTTTTGGATAATCGTTTTTTCTTCTCGGGAAATACTAGCTCGAATAATTTTTGTCTTACTAGTTTTGAGGATGTACGTTAAAGTAATTTTTACAAGTTACATAGGTCTATGTGTAAAATTAATGAACACTCTTCTGGGTAATTTAAATTTTGTTTACTTTGAAAGTGGCATGAGCTGCCAAATGTAGATCAATTTTGGTTAAAACAAAATGAACTAATTCTACTCCAAGAAGTACAAAATAATATCTTTTAATTTATAAAAATTTTGGAAATGTTTATATATGTAGATTTTATGAACATAAAACCCTTTAAAATAAACTCCTACATCTCGGCTGTTTGAATTCTGTGTGTTATTAGCACACCTCATCTCTTTTAACAAGTTACTGGCTTTATCAATTTTGTTATTTCAGTTTATCAAGGTTTTTCAAGAGCTCAACTTTTAGCAATCAGAATTTGTTCAAACAAGCCACAAACCGTAGGTTTGACACCAACCCTCTTATTGTTCACACGAATGGACGCACCAATAAGCTTAAACAACCAACGAACCAACCTCTTATTTTTTTGTGGATAATCAGACTTTTTGAAACAAGTGTGAATTTTAGCACACTTCAATACACTTCATTGAGAGGGCAGCAAATATGTGGAAAAAGACGCAGAGCCATTGGTCAAGATAAAATAATTTTTCTGAGAGTTTCATTGGTCAAGCATCTAATTTGTGTAATCTCTATGTAACCATACTCAATGAGGTAGAAATTTGTCTCCATGGTAGCCCCAACATTTGGGGCAACAAGATTCTTGTGACCTTGGTATCAACATTGACGATTCTGTTCTGAAAAAGATTTGGGGAAAAAGATTATGTTACGGTAATAATGACTTTATTTTTTATTTGAAAATAGGATAAAATTTTTAAATAAACAAGGTGGCAACTTTTGAGAAGAACAATGCAAGCTAGCTACACATGTGTGTATTGTGTACTAACGCAATGATTTTGTATACTGGGGGCAGTACAGAACAAGTATTTGGAGTCACAAATCACAACAAAGAATCATGTATATAGCTTTTCAAAATATTTCATGTATTTTTTAAATTTAATTGTGGATTTGAAAATATATCTTGTCTTGCTGACTGGTTTTTCAGTAAGTTTATAATGAAAGACCTAGAGTTACCCAACTTTGTTAGCGCTATTGTCACATTTCATCGTTGGTACCAATTAGGTGGGAGGGGCGTGCTCAGTTGGTAGTGCATTGGACGCTCAATCCGAACAGCCTTCCACCAATAGGTCGCGGGTTCGAATCCCACTCAGTCTAAAAAAATTGGAAAATTTTCTGACTGGGTTTTCACTCGAACGACCTATCTGGGATGGTTGCCAGTTACCACCGGAAGGTCGGGGGTTTCCTCCGGACATAGAGCCCAGTTTCCTCCCACAATAAAACGGGCAATGCCGCCATATAAGTGAAATCATCTTAAGCATGGCGTAAAACACCAAACAAGCAACCAACCAATAAGGTGGCAACTTCTGAGGAGCACATGGCAGCTAGCTACACACGTGTTTATCTTGTACTGAAGCTATGATTTTATACTGAGAGAGTACAAAGCTAGCATTCCGAGTCACAAATCACAAGAAAGAATCATATATATATAACTTTGTGCTCTATTTTACAATGTGCAAAATATTTTATCTATTTTTCACCTTTATCTGTGGATTTGAAAATATTTCTTGTCTTGCTGACTGTTTTACAGTAAGTTTGTAATCAAAGATCTAGAGTTACCCAACTTTGTTAGCACTATTGTCACATTTCATTATTAGTAGTGTAAAAAATTAGTTTTCTTTTATCAACAAATTCCTCTGTATTATTCTGCCTCTATTATACCATTTATGATTTGATCTAGTCCAATATGTAACATTGTTCAATATTTGTTCAGGTACTAACCATGGACTATTGTGCTATGTAGACTATAGTGCTATGTAGACTATAGTGCTATGTAGACTATAGTGCTATCTAGACTATAGTGCTATGTGGACTATAGTGTTATCTAGACTATAGTGCTATGTGGACTATAGTGCTATGTAGACTATAGTGCTATGTAGACTATAGTGCTATGTAGACTATAGTGCTATGTGGACTATAGTGCTATGTAGACTATAGTGTTATGTGGACTATAGTGCTATGTAGACTATAGTGCTATGTAGACTATAGTGATATGTAGACTATAGTGCTATGTGGACTATAGTGCTATGTAGACTATAGTGCTATGTGGACACTAGTGCTATGTAGACTATAGTGCTATGTGGACTATAGTGCTATGTAGACTATAGTGCTATGTAGACTATAGTGCTATGTAGACTATAGTGCTATGTGGACTATAGTTCTTTGTAGACTATAGTACTATGTAGACTATAGTGCTATGTGGACTATAGTGCTATGTAGACTATAGTGCTATGTAGACTATAGTGCTATCTAGACTATAGTGCTATGTAGACTATAGTGCTATGTAGACTATAGAGCTATCTAGACTATAGTGCTATCTAGACTATAGTGCTATATAGACCTTAGTGCTATCTAGACTATAGTGCTATGTAGACTATAGTGCTATGTAGACTATAGTGCTATCTAGACTATAGTGCTATGTAGACTATAGTGCTATGTAGACTATAGTGCTATCTAGACTATAGTGCTATCTAGACCTTAGTGCTATCTAGACTATAGTGCTATGTAGACTATAGTGCTATGTAGACTATAGTACTATGTAGACTATAGTGCTATCTAGACTATAGTGCTATCTAGACTATAGTGCTATCTAGACTATAGTGCTATCTAGACTATAGTGCTAAGTACCTATTTTGCTTTGTGCCCAAAACCAAAATTTGTGAAAAATTTTCTCAGTGTTTGTATTTGGCCAATTTTCCATATTAGATTGTAGCATTGCAAGCATTACCATACACCGTAGGCGTAGAGCGACTATATACTAAGTCGCTCTACGCCCGCGGTATATGGTAATGCTTGCAATGCTAATTAGAATGCTGCTTGTTAGGACATTAAAGAACAAGGCTCAATTCCCTAAAGTACCAAAGAGGTGATAGATTTGTCCATTTGAATTTCTAATCAGTGAGCATTATCATGGCATTTTTTGCAACTTCTTTACTCAGTGGATAGAGCGATAGTCCCTTTAGCCTTCCAGCAACGGGCTGTGGGTTTGAATCCCACTCAGTCGTAAGAATTTTTTTAAAAGATTCTGAATAGATTTTCATTTGACTGCTCTGTTTGGAAGAGTTGCCAGATGCCTGCCAACGGTGGGTATTATATAGTTTCCTTTCTACTAAACCTGCCAACGCCAACACCAAAGTAGAATGATCTTCAGTAAGGTATAATTCGTCAATCAATCAATCAATCAATCAATCAATTTTCATATTATCTAAAACCCATACTATGTGGGATGGTTGCCAGTTACCAACGGAAGGTCGTTGACTCCCACAATAAAACTGGCAACGCCCCCATATAAGTGAAATAATCTTGACCCCGGCGTAAAACACCAAACAATCATCATCATCTAAAACCCATAAATTACAAATCTCATTGTTTATTATGTATATACAGACATCTGGGTTGTCATTCTGTGGATTATTTTATTTCTTCAGCTGCTTGTGACAGATTTCACTGGTATTTTTTTATTAGAATGTTTTATTTATTGAACAGCCAAAGTGATTAAATAAACTTTTAAAGATAAACAAAACCATTTTTGAAATGTTTGAAACTCTCTTTAAACGTGGGTTCCATACTAATGATAAAAAATTAAGACATCACCTCCTAGTTTGTTATAAAAAAAAGAATACCTGGAGATGTCTTAATTTTTTATCATTAAAACCATGTTTATTATGCTTTTGAATACATCTCTTGGCGGTGGTTTTATTTTTTAGTGTTCCTGACCTAACATATACTAATTCCATTGGTTATTAAAATAGTATGAAATTTTCTACAAAAGTCACTATGGCTTCATTGCTTATAGGACCGTTCTCACTGTGCGATTTGTTGTACCGACAAGTAGGATGCGATTAAAATGGATACATTTGATTGGTTGACAAATCTTATCGACCAATTAAAAACATCTATTTTAATCGCATCCTACAAGTCGGTACGGTACGACAAATTGCACAGTGAGAACGTGCCTTTTGGCTTTGCCTTTTGAACCTGGTTTGGAATTTCTGCCTTCTCTGGTATAGAAGGTCTCCTTCGTCCATTGTTCCGCATTTATTGTCACATTTCAGCATGGCGACGGTTTTCGAAAACCAACCGAAAATACCAATAAAATATCAGCCCAGAATGCTTAAATGTGATTGCAGGGCAGTGGAATGATTATAGAAGCTATATGCTGGTTTAGAAATTTGAAACCGGAACACCTGCCGAATTAATAAACAAAATATCTTCAACTACAACCAGGTCCATTCCATCATATTGTTATTGGCTGTAATAATGTGTTATGCCACTCAATGGAGAACTCTTGAAAACCATTGGTTGAACAAAAAATACAACTAACTTTCTCATGCATCGGCTCATTTCATTATCCAATAAATTCATTTGGGTTGTTTTTACCGTTGTCTTGGTTTTGGTTTTGAATCCCATTCAGACTTAAGTATGATCGCTTTTCACTCTGATTTTCTGAAGGCAAAAATATGGTTTTAACGCCCCGCCACCATCCCCACTAAACCTGGAAACGCAGCCATATATATTGAGTGCGGAATAAAACTCAATTTTTCAAATAAGCTTTTAGCGACCATTGAACTATATACGGGGAATGGACCTGTCTCATTGGCTGGTCTGGATCTAACTATGTTAAAAGTCCCGCCATTCATAGTTGAAGCGCGTGTGCATAATCGATCTGGATCGAAATTGCACCACCTCCTAGAAATGGCGGCTTTCGATGGAAATCAAATACCACGTTATCTGCATTCCACGCATATAGTTCATTGATAGCGACCCTGGGATGGAAGAGAAATATTTTTTGGCATTGTCGAAACCCACGATTAAAAATAAACCCACGTTTTGCGGTGAGCTTGTTGAGATTTTAAACCTCGGGAACGAGAATGTTTTTTTGGCGGCTTGTTGATCAGCGCCAAATGTAGTTTTCACGGTTTTATTCCAATGTTTGTTTTGAATGTTGTTTTTACACAAAACTTTTTTCAACTACCCGTTTGGAACAACTGACCTACAATTCTCGTGGCAGGCAGGGTTTAAATTACTAATAACAATCTGATGTCTCTGAAAGAAGGTGTTGTCACATCATTAATTATTCATACTATCTGATAGGATTAATTAGGACTTTTTCACATCGGAAACTTACAGTAGATAAAGAGCGTGAACTTCATTAAGCGATCCAGTCTTATTGTTAACTCCGAAGTTTAGCTAACCGTGTCGTCAACGGTGCTCGCTGAAGTGCCCGCTTTTCCTCCGCCACTAAGTTTTCCGAACAATTGAACCGAGACGACTCGAGAATATATAGGCCTATATATTTGCATATCACTCAACAGTTAATTATTAGATTATTCGCCAGCCCTGTAGTTGTTTTCAAGCTGTCAAAATAAAATTCAGTTTTATGTAGGACAGTGACCGACTTACTTTCCGTTTTGATCATTCAAGTCCGCGGTTTTATCCTACGGCCAATTTGTACATATCATCAGTGTCGATTGAGATTTGTACAATAGTTGGAAATGTCAAAACTCCAAAGCATATTCATGTTCTGCTGGATATTAATTTCTAACAGGGCGCCCACGATTATGCAAATTTAGGGTCGTATTAGAGCTAAAGGAACGGACATTCACCAAACTGCCCGACTCTGATAAAATCCAGCTTTGGCCTACAAATAGTAGCCCTATATGACCGACATTTATAGTCATATCTGCTTTCTCAGCGGAATTTTATCGGTCATATTGGTAAAATGTGTCGGGTGTTAGTTGATTGTCGGCCATTTATTAAACTAGCACTAACTTGGTCAAAAATGGATTTTGCCGGTCATATTGGGAACATTTGTCTCTCGTTTGTTGATTGTAACTGGATTTTGCTAGTTATTCTATTACCGAATTAAGTTTAATATGCTTAGCAATAAAGTACTGAATAGTCTGAGAAATAGAGATCGCCATAGTACAGCACGTGATGGATAGCCCTTAAAGCTCAGGCGTGCATTTTGTAGACGCACAATGGTGGAACCTCTCCGATTTTTACCGCTATAGGTCCGCTCTCACTATGCGATTAGTCGTACCGACTTGAAGGATGCGATTAAAATGCATGCTTTTAATTGGTCGATACGATTTGTCAACCAATCAAAAACCTCCATTTGAATCGCATGCTAGTATACAAGTCGCTACGACAAATCGCACAGTGAGAACGGGCCTTTAGATGCATCTTTAACTGGTATCGAACAAAAGAGCTTTACCACATATATGCATATGCTCACCTCCGATCACTTCGTGCTTTTTCTGCCCTCTAACAAACAATATTTCGCAAAGAAGGGTACACAATTACAATAATGGCGTTAAATCTTGTTTTATTTTATTGAATAAATAAAGTCACATCATAGATTATTAATATACAATATACAAAAAAATACAGATTTCTATGATCTGTATTAATTACAATTAAATTACAGCCAAAGTTAAGGACAATGAACGGAGGGCGTTTCTTTTTGTCATCTTTATATGATGCTAACTTGAGATAAAAACAAAATCAGAAACCCAGTAAACTCTTAAAAAAAAACCCCTAGCAGATTGATGAAAAATGATGAGAGATTGAAGTTATACCACAAAGTATAAAAATCGACAGACATTCTTAAATTGTTAGATTCAACTGATAACGCCATATCTCCTGTCTTTTTATACTTTGTAATCAGGGTCACGAATACATGCCAGTTATAGAGGATGTTGAAACAATACAAACTCGTCAATGAAATGAAGCAGGGCAAATTATCAAATCATTATATAATCTTAGCTCTGATTGGCTCGTCGTCGTGACTATTTTTTTTTGCATCTTCCCAAATTTAAAAAGATTTTTACAAACGGGATTTTCGCTTATTGTTAAACGTCTATTGATGTGCAGCTGCTTAAAGAAAAATAATAATAGCCACAAAACAATGGCTACGTTTTTAATTCTTGACGTCACTACAAAGTTCGTCGTTTTTGATGGTCTGTAGCGACTATTGCTTAAAATGATATGTTTTTTATTATAGATTTTGAAATGGACAGCGTTATTTACATACATGGACTTGACTGACAATGAACATGGCACAATATCGATGATATTAACACCGAAAAATGAATTTAAAAATACACATGGCATATTTTTAGAAGTCTGAACACATCATTCTTTAGAAAACAATCCTCGAAATCGAAACAGCTTCAACTTCTATAACTCCGGCAAACATCCTTTGTAGACTTTAAACTGAAATGAAAATGAACACAGAAGATAATAAGTAATTGCATTTTTACCAAATCTATTAAAAGACTATCACAATTCTGAAGAAAGATAATGTGAAAATAAATGAATATTCTTTAAAGTGGAAAAATTCGAACCCTTTTCATAAATTCTGATTAACAGGCTTTGGAAGTCTTCCAAAAACTAAATGGGTGACTTATGAATGAGTTAAGTCCACACATTATGTGTGCTACACGAGCCGAAATTGTATCCGAAAAGTCAATATAATTTAAATAACGGGGACGAATGTTAATTCATTCAAAGCCAAAGTTAGTTCAAAGGCTTACTGTAACTACATTCTCGAGACTAGTAGAACTAAAAAGCTTCTGAATTGTATGGTTTGAGAAATATACCCGGTAATTTCAACATTCTGATTTCATGGAAAAATATTAACATTTTGGCAGCTCATGCCACTTTATGATTTTATAAGTTGGATATTGAACCGTTTTAACTAAATTTTGTCGTAACCGGTGCTGGTGAAGGTCGTAGGTTTCTTTTGAACATAGAGCCCGCTTTCCCCCGCCACTAAACCTGGCAATGTGGTCATACAAGTGACATAATGTCAAGTGCGGCGTAAATCAGCATATACATGTATTTATGAACAGTAAAACACACAGGCCCAGGGGAAATCTAAAAACCATGGAGACAAGTTTCTAATCCTCTTGAGAAGGGATATGTCGTTTTAACCTTTATACCCAATCGCAAGTTATTGTAATAAACCAAAAGCCATGATATTTCAATAGGTTGAAGACAGACAAGAGTTTGGCCTTTATAATCAGTTGAATTTTCTGTAACACTCTGTAATATATTGACAAGGTTGTACGGACCTTCAGCTATGACAAGAATGCAGGTAAACTGAGATTAAACCAAATATGATCATGGGAAAAGAAAGTTGAAATTATGGTTCCATCAGAAGGCAGAATATGACGTTTATGGCTGACTAGAAGTCAATCAGTTTATTTTAGAAGATTTTCCCTGCGCCTGTGAGTTTTAGTGTTCATAAATATAAATCAGGCCTTTCCCTTTGAATAACGGGCCGCCAGATAGATTGATGGAAACCAACGATCTTCCGGTGGTAACTGGCAACCATCCCACAAAAGTTGTTCAAGTGAAAACTCAGTCAGAAAATTTTTCAATTTCTTTTGGGACTGAGTGGGATTCGAACCCGCGACCCATTGGTGGAAGGCTGCCCAACGCTCTACCTACTGAGACACGGAGCCTCCCCCGTATTCGTATTCCGTATTCCATTACGGAACAAAAATTCGGCAGAGCCCAAATTTCTCGGCTAGATCTTATATAGATTATATTGATGCACTTGTTTTCTCACCTCGTCAATGTAACCATAAAAACTGGAGAATTCGGCACATGAGTTTCCCAGTTGCAAAGCCGCTCGGGCCTTTTCCACGTAACCTATAGAAAAGAAACACATGCGTGGTCATTAAAGAAATAATTTAAAAAATCAACAACTTTCTACTCTGCATGGCGCTATAGTCACACACATTCAAATGACAGGTGTTTCATAACAGATTGATTGATTGATTTTGTTTGTGTTTTACGCCGCGCTTAAGTTTATTTCACATATATGGCGGCGTTGCCAGTTTTATTGTGGGAGGAAACCGGGCTCTATGCCCAGAGGAAACCCACGACATTCCGGTAATACCTGCCAAAAATCCCATATACTTTGGTAAAGGGAACCGAAATTAATTATATTGTACACAGGTCATTGGTCAATGAGCTATATATAACGGTACTTGGAATGGTTGTCACTTGACATTCCTGACCCTTTAGTGCCTAAAAATGGTGCTGTTTTTAAAAAAAGTCCATAGTTTCCCCCAGACAAATATCAAAATTATTTTTCAAAATATACTCGATCAATCCAACAATTGAAGCGATTCGACGTCGAACTTGTCTTAATATTTTTCGTCTAATCATTTAAATGTTCATATTGTAGTTGTGCAATTTCCTGGTAGTTACTCAAAGATCCGGGTTTGCTAAAAGCTAAGAGCACCCTCCCCCCCCCCCCCCCCCCCCGCCGCACCCCCCAACTGCAAATAGCTGTAGGGAGACTGAGATACGTAATTCAATCGTGCAATCATATGGGAAACATAAGATGTCCGCGTTTTTTTTATGTTGTTGTTGTTTTTCAGAACCTTGCAGTGGACATAAACCACCAAGAAAAGACAGAAGTTCTTGATGGTTGTCTTCCAAACACATGAACTTGTCTTAAATAAAATTGTAGAATATTTCCCTCACCTTTTGAATCTATGCTCTGTATTTGACCGTCCACTTTGAGAGTCATGTGTGTACCGTTATAGTGGAGTGATACGTCCTTCCAAGCATCTGGATTGACCTAACGTAGAAAAAGTATGACACACTTATAAACATGTTGATTGGTCATCTTCTCTAGCCAAGATAAAATCTGCATGTCCCCATTCCGTGTTTTACCTTGGTGGACTACTCCACTCAAACCCGTAAATCGAACAGCTCGTTTTGATTGGATGCGAGTAAAACTTCTCGCAGCTAATCAAATCCTCGGGCGCTTACACTGAAAATAACATAATGGCGGCTGTGTATACCTTGAACTTTTGTTTAACAAGTGCTGATTGGCCAAGACCCTGTAAGGCTAGGAAAGACAACTCTTGCATTCTCACCAGTGGGCGCTGTTCGATTTACGGGTTGGAGTGGAGTAGTCCGCCAAGGTAAACACGGAATGGGGACATGAAGATTTTAACTTGGCTTGCGAAGATGGTTGATTGGTATGCTCAAGATTATTTCACTTATATAGCGACGTTGACATGTTTGGGAAGGGGTGGGGGCATCTCTTGATACAGAGGAAACCCGAGATCCAGGAAAGGTACGTGTCAAGCCTTCACATATATGGCCATTGGGAAAGACATAGATAGACGCATTTCTAGAACTTTGCCAAATGCCAACCCTGGATGAACGTTTGTTCGTTGTACAAATGTACAATACAATACGGTTCCCAAGAGTGACGTTCGACAGCCTAGAAAACCTCTTCACACAAAGGGGTTTGTTATTTTGACCATGCTTTGTGCTACTACTGTGGTACCGTACTTTCTGTAGCATAGTATAGGCCCAAGCCTCATGGAAATTTAAGGCCTATCTTTTCGCATGTCACGAGTCAGGAAAAAAATATTGATTTTCTTGGAACATCTTTTGGTTTGCAATCATATAAATTTGTAATAAGGAATCAAATTACCCGTGGAATTTCTGCGAATCTTCTACCGGATCTGGACGTGTTTAATAAACTTTCGGTAAGTCTCAAATTCCTATCGAACGTGACCGCCACTGTGCACATTTGATCGCATCCACTGTTTGACACTATAGCTTCTGGTTTGATTTGAGGCTTCGACATAGGTACGTCATAATATCTGAATGTGATGGCGAAAATTTCTCCCAGTGCGTCATTGGCGTACTTCCACAACGTCACTTTCCCTCCGTCGAATTTAGCGGCACCGCCACCGACAGGGGCAAGCGCGTTATCTTTGACGATATAAACTCTGCCTTCAGGAGTAGCGGATAGATGATTGGGCGAGGCATCGTTAAAGTTTTCGTCAAATGGAAGGTGGATATCTGGCATGCAAACTGAAAAGAAGACAGAGGCATGCTATTAAAATGACAACAATAATTTCCTCAAATGATATTCATTTAGAAATAAATATTTAAATTTCAGCGGGTCAGGTCACTAAGAGAAACTTCTGTCCCCTATAGTCTGTTTCTTTTAATTAATCGCACCTTTTGATTGATCGCCGCACTCAAGATTATTTCACTTATATGGCGGCGTTGCCAGGTTTAGTGGGGGAGGAAACTGGGTTCATTGCCCTAAGGAAACAATTTGACCTGGCAACTCTCCCACATACGGCGACCCAGTGAAAAATCTACTCAGAAATTCTTCAATTTTTATTTGGTCTGGGTATGATTCGAATCAGCGCCACATCGATGGAAGGTCTGTGGGACTGAGGGACGATCACTCTAACCCACTGGACCATCGACGCCCCCCCCCCCCCCCCCAGCACCTTTAAAAGATGATTACAAACTACTTTTTTCTTTTAATCCATACAGGGTAACAAAACCAAGTGTGACATATAGGGTTCAAATTTCGAGCTTTTAGTGTTTCTCAAATGATCTTGCCATGGGAATCGTTTTCCATGAATATAAACAATAAAATGAGTGACGTTTAAATTTATCCTAATCTCTGACAGCTTGGATTGATTGATTGGTTGGCCCAAAATTGTGGGATGTGACTGTGTTGATCTAACATCTTTTTTATCTATGCGATTGGAATTGATATTACGTTAGCCGATGTATAGGCCATGTTGGAGGAAAACACTCCTCATGAGAATCAACATGGAGAAGCATTAAAAGCTATCAAATTCTTCCTGCTGATAGTATCAACTCGAAATTTGAACCGTGAGGCAAACTTGGTGTTTTGCACGGCTATAATTGTAATCAGCTATACCAAACGAACAATAATAGGTTTATTGATGGTTTTCATAGCTGATCACTCACATTGTAAAATTTACAATATAAAATAGTCGGAATAGGTTCTTACTCGGTACCCCGGCATCGTTAGCTGGTACGGCCACTTCGATACGTCTACTGCACCAACATAACTGACTGGAAAAGGCAAGACCCTCTGGGCAGTCAAGTATGCGAAAGCCCCACATGAATTTCCTCTCGTCCAGAGGATATTCTTTGAACAGTCCAGTGCAAACTGCAAAGTTAATCGTCAAATTGATTTTAAGAAATTAAGTGGAATGAAAATTAATTAGAAAATAAAATAAAATAAGTATAATAAAACTGTAGAGTTTTCAAAGATTTCCAGAATTATTTTGTCTTCAAGCATTTAAAAAAATACATGGTATACAATCAATTAGAAGTCAACAAAGATTTACTTGATGCCCTCACACATATCTAACAAAAAGCAAGCATATCGTTTATAAAAAAAAGTTCCAAATTCCAACAACTGCGTTAAAGTTGCACCAGCTGACATAATTTTAAGATTTTTCCCACAAAATAAACGTACGACATTATCGTCTATTTTTCTAAACAAATAAGACGTGGTCGAGTGTTTTTGAGATCTACTTAACCTCTAAATCAATGAACATTCGTCCAGGTAATTTTAATTTTGTTTTCTTAACCACAACTTTGTGGCTTCGCACAATCCACTGCATGGATCTGACAGTATAGATTTTCCTTCTTCCAACGTCAATCTAAAATGCAATTTTAGATGAACTTCAAACACCAGTCTGATAACTTCGGGGATTTACGTGTCTACCGGTAGTGAGCGAAGATAGCCGAAGGAAGTCCCGACTGTGTCCGAGGCCAGTCTGATAACTTCGGGGATTTACGTGTTGACCGGTAGCGAGCGAATATAGCCGAAGGAAGTCCCGACTGTGTCCGAGGCCAGTCTGATAACTTCGGGGATTTTCGTGCGTGAAATACCCTCTGATAGACTGCAGGTCATTTTGAATGTGGCGACCAAAAAGGTAGCCGTGCAACGTACAATTTCTATATTCTCTTGACGGCCCATCGAAAGTGTCCTCGTGATAATGTAAGGGACAGAAATACTATGTTTGTTAACTTTCAGGCTCGATCAGTTTTATAATTGAAGCATTGGAGGATTCCTGAAATGTACCGAAACTGCCGACTGCTTCAAACCCCTCTTTTTGTCCTAACAGTCAGTATTTATGATTCCCACCTTCAAAAGGATTATATTAGATATCAACCGTGAAATTTGATATTTATTTTATGACAGAATTTACGGCCACGTAAACCCGTTAATTGTAAGATAAATATTAACCGGTTTGTGATGCCCATTCTAATGATCACAGGCAACAAATATTTTCCTTTAATTATGTTGCCAAGATTTGAAGAACGATTTCTTCTAAATAACGCACGGAGTCACAGACGATTAACTCGTTGACATTTATAAACTCATTGGCGTATGATAACCATCTATGAAGTAATGACGCCGTTATCATATCAATAGAACTACGTGTCGTCATGTCTTGAGAAAAGAAATCGGTCTAAAATAAAGGAGGGCGGGTGCTTTATCACTAAGAGATATCGAATTTTGAAAGGGGTCGCTGACTCACGGAAGATAATCTATAACGGGATTCTAAATAATAAATTGTTCCCACAAGCAGAAAAGCGTCGCAAGACGAAAAAATGCGAATGTAATTCGAAGAAGTAAATAGCTCGTTTTTAATAGAAGATACCACCAAGTTAGTGTAAAAAGTTGATAGTCCACAGAAGCTAAAAAAAACACGCCTTGGCATGATGGCGTGTATACAGTCTGACTGAAGAGGAGTTAGTAAATGGCTCACACAAACTAAATCACATTGTTTTAGTGCTTGTAACCATCCAGAACGACAAGTCCACTAATAAACTGGTAATGCTGGATTTATTTAGAAATTTTATAATATTTCGATAGGCTAAAAGAAACGGCTTCTGGACATACCTGGCGCTCTATAGTCATTAATCACGTAAGGACATGCGTCATTGCAGGATAGGTCGGGAACACAGCCTTGTCCCTCCACGAATCTCTCGTTCTCCCCACAGCAACCGGCCTCCAGTGTTCTGTTATTAGCACATTCCCAGTAACCTCGACAGGACGTGGTCATACCATAAGCAAACACACCAGCCTCCTTGCAACGGTCTACAGAAGTCAAAAAGAAATGTTTTAACCTAAACTGTTCATTGGATATCGACAACGGTTCAACTTTTGTCCAAATCAATTGTAAAGAGACTAAATAACATCCAGTGATTGTCACAAATTCCATACATGGAAATCCAAATGTTTGGCCATAAGTATACGAGCAAAAGCAATAGCAACTGCTTTAAAGACGTAAATAGTATGCCATAGAAATACAGCACAATACGGAAGACGAAAAGGACAAGTTTTATTTATCCAAGATAAGGTACCTGTTTTACAGTCTACTTGGTCGGCAGGTTTGCAAGTCAGGTCATTTTGGTCCCAGAATTGGTTCCATGGACATCTCTTGACGTATGGTTCCAGACGTCGGTTGGAACCAGGATGTGTCTGTCCCACACAGTGATAAAACAGATAGCACTCTGTCTCGTGGGCAGCGAAGGCAATGCCATTGGAGAATCGACAATCGTCACATGGATCTGGCGAAATATTTTTTAAAAATTACATAAAAGTCAACAAGAGCAACCTAGCAGCAACATGACACAAAACCAGATTTTTTGAAAAATATTGCTATTTAAAAAAAATTATATCCTTCCAGTAAATAAAAGTGAGTTCGTTTTGACCCACAAGCGCATTACAACAATGCATCACGAACTTCCCAACTGATTTCTATGGAAGCCCTGATGGAGAATGTCATCGGCAAGTTTTGAGGTTTTCCTTAAGCGTACTACTTCTGTATGAATCCCTCCTGTAAAAGTAGGTGTATGGCCGAAATAAGCTTCACAAAATTGTCCCTTAATATTACAGAACTAGGTGCCAATTTTCGGTGTTGCCAGGTACTCGTCAATGTCGGGTGTTTCCTTCAGGCATAGAGCCCCCTCCCCCCCCCCACACACACTAAACCTGGCAGCCCCGCCATATAAGTGATACAATAATGAGTGTGGCGTAAAACATCAATTAATCAATCAATCCAATAAGGGATAAAAGTATTTTCGTATTTCAGGTTTTTTTATTGTTAACTTACTTGGTGGTCGAGGTGTTGTTGTTGTCGTTGTGGTAGTGGTGGTCGTCGTCGTTGTTGTGGCTGAAACAGAGATCAGTCGAGTGAATTATTGGTTTCATTCATTCCGAGGAAACATGTAAGTGAAATAGTGAGAGAATAGCAAACACTGAAAACAAACGATGACGTCACAGTCCCAATCAATGCATTCATCTTATTCACCATTTTTTATGACTCTGAGATTATATTTTGATAATAATACAATTTTTGATAATCAAATGTCTCAATTATTACTGCAATCAGGGATTTTTGGATTTTCCGAAGGATTCTTGCAAGCTTTTTCTCCGTCTTCAAATACCAGTTATATGTATCGTAATTGATTGTTTGGTAGCTAGCACCGATCTTAAGATTATTTCACTTTAGAACGGTGATGTCGAGGTCGTTGATAGGTTATCGGTGGTCCAGTGGGTTAGAGTGATCGACCCTCAGTCCCGCACAGACCTTCATCGATGCAGCGCGGGCGGGTTCAGACCAAATCAAAAAACTGAAAAATTCCTGAGTGGATTTTTTGACTCGGTCGCCGTATGTGGAAGAGTTGCCAAGTACTCGCCGAAGGTGGTAGGTTTCCTCCGGGCAACGCCACCATATAAGTGAAATAATCTTTAGTGCGGCATAAAACATCACTCAATTAATCCACGTTGATATCTTAAAATCATCCATTTCGAGTCGATCTACTGCCTTTTTATAGTCCCATGTGCATATATTGTTAAATATTTAAAGATAGTTTGTTAACTTACTTGGGCAAACCCTTTTTGAGATGTTCAATGTAAGATCCTGCAGGGCGTTGAAATTCTCGACCCTCAAGAAGAGATCTCGTTGTGAAGCCACAGTTTGCAACTCTCGTTCATCAATACGGGTCCCGATACCGATACTGATCAACTTGATCCCTTCAGCTTTGGCGAGAGCAGCTTGTTCCAGGGTAGCCGTTCCGTTCTTGGAGCGACCATCGGTTAGCAATACCAAGATGTAGGGGACGTTAAAGCGACCTTCATCTCTGAAAATTTCTCTCACAAGTTCGATACCTTTGTGAGTTAGCGTACCCCCTTGTTCGTGAGGGAGCGCTGTAATGGCGATACTCAACTGGCGAAAGTTCAGGAACGGTTCCAACCTTACCGCCTTAGTACTCGAATCAAACACCACTGCCCCGGCTCTAATACCGTTAATGGGGTCCAAGGACAGGCCCCGAATAATGTTTATGATAAAGGCTTGTTCTTGTTGATAATTTTCAGTCGTCATTGAGTCAGATCCATCATATAAAAACATTACATCAGCCAATTGTGAACAGCCTGAGGGAAAAATTGAAAAAAAAAACATGACAAACTTTCACAAGTTTTTATTTTGAAGACCACATATTGGCATTTTCTTTTCATTGCCAAATAAACCACACCAAGAAATCATTTCAGTAATCGAAATTCACTTGTCTTTAGTGAGAATTATTTTTCAATTTAAGTCAAGCTTCTGGCTGCAGAAATAGGAGTTTGAAAAGACTTTTAATTAATTTGAGTAAAACGGAAACACTTTTTGTTTAAAACTCCACAAAGGGTATTTTTTGAAAGCAGTAACTAATATCTACCTTGAGCGAGTCGAGCTTGCCGTGCAATTCTTGAATCCCTGGAAGACGCCATGGTTGCCAAGGCGACCAAAATAGCAACCATATGTAGGATAGCCATTTTTCTGCAAAAAAAAAAAAAGAATGAAGTATTCGAAAACTTATCAAAACCTAATAAAACATGCTTGAAATATTTAGATTTTATAAAATCTTATAAACAACTTGCTTGTTAAAGGACACAAATAAATTATTTTTAGATTTCAGATACAATTTAATCTATAACGAAAATCTAGATGGTAGTTGATAATATGCATGACGGATAAAAGGAATGCTTTCAAGATTAAGGTAATTATAATCTTAGCTTTTTCAATTTCACATCAGATTTCAAATAGGGATTTGATTCTTTGTGACTAAAGTTAAATTTCTGTTTACTCAATGGGAGATTTGTTGTACAAAAATTCAGATTAGAATATATTATTATTTATTAAATCCATTATAATGAGTGGGGAACTTAATTAATCGAGAATAAGGAGACATTCTAGCAGAAAGTCTTCTTCTCCTTGTTCCGTTGATCGGCTGAGCGTAAAAATTGTAAAAAAAAAACCGAGTTGGTTTTTCAAGTGATCGCCATATGTGGAAGTGTTGCCACCTATATCCGTTGAATGCTGTTGGGTTTCTTCTGTGGCAAAGGGTCTTGGTCCACCCCCCACCTCCCTCCACCCCCAACTAAACCTGGCAACACGGTATTATAGGTGAAGCATCAACCAATCAATGAATCCGTTGATTAGAGGACATCTTCTAGAGATAAAGTAAGAGTATGCTAGGCCGTTCCTAGTCTTACAGGATAGCTCGTTATAAGGCGAGAAGATTATCGGTACTTCCATGGGCCAGTATAGGTAGAATTGGATGCGATTTACGAATAGTCGTTTACCAACGGTAGTGCCAAAATACAATTATTCCATCGATTTATATGCGATTGCTGTCACATACCAACGAATCGTCGGGGGTTTCCTCCGGGTCCCTCTCCCATTAAACTTCACAACACAACCATACAAGTGAAATAATCATAAGTGCGGCTTAACAAACCAGCCAACCAAGGGGAATGATATCTTTCTCTGGCAGATTAACAGATTTAAAACATCAATTTAGACAACCAATTAACTTTTCATCACGGTCAATAAACAATCAGATTCTTTTTAAACTAAGATGTTAACATGGTTCTAAGTCTAAAAGACACGTCTTCTATGGCATAAAAAACAAGTTGTCGTAACCAGTTTGTCTTGTTTTGAGTACGTCTGTTATTGGATTCGTCGTTTTCATTCCCCTCATATTCTTGATATATTTGTGTTTTCAAATCACTGCAGTCGCAAAACATTAAAAAAATAAAACCTTAAAATGTCTTAATGCGTGTCCAATGGCTGATTGTGATACGATAGTTTCCTCTCATAACAAATTACGGAGATTTTCACAAATTACACAATTTTCATTGTGGCGGACTAAATCAAATTCTATTCGTATGATTTTAATCAAAAATAAATGGCTGAATATTTGGTTTTGGTTAAATTTGTTTAACATATATATCCTTGACTAATTTGTCTGCAGGGCACATTCTATTTGCTTTGATTTTACTGTTTGATTCTACTCTATTTGATTAGCACGTGTTAATTGCCTCGGGGAGTTTTAATGTCTATAGATAATTTAAAATTTAATCAATATCGGAAATGGATTCGATCCTGTAAACCACAGGAATTCAATCAATGTAAAACTAAAATAGAATATTGTGAAGTAAGTAATCCAAACAGATTAGATCTCGACGACATCTTCATCAAATTACTTATTATCTGCTTTGAAAGCAGTGTAAATAGTTTAAGGCTTGATCTCCGACGAGGGTCGAATATTTCCTCTGAGCAAAGAACGGTATTTCCGTTCCCGCTAAGCAACGCTGCCAAATAAGTCAAATAATCTTGAGTATTGCGTAAAACTTCAAGCAATCAATCCATTGGGTAATATCATACACTTGGTCTTCATCACCAATCTTTCTGTAAGTAATTGAATACTAGAAAGATAATGTCGGAGTGAAAGTGACATGAGCTGTCAAATACAAGGATAATTTGGGGGAAACAAAATTAGCTAATTGTTGTTTTTTTATCAAAAAATACCAAATACCAAAAGCTCTCCACGGATACCAATCTTGAAGATGTACGCTAAGGTAGTTTTATAAGCAGCATCATTATAAAAAATACCTAATACATCCCGGCTATTTGAATTGTGTCCGTTATTAATAACACATGTCTTCGATTTGTACGAGCTAATGACAGTACCATGATCTAATATTATTTCAACGTCAATCCTTTAGTTTTTCTAGGTACTTCAATCAAAGAGAGTAGATCGACAAGAGTGGTCACTTCATCCAATCAGCATTGCTGGCAGGTTCCTCTGGCCCCCTATCGGAAGGGTGTTCCGACTATACACGATTCGACTATACACGGGCGACATTCACTTTGTATGAACAATTACAAAAACAAAGAATGAGTCAATGTGGTTGCAAAAATACTATCAAGATGTAGTCCAAATATAGCTAAACTATTTTTAACATTCTTTGATAAAATCTATTTGAATATTTCCGTCTATACTCTTCTCAGAGGCTTTAGTACTGTAAAAACGCTTGGAGGACAATCAGTGTATACATGAAAATCGGGGTTAAATCTGAACGAGATGTTTGGTTCTCCGACAAAAGTTTACGCCATATTTGACGCTAAAAATCCCTATATATTGTACAGTCATCAGCAAAATTCTTCCAGAGTTTAACTAGAACTGGTTGTCTTGGTGGAAAATCTTCATACCCTCACTTAGATATCGTCAGCAATAATTGAATAAACTGCATTAACGCAAGGTAACAACGACATACTAGGGCGTATTTCAGGAAACATTTACGCTCGACGTTATTTGGCAACTAATCGTAATATAACGTTAAAAGTATACATGCTGTTATAGAGGTTGTGGGCTATGGTAGAACGAAGAGGCGTAGCGTAAAAACAACCTTCATTCAAAATTGTCGACGGATCCAGTGTACTTCAACTGAAGCATTTTGATCAGCGAATTTTGGTGAAATCCGAAAACCGAAAAATTATTTGAAAATTCCTTAATTTGGGTCGCTTACAAGTATAACTATATCATATGTCCGTATTTTTGCACATATATAGGCCTAGTCTATATCAGAAAAAATGAAGTTTGATTAGAAAACACACTTGTCAGACTTTTCCCGTACGAGAAATTATTTTTACACCGAAAGATATACTATCTGATAATATGTTTTATAAAAATTAAAATACGGGCGTTTTTGGTACTTTTATATGACATCTCGATTTAAGTATAAAGTATTAACCTGTAATATAAAAGCGGATTATCAGAAATGTTTACCTTATAATATTGTCGGTAAATTCCCTGTCCGAAATCAGGTGGTAATTCCAGTAGTTCTCTTCAGTCCGGTGTGACAGTCTCCCTGTCTACGTTAACTGTATTTATACCCCGGTGTGATGATTTGATAATTAGTCACATTGCCCTAGGCCAGATATTTGGGGGCGAAACAAAGGCATCCCAACATTCCCCTCGTCGTTTAGATGCACATCTTTGAGTACAAAAGATAAAAACGGATTTAAATTTCTGAGTTGATCTCAATTTTTTTCTCGTCATATTACCCTAAGGTCGAATGAGTAAAAAAACAATTGGCTTGTGGCCCGTAGCATAAACACAGGAATTTGACCTTTAAATCATCCCTGATTGGTTAATTCAAAACAAGTTTCCAAAGAAGGTGGGATCTGCGCTGCACACTCACGTGCCTTTGTTCTATTCACTTGTCAATCTACTTTTTATCTATATACAGTCGTCTAAAAGGCCATATCATCCCTTCACTTCAAAACGCCGTCTAAATTTACCTTGTTAATATTCATGAGCAATTCTTTCCGGTGAAGAAAAAAATCAAGTTCGATTTGTTAGATAGGTCATAGGAAATGAAAAATCGACTTACTTCAAGGCCTGGGAAAATCGGAAATATAGAGTCTGGAAATAGAACAGGAGCAAAAGGTAAAAATAACATATTTAAAGGGGCATGAGCTGCCAAAATGTTGATATTTTGACGTTAAAACAGAATGCTAAAATTATTGGCTATTTTTCTCAAGAGGTAGAATTCAGAAGCTTTTTAATGCTTCAAGTCTCGAAAATGTACGATAAAGTACTGTTTTAAACTAACTTTGGCTTAGAATGAATGAATGGTCGTCCCGGTTATTTAAATTTTGTTTACTTTTGAACACGTTTTCGGTTCATACAGGCCACATACTGTATGGATTTTTCTCATTCCAACGCCAATCATTTAGTTTTTCGATAGCCTTCAAAGCCTCTTACTGTCGTGACGATCAGAAGTTATGAAAAAAATGTGAATTTTGGCAGCTCATGCCACTTAAATAGAACTTGAGTAATCAAATCTTATCAGACCTGTGATAGCCCTTATGCGGCTCGATTCAATTAAATAAAATCTAAGTGAAGTTTTAACGAAGATTATTGAGGCGATTAGAAAAGTAATCGAGCGTGATTTCAACAAATGGGTCGATGACGAGTTTAAAGGAGAAGAAAAAAAATACTTTATGGTTAAGAAGAAGGAAACCAAGGTAATTTCACTCTCATCTAAATATTCTTATCTCCAGAAAATTGCTTACAGCTTCTCAAAAGGAAGCTTTGAAGAAATTGGAACCAGCAAAAACTAGTCTGCTTGCCGTATTAGTGAGTTTCGATTGATTGATTGGCGATTTACGCAGCACTCAAGATTATTTCACTTATACGGCAGCATTGCCATGTTTAGTGGGCGAGGAAACGGGTCCATTGCCCGGAGAAAACGCCTCACCTTCGGCGAGTAAAAATCCACTTAGAAATGTTTATTTCCTCGCTTCGAGCTTCAATTCTTCGTATGCTTGAAGTAAATGGACTATTTTAAGTAATTCTTTCTTCCGTTAACATTTGATGATTACGCCCGGAAACTGATACGGTCAGTTGCTCTTTTAAAGGCAGATTGATTTGGGCGATTGAAGAGGTCCAAATCTCATTATGACTGCATGTCCCGCGTGACCAGCGAAACGTTATTCTAAGGCTCCCATGAACTGCCCAATGTGGACAATTTTCTGTTAAAATAGAATGTTCGAATGTTTTTGGTGAACTTAAGACCTTCTTAATGTGTTTACAATCAAGATTTATGGGGAAAAGTGCAGCTCATGTAACTTTATTGTGTCATGAGCTGCCATAATCCGGATTTAAAAAAGTTCCGATTGTCAGGAGGAGTCGTATGTTTGAAGTGCTTTGCAAAACTACAGAATTTACGTTGAAATAAGGATATCTGGTAAACCAGAACTACCTTAAAGTGACATGAGCTGCCAAATGCGCACTTTTTTCATAATTTTGGATCGTCACGACAGTAATAGACTGTGAAGGCCATTGGAAAAACTAAATGATTGGCGTTCGAATGAGGAAAATCCATACAGTATGGGGCCTGTACCAACCGAAAACGTCTTAAAAGTGAGCAAAATTTAAATAAGCGCGACAACCATTCTTTCATTCTAAGCCAAAGTTAGTTCAAAACAATACTTTATCGTACACTTTCGAGACTAGAAGAGCTAAAAAGCTTCTGAATTATACGTCTTGAGAAAAATAGCCAATAATTTCAACATTCTGTTTTAACGTCAAAATATCAACATTTTGGCAGCTCATGCCACTTTAACGTACCATCTACAAGCTTGGTATCAGCGGAAAGTTCCTATTTTGTGTTTCTTAAAAACAATGATGAACAAGTATAGTTACTTCAATTTCAACGATTTTTTCGATATTTGGCAGCTCATGCCACTTAAAGCGTATATTGGAAAGTCAAATAACGCCGGCCCATTAACGCCGTGCCATTAATTTAGCGGAGGTTAGACTGCAGAAAATTCAACACGTTCATTTTGATAACAAAAGGTTCCACAGTTTAGATAGTGGAAACCGTTTCACAACAAAAGTGCGATAGGCTCGAATCCCACTGAAGCCAAGAGAAAAATTACGTTAAGACCTCTTGTTTAAAACATGTAAAAAAAAACGTTCCGGTTTTGGGGTTTTATATGAGTAATAGTGGATGAAAAGATTAATCTCATTCTACAAATTAATGTGATAACAGGCATGGCTCATAGGTGTTTGTATGATAATAATTGCCTGGGCATTTAATACATAAATATGAAGTTCTTAATTTCTAAAAAAAATTAAGTGTTTCGATAGGTCGGGGGTTCGAATCTAAGTAAGAGTCTAAGTTAAAAAAAGGAAACAATCTTAGCGGAGTTTTCATTCTATTGCTCTATATGAGAGAGAGTTGTCAGGTAAACGCCAAAAGTTTCATCGGGGTAAAGGGTTCGCTTTAGTCCGGGTTTCTGACTCCAAAATGACTATTTTTTTATACTGACGGTCGTATTTTGGCCGTCAGTATATAAAAATAGTAATTTTGGAGTCAGAAACCCGGACTAGGCCCGCTTGTCTCACTCATCTAGCGTGGCAATGCTACCATATAAGTCAAATAATCTCGAGTGTAGCGTAAAACATCAATCAATTAACCAATGAAAAAGGTATGACGACATCGATTTCGACATGTTTCTTCTCTTTTCGGATTATATACAAATTTGCGACTGGCAGAAAAACAACATATAAAAGAAAACATTCCAGCTTTTGAAAAACAATTTTTTTAATACAAAAAAGCGTTTAAAATGTATTGCATTCTTATGTCTCAAATACAAGGATGCGACGCCTTTGTCATAAACTATTGTTCGTCTTTGTAAAAGCTTTCGCCGAAATTCCAATAATTCACTACTTTTGCTATGGCTTTTGTTTTCGGCCTTAAATACATATTGTTTCATATGTGGTTCTAATTAACCTATGATAATTAAACATATTCAGATTGACTGCCACGCGTTTAACTTATAAAAAGCCATTCATATTTGCTTCTAACCATATTAAGATTTTATATAATAAACACCATTGTCTGAAAGTTTATTGCGCTATAAATCAAAATACCAAAAAGTTTTTTTTCGTTTTATTTAAAGAGATACACGCGGAGAAGCTATTGGTATAAAAATAAATGGTATATATTTAATGATAAAATTTGCGTCATCAACGACATTTTCACTTCCACTTAAAGTACAAAACACTTTTTCTTAAAATTTTTGATACTGAAGGAATTTCAATTGCCCAATCTTTCATTCTGGCGTAAACTAAATGATTGTTGTTGGAATGAGGAAAATACATACAGTCTGTGGCCTATATGAACCGAAAAAGTGTTCGAAAAGTAAACTAAAATTAAATAACCGGGGCGAACGTTTATTCATTCTGAGCCTATAATTTTGAACCAATACTTTATCGATTCATGCATTATCGAGACAAAGCTTGTGAATTCTACGCCTTGAGAAAAATAGCCGAAAATTTCAACAATTTGTTTTAACGACAAGATATCAACATTTTGGCAGCTCATGCCACTTTAACGTACTTAAATATTTGGGTTCAATGAAAAATTATCAATATTTTAGCAGCTCATGTGAGTTTTTAGTATATTTTTGTATTCCGTTGAGCATTTCTTTAAAAATCTATTGAACAAAATGTCTCCTTTTCGTCATCGTAGAACGGATCTTGACATTTTTAAGACTTTCGTCTATGCTATAATTATTTTTATCGTTTACCAGGTGACGCTTTAATTTAGAGCAATACGAACAACATATAGACCTGTAGCCCAATGATGTCACTCAATAAAAAGAATAGCTTTGTGGAATATGAAAATGGGCCTTCCCGCACATTGTATACATAGACCTTGTTACGACGTATGTCAATACGTTTCTGAGAAGAATTCTATCCGTCCGCCATCTTCATGTTCTGTTAATACGTCCATGACGGCGTTAAGCAATCGGTGCCTATATATGGGAGCTCATGGGTCTGTTTCCTAAAGCGGAGTAGCGCAAGTTTTTACGTAATTGTCAAGGCAACTCATACAGCTACGCCTAAAATACAGCTGAAACAACAGAATTCTACTTATTTCCTGTCATCGGTGCTGTCATTGCGCACGGGATGTTTACATCCGACGTTGTGGAACAAAATACGTCAAATGGAATTCGTAACGTCACTAAACGTTCTTAATAACTTTATTTGTCTAATGATAATGTCACCGAATATCACGAAATCTGCGGAGAAAACTAGCGTTCATTATTGCTTGACCGTTGAACATTTCCGATCGCATTTTTTAGGAATCAGATTCGACGATGCGTAAATTGAGGTGTGAAATAACCCGCAGGCCAGTCGTGTTTTCTGGATTGGTGACAAAAATATCAGACCTCAAGCGGCAGACCGTGACCATAACGAAGTCAAGTTGAAACCAACGGACCATGTCGAAACCTGCAATAAAGTGCGTAATAGTTGATTAAGTCGCCATTATTATCAAATATGATTAAGAATTTGTCAAAAAGAGAAATAAAGATGATATTTAAAATAAATCGATTTCGTGCTGCAAGTTAATGGTAGAAGTTATTTAATAGGCGGATTATCATTTTATGTTTATGTCTCAAGATCCTTGCAATATCTTTTGGAGTTACTTTTGTGTTATTTATGTGAAATCCGAACACACAGTGGATATATAGAAAGTATTTGCTTCAGTCCCAGGCTATATCAAGTCCCATAGAAAAAAGGATTGAAACCTGTATCTGTGACGTATACGGAAATCCCCGAATGTGATCTGAGCACATCCGTCAAAAGTCCATTCGAAAGACCATAGTGATTTATTTGTCGTTGACGAAAACATGGCATCGAAACGTTGGCCATGTTGACTTTTAAAAACAGAAATGAACTGAAACACCATATACACAAGAAAGTATTCACCGTGCCAGTGTGCTTTATATTATAAAATATACACAAAGGTTTTTCCATTTCACTATATCTACGTCCACATTCTAACGTTCTAGTCTATTCCAACCAGTTGCTTAATCAATAACTATCCACAAATTAATGGTAAATAGGTCAACCCAATCAATAAATCAATTGATCAATGGAACTAACAATTAATCGTCCAATCAATCAATCAATCAATCGATTGTAAAACACTACATAAATCCTTATAGTAATATGACTTTGACTGGAATATTTTTTTAAATATCTGCTAAATCAATCAATCAATCAATTTATCAATTAGCCAACTAATCAATTCAACAAGCTATTATTTCAAGCAACCATTACGCCTAATCCTGAATAAAAAACTTTATTACACATTTTTCAGATTTCTAAAGAATTGTAATACTGTTAACCGAAACTGTCTTAATTTTTCGTCTTGTTAAAGAAGCAAGCACTTATAACATAGCCGAAAGTCTCTGTTGTCTTTCAGCATTAAAACGAAAACAAAAACGTACAAATTTCAGGAAAACAATGAACTGAAAAAACTACATTTTCAATAAGATACAGCCTTGAAACATAAAGAGGTAAAGTGAAATAGACCAAACAAGATAGTTATCAAAATTCTTTTATTGTTTGTAAGGGCTCTATTTACCGTAGAATGCAAATCAGATTGAAATACATTCATCAGATAATTCAGGAATTTCTCACAAGTTATTTGCTTGAAATAACAAGAATAACTTTACGGACATGCATGTACACTCAAAGAAAATGTTTAAACTCGTTGCGTACAAATTGTCAATTCTATAAGCACCATTTAGCATATATCTTGCGATTGAGAGTCTGAATTAGCATATCTTTGAAAAGTAGGCTATTCTAGTCAAAGCGTGTTACTATGGGGATTTTTTAGTGCTTTACGCTATGCTAAAAAGCTATTTAAGAGTACTCAGTTGGTTAGAGTTGTAGTCCAGTAGTCCGTCACAGGCCTTCCATCGATGCCGCACGGGTTCGAATCCTACTCAGACCAAAAACATTTGAATTTTTCACCCAATCGCCGTATGTGGAAGAGTTGCCAGATACTCGCCGAAGGTCGGCGGTTTCCTCCTGGCAACGCCGCCAAAAAGGTGAAATAATCTTGAGTCCGGCGTAAGACATCAATAAATCAACCAGGTATTTATTATTATGAGGTATTTCACCCATAGGACAAATTTCCAAGGTAGGCCCACTTGCATATTGCAAAACTGGAATTGGTTTCGCAGAAATGTACTATGTCTTTTTAGGATGTCAGGATCAGCGGAGCCTGGTGGGGGCTGACCAAACAAGGTAAACAGGCAAGTATCCGAGGGCCACCGGCCCCCCTGAAGCTGAGGATGGTGCTTCATAGCGTTTTTCGTTGAAATAAAACTATCGATAATTTTCATTTTATTTTTTATTATTTCGTTGTTTGGGGGTCTAGAAAAAAACTAGCGAACAAGAGATCGAAAGAAAAACAAAATTTAAAGTGGCATAAGCTGCCAAAATTCAAATTTTTTTCCATAATTTCTGATCGTTACGACAGTAAGAGGCTTTGAAGACCATCGAAAAACTAAATGATTGGCGTTGAAATGAGGAAAATCCATTTTTGGCAGCTCATGCCACTTTAATATAATGAAGTATCATGAGCTTTTGTTTATTACAGCACAACTATGATTGGGTATAAATGACATACCCCCTCCCTCTTTTTAACAAAATTAGAAACTATCCATTGTTATTTTAGTCAACAAGCCCATGTGTTTTAGTGTTTATAAATATATTGCTGAATACTAAACCACTCGGGCACAGGGGAAATCTTCTTGTCTAAAATAAGCATGGAGAGAAGTTTCTAATTGTGTTAAAAAGGACCAGGCATCAGACTTCTATTCCCAGTCATAGGGGTTGTGATAAACTAAAACCCACGATATGAAGGGACATATGAAGAGAAAAGAGTTTGGCTTTAGTCACCAAAAGTTTCTGGAATACTTTGTAATATTTACAAAATTGTATTAACCACACATTTCCGTTTTCTTTTTTATTCTTTTTATTATCTCCCTGTCAAGTTTCTTGTAATTTTACTTGTTTCATTGAGGGACATCTTAATGAAATCCCTGTGAGTTGATTTGAGTCATGTTATTTCCACTGCCCCGGGAGTTTTCATGTATACAAATTTAACCTCAAAGTGACAAGGTATAAAGGATGAGTAGGTGTCTTTGATTACTATATTTAATAATCTGCACTCATTAACCTGGTCTTAATTACACCAGCTATTAATTTCAATATCTTATACAAATCAATCCATTTATTGGAGCTGCATGATGAATATCGTCTTTAAAATGATTAATTTCACTGAAATGGGATTGATGGGTCGCAGAGTCGAATTCCAATCAATCACAGACATGGGTGTGTATTTCACTCAACCACCCGATGTGGTTGGCGGGTGTCTCAGGAAGGTTTTATGTTTCATCCGGGCAAAGAGACCGATTTCCTCGCCAACTATTAAACCTGGCAACTAAACCGAAGCGAGACACACATACTATGAGGTTATTGTACAGAGTAAAATCCATTATCGATGTTTAATGTTCAAGTCCTGGTTGGGTTGAGCATGCGTATTGGACGGGACGCTGCAGGCGTATAGTCTCATACACACTTTCAACCCACGCCGAACGAGAACATTTAATTCAGTAATGGATGCTACCCTGCGGCTTTTTCACTCGATCGCCGTATGTGGAAGATTTACCAGGTAGGCCTAGTCACCGAAGTTCGGGATTTCCTCACCCACTTAACATAGCAACGTTGTTAAAGTTAAAAAATCTTGATTGCGGTGTTAAACATCAATCAATCAATCCAAGCAAGGTACCACCCACTTTTCCCACGAAAGTATATAAGTGAAATAATCTAACGTGTAGCATAAAGCATCCATCAACCTAAGTACATCTGATATTAACCACAAATTCCCCATCCTCTTTTTTAAATGTAGCCTATTACCTATCTACAGCTAAATGTAGATCTCACTGTCAAGTTTCTTGTAACTTTCTTGTTTCACTTTAGAAATATCTTAATTAAATACTTTTGAGTTGATTTGAGTCATGTTATATCCATAGCCCGAGGGTCGAGTTTTCACTTATGTAAATTTACCCTCAAACTGACAATGTAATAAGGATGGGGTCTTTGATTACGGACTTAGCCAATTGCACTCATTGACCGGAGTTTAATTACATCAGCTAATACACAACCACTAATGTAAACTTTCTGTTTATCTAAAAAGTCGATTAATTTTCAAGAGCATCACTTCACGTTGTCGTTTTCAGTCGACGGCTGATTGACGGATGGATTGGTTTGTGGTTAGTGTCAGCATCATTATAAGATTTGTTCGTTTCATGTCGATTACTAAAAAATACAGACTTAAGTAGTGATATTATGCATCCACTGGGACAAAAGAATTACCCTATTGTTCGTATTGATCTCTATTGTTCTCAGACAATGGTTACCCTATTGTTCGTATTGATCTCTATTGTTCTCAAATAGTTACCCTATTGTTCGTATTGATCTTGATTGATTTTTCGTATTGATCTCATACAATGGGGAGCCTATTATTCGTATTGATTATTTAATTAGGGGAGCCTATTGTTTATATTGATTATTTAATTAGTGGAGGTTAATGAGTGTATTGATTATTTTAATTAGTGGAGCTTATTGTAATGATATCTCTGAGATCAATAATGTTATTAATTAATCATAATGAGATGTCAACAAGTGAGTAATTAAAACACTTGTCTCATTAATGATCTTTTTTTGTCTTCATGTTTTTAATGATTATGTATTTTGTTCTAAGGAGATATTGTTTTCAGTTAAGGATTATTCGGTATTGTTTTCCAGTTAATGGTACTCATCCTTCTGTCTGTCAATTAGAAATAAGGTTTCTCGGTGTACTTGGCGGTTATACATTCAAATTATCTGTGTGGAGAAATGAGGTCATCTTAACACTGGGTGAGCACTTGACCTTAGTTTTCTTTCATCGCTCGAGGTTGTTTAGTGAACGTGCCACGACACGTTTACTAAACACAGTGTCAACAACTATTTTTTACTGCACATAGGTGATTTAGATAAATATGAGCGAATTCGTTATTAAGCATTGGACGTGCCACTGCCCTGTGTGTGGGGCACAGTTACAGTGGGCGAAAGAAAAATATCTCTTAAAAGAGGTTCTTTTTTGTCACCAATCAATGACAATCCACATATGTTCGAGAAAATAATTATATGTTGTTTTGCCTCGAGTTGTGTATTCATAGTCACGTCAACTATTACAACTTTACACTCCTGGGAAAGTTCCAACTCTTCACCTATTCGAATACTGAATTTATGGATATGAAGAACACATGTAAGTATTATTTCAAGAACATTAATAAATTATTGTTTCGAAAACTATTCCAAGTATGAATTTTATTTTCATTTGATGTTTTTTTTTTTTTCATTACGTTTATGATTATATCTATTTCTTGAATGGGTGAGATATTTCAACGTTCAGATATCTTTTTCTTTTAGTACGTAATGCTGTTTTATACGATGAGGTTAACCTTCTATAGATAAATAAATAAAGAATAAAATTAAATGATACATTCTGGAATGAGGGAATTGTTATGCTTTATCTTATGTGTTGACTTGCTTCTTTGTTTTCAGAGTTGGAAAACACATAATTCACCCGCCAGTACAGAACATATAATTCTTTCCATGAAGCAGGTATGTATGAGTGCAAACTTTTCAAATTTTTCATCCAATCCTCTACACATCGAAGAGATCAGATATTAGTTATAGCCAATTTATGTCCGTTGCTTCTCTTTTGTAGTGGTTTACCGGGGCACTTTTCTACGGCATATAAGGCAAGGCTGATCTGTTGTTTTTTTTTCATCATAGTGGGAACATAGCCTGAGCACAACTTCAAGATTTCTTTACACTTTTATTTCATTGAAAAATCGTAAAAGATGAAGCAAATAGACTGGGATAGACACGTTCATTCTATTTACACTCTGGGGGATTACAAAGACGTTGTGCGTCAAATGTTTGCTGATGGCCGTGTGACTGAAGCGCGTTTGTTTGTACTTGAGTTTTTTTACAGATGAAGTGTGCCTTCACTTACCTGAAAAGATCTCGCGTGAGATTAAAGAATACCATGAATGGACAAGCCTAGAAAAGAGACAAAATCTTTCGTTCTGGAAGTACTTTTCATTAGTGGTTGGGCTGTCCTGTATAACTTTGTGTTTGTTAATATAAAGAACGGTTTGCAACTCTATACTTTATTTACTTTGAATCGGTGACTTTGTAAAGATGTCTTCAGAACGATTCAAGTTCACCTCTCCCACAACGATAATGGTCTCTGGGGCAACCCAATCTGGTAAAAGTGTATTTACTAAACGTGTGGTTGAATTCTCTAGAGATATGTTTACTATTCCACCAGTTCGAATATATTTAGCTTACAGTGTGTATCAACCAATATATGCAGAGATGAGAAAAATCCACCCGACCCTTACGCTACATCACGGCCTACCTTCGCGAGAAATTATAGAAGAGTGGGCGAGAGGAAAACACATTCTTGTCATTCTAGATGATTTAGTTCATGAAGTATCTTCTTCAAATGAATCTTTACACCTGTGGACTGTTGCGTCACATCATTTGAACATTTCTATCTTACTTATTACACAAAACTTATTTCCGATGGGAAAATATGCACGTACTATCTCCTTAAATACACATTACATCGTCTTATTTAAACAAAGACGAGATGTGATGCAAATAAAATGTTTTGGTCGCCAAGTTTTCCCCGGACAATTACCTTTCTTCATGAGTGCCTATCAAAAAGCTACAGACCGGCAGTTTGGATATTTGCTTGTAGACATGTCACCCAGCTCAACCAATCGATATCAGCTAAGAACTCATATCTTTCCGACTGAGAGTCCAATTGTATATATTCCTAAATTACTATAAAAACCGACATTTTATCTGAGTACTTCATTCAGAATGTCAGAGATTCTTCAGTACACCTGGGAAATCATCGGCAAACCTGATCCACGCAGTCAAGAGGCGCATAACTTGCCTGACGAAGTAGTCATATCAGAAGCTAAACGTTGGTTCCCTACTGAAGAAGAGTGTTTATTGGATTTGTCAATGACTCCACTACCAGACGTTCCTTGTTCTTGGGGACAGTGCAAGACATTCATTTTAACACGACGACTTTATTCTACGCTTTGGCTTGATTAACATGTCATCACTCTTTCAAAAACATGGTTCGTTTTTAAATCTCATAGCCGCAGCCCATCCCAAACAACGAAAAGCTTTGCTGGAATCTATGACTCTGTCTCAGGAAAAAGCCATTTGTGAAGTCATTTTGAATGTCCGCTTTGGGGTTGTTTCCCTTTCCAAGAGTGAATTGTTTCGTCTTAAGCGGAATAAAGAACTGATAAGAAAATTGTGTGAAAAAAAGATTAGTCTTAGTAAAAAACGCCCTTTGTTTATTCAACATCATACTCTCATTGCATATATAATACAGCGTGTGTTAAATTTCATGGGGAAATAATGGCCGAGGAAGTGATTCTCTCCTCTGTTAAAGAGAACAAAAGACTTGAGCTAAGTGATCTTCTAAGCGCGATAAACAATACCTCGGTAAAAAATTTAGAAATTCTTCAGAAAGCTCTAAATGACCAGTTTAAGGATAAAGAACCTAGTGCACGTGAATTAAAGGACAGTCAATCTGTGAAAGATTTTGCATATCCTAATATCAATAGTGAATCTAAAAATGATAAATCATCAACCGGAGGAGGACTTTTTGTAAGCCGTAATTTGACAAATCCTCCTGTTAAACAAACTCAGTGGCTAACATTCTAATTTCATTGTGTTTTAATTATTTATTTTAAATCTCTGTGTTGGTGGAGGGATTGTCTTACAATATTTATTTGACATTAGACAAGTTAGTTTTTTTTATATTCTTGATAATTTATTGACGTAATGCAATCTGGAATACGTTGCTTTGATGAGTCTTCATTTATTTAAACAGAATTTATTGTAGCTATTCTATTGCGAGGCTATTATGATAATATTATGTTTGTTTATTAGTATGCTATAATTTTCGAAAGAGAAAAAAAAAATGCGTGTGGGTTATTTTTGCAAATAAATGAAATTATGTTTATCAAGCAAAAATGTCTTCTTTACATTTGTGATATTGGGAATATGTCGATACATAGATTTTTATTGGGATAATATTTCAAATGGATAAAATACAACGGAAAGGTTGATTGGTGAAATTTATCAAGATAGTTTTTCACAAGGCATAAAATACATTGGAACGGTTAATTGATTTCATTCACCAAGATGATTTCCGAACAAACGGATAAACGTTTAAGAAATCTATATTTTGACGCCAAAAGTCCGGGCTCGTTCTCAGGCTTTAAGAAGTTTTATGATGTGGTGAAAAAGAAAATGATTGATGTAAGCCGAAAAGAGCTCAAAGAATGGTTGCAAAACATTCCAGCGTATTCGCTTTATAAACCTGTAATGAGACGATTTAAACGTCAACAAGTTCTGGTTTCTGGGACGAATTCACAATTTGATTGTGATTTAGCCGATGTGACAAACATTTCAAAATTCAATGATGGGGTAAATTTTTTGTTAGTGGCCATTAACGTTTTCACGAGGTATGCATTTGTGAAAACGTTAAAAAACAAACGGGCGGACAGTATTGTTTCGGCCTTGAATGAAATTATTACAGAAAGTAAACCGGACAAGATAAGATTTGATAGGGGCCGAGAGTTCAACAATTCAAAAGTTTTGTCTTTCCTGAGAAATGCTGGAGTATATCCATATTTCACTAATACAAGCACTAAGGCAAATTTTTCTGAAAGGTTCATCCGAACATTGAAAGGATTAATGTATAGGTATTTCCAGTACAAAAGAAACTATAGGTACATCGAAGCATTGCCCGATATAGTTTTCAGTTATAATCATAGAAAACATAGTTCATTGTATGGTCTATCTCCATCAGAGGTCCACGGCAAAAAAGCACTTATGGTTTGGAAAAATCAGTATCTGTCAGATGAAAAGAAAAAGAAAGCTGTATTTAAATTTAAAGTTGGTGATCATGTTCGTATTTCCCTACTGCGGTATGTGTTCCAACGTAGTTACCACGAACAATGGTCATACGAAGCCTTTATGGTAAAGCGGAGAATGTTAAAACAAAATATTCCTTTGTATATTCTAGAAGATCTGCAAAAAGAAGAAATTCAGGGGACATTTTATACTAAAGATCTTCAAAAAATTCAAGTAAATAATAATACAAAATGGTTTATTGAACAGATTTTACGGAAAGTTAGAAAAGGTGGTAAAGAATTTTATATGGTCAAGTGGTATGGGTACAGCGCAAAGTTTAATTCATTAGTTCCAGTAAATGAGGTCAATGAAGTTTAACATAATTATTTAAACTTGTGTATTTTCTCATGAACTCACACTTGACAAGTAAAAGAGGAGAATGGAGCATTATATTTATTTGTCGAGTGAAGATTCTAAAGACCTGTTTAGTGATAACACTGCCTGGAGTTTCAGGGTTCAGTTAGCCGGGGAACTGGATCTTCGATACGAATGGGTTATGGCTTTGATGGAAGTAACTTTGTCCAGTGAGAAAGTGAAAGGTAGCGACGTTTATATTTGTTCCAATATAAACGCCTTATCCTTTGTAGGGCAGAGTGCTATGCGTGTATTGAGAAAGGTAAAATTGTCACCGAAAGGAGCTTTATCTCAGGTTTTCATAAAACCATTTTACGCTCCGGTGGATGTAAATAAAATCAAAGAATTTCACGTCTATATAACACTTACAAATGGGTTGTATGCCACATTTTTAACTGGTTCATCAAGCGTCACACTACATTTGAAGAGAAAAACATGAATTCTTCAAAACAAGTGTTTATTCCAAATACAGAGAGGTGGGTTAAACTTTATGAAAGCCTGAATCAAAATAAATCCTCTAAAGAGATGAAGAAGGTTTCAGTCAAAAAGCACAAAACCATACGGACAAAGCCTACGAAAGAAACTTTAAAACATATGGAAGCAAAGAAAAGAATCATTTCACCCAAAGAGACTCCAGGGGAACAGATCGCTACAAAGTCGGACGTGTTTGATTAAGCTATGGCCTTCATCGGTGATAATACTGCCGAAAGTATACCAAAGGATTTGAATTTATTCAATTTACCCACTTCACAGACTGCTATAGAAAATACGCATTATGAAGAAATACGTCCTGTCACTAGAGTTGATGGCAGATCTATAGAATTCCAAATCAATGGAAGTACACCTGAACTTATTTCATTAAGAGATTCAAAACTAAATCTGCGTGGGCGAATAATTAGGTCAGACGGGAGTGATTTAAAGGAAAATGAGAACATTGCTCCAGTTAATCTCTACCTACATTCCATTTTTGAATCAGTTTTCGTAAAATTTAACAATGTATTGGTTACATCGTCACCGAATAATTATCACTACAAAAGCTATATTCAAACAATTGTTAATAAAAGTTACGATGCAAAAAACTCCCAGCTTGAGGCGCAATTGTTTAGCAAAGATGAGAGCGATCTCAGTGTATATGACACCTTGGGAAATAATCCAGGAGTAAGTGACCGAGCAGATAGAGTAGCATTGTCAACTGTGTTTGAACTGGAAGGTCCTATTTTACAAGATGTATTTTTTCAGAGTCGATTTCTGTTAAATAATGTAGATATATATGTGAAATTAAATCTCAGTAGTTCTGAATTTTCACTGTTGTCAAAAGAAGACAAGCCTTCCTATAAGCTTATTTTAGATGACATCTTTTTGAAAGTATTAAAGGTAAATGTTAATCTAGGAGTTCGGTTAGGTATTGAACATCAACTCCAATCAACGAATGCTAAATATCCATTTACAAAAACAGACTTAAAAGTGGCTTCTATTCCTAGCGGTCAAATGATGTTTCATTGGGATAATATGTATAACAATGTCATGCCCACAAAAATAATTGTGGGTTTTGTTTCGTCTAATGCTGTGACTGGTTCTTACACAGAAAATCCATACAATTTTCAAAATTTTTCAATTTCAAAAATCGGAGTATTTGTGAATGGCGTTTCAGTGCCATCTTCACCTATACATGCTCATTTCAAAAAGGAAAACCCCGTTTGTACATCTGCCTACATGACTCTGTATGATTTTTTAGGTCGGTCGAATGAGAATTTTGGGAATGATATAACTTTGTACAATTTTGCTAACGGCTATGCTCTGTTCGCTTTCAACTTAGATTATACTAAAGCAGAAGGTATTCCATTGTTAAAACATGGTAATGTTAGATTGGAAGTTATGTTTAATGAAGCTTTACCAGAAACCGTAAGCTGTGTCGTTTACAGCGAGCAGCCGGCTTTAATAGAAATTAATAAGAATAGAAATGTAATGTATGACAGCACAATGTAAAATTTGATGTAACATGATTTTTAATCTGGATTTTATGTAACATTGTTTTTGTCCGTTATTTAATGATACGTTCAATCCATAGTATGTAATGATATATAATTGAAATTCACACTTTTTTTCTTGAATAAAATATATCCAAAAATGTATACATGGTTGTATGTTAAATTAATCATAGGAGTATAAAATACTAAAAAGACTTTTTGGGGGCTGATAGCAATGTATTCTAAGGACTTCAACAGTCAAATATAACCGCTCGGTGATAAGGAGAATTAAAGGTGAGAGAATCTCGGATTAGTGTTTCATCATCTCTAAAAAAAGAATGTTTATTCAACCTATTTGAGGCTTTGTTGAATGGGTTTCTTTGACATACATAGAAAGCTCGCTGTACATGTAGGTCAAACAAATAGGCGCAAATATGATGTACCATGTATGAATTCAAAATTTAAAAATTCATCTCAACCAGGATAATTTGTAAGGTAAACATAGCTCTAAAGCTCTGACCTCATTTCTCTCATTTGAAATAGGCGCGAAGTAAGTAAGACTCAGAGTCTATCTCTGTCAGCTTTCTCATCTCCAGTTAATGCCCTCTTTATGGTTTCTTATATTTGACGGAATGTGTTGACACTGTGTTTAGTAAACGTGTCGTGGCACGTTCACTAAACAACCTCGAGCGATGAAAGAAAACTAAGGTCAAGTGCTCACCCAGTGTTAAGATGACCTCATTTTTCCACACAGATAATTTGAATGTATAACCGCCAAGTACACCTACAAACCTTATTTCTAATTGACAGACAGAAGGATGAGTCAATATAAACAATAGGCTCCCCTAATTAAATAATCAATACGAATAATAGGCTCCCCATTGTATGAGATCAATACGAAAAATCAATCAAGATCAATACGAACAATAGGGTAACCATTGTCTGAGAACAATAGAGATCAATACGAACAATAGGGTAACCATTGTCTGAGAACAATAGAGATCAATACGAACAATAGGGTAATTCTTTTGTCCTGGTGGATGCATAATACCACTACTGACTTAAAAGCTAAAAAATATAAAGGACCTGGGGCTTTGCTTGTCTAGACCTTAATGTGCCAAGTGATTTTGCGCGGTTTTTTGTGCTGTTTTTCGTTTGATTCGTTTGTCTTCGTAGGCGTGCTCTAAGACTCAGTCTGCGGAGAAACAATATATCCATTGATGGGTAGCGGGTTCGAATCCGACTACGCCCCCACAAAAAGAAAAAGAAAAAAGGAAACCTTGTGAATGGGACTTGACACGACAAGACAGATCCACAAATGTATGGGTAAAGTAGTCTGGTACCCTGCCTTTAAACTCGTACAGGATAGCTCGTTATTAAAGTAGGGAGCGCCAATAGACCATTTTGCCAGTTTTTCGCGCAACAATGACATGACGTAGACTAGTGGCACCAATCTTAGACCGGACAAGCCCAGCTTCCAAGACTTCAGCTATATTCAGCCGAACTCCCGTTTCATGCAACATTTTTCTCATTACTTGATTATTTAAGATATAAACTGTCACTATAGCTAATTTCTTTTCTCAAATATGGTGTCGAAATGTTGAAAATTATGAGTTAAAAACAGGCTGATGCTTTGTCCGGTCTACCACTTAGGGCGGCAATTGTGACGTTGCTAAATAACGTCATATGAAAGTAATTGGCAAATCACCTATTTCATGAAGAATGTGATGTCATCGCGCATGTGGCTATACGTTTTCGTTCTAATATGGAACAAATTACGTCAAATGGAATTGCAACGTCACCATAAAGTATCTTAATAGCGTCATCCGTCACAAAAGGATGGAAGTTATCAATGGCTCTTTGCTATTGTTTTTTTCTTTTTACAAAACTTAAAGAGACAGGAAAGCGTTCGACAAATGCCAGTTTTTATGTCTGGCAAATCCGTGGCAGGGACGATGGATAGTCAAACGTGCTTTCATTCTTAAAAAAGAGTTAGATTTATTGATTGATTGTTGTTTGACGCGGCACACAAGGTTACATCACTTATATGGCGGCTTGGGAGGTTTAGTGAGGGAGAAAACCAGGCTCTATACCCGGAGACAACCCCCTGCCTTCGGCGGTAGCTGGGATTCGACACCGCACAGTGCAGATGGAAGGCCTGTGTCTGACTGTGGGAATATTACTTTAACTGACTGAGCCACAAGGCCCCACAAAAGTTAGACACACCGTACATCTACCTTTGTTGAGACTGTGACTAGAAAAGACCTGCTTTCTTCACACACAAACGCTCGCATTATCACATATATACACATAATGTGATGTCAACAGTAACATCCAGTAGTTCCACTGATTAGTTTAACGTAGTACACAAGTATTGTTATTCCGAAAAACGAAAACTTCATATTGACTCAATATTTCGACTTTTATTCAGTCTTCATCAGGAGTGAGGTACATTAGCAACAACAAATTTCATACTTTTAATAATAATCAAGATCAAAATCTGTGATTTTACTGCTGCCATGTATGAAATATCTGGCAAGCTAAGAAAACGTCGGTGGTTAAAGTTTAATAAGGGCCGATGGCTCGTTTTTGTTGTTTTACAAAGCGCTTAAGATTATTTCGCTTATATGATCGGGTCGTCAGATTTATTCAGGAAACCTGGCTCAATGCCCGGAGAAAACACGGACCCTCCGTCAAAACATTGCAACCATCTCAAATAGATACATCTGATCAGATTCCAGTGAGAATAATTGGTTGTTTTAGGCTGAGTGAGATTCGAACCAGCGACAGACTGGTAGAAATGACATCCGTCAATGTACGACAGATCAACATAACAAATTGTCAGCTGTAGTTAATACAGATGCCATTCACGGCAAAAAAATGGAAATTATTACACTAAGTGGCGTTCTTTGTCACTGTTGATTTCATCCTAGCTAACATTTTATTGCTTAGTGTAATACTTATTACACTAAGCGTTGCAATGGCACCAGCTAGTGTAATATTATTACACTAAACGGTGCAATTGCACCAGCTAGTGTAATGGTATAATATTAAACGGTGCAATTGCACCAGCTAGTGTAATGGTATAATATTAAACGGTGTAATATTAGTAATATTTATTACACTAAGAGGTTTCATTACACTAGCAGGTGGTACAGATGTGTACGTCCTGTGGGGGTGTATAACTGCATACATGTGTGGCCGCATTGTAGGAGGTTTTACTCGTACATTCTGGGCAGCTTTTTGGCGTCTTAGGGCTCTTTAGTCCCAATGAACTTTGAATGTCCTGTTCACTAGTTTGGTAAAACGTGTAAAGCAATGTAAACTGTTTAAAATATCTTTGAAAAAAAAAAGAATTTTGAAACCAAAGAATAACTTTGAAATAGAAAAGATGAATATGGAAATAAAAGCTATTTTTGAAGTAAAGAACAGCCAGTTTTGAAAAAAGTGCGATTTTTATTGCAAAAGTTGCTTATTTTTATTTCAATTGTGGTTCTAACAATTATTTCAAAATTGGTTATAATTTATTTCAAAAGTGGTTTTTACTTCAAAAGTGTCGTATTTTTATTTCAAAAATCTTTATTTTTTCATAATCCATCTGTTACTTCAAAACTGGTAGTTACACACCTGATAACATGACCAGCACCATTCAAAAATTGTTCAATTGTCATTTGTTGGTTTGCGCGCCCTCTGCAAAGTGTCTGCAGTCTTGTCTGTAGGTTCCTATAAACTCTACGAACACGAGCTTGAGGTGGATTTCTTCCTGCTGCATCCCTTGATGCTTGGCGTTATGTAGTGGTGGGCTATATATGTAACCTATTGTGGTTAGATATATTTATCAACTTGAGCTCAACTTAATGAGCATATATATATTCATATAGAATAAGAGAAAGAAATGAGAAAATCTTTAATCAAATATAATTAAAACCAAGGTAGGCCGAAATGTCCCCTTTTTCACTTTGGACCGAAATGTCCCCCAGGTCGAACTGTCCCAGGCCGTTATACTGTACCGAAATGTCCCAGGCCGAAATGTCGGGATATCAATTTAGGCACGCATTTTCTTAGCAATTGTTGGGCAGTAGACTTACGATATCCATTCCATGATAAAAACTTTAAAATGTTCTTATATTCAGTATTAAAAGATAATTCATCAGAACAAATTCTGAAGGCTCTATAAATCAACGATCTAACCCAAGCTGTTTTCCTTACCCATGGTTCATAACTGTCAAAATGTATATACTGTCCAGTATTTGTTGGTTTTCTGTATATTGTGGTGGAAGAAGATGAACATGATATAGCTAAAATGAACAGCGTTATTATCTACAAATTCCTCTTTGGTAAAATTAATAGAAGGATGAAAAGAGTTAAGCTTAGCTAAAATATTTCCAAATTCGCAAGGCTTGGCAAGAACAAGAGTATCATCCACATATCTAATATAAAATTTTATCAAGTCAGAGGCTATCAATTTATCAACTATTGTTAATTCCAATCCCGTGAGAATGATGTTGGCTAAAACCGGACCTAGAGATGAACCCATAGCTAAACCATCAATTTGTTGGTACATTTGGTTGTTGACTGAAAACGGGGTTCTCTTACATGTATCTTTAACTTTTTAAGCGTGTTTCTCTTCAGGTTAGTGGTGACAACATTATCTTTATAAATACGCTTGAGTATCACATCAATTGTTTTTCTTAGGGGGACATTGGTGAATATAGATTGTTTTAAAGTTTTTATCATGGAATGGATATCGTAAGTCTACTGCCCAACAATTGCTAAGAAAATGCATGCCTAAATTTGGTCCTAAAAATAAAGAATCTGATGAGAAACTTGATAAAATTTGGATGAGACTCCCATACATTGGGAAAAGAGGAGAATTTATTGTTAAAAAATCTATATCTAAATTCCTAAATTATTAATCAAACCCATCAACTTGGTTTTCCAATGGCTGACAACCAAAATTAACTTTTTTACGAACACTAAAGATCCGACCCCTAAACATTACAAAAGCTCAGTTATTTATAAATTTACGTGCCCAGCATGTGGCTCAGACTACATTGGTAAAACTGACCGATGTCTTATTACAAGAATTAAAGAACATAGCAGTTCAAATAAAAACAGTGAAATTTTCAATCATGTTTCTAATTGTGAAGAATTTATTTTTTTGAAAAACTTACAATCATTACCAGACAATTTAAATGACCTTATAGTGCACCTATACTTTGTGACTTTATTCTTATTAACACTGTCTGATAAAAAGGACGTTTGATTGGGCATTTATCGAGTGATTTTCTTTAAAGCTCTGCAAATCTGCCTAAATATAGAATATGATTCAACTATGTCTTCAGTTTTCGGAGTTGCATTTCTTTTATTATGTACAAAATTCTTCTCCGTTGATACGACCTAATGTACTAAAAACTGCCAAGGAGACTGGACACAGCCGCCCAACAACCAGATATATGCTAAATACCAAAGTTTGGATAATCTGTAAATCGTTCACCATGTTTCTTTTTATAAAATGGGAATTTGAAGCATTGTGTCGGGAATGAACGAATTACAAATTATAATCTTTTCAGTGCTACTAGTGTCGAGAATGTATGCTTAAGTAGTCAATTAACTTTGGTATAAAATTAATGAACGTTTGTCCAGGTTTATTAGTTGATCGAACAATATTTTGGTTGGTACATGCATGTCTCGGACTGTAAGATTTTCCTTGTTTTAACGCCAATCAAACCGTCTTGACAATGGACATTTAAGAAAAAAGGTGCGAATTTATTACCTCTTGCCACTTTAATGAAATCATATTTGCTGTTGCAGCGAGCATCCATGCATGCCGAATGCCGGATATGGCGCACGTTAATTGAGTTATAAACACATATTTCACATTCTCGCCCTCTCTAATCAAGCTTTTGTTTTTATTTGTAAATTGTCGACCCATTCGTGGTAGTTGTCATGCACCATCGAAATGTCGAAATTTTCCTCGGGGCAGAAGGATGACCCCACCCCCAATAAAACTGTCGTATATAGTCGTCAATTGATTAACAAAAATCATGAGTACGATCTAAATCACCACACAATCAATCGCTTAAAATTAACGGAGTTCTATCGACTTTTAATGGGCATGAATTAGTTGTGATTGATTTAAATATTTCCCAATAGCCAATAAAGGCAGTATTGTTGCCCTTTCTTTCGGATGTATATAAAAGAAAACCTTGAAAAAAAATTTTCGTGACATTTTTTTAGAGCCGCATTGAGACAATTGTATTGCTAATGAAAGTGTTATTTGTGGTTAATTGTGTGTTTTATTGAATATAACTGTTAGTAAGTCAACTTATCTACCTGAACTATGCCTATACTCGAAAAATGATTTACTAAACGGAACAAAATATAAAATTGAGAAAAAATGTCTGATAAACCTTCTGGACTGCTACAGGGTTCATGTATAGTCTCTGCTTCATAGAATTTCCAATTTCAACAAATCGCTCTGCCTTAAAAATAATTGTGTGATGACAAATACGTATATAAAAGTTATTGATGTTGATAACAGTTTAATTTATTCACACATACATACAAAAATAAGTAGACATCTGTATAAGGCTGTATTCAACACACGTGTTATTTGTTGCTTTCTCTTTTTTAAGACTGCGGTTTGAAAAAAATGCGTAAGCTCACTTAGCCTTAGGCGACAGCGAAGGTGGACGTGCCAACAAGTTCCAGATGTAGTACAGAACGAACTTCATCCTACAGATTATTAAATGTGCAATATTTTTGAGAATTTTCTCGGCTGTTATTTCTTTTGAATTTTTCAAGCATGCATAAAAATGCTATATTAAAAATAGCCACGGTTTGACTGTTTCAAATCTGTCACCCCTCAATCGGTTCTTGAAGCCCAATGATACACAAAAATGTATCTTTTTAAAGACATGCATGTTTTATTAAATGCACCCAGTCACCTTGACGATATATCCCTGTTCTCGTTCATTAATATTAAAATGTCAAAAGGGTTCGGGTTTTCGTGCCATAATAAAAACACGAGCCTGTGGGATGGGTATAAAAATAAAGCCGACGACCACACAAAAGCCACAAACTTCAGAAATTTCTGAATTCTCCAAATATTTAAGAAGTTTGTAAATAAAATACTTATCGTCTTACGAATCGTACACGTAATACCTTTTAATCAGGCAAGAACTTCCTCTTTAAATACCTGTCCAAATAAGCCCTTAGTCTTAATTAAGCTGACATTGCTTATAATTTGACATGCTTTATTAGGCCTACCATAAAAGGGATAAAGAATTTAAAAAATCGAGGCTGATTTCAGCGCCGATGAGGATCACATTGGCAGCTGTGCAGGTTGAACGCCATTTAGTATATGTGGCGACCAAATAAAACGATCCCTTTCAGTATAGCTAACAAAAGTTGTTCCAGTAACAATGTAAAGAACAGAAACTTTCAATGTGTTAACCCCCCCCCCCCCCTTATTCAGTTTTAATTATGTACAGTGCCAAAAACAAGGTTAGCGTCTTTAGCGCCATTTTGTTACACTTGAAGCCTTTATTGAGAATTTAAGTAATGGATTAAAATGGCATGGTCTCCCAAATATACGGACTATTGAAATAAAATTTGCTAGTGTTCGCCATTTTTGTCAAAAGACCAAAAATGATAGCTTTCTACTGATACTAGTTTGGGAAATGTAGCTTAAAGTAGTCTTATAAGCAAACAAAAATCCAAAATTGTACTCCTGCATCCCGGCTATTTTGAATTATGTCCGTTATGAGTTACTGGCTGTACTGATAGTTATTATTTCAACTCAATCCTTTAGTTCATTTAGGTAGGCCTACTTCAAACGATCAGCTTCTCTTAACAATCAGAATTTATGAAAAAGTCCGAATTTTTGCAGCTCATGTAAAGCATTTTTTTTCGAATAGTCGATAGTTCATTTTAGCGTTTGTTATAAACAGCACAGTGGCTTTTTGACATAACTCTCATACTTGCTTACTTCAACGGCTGACCGTTGCCATGGATTCGATTCAGATTTGAGAATGTGTTGTTTGTCAATATGGTGATGTTTTTTTCTCTAGAAGCTTACAATAGTCAAGTTTCTATAGTTACGCCAATTCATGTTAATTTATAAAAGTAAGACTGTTCGGGAATTTCTCAAGGTCTGTTTAAAGGGCATGCTATTTTTATTTAGCCAGTCAGCTCTTAGTTGCTTTCAAATATCTGTTATAAGTCAGCCTTTGGAATGATATATAATTTGAATGCGGTTTCTCTGTTTATTCGTATTTGGAGAGTAATACTATATTCGGCCTGCTAACTTTTATCAGTAATATAGTCATTTGTGTAATCTGTGAAATCTCTATTTAGGCAAATAGTGTGCTTCAACGTCTCTATTTAGGCAAAGAGTCTACCCGTGTGCTTCAACGATTTTATTCTGTGAATTATATTCGTGATCATCGGATCTATACTGCTGTTCCTACCTGTGAGTTCTTGGACTACAGCTTTCTAATTCGGAACTCTTTGTACATAAAGCTTGTAAAAATAAATCTTTTTGATATAGTTTTTTTTCTACTGTTTGTTAAATATTTGCCTTTAAATACCTTACTCTATTTTTTAGTATAAATCAAAATTTGTATATAAATCTGCTTGTCTTTTGTTATTTCTTCGTTTGCTATTTCGCCTCGTAACACATGTCACATAGGGCCTCCGTGGCTCAATTATTAGAGCGTTCGTCGATGCGTCTGATTCAAATTCACCCAGTCCAAAAAGGGAACCTTTTTGACTAGGGTTTCCAAAACGATCGACCAAGGTTGGTGAGTTCTAACAGATGCCCGAGGGTTTCTTTCACACTTCCTTTCCCTTAAAGTGACATGAACTGACAAAATATAGTTAAAATTTCGTTAAGACACAATTAGCTATATATTGTTCATCATTTTAGCACGAAATTGACAATAAGAGCTTTCCGCTAATAGACGTACATGTACCAATCTTGAAGATGTACGTTTTTGTAGTTTTATAGGGAACAAAACGTCAAATATGTGCCCATGCATCCCGGCTATTTGAATTGTGTCGGCCATTAACCCTCATCCAGTAAACCTGATAACGCCAGCGTATACGTGAAAAATCTTATAAGTGTGGCGTAAAACATCAATCAATCAATCAAACGATGGGTCCACGCAGGATACATACTAGCTTTACCGATATTTTTTATTTCAACGTCCATACTTTAGTTTTTAAGATGCTGAAACGTTGAAACAAGACTGAAATTTGACAGCATTTTAAGCGAGGAAATCTTGTATGTGGCCCTAAGCATTATTTTTTCAATGCATCTAATTTAAATTTGGAGAATTGGATCTTATCGTAAACAATTATATGCGTTCTCTGAACAGTATATCCATTTCATGTTACAAATACCACGAGCAGAAACCAGACTAGGCAGGAAATACCACGGTAAAACATACTGCATGCTCAATTTCATTTTTGTTACGGTTATATTATAATTATGATGGAAACTTAAGTGGTTATAAATATGCCCTAAAGGATTACTAGGCAACTTTAAACTTTTAAATGATTGACTAATTCAGCGTATAAAATACGTCTGGCTACAATTAAACAAACAATTTCAAAGGCTTTTTTTTATTAAGGTGAATACGTAACTTTTTTCTTACCTGCATTTGTATTTAAGCTAACACCTGACGGATGCTATATTACAGATAAGTTTTATTTTTAGTAAGAGTGTTTGAAAACTATATCTTTATGTTTGAAACTATTTTTTTCTGAAAAGGATTGCTGGTATACGGTGATGCAACCGCCTAAGCTGAGCAAGTCCCAATTAAAGTGAAATGAACAGCCTAAATTTGGATTCGTTGTTAAAGGGGGAGAAAACCAAATATACCTGAATGTGAAGTTAATAAAATATCACAATACGCAAAACAAATTGGTAAACTTTTAAAATCTCCCATTTAAGCCTAGGTTAAATTCATCCTCTTCAACGCCTTCGCAACTCACCAATATGGCACACAGACCAGTTTTGTATTAGCAACATTTTCCTCAAAGCTTCCTTTGTAAGTCAACCTAAGTTTCGAGAAACTGAAAGAATTTTCTGGAGATAGGAATACTCTGAAGAGAGTGAAATTAACCTGGGTTTTAAATAGGATATTTTGAAAGTTGACCAATTTGTTTTGTGTATGTAAAATAATACGGTATTGTATCAACTTCATTATGGCCCATTAAAAAAACCGCAAAAATATGTGTATGGTACCATAGGAAAGGAAAAATAAGCACGTTTCTTTCGATCCATAAAGTATTGTTTTTGTTTTCTTTTTTAAAAATCGCGATTGACAAATAGGCTCGTTGTGGACAAGTTTTATTTTTCTTTCACGTTCAGACATGGTGTAAAGCTCTAAATATATATATATATATAAAATTGCTTGCTCTCTTTCGCTCTTGTGCACGGTGTAAGTTAATTAATAAAGTGCAAGTCTCAGTCTCAAAGCCAGGCTAAGGGCACCTCAAGCCTTAGGCATGCGCGAGCTATTTTTAAACACTCATTTAAAAATAATGATTTCTAATTTAAAGATTCTTAAGGATAAGACAGCAATTATTGTTGAATTTTTGGAAATCTATTTTGGAAAAAAAAATAATTAATAAAAATTTAGTGGATGAATATCAGGGCTTTTTCACGTGCCAAACACCCCCCCCCCCCCACACACACACACGCACTCACAACCATTAAAATTACTTAAAATAGAAATACGACGTCTGTATCAAGGCTTTTCAACTTATTATGTTTATGGCTTAGGTACAATTTTGTTTTGGAATATATTTTCTTACTAATATAAAGTGTTATTCTGCTTGCGAATTTTAGTGACTTGTTTGATTACAATTTAAATTGGTTGGCAATTGATTTTATAAACTGTCTGATAGACCAAATATTGCTCTGCTTGGTAAACTTAAACATTATGATTTAGACCTGGCTAAATAGCTATCTGTCCAACAGAACTAAAAAACTTCTTTTAACAAAACCCTTTTGTTTTCTTTGCCTGTCGAATGTGGTGTCCCGCAAGGATCTATCCTTGGTCCAAACATTTTCCTTTTTTTATGCAAATGACTAATTCAATTTTTATTTTTATTCTTGTCATTTTCTTTCGTTCTTTTATCTGTTCTGTTAGTAATGTAAACGATGTTGTTAAAATCACTACTCATCCACTAGAGAAAATTAACATCTCGTTCTGAGTAAATCGCTTGTTCCTGAATATCAACAAAACAAAATGTATGCTCATAAAACCCCTTACCAAACGGAGGACTAGCTACATGTAAATCTCAAATCTGATAATATCAACGATTAACTTAGAAACAACCCGAACATTCAAATTGTTAGGTTTTATTTTTAACGACATATTGAAAAAGGCATCCTGAAACTTAGGTTTACCAAATAATATAAACGATTCTGTCTTTAACTATTAACAGCTCTTGCATGCTTTTTGGAATTATAAGTTTGTGCAGTCAGGTGATTCAAAATATATACAAAATGCTACCTGTTCAGAGTTTTTTTATTTGGCAATGATTATTTCAGTATGTAAGAACTGTGTCATCACAACATGAGAGTGTTGGAATGGAAAACTGTCACCGATGGTTAAAACCAAACCATGTAGTGTTCTACAGATCAGTGGGCATATAACTGTATTCAATGGAGAAGGCTTCAAACCTTTTTCACAGCCTCCCTTCTTATTCTTGACCGTGCCATATAGCCTACGTACCGATTTCCCGTGGATATATGAGTCAACAAACTGTTTCCAACATAAGAAGGCATAACATAAGGCTTGTTTATGGATTGCAACTTCTTCTTTATTGTAAACACGACGTTTCGGTACAGTTTCTAGCACCGTTATCAAGTGATGACGGTGCTAGAAACTGTACCGAAACGTCGTGTTTACAATAAAGAAGAAGTTGCAATCCATAAACAAGCCTTATGTTATTACCAACTCAACTTCTAAATGCCACTGAAACAAGATATAAGAAGGCATGTTGTTAAAAAGGACGAAAAATGGAATACCCTTGGAGCATGAAGCAAATATGTTTTATCAAGATTATTTCACTTATAGGGCAGCTATGAAAGGATGTGGGTGAGAAAACCGGGCCCTTTGGCTGAAGGAAACTGATAGAATGTTGATAACATACCGCAAGCTTTGTATTTAACTATTTCTCTTTTTGTTTATACCAGATTATTATCTACATTAGGTATTGTTTAGAATTCCTTTTGGTTATCAAATGTCTTTAGGGATATTTCAATGAAAGCGTGCAACAATGGCCTCGTCCCCGAGACAATGTAAACAATTAATACAAGAGACGAACTGAATCGACAATAAAAACCGAAAAGAGTACCCCCTGTTCATGCCTTTCTTTGTTAGACAATTAAATTAATTGATAAAAAACAAAGGTATGTCCCCGGGACGCATGGCCCAAGGGCAGAGAACTCTTCAAAATAAATCTGGTGTGAAACACGATAAAACTATTAGCCACTAAAACAATACATCTCTGTCTGAAGCCGAGCTATGAAAACGGTATACAGGAATGACCACTTCTGTCCTCTTTTGTTTCCTGTATACATTTCATTTCTGTGCAGTTAAAAAACAAAAGGATCTCATCTGAAACCGGTAAAGTCAAAATATATTTTTTTATGAAAAGCTCCTCATTAGATATATAATTAGATTATTTTACAAATTTCGAACGCATTCACGTCATTGACTAAGGGGTCATTTCCAATAAAATTTATTGGAGCGTAATAGATTTCACGCATTATTCTGCAATAATGCACAAATAATATTGTAAAATCTAAAGTGGCCGATTAATTATCTACAGAAATGCGCGAAGCCTCAAGAAATGAATTTTAACTTGGTAAGAAGTGAGGCATTTATCTGTCAAAATAAGGCTATAAAAGGAGATAAAATTCTCAGACTCCTCAGGGTCACAAGTCAGAATTCTCATAAAGTCACGATCCATACGAAGTTACAATCCACACGAAGTTACAATTCTCACGAAGTTACAATTCTCACGAAGTCACAATCCACACGAAGTCACAATCCACACGAAGTCACAATCCACACGAAGTCACAATCCCTCACGAAGTCACAATCCCTCACGAAGTCACAATCCCTCACGAAGTCACAATCCCTCACGAAGTCACAATCCCTCACGAAGTCACAATCCCTCACGAAGTCACAATCCCTCACGAAGTCACAATCCCTCACGAAGTCACAATCCCTCACGAAGTCACAATCCCTCACGAAGTCACAATCCCTCACGAAGTCACAATCCCTCACGAAGTCACAATCCCTCACGAAGTCACAATCCCTCACGAAGTCACAATCCCTCACGAAGTCACAATCCCTCACGAAGTCACAATCCCTCACGAAGTCACAATCCCTCACGAAGTCACAATCCCTCACGAAGTCACAATCCCTCACGAAGTCACAATCCCTCACGAAGTCACAATCCCTCACGAAGTCACTATCCCTCACGAAGTCACTATCCCTCACGAAGTCACTATCCCTCACGAAGTCACTATCCCTCACGAAGTCACTATCCCTCACGAAGTCACTATCCCTCACGAAGTCACTATCCCTCACGAAGTCACTATCCCTCACGAAGTCACTATCCCTCACGAAGTCACTATCCCTCACGAAGTCACTATCCCTCACGAAGTCACTATCCCTCACGAAGTCACTATCCCTCACGAAGTCACTATCCCTCACGAAGTCACTATCCCTCACGAAGTCACTATCCCTCACGAAGTCACTATCCCTCACGAAGTCACTATCCCTCACGAAGTCACTATCCCTCACGAAGTCACTATCCCTCACGAAGTCACTATCCCTCACGAAGTCACTATCCCTCACGAAGTCACTATCCCTCACGAAGTCACTATCCCTCACGAAGTCACTATCCCTCACGAAGTCACTAGATTTTAGCTGGTTAATCTCACAAACACAAAACCCCACCAAAAACTTAAAATCCATGTCGAGAAATACAATGTCAGGCATTGATGTCCTTATACTGTTTTTTAAACTACTTTCCCTTTTTCTATCGTTTTTGTGGGATTCGTCCGTAAGCTACTGCAAGGGAGGTAATCGTTCTAATATATGTTATGAAAAACAGGCACTCGATATTACTTCCCTTGAATCGAATAAATAATGAAAACACTACAGGAGCATGAAAAACTTTTTTGCCATGTTCTCCACATTAAGTCTGCCTCATTGTTTGAAATCCTCCGTTTTTTGCCGATCTTTGCGTAATTAAAAAAAAAACACTCCACAATTCATATGTCAATTTCTATTTTCAATTTTTTTTATTCTCATACCCGTTGGAAAAGAAATACATGATAGATACATACTTGTGATCTGCAATTCAACAAGATAAAACATGCAAATTTGACAGTTTTCTTATAATTTCAGTTTTCATCGCAATAAAATGGTTAATTTCACAAACACAAAACCCCACCAAAAAATTAAAATCCATGTCGAGAAATACAATGTCATGCATTGATGTCCTTATACTGTTTTTTAAACTACTTTCCCTTTTTCTATCGTTTCTAAGCTTACCGAGACATCTTACCGAAACTGTAGCCAGTTCACCGAAACTTATTGCTTATTATGTATATCAAATTTGATTTAGGGGCCATGTTTATTATTTGAGTCATTCATCATGAAAAAATGAGCCACTTGTTTTGTGTTCTATTTTTAGAATGTGGATTGTTATGTCTATACTCAACTACTTACTTCACATGTTAGAACTCTTTGCGGTGCAATCCAAGCACCGAGAACCAAGAAAACCCTCACTTCGAATACGCGCACCTTGAGCCAAGGAAACTTTCAACTTCGAATCCAAGAATCAAGAAAACCCTTAAATTCGAATCCAAACACCTTAAGCCAAGAAAACCCGCAACTTCTCATCAAATCACGTTGAACCCAAAAAGCATGAACTAATCGCGAGACTAAGACGATAGGTGATAAAAATGTGAAAAAAAATCTGACTGCATGGGTTGTCACTCTATCACCAAATGTTATAGATGGCGCGTTGATTGAGAAAAGAGTTGTCCAATTAAATGCTAATAGATAATCGGACGATAAATTATTTAACTTAATACCGACAAAGCAAACTGAATTCCTCGTCCGTCAATCATTTAGGGCTATTATTCCAAATAGTTCGCTGAAAAATATACTTGAAGAAATTGTAAACTGGTACTGCCCTCAAGCGGCTGGTGTTCAATTCAACAAGGAGAGAATGGGATCAATCTACAATCCTGGTTGTGGTCAAAACCAGCACTGTGTCTTTAGTGCTGATTTGCGGCTAGGGCAGCTTATTGTACCGGTACTGGTACATGGACACTGACTCTTACATCTCCGAGGGTATTTTTCACGTCATAGAACTTTCTGCTATACATAATTGCGTAATTATGACATAGTGAACAGCTTATTATGTGTAGCAAGAAATTTCATTTGCCGTAATACAAAATTTAAAAACATTGAACATTATAATTGGGGGATTCGTCCGTAAGCTACTGCAAGGGATGTAATTGTTCTAATCTATGTTATGAAAAACAGGCACTCGATATTACTTCCCTTGAATCAAATAAATAGTGAAAACACCAATGAACTATATGCGTGGAACGGACACGTCTCATTGGCTGTTTTGGATCTAACATTGTAAAATGTGCCGCCATTGATAGTTGAGGCGCGCGTGCATAACAGATCTGGATCGTTATTGCACCATCTTCTAGTAATGGTGGCATTCGATACACATCAAATACCATGTGACCTCCATTCCACGCATATAGTTCATTGGAAAACACTATAGGAGCATTTTAGATTGAACTGCTTGCACCATTTTTTGCTGACATGTTGAATCTGAAAAATTACCTTGCCATGGTCTCCACATAAAGTCTGCCTCATGGTTTGAAATCCTCCGTTTTTTTGCCTATCTTTGCGTAATTAAAAAAAACACTCCACAATTCATATGTCAATTTCTATTTTCAATTTTTTTATTCTCATACCCGTTGGAAAAGAAATACATGATAGATACACGTTTATAGCAGATAGGCGGTAGATGATAATTAGTTCAGTTTGATCCATTACATAGACTTGATTGGAGATTCAGACTTGTGATCTGCAATTCAACAAGATAAAACGTGCGAATTGTGACAGTTTTCTTATAATTTCCGTTTTCTTCGCAATAAAATGTTTAACTCATGAGAGTCAGAGTTGCTGATAAAATAATTTGGTATTAATTGATCTCTCTTCGATTGGCAAAACTGACTGTCAAACATTAATGTTTCTCCCACCACATGGGAACATTTCTGACTCTCGCGCTCCTCTCGGGGTATATCATTCCATATACCTACTTCTACTTGGAGAAAATTGTTAGCTTTTAGGAAGTGTAACATGCATTGGGATAAGTTATCTAACAGAACATATAGATATTTTTCCAATTGAAAGTCGAAATTAATTTGTGAATAAAAACGACCTTTTGCCGATATTCTTATGTCATCCCGCCATTTCTGTATGAACTGAACTTGTAGCCGTACCTTTAAACTTATTAATACAAGTAGCAAAAATATTCTTTTTTTTAATAGATCATTTATTTACAGTATAAGGGAAATAACCTGTGCGTTCGTGCCTCCGATTTGTACTTGTAGGCTGTAAAGTTAAATATAGTGGACAAAACATGTAACAGTATGAAAGAGACATGAAATTGACACTTTAACATCAATACCGACTGCCAAGAAAAAAAGAGGGTTCGACCTTCATGAAAAAGACTAAGTGATAGAGTTGGAATCATGAAAATACATACAGTCGGTGGCCTTCATTAACCGAACTAGTGCCCGAGAAGTAAACAAGATTTAAAAAACCATTCAAGATTCAAAGCACTACTTTAACGTACTTTTCGAGACTAGCAACACCAAAACCTAAAATTCCGGTAAATTTTAAATTTTGAATGGCTATATTCTCAATAAGTACAAATTAAAGTGGCATGAGCTGCCGAAATGTTGATATTTTGACGTTGAAACATAATGTTGAAATTATTATCTATTTTTCCCCGAGACGTATAATTCAGAAGCTTTTTAGTGCTTCTAGTCTCGAAAATGTACGATGAAGTTTTGTTTTAAACTAACTTTGGCTTAGAATGAATGAATGGTCGTCCCGGTTATTTAAATTTTGTTTACTTTTCGAGTACGTTTTCGGTTCGTACACGCCACATTCTATATGGATTTTCCTCATTCCAGCACCAATCATTTAGTTTTTCGATGGCCTTCAAAGCCTCTTACTGTCGTGACGATCAGAAATTATGAAAAAGTGTGAACTTTGGCAGCTCATGCCACTTTAAGGCCCGTTCTCATTGTGCAATTTGTGGTAACGACTTGTAGCATGCGATTCAAACCGATGCATTTGATTGGTTGAAAAATCTTATTGACCAATTAAACGCAGCATCCATTTCAATCGCATCCTACAAGTCGGTACGACAAATCACACAGTGAGAACGGGCTTTAATTTGTACTTATTGAGAATACAGTCAAAAATTTCCAAGTTTAACAATTTATCGGAATTTTAGGAGAAAATAGCAACATTTAGCCGGTTATTGCCTCTTTAAATAGACTACAACATCACCATGGCATTCGCTAAGATTAAATAACAATCTAAATGTTTGCTATAACTTAAATTATTTGACAATCATTACAGATCTCTATAAATGTCTCTAAGGTTGACATATCCGCGCCAGTAAGAACAAATTGATTGGAAAATCTCCATGTTAACTGTCTGACAGAGATGTACGGACGGCATCGGTTTTCTCAGGGGAGACAATCGAAATATTCAAACTGAAATGGAAAAGATTGATTAATAATTTAAAATTTTACGTCGAAACTAGGTTAGCATTATTGCACTGATATTACAGCATTTCAAGGTTTACTGGGCGAGAAAATCGGACTTATAGTCCAGAGACCACCTTGATCATTCTGAACAAAAGTACCAAACTACGTACATCTTTCTTTGGTGAGGTTTCCGCTATAAAACATGTGTACGCTATGTTCTCAACAGGAGGGCTGTTTTAATTCTTCAGTTTTTTTTATCTGGTTTAATTCATTCTAGCATACAAATCCCCACGTATTATTAAAAGATATACCCCACAATGCCAAAATCGAGATCGTGATAATTTCAATGCCCCTGATTCAAGAGCTGTAAAATGGAGACGCATTCTACTTCCTGCGGCAAGTCCTGAGAATCATCTGTAAATTACCCAGTTACCAGTTATCATCCAACAAAAACAGATTGGATGAAAACTGAGTAAATGGTATTCGAACTCCGAATCAACTGATGTTTCTCCGGTTTCCTCCCCACTAAACTTGTGAACGCTGTTATATAAGTGAAATAATATTGGTGTGGCGTTAATTATGGAGCAACCAATCTACCAACTGATAAATAAACTCGACGGGATATAGCGAAAGAAAATGATTGATTGGTGTTTTTCGCCGCACTGAAGATTATTTCAATAATAATATGGTGGCGTTGCCAGGTTTAATGGGGGAAGAAACTGGGCTCACTGCCAGGAGGAAACCCCCAACCTTCGGCGAGTACTTGGCAGCTCTTCAATTTTTATTTGGTCTCAGTGGGGTTCGAACCCGCTCCCCATCGATGGAAGGTCTGTGTGGGACTGAGGGACGTTCACCCAAACCAACTGGACCACCGAGGCCCCCGAAATAATATGAATAAATGGTTCTACACAATACGAACATAGTCAATACTGTATTCAGATTTACGTTCTCACCTCATCGATGTATCCTATAAACGGATCGAAAATACTGCAGCCATGGCCAAGCTGTAATCCGGCCTGTATACGGAGAATGTCACCTGGAAATAGTTCCATACAACGAGGCTATTATGAAGAGTATTAAAATCCATTATTGATTTTTTATATTCAACTCCAGGTTTGGCTATTGTCCGTATTGGACTAGACGCCACACAGCTTTTCAATGCAACCATGACGACAACCATGGCAGAATGGGTCTGGTTATGCCATGAATCAACTTTAAGTAACTTCTTTGTGTTCAATAGTTCTAAGTATTCTATCAAAAGCAGTATGGCTATTCTTGAACAAACCTACAAATGTCAGTTCTATACCTTATAAATCCTAAATACTTCAAATAGACGTCATTTGTGTTTGTGCGTCGATGTCGTATTTAGTGTCTGTCCGTCAATGTACGGATTTAAAAAATATTTATAGCGGACGTAATTTGTGTTTGTCAATCGACGTAGTGAGCAAATATACATTTAGTGGACGTCGTTTGTGTATGTCGGTTAATGCATTGATTTAAAATGCATGTAAATTTATTTGACGTAGTTTGTGTTTGTCCGTCGATGTAGTAATTTATAAATACCTTTCGCGGACGAAGTTTGAGTTTGTCCGTAGATGTAGTGATTTCTGAATACTTTGAGCTGATGTAGTTTGTGTTTGTCTGTCGACATGGTGATCTATAAATGACTCTAGCGGGCGTAGTTTGTGCTTTTCCGTTGATGTTGGGATTTATAAATACCTTTCACGGCCGTACTTTGTGTTTGTACGTCGTTTTTGGGATTTATAAATACCTTTCGATGCCGTAGTTGGTCTTTGGCTGTCGATGTTGGGATTTCCAAATACCTTTGAGTTTGTTCGTAGATGTAGTGATTTCTAACTACTTTTAGCTGATGTAGTTTGTGTTTGTCTGTCGACGTAGTGATTAATAAATGACTCTAGCGGGCGTAGTTTGTGCTTGTCCGTCGATGCTGGGATTTATAAATGACTCTAGCGGGCGTAGTTTGTGCTTGTCCGTCGATGCTGGGATTTATAAATGACTCTAGCGGCCGTAGTTTGTGCTTGTCCGTCGATGTAGTAATTTATAAATACCTTTCGCGGCCGTAGTTTGAGTTTGTCCGTAGATGCAGTGATTTCTAACTACTTTTAGCTGATGTAGTTTGTGTTTGTCTGTCGACGTAGTGATTAATGACTCTAGCGGGCGTAGTTTGTGCTTGTCCGTCGATGCTGGGATATATAAATTACTCTAGCGGGCTTAGTTTGTGCTTGTCCGTCGATGCTGGGATTTATAAATGACTCTAGCGGGCGTAGTTTGTGCTTGTCCGTCGATGTTGGGATTTATAATTACCTTTTGCGGCCGTATTTTGTCTTTGTCCGTCGATGTTGGTATTTATAAATACCTTTCGCGGCCGTAGTTTGTCTTTGTCCGTCGATGTTGGGATTTATAAATACCTTTCGCGGACGCAGTTTGAGTTTGTCCGTAGATGTAGTGATTTCTAAATACTTTTAGCTGATGTAGTTTGTGCTTGTCTGTCGACGTAGTGATTTATAAATGACTCTAGCGGGCGTAGTTTGTGTTTGTCCGTCGATGTTGGGATTTATAAATACCTTTAGCGGATGTAGTTTGTGTTTGTCCGTCCACCATTATTGTGAGTCTCTCACCATCATATCGCACTTCTACACATTTCCATTCACTGCCCTGTCAAATAAACAAAACGTTTAATTCAAGATACAGCAGCCTGACGGCCTGATTGGTTGAAATTTCACATACGAGGGACTGACAAACTACCGTTAAAAATGGCGATTGAATTGAACTTGGCGCCTTGAACTTCTTAATCTAGTATTCTGACGTCGATCCGGACTGATAAATTTCAAATGGTAGGAACAGAAGACCAGACAATAAGTGATGAATTCAGATAAATACCTAAAACGTGAATAATTTTTTAATAACAATGAGTGGAATTTCACCAAGCAGAGTAAATCTACGATATAAATAGCTTCGTCCAGTGGCAGATTTTGTTAACTTTTACTTTGATTCTCCCACACTCTGTCGTCGTATGTGGAAGAGAAGTCAGATCGGATGAAAACTGAGTAAATGGAACTCGCCGAAGGTCGGGGGTTTCCTCCAGGCAATGAGCCTGGTTTCCTCTCCTACTAAACCTGGTAACGCCGCCACATAAGTGAACTAATCTTGAGTGCGACGTAAAACATCAATCAATCAATTAATCGATTCTCCCAATCTGTATGATATTATAGAGGTACTGTGTGATAAATGTGTGCCCAGACTCAAATTATGTTATACTCACGTAAACCGTCCCTAGTCTGACGTCACCGTCTGAATCTGTCGTGATACGTGCTGTTGTTGTCATGGTGGTTCTGTTTAAGGAGACCGCTATTGAACAGTCTCCGTTGCAATTAGCATTCGTCACAAGTGCCTCTGGACGTGTTAACACTTCCCGGGTACCAGTTTCCTTGAAGTTGAAGCGAATGGTGAACATGTTGCCGAGGTCTATATTAGCAAACCTCCAAACGACTAATCGAGCCTTGCCATCGAAAAATGCCGTTCCTCCTCCGATAACACCTAAGCTTTCGTCTCTCACTAGTCTCACCCCTTCAACTTTTATCGGTAAAGAATTTCCTGAATAATCCTTGAAATCACGGTCAAATGGTAAGTACAGCATCCTCTCACAGCCTGAAAGTAACACATGAAGAAAACATACATCCATAAACAATAGCCCGCTAATGCATTGCTGATCCTTTGGTTTGTAAAGCGTGGGTTACTTGCTAGTTGTATTTATGAACACTAAAACACACGAGCACAGTGAAAATCTTCTTGTCTAAAGTAACCATGGAGACAAGTTTCTAGTTCCCCAGATGTACTGATGGACTGGGATGATGACACACTAGCAGGCCATTGAACGTCATCACATTTCTGACGTCACGACAGTTTGACGTCTATGATACGTTGGTCGAATGAGATAGTTAACTTACTGTCAATTCTTGAGAATGCGACCCGTCTGGTACACAAACACGTACTCTCTTCAAAGGCAGAGCCAGGAGCACAATCCCGAAGGATGCTCATCTGTGGTGTCAGATCTTCGTAATACTTCTGCGGATCTGGTCGGTAAATACGCCGGTTGCAATCTACATGTACACGGAGAGAGAATACCATTTACAACAAAACATACATTTATCCAGATAACTTGCTTTCTTCAACAGAAACGTAAAACGAAAAGTAAATGACTTCTGAAAGTTTTGAAATTACGTTTTGAGTATATATAACTTGGAATGCGCTTAATATGTGGAATGAAAGTCGGTTGCCGTTTGGTTTGACACCGCCGATATTGCTGTTTCATCAAACATGGAGTATTGGCTGTCGACTAAAAAATATCGGTCAACATATCACTTATTCTTACAAAGCTAAAGGGTTTTTATGGGATACAAACTGTGTTTGATGTTATTCAGCAGTCCACGGACAACTCTAGCCGAGACTGAAATGTCGATTCCGATGCCCATTGTAATGTCAGCGATTAATGCGCCAGATCAAAAATAGTTAACGAATCGTAGCCATTTCATGTAACCCACATAATTCAGCTTAGCCATACCTGTTGTACTGAGTTGTATAGTCAGCGGACAAGGTTGGAAACAATCACTTGGTGTACATCCAGTTTGTGGATTGAATGATTGACCGTCTGGACAACATTTAGCTGTAGCTACCCCTTCTCCGTCATTTCGGCAAACCCAAAACGCTCCACATAAATCAAAATATTGTCGTGATCTTCCAGTCAGACAGGGGTCTAAAATTATATTAAACAAAAAAGAAAAATGATTATAAACTGAATTGATTCTGATCATAGCTGCTAGTTAAAGCAATTTCCCGTGGACTTTTGTCAAATCAACTATACTATTGCGATTATATCTATTTGCTTGGTATAGTAATGTATTAGCCGTCTACGTCGTCCATAGCGATCTCTAACTGACTATAAATAAATTTAACGCTTTTGCTTCATCAGCTGTTTTTTTGAAAAACAAAATGAACTATATTATTACGAGATAAACCCCCTATGTCAGACCCCCTTTGACTGGGTACAGATGGACCAAAATCCTCTTTTAAAATTTATTTCAAATAAAAAAATTAGAGCAAAAAATTAAGGTACATGATTTATGTTTACTCTTTTTACCTTATAAGGTTTCTTTAGTGGCCATCGATTGGATAATTCATCTCAAAGATGTAATCTAATTTCACAATTTTTACTGAAATGTATAAATTGCATGTTTTGGTAAGCATCGAGAGTTTATTAGTTGATTGAACATACAAACCGTTTATGCAGGTAGCTGAGGACGGCTGTGAACATCCTAAGTTTTCTTGGTTCCAGAACAAACCAAATGGACATTGTTTTAGGAAAGGTTCTAAAACCACTCCATTCCACAGACATTGGAAGAACAAGTTGCACTCAGATGGGTGAGGATTGTAACCGACGCCATTCATGAAGGTACAGTTATCACAAACATCTGCAAAACAATTTTTATTTATGTTGTGACGCCAACTAAACTTTTACAATTTTTAACCAGACTCAAATAGAATAGATTATTGGATGCATATAATTAAGTATAAAATAACATTTTTGTATCGATCTAGATTTAGACACCATGTAAACGTCACGTCATAATAAAAATGACTAAAAATCACAACCAAGTTCTCACCTGGAGATATTGGCAGCTGGGTAAAACTGGGTACCGTTGTTGAACCGGATCTTCTTGGAGCTGTTGTGGGACTAGGCGAACTTTGTGTAGCTGCTGTCAGATCTCCCGAAGTTATCGATGCCAGTGTCTCTGGTTCTATGGAAGGTCTTGCAGATGCTGTTAAACCTCTGATTGTTGTTGAAATTGTTTCTTCTGAGGGCGTTGCAACTGTCGTGCTCCTTGTCTGTTCAGTTAAACGTGTGATTCGAGAACCTATTGTTCTGCCAGTTGTTTCTGTATCCGTCGATCGTGTGATTCTCTGTGTTGTTTGCAGTTCCTCTGGTGTAGCTGTCGTTTGAGCTGTTGCAGTTGACTGTATTGTCGATGGTGTTACTGATTCTGTAACTATATTAGTAGTCTGGGTAACTATTGGAGTCCTATCATCTATTGGATCACTTGTGATCGTAGAAACGGTTGGTTCTGAAGGTGTCGAAGACGTTATGATAACACCTGTTGTTGTTTGAACGGGCACACGGGTATCGCGAGTGCTTAAAATATCTTCGGTTGTTTCTGTAGTTCTCAGAGTTGTAGCTGTTGGTTGCGTTAATCTCCTGGTGGTTAGTTGCTCCTCTGGAGTTGTTGATACGTCTGTTGAACTAGTCGTAGTTATTGCATCAGGTGACTGTGTTGTAGCTTGTGGCGTTACACTTGGCTGTAGCGTGGATGTTATTTCAGGCATGGTCTCTGTTGATGCTACTGTAGGTATTCTAGAATCTGTAGTTATATCAGTGGACCGAGTAACAATAGGAGTTGTAGATTCTGCCCTTGCAGTTGTGACAATTTCTGACCGTGTGACGATTGGAGTTTCTGTTACAGGTTCAGTAGTAGTTCCTCTCGTCGACACGGTTGGCGCTTGTGTTTCTGGTTCTAGGGTAATAGATTCGCTTGTTGAAACTCCTGGTGTGGTTTGTGTTATTTGAGTGACGTTTCCTGTTGGTGTTATTGTCGATTGTGTTGCTGATTCTGTAACTATATTAGTAGTCTGGGTAACTATTGGAGTTGTATCATCTATTGGATCACTTGTGATCGTAGAAACGGTTGGTTTTGAAGGTGTCGAAGACGTTATGATAACACCTGTTGTTGTTTGAACGGGCACACGGGTATCACGAGTGCTTAAAATATCTTCGGTTGTTTCTGTAGTCCTCAGAGTTGTAGTTGTTGGTTGCGTTAATCTCCTGGTGGTTAGTTGCTCCTCTGGAGTTGTTGATACGTCTGTTGAACTAGTCGTAGTTATTGCATCAGGTGACTGTGTTGTAGCTTGTGGCGTTACACTTGGCTGTAGCGTGGATGTTATTTCAGGGATAGTCTCTGTTGATGCTACTGGTATTCTAGAATCTGTAGTTATATCAGTGGACCGAGTAACAATAGGAGTTGTAGATTCTGGCCTTGCAGTTGTGACAATTTCTGACCGTGTGACGATTGGAGTTTCTTTTACAGGTTCAGTAGTAATTCCTCTCGTCGACACGGTTGGCGCTTGTGTTTCTGGTTCCACGGACAGTGTAGTACCTAGCGTTGAAGCTCTGATTGTTGGGGAATCGGTCGGTACTGGACGTGTCGAAGTTTCACTCATTGTTTGAGATGTTTGGTCAGAAACAAGTGTATTGAGAGAAGGCGTGGTAGTGCCAATAGCTTCCGTAGACCTACGTGGTGTATCTGTTGTTGGGCTGAATCTTTGAGTGGTAAGCTGTTTTGTCACTGTTGGTATATCTGTTGAACTAATTGTCTTGGTCGTTCCTTGGTCTAGGGTAATAGATTCGCTTGTTGAAACTCCTGGTGTGGTTTGTGTTATTTGAGTGACGTTTCCTGTTGGTGTTATTGTCGATTGTGTTGCTGATTCTGTAACTATATTAGTAGTCTGGGTAACTATTGGAGTTGTATCATCTATTGGATCACTTGTGATCGTAGAAACGGTTGGTTTTGAAGGTGTCGAAGACGTTATGATAACACCTGTTGTTGTTTGAACGGGCACACGGGTATCACGAGTGCTTAAAATATCTTCGGTTGTTTCTGTAGTCCTCAGAGTTGTAGTTGTTGGTTGCGTTAATCTCCTGGTGGTTAGTTGCTCCTCTGGAGTTGTTGATACGTCTGTTGAACTAGTCGTAGTTATTGCATCAGGTGACTGTGTTGTAGCTTGTGGCGTTACACTTGGCTGTAGCGTGGATGTTATTTCAGGCATGGTCTCTGTTGATGCTACTGTAGGTATTCTAGAATCTGTAGTTATATCAGTGGACCGAGTAACAATAGGAGTTGTAGATTCTGCCCTTGCAGTTGTGACAATTTCTGACCGTGTGACGATTGGAGTTTCTGTTACAGGTTCAGTAGTAGTTCCTCTCGTCGACACGGTTGGCGCTTGTGTTTCTGGTTCTAGGGTAATAGATTCGCTTGTTGAAACTCCTGGTGTGGTTTGTGTTATTTGAGTGACGTTTCCCGTTGATGTTATTGTCGATTGTGTTACTGATTCTGTAACTATATTAGTAGTCTGGGTAACTATTGGAGTTGTATCATCTGTTGGATCATTTGTGATCGTAGAAACGGTTGGTTCTGAAGGTGTCGAAGACGTTATGATAACACCTGTTGTTGTTTGAACGGGCACACGGGTATCACGAGTGCTTAAAATATCTTCGGTTGTTTCTGTAGTCCTCAGAGTTGTAGCTGTTGGTTGCGTTAATCTCCTGGTGGTTTGCTGCTCCTCTGGAGTTGTTGATACGTCTGTTGAACTAGTCGTAGTTATTGCATCAGGTGACTGTGTTGTAGCTTGTGGTGTTACACTTGGCTGTAGCGTGGATGTTATTTCAGGGATAGTCTCTGTTGATGCTACTGGTATTCTAGAATCTGTAGTTATATCAGTGGACCGAGTAACAATAGGAGTTGTAGATTCTGGCCTTGCAGTTGTGACAATTTCTGGCCGTGTGACGATTGGAGTTTCTTTTACAGGTTCAGTAGTAATTCCTCTCGTCGACACGGTTGGCGCTTGTGTTTCTGGTTCCACGGACAGTGTAGTACCTAGCGTTGAAGCTCTGATTGTTGGGGAATCGGTCGGTACTGGACGTGTCGAAGTTTCACTCATTGTTTGAGATGTTTGGTCAGAAACAAGTGTATTGAGAGAAGGCGTGGTAGTGCCAATAGCTTCCGTAGACCTACGTGGTGTATCTGTTGTTGGGCTGAATCTTTGAGTGGTAAGCTGTTCTGTCACTGTTGGTATATCTGTTGAACTAATTGTCTTGGTCGTTCCTTGGTCTAGGGTAATAGATTCGCTTGTTGAAACTCCTGGTGTGGTTTGTGTTATTTGAGTGACGTTTCCTGTTGGTGTTATTATCGATTGTGTTGCTGATTCTGTAACTATATTAGTAGTCTGGGTAACTATTGGAGTTGTATCATCTGTTGGATCACTTGTGATCGTAGAAACGGTTGGTTCTGAAGGTGTCGAAGACGTTATGATAACACCTGTTGTTGTTTGAACGGGCACACGGGTATCACGAGTGCTTAAAATATCTTCGGTTGTTTCTGTAGTCCTCAGAATTGTAGCTGTTGGTTGCGTTAATCTCCTGGTGGTTAATTGCTCCTCTGGAGTTGTTGATACGTCTGTTGAACTAGTCGTAGTTATTGCATCAGGTGACTGTGTTGTAGCTTGTGGCGTTACACTTGGCTGTAGCGTGGATGTTATTTCAGGCATGGTCTCTGTTGATGCTACTGTAGGTATTCTAGAATCTGTAGTTATATCAGTGGACCGAGTAACAATAGGAGTTGTAGATTCTGCCCTTGCAGTTGTGACAATTTCTGACCGTGTGACGATTGGAGTTTCTGTTACAGGTTCAGTAGTAGTTCCTCTCGTCGACACGGTTGGCGCTTGTGTTTCTGGTTCCAGGGTAATAGATTCGCTTGTTGAAACTCCTGGTGTGGTTTGTGTTATTTGAGTGACGTTTCCCGTTGATGTTATTGTCGATTGTGTTACTGATTCTGTAACTATATTAGTAGTCTGGGTAACTATTGGAGTTGTATCATCTGTTGGATCATTTGTGATCGTAGAAACGGTTGGTTCTGAAGGTGTCGAAGACGTTATGATAACACCTGTTGTTGTTTGAACGGGCACACGGGTATCACGAGTGCTTAAAATATCTTCGGTTGTTTCTGTAGTCCTCAGAGTTGTAGCTGTTGGTTGCGTTAATCTCCTGGTGGTTTGCTGCTCCTCTGGAGTTGTTGGTACGTCTGTTGAACTAGTCGTAGTTATTGCATCAGGTGACTGTGTTGTAGCTTGTGGTGTTACACTTGGCTGTAGCGTGGATGTTATTTCAGGGATAGTCTCTGTTGATGCTACTGGTATTCTAGAATCTGTAGTTATATCAGTGGACCGAGTAACAATAGGAGTTGTAGATTCTGGCCTTGCAGTTGTGACAATTTCTGACCGTGTGACGATTGGAGTTTCTTTTACAGGTTCAGTAGTAATTCCTCTCGTCGACACGGTTGGCGCTTGTGTTTCTGGTTCCACGGACAGTGTAGTACCTAGCGTTGAAGCTCTGATTGTTGGGGAATCGGTCGGTACTGGACGTGTCGAAGTTTCACTCATTGTTTGAGATGTTTGGTCAGAAACAAGTGTATTGAGAGAAGGCGTGGTAGTGCCAATAGCTTCCGTAGACCTACGTGGTGTATCTGTTGTTGGGCTGAATCTTTGAGTGGTAAGCTGTTCTGTCACTGTTGGTATATCTGTTGAACTAATTGTCTTGGTCGTTCCTTGGTCTAGGGTAATAGATTCGCTTGTTGAAACTCCTGGTGTGGTTTGTGTTATTTGAGTGACGTTTCCTGTTGGTGTTATTGTCGATTGTGTTGCTGATTCTGTAACTATATTAGTAGTCTGGGTAACTATTGGAGTTGTATCATCTATTGGATCACTTGTGATCGTAGAAACGGTTGGTTCTGAAGGTGTCGAAGACGTTATGATAACACCTGTTGTTGTTTGAACGGGCACACGGGTATCAGGAGTGCTTAAAATATCTTCGGTTGTTTCTGTAGTCCTCAGAGTTGTAGCTGTTGGTTGCGTTAATCTCCTGGTGGTTAGTTGCTCCTCTGGAGTTGTTGATACGTCTGTTGAACTAGTCGTAGTTATTGCATCAGGTGACTGTGTTGTAGCTTGTGGCGTTACACTTGGCTGTAGCGTGGATGTTATTTCAGGCATGGTCTCTGTTGATGCTACTGTAGGTATTCTAGAATCTGTAGTTATATCAGTGGACCGAGTAACAATAGGAGTTGTAGATTCTGCCCTTGCAGTTGTGACAATTTCTGACCGTGTGACGATTGGAGTTTCTGTTACAGGTTCAGTAGTAGTTCCTCTCGTTGACACGGTTGGCGCTTGTGTTTCTGGTTCTAGGGTAATAGATTCGCTTGTTGAAACTCCTGGTGTGGTTTGTGTTATTTGAGTGACGTTTCCCGTTGATGTTATTGTCGATTGTGTTACTGATTCTGTAACTATATTAGTAGTCTGGGTAACTATTGGAGTTGTATCATCTGTTGGATCATTTGTGATCGTAGAAACGGTTGGTTCTGAAGGTGTCGAAGACGTTATGATAACACCTGTTGTTGTTTGAACGGGCACACGGGTATCACGAGTGCTTAAAATATCTTCGGTTGTTTCTGTAGTCCTCAGAGTTGTAGCTGTTGGTTGCGTTAATCTCCTGGTGGTTTGCTGCTCCTCTGGAGTTGTTGATACGTCTGTTGAACTAGTCGTAGTTATTGCATCAGGTGACTGTGTTGTAGCTTGTGGTGTTACACTTGGCTGTAGCGTGGATGTTATTTCAGGCATGGTCTCTGTTGATGCTACTGTAGGTATTCTAGAATCTGTAGTTATATCAGTGGACCGAGTAACAATAGGAGTTGTAGATTCTGCCCTTGCAGTTGTGACAATTTCTGACCGTGTGAAGATTGGAGTTTCTTTTACAGGTTCAGTAGTAGTTCCTCTCGTCGACACGGTTGGCGCTTGTGTTTCTGGTTCTAGGGTAATAGATTCGCTTGTTGAAACTCCTGGTGTGGTTTGTGTTATTTGAGTGACGTTTCCTGTTGGTGTTATTATCGATTGTGTTGCTGATTCTGTAACTATATTAGTAGTCTGGGTAACTATTGGAGTTGTATCATCTGTTGGATCACTTGTGATCGTAGAAACGGTTGGTTCTGAAGGTGTCGAAGACGTTATGATAACACCTGTTGTTGTTTGAACGGGCACACGGGTATCACGAGTGCTTAAAATATCTTCGGTTGTTTCTGGAGTCCTCAGAGTTGTAGCTGTTGGTTGCGTTAATCTCCTGGTGGTTAGCTGCTCCTCTGGAGTTGTTGATACGTCTGTTGAACTAGTCGTAGTTATTGCATCAGGTGACTGTGTTGTAGCTTGTGGCGTTACACTTGGCTGCAGCGTGGATGTTATTTCAGGCATGGTCTCTGTTGATGCTACTGTAGGTATTCTAGAATCTGTAGTTATAACAGTGGACCGAGTAACAATAGGAGTTGTAGATTCTGCCCTTGCAGTTGTGACAATTTCTGACCGTGTGACGATTGGAGTTTCTTTTACAGGTTCAGTAGTAGTTCCTCTCGTCGACACGGTTGACGTTTGTGTTTCTGGTTCTAGGGTAATAGATTCGCTTGTTGAAACTCCTGGTGTGGTTTGTGTTATTTGAGTGACGTTTCCTGTTGGTGTTATTATCGATTGTGTTGCTGATTCTGTAACTACATTAGTAGTCTGGGTAACTATTGGAGTTGTATCATCTGTTGGATCACTTGTGATCGTAGAAACGGTTGGTTCTGAAGGTGTCGAAGACGTTATGATAACACCTGTTGTTGTTTGAACGGGCACACGGGTATCACGAGTGCTTAAAATATCTTCGGTTGTTTCTGTAGTCCTCAGAGTTGTAGCTGTTGGTTGCGTTAATCTCCTGGTGGTTAGCTGCTCCTCTGGAGTTGTTGATACGTCTGTTGAACTAGTCGTAGTTATTGCATCAGGTGACTGTGTTGTAGCTTGTGGCGTTACACTTGACTGCAGCGTGGATGTTATTTCAGGCATGGTCTCTGTTGATGCTACTGTAGGTATTCTAGAATCTGTAGTTATATCAGTGGACCGAGTAACAATAGGAGTTGTAGATTCTGCCCTTGCAGTTGTGACAATTTCTGACCGTGTGAAGATTGGAGTTTCTTTTACGGGTTCAGTAGTAGTTCCTCTCGTCGACACGGTTGGCGCTTGTGTTTCTGGTTCTAGGGTAATAGATTCGCTTGTTGAAACTCCTGGTGTGGTTTGTGTTATTTGAGTGACGTTTCCTGTTGGTGTTATTATCGATTGTGTTGCTGATTCTGTAACTATATTAGTAGTCTGGGTAACTATTGGAGTTGTATCATCTGTTGGATCACTTGTGATCGTAGAAACGGTTGGTTCTGAAGGTGTCGACGACGTTATGATAACACCTGTTGTTGTTTGAACGGGTACACGGGTATCACGAGTGCTTAAAATATCTTTGGTTGTTTCTGTAGTTCCCAGAGTTGTAGCTGTTGGTTGCGTTAATCTCCTGGTGGTTAGCTGCTCCTCTGGAGTTGTTGATACGTCTGTTGAACTAGTCGTAGTTATTGCATCAGGTGACTGTGTTGTAGCTTGTGGCGTTACACTTGACTGCAGCGTGGATGTTATTTCAGGCATGGTCTCTGTTGATGCTACTGTAGGTATTCTAGAATCTGTAGTTATATCAGTGGACCGAGTAACAATAGGAGTTGTAGATTCTGCCCTTGCAGTTGTGACAATTTCTGACCGTGTGAAGATTGGAGTTTCTTTTACGGGTTCAGTAGTAGTTCCTCTCGTCGACACGGTTGGCGCTTGTGTTTCTGGTTCTAGGGTAATAGATTCGCTTGTTGAAACTCCTGGTGTGGTTTGTGTTATTTGAGTGACGTTTCCTGTTGGTGTTATTATCGATTGTGTTGCTGATTCTGTAACTATATTAGTAGTCTGGGTAACTATTGGAGTTGTATCATCTGTTGGATCACTTGTGATCGTAGAAACGGTTGGTTCTGAAGGTGTCGACGACGTTATGATAACACCTGTTGTTGTTTGAACGGGCACACGGGTATCACGAGTGCTCAAAATATCTTTGGTTGTTTCTGTAGTTCCCAGAGTTGTAGCTGTTGGTTGCGTTAATCTCCTGGTGGTTAGCTGCTCCTCTGGAGTTGTTGATACGTCTGTTGAACTAGTCGTAGTTATTGCATCAGGTGACTGTGTTGTAGCTTGTGGCGTTACACTTGACTGCAGCGTGGATGTTATTTCAGGCATGGTCTCTGTTGATGCTACTGTAGGTATTCTAGAATCTGTAGTTATATCAGTGGACCGAGTAACAATAGGAGTTGTAGATTTTGCCCTTGCAGTTGTGACAATTTCTGACCGTGTGAAGATTGGAGTTTCTTTTACGGGTTCAGTAGTAGTTCCTCTCGTCGACACGGTTGGCGCTTGTGTTTCTGGTTCTAGGGTAATAGATTCGCTTGTTGAAACTCCTGGTGTGGTTTGTGTTATTTGAGTGACGTTTCCTGTTGGTGTTATTATCGATTGTGTTGCTGATTCTGTAACTATATTAGTAGTCTGGGTAACTATTGGAGTTGTATCATCTGTTGGATCACTTGTGATCGTAGAAACGGTTGGTTCTGAAGGTGTCGACGACGTTATGATAACACCTGTTGTTGTTTGAACGGGCACACGGGTATCACGAGTGCTTAAAATATCTTTGGTTGTTTCTGTAGTTCTCAGAGTTGTAGCTGTTGGTTGCGTTAATCTCCTGGTGGTTAGCTGCTCCTCTGGAGTTGTTGATACGTCTGTTGAACTAGTCGTAGTTATTGCATCAGGTGACTGTGTTGTAGCTTGTGGCGTTACACTTGACTGCAGCGTGGATGTTATTTCAGGCATGGTCTCTGTTGATGCTACTGTAGGTATTCTAGAATCTGTAGTTATATCAGTGGACCGAGTAACAATAGGAGTTGTAGATTCTGCCCTTGCAGTTGTGACAATTTCTGACCGTGTGAAGATTGGAGTTTCTTTTACATGTTCAGTAGTAGTTCCTCTCGTCGACACGGTTGGCGCTTGTGTTTCTGGTTCTAGGGTAATAGATTCGCTTGTTGAAACTCCTGGTGTGGTTTGTGTTATTTGAGTGACGTTTCCTGTTGGTGTTATTATCGATTGTGTTGCTGATTCTGTAACTATATTAGTAGTCTGGGTAACTATTGGAGTTGTATCATCTGTTGGATCACTTGTGATCGTAGAAACGGTTGGTTCTGAAGGTGTCGAAGACGTTATGATAACACCTGTTGTTGTTTGAACGGGCACACGGGTATCACGAGTGCTTAAAATATCTTCGGTTGTTTCTGGAGTCCTCAGAGTTGTAGCTGTTGGTTGCGTTAATCTCCTGGTGGTTAGCTGCTCCTCTGGAGTTGTTGATACTTCTGTTGAACTAGTCGTAGTTATTGCATCAGGTGACTGTGTTGTAGCTTGTGGCGTTACACTTGGCTGCAGCGTGGATGTTATTTCAGGCATGGTCTCTGTTGATGCTACTGTAGGTATTCTAGAATCTGTAGTTATATCAGTGGACCGAGTAACAATAGGAGTTGTAGATTCTGCCCTTGCAGTTGTGACAATTTCTGACCGTGTGAAGATTGGAGTTTCTTTTACAGGTTCAGTAGTTGTTCCTCTCGTCGACACGGTTGGCGCTTGTGTTTCTGGTTCTAGGGTAATAGATTCGCTGGTTGAAACTCCTGGTGTGGTTTGTGTTATTTGAGTGACGTTTCCTGTTGGTGTTATTATCGATTGTGTTGCTGATTCTGTAACTATATTAGTAGTCTGGGTAACTATTGGAGTTGTATCATCTGTTGGATCACTTGTGATCGTAGAAACGGTTGGTTCTGAAGGTGTCGAAGACGTTATGATAACACCTGTTGTTGTTTGAACGGGCACACGGGTATCACGAGTGCTTAAAATATCTTCGGTTGTTTCTGGAGTCCTCAGAGTTGTAGCTGTTGGTTGCGTTAATCTCCTGGTGGTTAGCTGCTCCTCTGGAGTTGTTGATACGTCTGTTGAACTAGTCGTAGTTATTGCATCAGGTGACTGTGTTGTAGCTTGTGGCGTTACACTTGGCTGCAGCGTGGATGTTATTTCAGGCATGGTCTCTGTTGATGCTACTGTAGGTATTCTAGAATCTGTAGTTATAACAGTGGACCGAGTAACAATAGGAGTTGTAGATTCTGCCCTTGCAGTTGTGACAATTTCTGACCGTGTGACGATTGGAGTTTCTTTTACAGGTTCAGTAGTAGTTCCTCTCGTCGACACGGTTGACGTTTGTGTTTCTGGTTCTAGGGTAATAGATTCGCTTGTTGAAACTCCTGGTGTGGTTTGTGTTATTTGAGTGACGTTTCCTGTTGGTGTTATTATCGATTGTGTTGCTGATTCTGTAACTATATTAGTAGTCTGGGTAACTATTGGAGTTGTATCATCTGTTGGATCACTTGTGATCGTAGAAACGGTTGGTTCTGAAGGTGTCGAAGACGTTATGATAACACCTGTTGTTGTTTGAACGGGCACACGGGTATCACGAGTGCTTAAAATATCTTCGGTTGTTTCTGGAGTTCTCAGAGTTGTAGCTGTTGGTTGCGTTAATCTCCTGGTGGTTAGTTGCTCCTCTGGAGTTGTTGATACGTCTGTTGAACTAGTCGTAGCTATTGCATCAGGTGACTGTGTTGTAGCTTCTGGCGTTACACTTGGCTGTAGCGTGGATGTTATTTCAGGCATGGTCTCTGTTGATGCTACTGTAGGTATTCTAGAATCTGTAGTTATATCATTGGACCGAGTAACAATAGGAGTTGTAGATTCTGCCCTTGCAGTTGTGACAATTTCTGACCGTGTGACGATTGGAGTTTCTTTTACAGGTTCAGTAGTAGTTCCTCTCGTCGACACGGTTGGCGCTTGTGTTTCTGGTTCTAGGGTAATAGATTCGCTTTTTGAAACTCCTGGTGTGGTTTGTGTTATTTGAGTGACGTTTCCTGTTGGTGTTATTATCGATTGTGTTGCTGATTCTGTAACTATATTAGTAGTCTGGGTAACTATTGGAGTTGTATCATCTGTTAGATCACTTGTGATCGTAGAAACGGTTGGTTCTGAAGGTGTCGAAGACGTTATGATAACACCTGTTGTTGTTTGAACGGGCACACGGGTATCACGAGTGCTTAAAATATCTTTGGTTGTTTCTGTAGTCCTCAGAGTTGTAGCTGTTGGTTGCGTTAATCTCCTGGTGGTTTGCTGCTCCTCTGGAGTTGTTGATACTTCTGTTGAACTAGTCGTAGTTATTGCATCAGGTGACTGTGTTGTAGCTTGTGGCGTTACACTTGGCTGTAGCGTGGATGTTATTTCAGGCATGGTCTCTGTTGATGCTACTGTAGGTATTCTAGAATCTGTAGTTATATCAGTGGAACGAGTAACAATAGGAGTTGTAGATTCTGCCCTTGCAGTTGTGACAATTTCTGGCCGTGTGACGATTGGAGTTTCTTTTAAAGGTTCAGTAGTAGTTCCTCTTGTCGACACGGTTGGCGCTTGTGTTTCTGGTTCCACGGACAGTGTAGTACCTAGCGTAGAAGCTCTGATTGTTGGGGAATCGGTCGGTACTGGACGTGTGGAAGTTTCACTCATTGTTTGAGATGTTTGGTCAGAAACAAGTGTATTGAGAGAAGGCGTGGTAGTGTCAATAGCTTCCGTAGACCTACGGGGTGTATCTGTTGTTGGGCTGAATCTTTGAGTGGTAAGCTGTTCTGTCACTGTTGGTATATCTGTTGAACTAATTGTCTTGGCTGTTCTTTGGTCTAGGGTAATAGATTCGCTTGTTGAAACTCCTGGTGTGGTTTGTGTTATTTGAGTGACGTTTCCCGTTGATGTTATTGTCGATTGTGTTACTGATTCTGTAACTATATTAGTAGTCTGGGTAACTATTGGAGTTGTATCATCTGTTGGATCACTTGTGATCGTAGAAACGGTTGGTTCTGAAGGTGTCGAAGACGTTATGATAACACCTGTTGTTGTTTGAACGGGCACACGGGTATCACGAGTGCTTAAAATATCTTCGGTTGTTTCTGTAGTTCTCCGAGTTGTAGCTGTTGGTTGCGTTAATCTCCTGGTGGTTAGCTGCTCCTCTGGAGTTGTTGATACTTCTGTTGAACTAGTCGTAGTTATTGCATCAGGTGACTGTGTTGTAGCTTGTGGCGTTACACTTGGCTGTAGCGTGGATGTTATTTCAGGCATGGTCTCTGTTGATGCTACTGTAGGTATTCTAGAATCTGTAGTTATATCAGTGGACCGAGTAACAATAGGAGTTGTAGATTCTGCCCTTGCAGTTGTGACAATTTCTGGCCGTGTGACGATTGGAGTTTCTTTTAAAGGTTCAGTAGTAGTTCCTCTTGTCAACACGGTTGGCGCTTGTGTTGGTGGTTCCACGGACAGTGTAGTACCTAGCGTTGAAGCTCTGATTGTTGGGGAATCGGTCGGTACTGGACGTGTGGAAGTTTCACTCATTGTTTGAGATGTTTGGTCAGAAACAAGTGTATTGAGAGAAGGCGTGGTAGTGTCAATAGCTTCCGTAGACCTACGGGGTGTATCTGTTGTTGGGCTGAATCTTTGAGTGGTAAGCTGTTCTGTCACTGTTGGTATATCTGTTGAACTAATTGTCTTGGCTGTTCTTTGGTCTAGGGTAATAGATTCGCTTGTTGAAACTCCTGGTGTGGTTTGTGTTATTTGAGTGACGTTTCCCGTTGATGTTATTGTCGATTGTGTTACTGATTCTGTAACTATATTAGTAGTCTGGGTAACTATTGGAGTTGTATCATCTGTTGGATCACTTGTGATCGTAGAAACGGTTGGTTCTGAAGGTGTCGAAGACGTTATGATAACACCTGTTGTTGTTTGAACGGGCACACGGGTATCACGAGTGCTTAAAATATCTTCGGTTGTTTCTGGAGTCCTCAGAGTTGTAGCTGTTGGTTGCGTTAATCTCCTGGTGGTTTGCTGCTCCTCTGGAGTTGTTGATACGTCTGTTGAACTAGTCGTAGTTATTGCATCAGGTGACCGTGTTGTAGCTTGTGGCGTTACACTTGGTTGTAGCGTGGATGTTATTTCAGGCATTTTCTCTGTTGATGCTACTGTCGGTATTCTAGAATCTGTAGTTATATCAGTGGACAGAGTAACAATAGGAGTTGTAGATTCTGCCCTTGCAGATGTGACAATTTCTGACCGTGTGACGATTGGAGTTTCTTTTACAGGTTCAGTAGTAGTTCCTCTCGTCGACACGGTTGGCGCTTGTGTTTCTGGTTCCACGGACAGTGTAGTACCTAGCGTTGAAGCTCTGATTGTTGGGGAATCGGTCGGTACTGGACGTGTGGAAGTTTCACTCATTGTTTGAGATGATTGGTCAGAAACAAGTGTATTGAGAGAAGGCGTGGTAGTGTCAATAGCTTCCGTAGACCTACGGGATGTATCTGTTGTTGGGCTGAATCTTTGAGTGGTAAGCTGTTCTGTCACTGTTGGTATATCTGTTGAACTAATTGTCTTGGTTGTTCTTTGGTCTAGGGTAATAGAATCTCCTGGTGTAGTTTGCGCTATTTGAGTGACGTTTCCTATAGTTGCTTGAGGTGCATCTGTCGATCTTGTAGACTTCTTTGTAGTCAGTTGATTTTCTATTGTTGTTGATATACCTTTTGAACTAGTCGCTATTGTACTAACAGGATCTTGTGTAATAAATTCACTGGTTTGTGGTTCTGGACCAACTGATTGTGTTGTAGCCCCTTTCGAATCTCGTATTGTTGTTGATCCTGAAGGTGCCGAGGATGTTAGACCAGCCACGCTAATTGATTGGGTTGTTTGTTCAGGAACGCGTGTTTCCCGAGAAGCAGTGGTACTGTCGGTTGTTTCTGTAGTTAGCTTATCGGGTGTGATAAAAACGCTTGGTGTTTGAACGGTCTGTACAGCAGGAGTTCCACCTACATTTTGCATTGGAAGAGTTGTGGCGAAGCTGGTGACTGTTTCTGGTGACGTCATATTAAACATGGTGACTGTTTCTGGCGACGTCATATTAAACATGTCTCCTGGAGACATGTTGCTTCGCTCTGGGTCAATCGTCATTGCATTTGGCCCTGTGCTTTTAGAAATTTCTTCTACTGGAGTTGTTGTTGGTGTTGAAGGCCCGGGGCTTGTAAAAGCAGTGTTGGGCTTCGGTGTTATTATGAGTGTGCGTGTACTACCGGAAACTGTTGCTTGTACCACAGTAGTCTTACTGGTAAATGTCGAAGGTATTGTACTCATGGTGGTAGCAGGTACACACACAAGGGTCGTTGACTCGGCTGTTGTTTGAGGGGACATCGTAGAGAATGTCATAGCGTTTTCACCTTTAAAAACATAGTTTTAAAAACTGGTTTTATATGCAGTTTAACTAAATTTATAATACATATAATTCATTTAGTTTTTAAGAAAAATATACATGAAACCAAGAATGGTTTATTCAAATTTATTGGTTGCCTAAAGCAGGGCCGCTGGAGTATGCCTTTTCTCATAACCACCACGAATAGAAAGATCTTGAAGGTTGCCGTCGCCTTATTAACAAACTTTCAAAACCCACTACGTTTTGTGCACTGTTGAATGCCGTAATTATTTCTGCATGTTCGGAATATTGTTGCATAAATAAATCTATGAAATTGTTAAAAGTGTATGTGTAAACAAAAATACTTGATTGGAGCTTTCACTTTATTGATCATCCAATTGAGTTGAGCCAAAACTATTAATATTCGTTAACAGGAAATTTGATAAAAACAAGAATTCTTACCATTGCACAAGACCTTGATCAAAGGATAGACAAAGTCTGGAAGAGTTTCAAAATGTGGCACGAAGAATGCTAAATTTGCCGAAGATGCCACAGATATCAAAGCAGGTTCGTCCACATCAAAGCCCACGCCAATTGTAATTATTTTTATCCCTTCAAGTTTGGCTAAATTGGCCTGCTCTAGAGTTTCCTCGCTCCGGCTGGATCGACCATCCGTCAGTAGTATTGCGATTTGCTCAACTCCTGGTCGACCCTCAAGCTCAAAAAGTCGCCTCATCCTCAATAAAGCAAGGTGTGTGTTCGTCTCGCACATTTCATGAGGAAGCCAACGTATTCGTTTAATGATCTCGGAAGTATTTCTAAATGGCCTCAGCGGAACAGCCTCGACTTCCCGACTGAATACAATGGCTCCAACGTTGAACCCTTCGTCCTTGTCTATGGGTAAACCATTAACAATGCCAATTGCCAAATCTACCTGCTTTTGGAACGCAGCACGAGTAATGCTATCTGATCCGTCCAGTATGATTAATACATCTTTCTTAACAAGGCAATCTGTCAACTCAACTAAAGAGAAAAGGACATTAGTAAAATTCTAAAAAAAATCTCTCTATGGCAGCATCACGTGTTTCACAACACCCCGGGTCACCAAAAACTACCTTCGGGTTAGAATCAGCCTGAGGCATGATTTTTTTCTCACGGACATGGCAAGTCTTCAATTTTTAGATCAGCTTTCGCAAGTAACATGATACACGTTTATCATTGTCAAACTCTTAGAAACACAAAATTTGCAACAAAAAGCTTGTATATAAACTTGTGTTTATTGACTGACTGTTAATTTTTATGGGAGCATGGGATCTTAACGTGTGTATATATATCTTTGTTCTCTAAATTACTATTAACAGACACTCTGTTAAATTGAAAACGGTCCAATACATTGAGATGGTGTAATTTAGAGACTATTGAAGCAACACCTGTTTACAGGGGGTTGTAATTGCCAAAGGCTTTCTGGTGGTTTCATTGATTGGTTATTGATACTCTATGATAAGTAAAAACCTACCTTCTGACTCCGTTGTCGTTTGACAATTCGTAGACAAAAGTAAAACCCAGACGAAAATTACTGACGTCAGTAGAATCTCCATTGGCCTGAAAATTTTAAACACAAGGAAAATAAATGTGTGAGATTGTCGACTGTTTCTATTCCAAATCAACATATTATTAAGTTGTTTATAAATTCATCCATTCAGTATAAATACCTCTGAAATATTCCCTTTCTGTTCCGTAAAACAGCAATAGATCAGCTTAATTTGTTTCGGGATTAGAAATGTAAATAAAGCGAGGATACAATGTCTGAAGATAGAATAGCAAGGATGTGACTGGTGCTTTTACCATTGTGGCACGAGCTGCCAAAATTTTTGCCTGAAAGCAAGATTTTGTACCTATTTTTCTTAAAAAGTACAATTTCTTAGCATTTTAGTGCTACAAGTCTTGACAATGCACTTTCGTGTAGTTTTGAACTACATGTATCTTAGGCCTAGAATGCATGAACGTTCGTCCTGGTTATTTACGTTTACTGTTCGAAGACTATTTCAGTTCGCGCATGCCACAAACTACATGGATTGTCTTCATTCAAACGTCATTCATTTAGTTTTACAGTGGCATTTAATTCTTCTTTATGGCATGACGGTCAAAATTGGGGAAAATGTGTGACTATTGGGACGGAAAAAAACGAGCAATCCAAGAAAATCAACAAAAGTATGTTTCACTATTAAAGTGGTTAATGAATAAAATGACGTGAATTTCTTTAGTTTGTTTCTTCTTCCCAGTATTCCCCCCCTCCATTTTTTTTAACTATTGTAATATATAGGCCTTGATGATATTATATAAATAACGTTATAATGCTGATGTAGCGCAAAAAGCCCGAGGCTTTTGTCAAGGAGATATGTTTTGGGTTTAAACATAGGTTTGGTGTACACAGACATACAGTAACGCCCTACGGCAAACTGTCAACTTTCGACACTTTCATTAGTACTCATGTAAGTGAAAGGTCTCACAGACCACATACTTTTACACATTTAGGCAATTTGTTAAATTCACACTCGTTTTTGTAGCCTTTCACAGACCAAATAAAATTGAAAAAATTCTGAATGGATTTTTCACTCCATGAGTGTGTAGAGTTGCCAGGTAGTCGCCGAAACTCGGGTGTTTCCTCCGGACAAAGAGTCCGGTTTCCTCCCCCAATAAACCTGGCGACTGACATTTGTGAAGAAACCGACTTTACACGAGCCTACAATAAGTAAACCCCATTATTTATCTTCAGTTATGTTTACAACGTCTGAGAAGCGATGCAGAAACATACGCCAGGCTCAGTGTTTGTTAAAATTGCGGTTCCCGAACAAGTTTTAATTTAAAATTGAAAGAACAGAATTATGCCTAGACTTTTAGATTTTGACAAAACTAGAAAGATCTTTATTTTTTTCAAGGAAAAATTACATTTTCAGTGTAAACCGTATTCTGGATTTTTTCTACGAGTGTGCCTATAAAGTTGTAAAATTAAGAAAAATAGCAGCTATTTTACAGGCCTATTACAATTGAACCTTGTATCGTGAATTTATAGTGAAAATGAAAGTGGCTTTATCTACCTATCTAATTTGTTTAAGGGACACGAGCTGCTATGATGTTGATTTTTCGTTAAACTAAATCAGGAAATTGTCGGCTATTTTTGTTTACCAGTACTTGGCAAGAGGTCACTTTTTTGGAAAACATTGGTGACATAGCGTTTTTTTATCCACGTACTTTTCTGGTGACTTTGCACCTTTTACGTCGTCTTCGCAATATACAGTATTATTCCTTCCGCCATTTTATAAAATTATTTAAACATCCCTCAATGCCCCGAAATGCTTTGCGCGTAAATTCCAAGTGACGTCATCAAGTAATCGGTCAATTCAGGCCTAGACTGAATGTCCACCCCGGTCACTTATATGTTTTTGCATTTTCTAAAGAAGGAATCGGAATAGTTCTTATTAAAACTATAGGACACACATATCGAACAAGCAACAAAAAAGTAGCACCTGGCTGTATTAAATATGGATTTGGTTTGTTTTAGTTTAGCCTTTTCACGGAAAATCATATAGAACAGTCATAATAGTTTGGCTGAAATATTTCCACCGATATTTCCAAAAGATATTTGAATATTTATTCGGTGTGGCACAAGGTTCATTCCTAACACCAACGCTCTTCTTAGTTCTTATGTTAGGTTGATGTGACCTAATTACGAATAAAAGGAAAAGATGACATATATAAGTTACGAGTTACAATCGCAAAGTCTGCAAATTTTCGGGTCTAATCTACATCCTTTATAGCAAATAAATCGGCTAACTGATTTTATCTTTTTAAATGGTACTCCAAAAGTAGAAAAATTACTTTTGCGATTTGGATGTGTTTGAGACATGATTCACACACTAAATTATCAGTGTGCCTGACTCGACGACTTAAAAAATTGTGATAAAATTATCCGCCCTGGTACACACGATTTCACCTAATTATCTGTTAAACATAAAGCTAGGCGTTACACCGTGTAATTAAAAATATTGAAAGGAGAACACCTGGTTTGTCATAGGGAACCCTAGCTTAACGAAGATTTATGAATAAAACTGTTATTTTGAATATCTAGTTAAAGCAAAATTAGCATTGAAGCTTATGCAATAAGTCTGTTTGTTTTGACCAACACTGGACGACTCATTCGGAACAAACTTCGGCTGGTTTCGCTCTCCACCGGTCGACTTTGACTTGCGTCAGACAGCCTGCATTTTTACACGGCAAATGACTGTATTTTTAAGCTGAATAAAAATGGCGTCAAAAGTAAATATCAAAATAGTTTATTAAAGACGAAAAATATGGAAAAACTAATAGTAAATAAATCAAATGCTAACATCATCTGTAAAGATATTTGCTATTTTGCCCCTGAAACCACATGTTCTCACATCTTTCCTCCAATGCTTCAATTATAACTGATCGAGGCTGAATGTTAACAAACAGAGTGTTTCGGCCCCTTATATTATCACGGAGACAATTTTCCTGAGCTCTCGAGAGGAGAAAGAAAGGGTCGGTGATGCAGCTACCTTTATGGTCGCCACATTCATAATTATCTGTCAGAGGGTATTTCACGTAGGTAAATCCCCGAAGTTATCAGACTGTAGACGACCATCAAATCGTTGTGCATTCGAGAATATTCTGAGAGTGTAGGAAGTTCATTTTGGCTACCCATGTCGAGTGGTCTAACGAAAACAAAGCCACCTGCGAACTTTTTGATGTAAAGCGACTTTTATAGCAAAACGATTACGCTGTAGATTTTTTAGGCACGTTTTTATTTCTTTAAGAGTAAAGATGACAAAAAACGAACAGAAAATTTCGAAATGCAGCACGGTATAACTCTAAACCGACATTCATTGAAATACAACAACATGATATCAATATGATATCAATATGTAACTCATAATGACATGGCAATAGCGCATAGGTATATTGTACTATATAGCAAAGAATCCTCGTTGTGTAGCTGTGCATCTTAAAAATGCACCATCACTGAACAGTCCGAAATTGAGGATTACGATTCAAATAAAATGCAAATCATACACTGCAAACACAGATCGGAAAAGTCAGGCAGTAGTTCTTAAAAAAGATCTTTAAGATTTTTAAAACTGTTTTATAGTTCCATTGGCAAGATGTCTTATTGTCACATTGCCAAGATGTCTTATTGTCACATTGTCAAGATGTCTTATTGTCACATTGTCAAGATGTCTTATTGTCACATTGTCAAGATGTCTTACTGTCACATTGTCAAGATGTATTATTGTCACATTGTCAAGATGTCTTACTGTCACATTGTCAAGATATCTTATTGTCACATTGTCAAGATGTCTTATTGTCACATTGTTAAGGTGTCTTATTGTCACATTGTCAAGGTGTCTTATTGTCACATTGTCAAGGTGTCTTATTGTCACATTGTCAAGGTGTCTTATTGTCACATTGTCAAGGTGTCTTATTGTCACATTGTCAGGGTGTCTTATTGTCACATTGTTAAGATATCTTATTGTCATATTGTCAAGGTGTCATATTGTCACATTGTCAAGATGTCTTATTGTCACATTGTCAAGATGTCTTATTGTCACATTGTCAAGATGTCTTATTGTCACATTGTCAAGGTGTCTTATTGTCACATTGTCAAGGTGTCTTATTGTCACATCGTCAAGGTGTCTTATTGTCACATTGTCAAGATGTCTTATTGTCACATTGTCAAGATGTCTTATTGTCACATTGTCAAGATGTCTTATTGTCACATTGTCAAGATATCTTATTGTCACATTGTCAAGATGTCACATTGTCACATTGTCCAGATGTCTTATTGTCACATTGTCAAGGTGTCTTAGTGTCACATTGTCAAGATATCTTATTGTCACATTGTCAAGATGTCACATTGTCACATTGTCCAGATGTCTTATTGTCACATTGTCAAGGTGTCTTAGTGTCACATTGTCAAGATATCTTATTGTCACATTGTCAAGGTGTCTTATTGTCACGTTGTCAAGGTGTCTTATTGTTACATTGTTAAGATGTCTTATTGCCACATCGTCAAGATATCTTATTGTCACATTGTCAAGGTGTCTTATTGTCACATTGTCAAGGTGTCTTATTGTCACATTGTCAAGATATCTTATTGTCACATTGCCAAGGTGTCTTATTGTCACATTGTCAAGGTGTCTTATTGTTACATTGTTAAGATGTCGTATTGTCACATTGTCAAGATATCTTATTGTCACATTGTCAAGGTGTCTTATTGTCACATTGTCAAGATGTCTTATTGTCACATTGTCAAGATATCTTATTGTCACATTGTCAAGATATCTTATTGTCACATTGTCAAGATGTCTTATTGTCACATTGTCAAGATGTCCTTTTGTCACATTGTCAAGATATCTTATTGTCACATTGTCAAGATATCTTATTGTCACATTGTCAAGATGTCTCTTTGTCACATTGTCAAGGTGTCTTATTGTCACATTGTTAAGATGTCTTATTGTCACATTGTCAAGATATCTTATTGTCACATTGCCAGGATATCTTATTGTCACATTGTCAAGATGTCACATTGTCAAGATGTCACATTGTCAAACTGTCAATATATCTTATTGTCACATTGTCAAGATATCTTTTTGTCACTTTATGAAATACACTCAGATACACACATCCACATATGTATATAATTGTATTAAAATCTCTTTGTATTTATAAAATATGTTGCTCGCAACATTTGGCATATCTTATTATTGTTATTATGGTCTCTTACTCCTTCAAAGATACTATAATTTTTCCAATTTTCTATTAACTTTTGTTCATTGGTGACCTTCTCTATGGGCTATATTTTTTTTCTGTTTTAAGCCTCAATTTACACTTGGTGTATGTAGTCGTTTGTTTCGTCTCTGTTAGGTTCAAATATCGCTTTTGTGGCACCTGAATGTGATTGTATTATATAATTAATTTAATATGACGCATTGAGATTCTAAGAATTGATTGATTGATGTTTTACGTGGCCCTCAAGATTATTTCACTTTTATGGCGTAGTGGAAACCGGATTTTTTTGTCCAGAGAAAACCTCTCACCCCCGGCGGTACCTGTGAACCCTTCCACATAGGGTTAACATGTCAAGAAGTCAACCAAAACACTTTCTATTTTCTTTTAATTAAGCGAAATGTTCCAAAAAACAGGGAATCCCATTGACAAAAGTGGTCATTGTAAACGAATACATTTCCAGCCAAACGATTTCTTACCTGAGGTTATACATGCCGATCCAAATCGCTGTTCAATTCAATTCCAACAAATTCAAATATCACAACAGTTTAGTTCATTCATAAATACGTCCAGTTTGCAGCTTGCTAAATTGACATCTTTGTCTACTTAAAGCAAGACCTAGTTGCTCTTTTCTTCTTGGCATTTTTTTTCTTTTCTCTTTACAGAGCAAGGTTTTTATTTTTTTGCTCATAATTTACCCATCGAAGCGTTTTAATTTTTTTCTTATGTATTAGACTTGACAAGGAAGCTTACAGCCTCTCAGATTCGGCTCAGTGTTCGTCGCTTACCACGTAGAAAATATCGTATCTAAGGTGTGTAGTTTAACGCTATTAATTTATTGGGCGTTGGTTAGCCTCAAAATCTTTAGACATTCACTGAGGAACCAAAACGGTGGATACTTTATTGTGTTTATCGCCAAAGGGGATAATGCATTTGGCAAGAATGTTTTAATTGACAGCGCTGACCTGACTGTAATTTTGTTTATGTTTTGCTCATAAAGGATGCACTTCGTTTAACGAGAGAGAAGTCGAGATAGATTTATAGACATACAGAAATTTGTTAAACCCAGGGTAAGGTACAATGTAAACGTATCAATATCAAACACTTCGAGGTATACATACCTGTCAGCAGTACGTCATTATAAAGGTAATCAACTACACAGATGATCTCGGGTTTTCTTCTTATAAGAAAATAATTATGTAGTATGATTATGAAATGGAAGTAAGGATGTCAAACCATATAGTGGACAAACATGTTGAGGCTAGGGGGTTTATGGGTTGAGTGAGGATACTGTGCTCTATGTTCTGTGCCGACGATGAAAAAAATCAATCTTGTTACGCCCGTCAAGCATCACCCTGTAAGGGAATTTCTGTGCATAGCATTTTGCAGGGGAGAACAACCACAGTTAAGAAAACAAGAAATTATGTCAACTATATTAATCAAACTCCCCTAGCCAGGAACCTGATCGCTCATAACGAAAGAATAGAATGTTTCATTTTAAACGCTTAATCGATAATTTCACTCTTCATTATACAGCTGTTGGTCTCAAACGGTGACATTTATTATACCAAGACGATTTCATCGAATCTACTGGTAATGATATTGTATGAAAAATTGGACCTTTTAAGATAAAATTATTTTATAAAATCATCCAGAAATAAAACTACCATTTTCCAAAATGATCAAATCGGGAACGACTGATATAGGGTTACACTTTTCCCTCAAAGGGGGGGGGGGGGGGGGGGGGGGCTCTGTAATGACCAGGAATCTGTTTCACAAAGCGACGTAGCGTGGGTTTTAGCGTATCCCAAATGTGCTCTAAAGGATTCAAATCCGCGCAGTTATCCCTTCAACAGATCCAACGCCTCACTGGAGGGATGAAACGCAGGTTGGAAGCTAATGGAGGCTATACGCGCTATTGACCTTCTGCTCTAGGGATGTGTTCTACACACTCAAGGTGACATTTTTACTTCAATACGTTCGCCATGTGAACCCAGATGGACATCTTTTTATTTTGTTAAAATACACTTTTGATTTGGATAACGATATCCTGAATAAATTGTATAGCTTATTGCCAATAATGGTAATTTCTTATCGCCAGAATGTTGCCCTTTATGATCATAGTCGTTTTCGCAATATCACTTTGCCAACAATCTCCCTACACCAATGATTTTATCGGTCGGTGCAGACTTTCCAGGGGGCGCTTAACTTTTTTCTTTGTGTATATCACAGCAACCCGTATATGGCATCTTTTTCACCGTCCAGTAGCCACGGGTACAGCGATGGAACCGTTGTCCCAACTTCATTTTCTCTCCATCGGTTCAACCATAGGCCTATCGCGTAATTGGAAAAGTTGCCATGTACCGCCCAAGTTAGTGGGTGTAGGAAATGGAAGGGGGTTGGTGGGGTAGGGTGGATTGAGTGGAGATGGGTGGAAAGGGGGAGGGCGCTTCGTTACAAATATCTGTGAATTATTATTTGAAGCTCGAGAATGTGTGCTATAGTAGACTTGTGATGTGACTTAAAAATGAATGAATGCTTATCCCTGTTATTACAATTTTGTTTGTCCTACAATTCCTAAACTCATTTGTACCATGGCACACAAACTCAAATAGGTTTTTTTATTTCTATGTGGATCATTTAGTTTTTCTATGATCTTAAATTTTTCTATTGATTTTGACAATCGTGATTTGAAAAGCCCGGATCTGTCACATTTCAATTTTGTTCTCATTTTTATCATGAACTTAAAAAAGAGTTTTCCGATTATATCAGCATCGGGGATGTACGTTAAGGTAGTTTTTATGAACAAGAAAATCCCTTAAATGTTCTCGGACATCATGTTTTTTTTAATTTTGCTCTTTATTAGGAGACGTCTTCGCTTCTTACAGATCACTAGCTTCGGCTATGTGGGATGGTTGCAGTTACCGGCGGAAAGTTGTAGGTTGCCTCCGGGCATAGAGCCCGGTTTCCTCCCACAATAAAACTGGCAACGCCGCCATATAAGTGAAATAATCTTGAGCGCGGCATAAAACACCAATCAATCAATCAATCAATCAATCCTCCGGGCATAGAGCCCGGTTTCCTCCCACAAAAAAACTGGCAACGCCGCCATATAAGTGAAATAATCTTGAGCGCGGCGTAAAATACCAATCAACCAGCCAGCCAACCACTAGCTTCGGAGATATTTTTAATTTCAACGTAAATCATATAGTTTTCCTAGCTGCTCATTTTCGCTTAACAATCAGAAAAGTCCGAATTTCGGGACCTTGTGCTTCTTTAAGAATAAAACTGCATATCTAGGCAGCACTGTACAAATGTACGAGTCATTAAAGTACAAGGTGTGAATATCGCTCAGAGACAGGACACAGATTACCGTGTTAAACAAGTGGAAGAAGATGTACTAATTAGGACAATTAAATTACTCAACCTTGTGTTAATATAATTAATTTTGGTGTGACTCACATAGTAAACCCAACGTATGTTAATGGAGTTGTCAAAACGTTTTTTAGGAAATGTATAGTTTTTTTTTGTTTTTTGTTTTATGGGCTGTCTTAACTTTTTATACAGAGCCAGATTAACAGAACTCGTCGAGCCAATTATGCCCTATCTACATATTTTACCTATTTTCTCTTGTTACTTTTACAGAGGCAAATTACAGTTTTAAACTTATATATATATATGGCTGACTCTGTCCTTTTATTAAGAAGCACAAGATAATAGTTTCCGCTGATGCCAATCTTAGATACCCTTTACTCTTTAACGTATTTCAAACTTTTCTCGAAACTTTTTTTCAATTTTGGAAGCTCATGCCACTTTAGGTAATAACCAGCCCTCTCAAGCCCTCGAATACATAAGACAAAACAACCTTAACGAATAAACATAACCGAATGCCACGAGAAATCACGAGATCAAGCCAGCCGTAACTGATTGGGGTTGATTTCTATACTCTTTAATTAGTTGTGAGATTAAAAATATGTGTTTTTTTCTGGCCCCAATTAACTTATATCCATTGACATCTTAAGGTGACATGATCTCCATAAATTCTAACTTCAAATACAGACAACGTCGCAATGTAAGTGAAATGATCTTGAGAACGATGAAAAACAGCAATCAATCTTTGATTGAGGGTGTCATCAACAGGTTTAACCTGTGCATGTGCGGGCCGAGTGTTGGAACAGCAGTCGAAATTCGATTAGCCGTACCGGTCTGCATATTACTATATTGGAAAACACTACCTGATTGTATCTTTCAATGAGTTATATAAACGGAAAAGTTCTCATTTGTAAGACTTCAGCTTGACAAAAATAGTGAACAGTTTCTGAGATTTGTTTTTACATTTATTTAGCATAAAATTGAGCACCTTTAAAGGGACTCATCATCTATTATTGTTGACATTTTTCATAATATTTCTAGTAATTTAAAAAAAAAGAGTGCTTTGACTTTTAATTCGGGGCGATAGGTCTATTTTCAGCATAAAATGTACAACTAATGCGCTATTGTTGGTAATTCTGTGGTACATTTGTCTATTGTCTGGCGGACAGTTTTGGTAAACAGAGGTCCGACATGGATAACTAACATCTATCTACTTTGATAAACTGTGAAATGCCGAGCTTGTTTAGTTAATTTCTACATTATTTAATCAGAACGAAAACCACACAAAGGTTATATGACTACGAAATTACCAACTTATAGGCTGTAAGTGTCCAATGGCCCGCTCTGAAGCCTCTGTCAGGGTAAAGAAGTTTATCACTGATAATCGCAACTGATAATAATCTGTACGACAGTTAAATGTGAGAATTTGTTTTAATTGGAACGTGTCAAAGATGGACGGTGCCCTTATAAGCTTACACAAATTTCGTAATGATTAAAAGAGTATAAAGACGATCATTTTATTTATGCTTTACTTGGAAAGGATTTGACAGGTTTCTTTATTAAACTCTAAACTGTTTCCTTAGGCTATTGACCGATTATTAACCTAAATCCTGTGAGTCATTGTGCAAGTATGATATGTTACATGTGGAATACGTTATACATCATGTGATTTCGCTAACAAGAAAGTGAAGTGTACGATGTGCGTGGGTGTGTGTAATACAAAAACAAAAGACGAATTGAACAGCAATCGGATCGAGAACACGTTCACATAGTAATATCATAGGCGGATCCAGGGGGGGGGGGGGTCCAGGAGTTCTCAATTTCAATAAAGAAAACTATCCACGGACCCTTTTATGTAGCACAAGTATGTAGTTTTCCCATATAATTGCCCAAATCAGTATAAAACAAACCGTGGGCGCTTCTCCCGTTTGTCTTATTTTGTTATTTTTAAGAATTAGGTAAAGCAAAATCCAGAAATTATTTACTTGCAGAAAAGCTTCAAAACATTTCTCAGGCAATCTAGAACCCCTGAGTTTCCGGGGACTAAGCGGCCCCTGGGCGCTCACCTAATGCGTTGGGATTGTCATCCCCTTCCCCATGGTTCAAAAACATTACAAGGTTTCTTCTGTAACTTTGGAACATAACGATTTTACTGTTATTGTTTAAGAAGCTGTAGAACAGCCTCAGAACGCTTCTCGTGCAATCATGAACCCCAGAGTTTTGGGGCATAGGCGGCCCCTGTACCCTCACCTATTATCCTCGATACAGGCCTCTTTTAAATTTGTTATGTTTCTGTAATCGAAGGGCCTGGGACCCCTCTTTTGTAAAAAGCTGGATCCATCCCTGAATATTGAATACTGAATATCTTTCAAAAACGGATCCATTAGTTTCAGTCCGAGATCGTTCAAATGGCCATCTTATTTTTTTTATTTTAGAGACCCAATCCAACTGATCTTTTTTCTTTTTCTAATGTTTTATACACCTTTGCAGTGGGTGAGATTAAAGAGAGAAAAATGCGTCTCAGTGTGGCTGGTAGAAGGGGAAGTAACTCCGATGAGCATGTTTGGCCAGTCGGAACACACTTTGGCTGTCCTCGCTCACTGCCGGTCGGCTTTGACACTCCTCGGACAGTCTGCGCTTTTTATATGGGAAATCTCAGTATTTTTGGGCTGAATACAAATAGCGTCGAAAGTATATATCAAAATACTTCACTACAGACGGAAAAACAAAATAGAAATTGTAGTAAATTAATCAAACGTTGAAATCACGAAGAAAGATATCTTATTTAGCCCGGTAAAGCACTGTTGTCTAATGCAAAGAAGAGATGCAGTTTTGGTACATTTCCGGAATCCTCGAATGCTTAAATTATATAACTGATCGAGTCTGAAAGTCAACAGACGGAGTATTTCGGTCCCTTGCATTATCACGAGGACGCTTTTGTTGGGCCCTCCATAGCGTACGGAAGTTGTACGTTTCACGGCTACCGTTTGGGTCGCCACATTCAAAATGACTTGCAGTCTATCAGAGGGTATTTCACTCACGTAAATCCCAAAAGTTATCAGACTGCATGTTTGACAAGCGTAACAAAGTTCGGCTGTCTACACTCGGCTTTGATTGATTGATTGATTGATTGGAGTTTAACGCCGCACTCATTTCACTTATATGGCGGCGAAAAGAAGCTTAATCCAACATTACACAAAACATCAAACGTACGTTATAACAAAAAATTGACAGAAACAATAAAAACTGGTAAGAGAAAGATGTAAATTATTTATTTTGGAGTATAAAAACATGCTATATCACAATTAGCCCCAAAAACAACAATTATTTTCAACATGAGTACATGTCTGTCATAGAAATATAAATAATCTAGATAAATAAGAATTGTCCATTTTATAACAATTTTGAATAATTAGTTTTTATAGCAGATTGGTCTGTACCCTAAATTAAAAATTTGCCTCAGGTTAGTTACCTCATACGATCAACCTTGCCTGTGAACTGTGGACCAATTCTTATCCCTCAGTCCAACACGGGGGCCCCAGGATTAGTCGCCTTTTACGATCAAGCACCTTGGGAAAGCTGAGGGCCTATTCTTATCTCTCCAGAACCCATACAGCGGCGGTCGGCTTTGACATGTCTCGGACAGTTTTTATACGCTAAATTTTGGGCTGAATACAAAATGGTGTCGAGAGTACATATCTATAAAAAATATTTGTTTACATATTTTATTTAGCCCAGTAAATCACATACTGTGTAACACTTTGTAACATTGTGTAAGACAGAGGCAGTTTCGGTACATATCAGCATCCCTCCAATACTTCAACCATAGCTGATCGAGGCTGAAAGTTAACAAACAGAGTGATTCGGTCCCTTACATGATCACTTTTGTAAGTTCCTCGAGGGGATATTGAAATTGTTCGTTACACAACTACCCTTTTGGTCGATACATTTTTAATGACCTACAGTATATCAGAGGGTATTTCATGTAAGTAAATCCCCGAAGTTTCAGATTGGTTTCGTGACTTCATATCCTACATCAATCGTGCCCACATGCTTACCTCCCCTTCGCTTCAGAACTAAGCATGTGGCTAATGGCGGGACATCTTAGACATGGGAAAACCCACGAGAGATGGGAAATGGTTATAACCGAACAACTTGTAAAATTAACTGCCCCATACCTTCCAAAACCCACTTTTAAAAGAGAATACATCCATGAAGCATGGTTTTGATGTCTGAAAGGGACAGAAGTCGTTGAAAGCCGTTCAAATAGTTCCTGACGTCATTTGTCAACACAAAACATGGCGACGATTCCGAAGACTAGTCTGAGTGGTCGTTCACAGCTGTTTACTAGCTAAACATTCCTTAAAATCACGACCAGAAACGAGGGACTATACAGGCAAGTGTATAATTTTTATCTGCTGAGATTTATAGCGTTTGCATCCATCACTAAGGCATCCAGGTAAACTCATTTTACTTTCAGTTGTATTTTGCGGTTAACTAGGCGCAGACAGTACGGTAGGTAGTTGTAGCCAGTATTACTCTGCCTGTACAGGCTATTCCAGCCAGGCAGGTTCATGCTTCAGTCAGCCCCTGCGTCCAGTGCCTGAATGTTCGTTGTCATGCTGTTTGTTTGGTTTTATTTTATGTACCCCACCTATGTCGCACAATATCTTTCTTTATATTTTGAACTAGTTCAACTACGCTGGTACATTTTTTTCTTTTGGGAATTGATTATATGAAATATGATATATTTTTACTAGTAATACAGTATTTAGAACAAGGGTAAACTAATTTGGCATGAGCTGCAAAATATTGATATTTCATGGATGAAACAATACTAGGAAATTACCAGTTATTGTTTCTCTCAGAAATGCAAATAAGATGATCTGCTAAAGTGGTGTAAATAAGTAACTAAGGCCTAGAATGAATGAAATTATATACATCCCTGTTATTTAAATTTTGTTTACAGTTTTCACTTAAACATTGCTTCATACAGCTAAATGCATATTACAGTGTATTTGTTTTAATGTCTTTTATAGTGGGTTTTCGATGTACTCTAAACTCCCAAAACTGTTAGCAAAAAAACAGCAACTTTGGATGCTCATGCCATTTCCAAAAAAAATAATTTGGAAAATAATCTCTTCACGTACATATATTGGCTGGGAGGTGAATATAATATAATAATAGCATATTATAACTATTCAATAAAGAGGGACAGTGAATAACAGTTAATACAGTGGAGAGCTAAATATATTATATCAATATTGAAAAAAAAAAATAGTGAAACTATTTTTTTTTCAAATACATAAAGCTATGGGGAAAAAAATAAAATATGGACTTAGGAAATATCTAAAATATCTATAACTTTTATAGGATTTTGTGTTCAATAATTATAGTTAATAATGATACTGCCATTAATTTGTTATTAAACAACATATAAAATTTTTTGTTTCAGATTAAGCTGTTTTTCACTGCAGTTATAAATCATATCTGTCATGTCATTATTGTTCATGCAAAATAAAAAAATGAGGATGTGGAGAAACACTAGAGAGTGTCAAGAACTATCTGAAGACATTGAATATATAAGTTAAAGGTTTATTACATTGAACTATGTTACCATGTGCTCAACATATCAGGCTGGGGAACATTACCAAGATTTCGACATGCAAGTTAATTTGCACATTGATTGATGCCGTGGATTTCTTCGTTTCTTTTGTAAAAATTGGACCAAATATAAACTATTACTGGTGCGGAAACTTGGATTAATCAAAAATAGAAAAAGGTCGTCATTTACGTTTTCATTTATCAGAACGTGTTTGCCCATTTTGCCCAGGTATCCTAGTAGATGAACATCATTTCATAATTGCATGTCCAAATTATAAAGATTTACGTACCCCTTTATTTTCCCAAATCATTGATATTTGTCCTATATTTAGTACTTTAAAATTAAATGATCATGAAAAGTTCATTTTCACTTTACTTAACAATATATCTCAATTATGTAAGCCAATATGTCAGTCAATTCAACTGGCCACTAAAAAACGACATCACACACGATAAACATGCTATGGTGCACAGGCTCTCCTATTAATTCAATAATCTGTATGTTTCTGTATTCTCTTAGTTAACTTAATGCTATTGCTCTTTTTAAATTGATATACACTGCCTTTCACTTGGTGTTTTGTACAGTGAAATTGAATTGAATATAAGCCAATTAGAAAATAAGATAGCTATTAGAATAACCTTTAAAGTTTCAAGAGACATTTATTCTTTAACATAATCTAATGTGTAATTTTCAGATTTGAGAACCCCTTGTAATTGATATGCTGTTACCAAATTAGTGATGTCACATTGTCCTGTATAAATATATATATAATGTACGAGATAAAATGTTATAATCTATTACAATCAATGCATATCTGTTCAATTCTAGAGCATTTTTGTTTTCTGTTGATGGTGGGAGAGAGGGGAGTGGGTTTGTTGGGGTAGTTGTGTAGAGAGATAAAGTGTCTCACTCCGACGCGTCCCAAGCCTTCCATGCATGGGCCTCCGGTTCGAATGCAACACGGTTAAAATAATAAAAATGGAGAAACAAAATGAGAGGGTTTTCAATATATATGATCATGCAAGCACCTCAAACGTCAGGTGTTTCCATGAGGCAAAAAAGCCTGGCTTCCTCATCAAACACTGCACCTCGCAATAATGAAATTAAATAATTCAGACCGTCATGGAGGTTGAACATCAATCAACAAGTGGAAGGTCAGGATTTCACATTTCTAGCCCCCTAATAATTGAAATAAATCCTGGATTATTTGTTAGGATGAAAAAATCCAATGGTCAATCCACTCAAAATTGTTTGGTAAAGATAACTTATTTTGCATCTACCTAACAAGAATTTATTTTCATGTTACTTCATTTATCCTTAAAACAAAGTTAAAGGAGGGGAAAACAAATAAACAACATGAAATTGTAACGAACAATCGTCTCAAGAGTGTCAATGTTTAAGCTGTAAATCTTACCTGCGTTTTAGGGTGATGCAGAAAATTGCACATGTTTAAATTGGGTCACAAAAACGATGGGGGCCGCCATTTGTAAAACGAGAAATTGACCGGAAACAGAAGTGCCTAGAAATTAACCTAGGCTCAAATGGCAGACAAAGAAAGTTGACCAATTTCACTCACACGTGCGCTGGGTATGCGTCTACTGATTGGCCGAAGGAGACACACCCCTAAGCACTGTTGTGATGATGGCGGCCAAGTAAGCAAGTCGGTCTCAGTCGAAATCCGATGGTTTTATATAACTTCACTTTAAGACTGTGCGGTGGGAAAAAATCGTAAAAATATGTATATGGTACCATTGAAAAGGGAAATTCGCCGTCCGTTTTGTGCATTTGCCAGTTTTATTTGTTTTCTCCTCCTTTAAACCCAGTCAATGAAGTACATTTTTTGTCAGTTCTTTTTAATTATGGTGCCAGTTACACTGTAAGTGCTCAAATTACCAACTTTAAGGTCCTATTTGTCAGGCTTACTGTTATTATGAATTTATAAATTTAAATATCTACCTCGATCTTTCCATTCTGATTTTATCTGGCTGTTCAACCAACAGCTGAATACCAGATTATTAAATAATAAGACAAGGCATTTACATCAGTGAATTGTGGTAGGGTATAGGCCCTATACTCTACTGTCTACACACCTCACTATCTGTCTCAGACACTTTACACGTGTTCAACTTCAAGAGATCGTAGTATCGTAGTATGTGTCTTTGTACAGTTGATTTCACTCTTGAAAAAGCAAAATCATAAATCTAAAGTCAGTCACAAACAGTCTTAGAAATTTATTTTTTTTCTAATGGCCTTCGCGTACAGCGAAAATCTTATACAACCAAGCTACAATATCAACGTAATCGGCTGTGGGTCACGTGTTTATTAATAGGTCAAAGAAGTTCTCGCGGCGGTGTGGTGTGGCTGAGATCAATCCGCGTACATGGACTCTCTAATATGGCTTCCGTATGGCTGAGAGGTTAAGTCTCGCATGCGAAGATTAACTTCTCAGTTTAGATTGATCCTACATTTGAAACTAACTTCGACAGTCTTCGCTCGCTTCCGGTCGGCTTTATACGGTAAATCGCCGTATTTTTGGGCTGAATATAAATGGCGGCTGGAGATACACATCAAACGAATTTACTATAGTCGAAAATAGAAAATAAAAATAGCTGTAAATTATTCAAATGTTGAAATCATGTATTAAGTTATTTGTTCCTATATCCTATTAAGCCTCGTAAACCACACAATGCGTAACACAGAGGATATGGAGTGCTCGTTTTGCGGCTACTTTTTGGTCACCACATTAAACATGACCTGCAGGCTGTCAGAGGGCATTTTACACATGTGAATACGGGAGTGCGTATCCTACTGAACTCAAAGAAAGTGGTGTGGGGTTTCCCCTTCATCACCCCATGTACTCGTCGAATGTCATGGGTTTCTTTCGACACAAAACTGGCAACATCGTCATACAGGCCTAAGTGAAATAATTTCGAGTGAGGAAGTTTCATGACCCTTCGAATCTCTTACCAGTTAACTAGTGCTAGAATTAATATTGCTTTTAGGCAATTCCTGACAACGCCACCAAAGAATGAAAGAGCAAAACCATTAGCCTGCGCTCTAAGTGTTATTGTCTGCTTCAACAGGCCCTAATGGTTGAAGTGAAACGCTTCAACAACCTGGCTGAGCTGCTGAGCCTAAAATACAGAATACCATGACATTAAAAGTAAAAATAAAACTCGCATTAGCTGAAAGTGTGAAATATTTTTTTAGTTACTCTAACAGTGATTATTTAAGCTTAAAACTTGGAATAATACACTTTTCACAATAGCATAGATTGGATTAAACAAGGTCTTTTTTTGCTATTTTTATCTCATTTTTTTGTTCCAAAATCCACTCATTTCTAAAAAAAACTGGTAGTGCTTATTTTAAGACGAGTCAAATATTCAGGTACATATTTTCGTAAATGTAAGCCTATTTGAGGACATAGCTATGACTGATATGCATATATGTATACGTTTGTCCTTGGTCGAAATTCAGCACAAATAACTTAATTGGACTATATAAGTAAGGGCTATTTGCATATCAGAATATTTTAGAAAGCAGTTACTGCTTATGAAAAAACATTGTATGTGTATATGACATTCGTTGAAGTCACCTAAACTATGGAGACTTTAAGCAGGTTAAGGTTAAAATGACACAGGATGTCGACATTTTATATTTTTACTGACAGCATTTCTTTGCGCATCCTGGCTAATGTGCGTTAAAATGTTTTTCAGACCGTTAACTTAAAGTGGCATGAGCTGCCGAAATTCGATCTCTTTTTGATAAATTCCGATCGTTAAGAAACGGTCTGCGTTGGCAGTATCTGTAAAAACTATAAGTTTTATGTTGAAATAAAGAAAATATTGGTTAAGCCAGTAATCTGTACGAACCAAAAATGTGTGCTAATAACACAAATATTCAAATAGTCGGACTGTAATTAGCACACATTTTCGGTTCGTACAGATTACTGGCTTAACCAATATTTTTTTATTTTAATTGGCAGTGGGAGATGGGGGGGGGGGGGCTATTATCCGTTGTCGAAAGTTTTTAACCTGATTAAAAACGTTTTAAAGGAAATATATTTGACACATGATTCAAACTTAGAGTTGATAATATTTAATTAGTCCTCATGGATTTGAATAAATTGTTACGTCACTTGATATATTGGTTGGGTTGCTGGAAACAGTTGTTGTTGTTGGGAAAACGCCAAACGCGCTGTCAAATTATTCTAGATATGATATCTCTAAACTCGAACCCTATATCTAACTTGGTTTGTTACATTGCATGCATTAGAGAAAAAGAGATTTCACTCCAAACCAAAGGAACGGACAAAAACATATTTTACCACAATTTATTCTAAAATACAGTCCGCAATGCCAAAATCAAGGTCTCGAAAATCTCTTAGCCCTTAAAGTGACATGGGCCCCCATAGTAAACAATTTCGTTGAAACAGATAGCACCAATTGTTAATCTTTTTTGTCAAGAAGTACAACATAAAAGTTTTTAGCTCATAACAATTTTGGATTTTGTATGTTTAGATAGTCTCATAAGGAACACAAAAACCTAAAAGGTACTTGGCTATTTAATTGATTGATTGATGTCTTATACCGCACTACAGATTATTTAACGTATATGACGGCGTTACCAGCTTTAGTGGGGTAAACATCAGGCTCTTTGCCCGGAAGAAAGCCCACGACCAAGATGAGTACCTGACAACTCTTCCAATACAGAGATCGGGCGAAAAATCCACTCAGATATTTTTCAATTTTTATTTGTGCGGACTCATTGAATTTTGTCCGTTATTAGCACACATCTTTGGTTGGTGCGGATATTTTTTTATCGCTTATATTATACTACCAGGTAGCTAACGTGAAGATTGTTTCAATTCATCTTATGTTTTTCAAATATACATTTGGTCCATAAACAAACACAAACAAGCTTCAAATCCTGATTAAATTATTGTTCACACATGACTGTTTAAGTGCCCTCTTAGATCATGTAAGCGAAGTTTTCCGGTTTTAAATATTCGATACTTATAATTGCTGTGTCATTTATGCTTGGCGAGTTTTATGTAACTGAGATTGCGGTCCGGCTGACTAACATAATAGCACACATGTATTAAAGTGGCATGAGCTGCCAAAATTCGGACTATTTTCATAGATTCTGATTCTCACGACAGTAAGAGGCTTTGAAGGCCATCGAAAAACTTAATGGTTGGCATTGGAATGATGAAAATCCATACAGTATGTGGCCTATACGAACCGAAATAGTGTTCGAAAAGTAAACAAAATTTAAATAACCGGGACGACCATTCAATCACTCTAAGACTAAGTTAGTTGAAAACAATGCTTTATCGTACATTCTCGAGACTATAAGCACTAAAACGCTTCTGATATGTACGTCTTGAGAAAAATAGCTGATAATTTTACCATTCTTTGATAGAGGCCAAATATCTCAATTTTGGCAGCTCATGCTACTTTAAGCATGAGTTTGCTTTCGGTATTCATGTTGTCTCCTTGTTCTTTTTCTAACCAGGTATAAAACGGCCATAAATATTGATGTACAATAAAAGGAGATCATCCGACAACATTATCACGCAAATCGTCAGACACCCCCCCCCCCCCCCCTGAAAATTATCATGAACAATACATTCAAACTGCGTGAGACGAACGCCAGGTCAATTAAGGCACAATGGTCGTCGGGACAAGACCGTTCTTATTTTAGCTGTGCGTTCTGACGCAAAAATTATTTTCCAATGCACAGACGCTCAACAGAGGAAAAAAGAACGGGTCGCAGGCATGTTGTTAAGTTGGGGTGCCCTCAAGCTAGTTGTCCTAATTCCACCATTGTAAGACTTACACTGAGGTACTTACACACAGGATCTAACAGAGATTGTAGGCGTCTAGTATATATAAACACTAAACACACTGGCACAGTGAAAATCTTCTTGTCTAAAATAACCATGGAGACAAGTTTCTAATTGTGTTGAAAAGGGGCGTCTAGTATATATTTTAGTAGTGCCAAACACAGTCATTACATACCAAACACTACGAACCAAACGATTTATTTTTAAGCAAATTATTACAAGAACGTTTTTTAAATTTCATTTAGATTTTGGAAATAACCAAAAGGTACTTTTAGTTAACTGCACCACACTAAAGCAATTGAGCTGGGCGATGGAATTCGAGTGTTTTCAAATTGATTGCGTGTTTTAAAAAATATGCATACATTTTCACCCTAAACAAGCCAATATATTTAGTTTTTATTGAAACAGGTTGTCATCCTTCTGAAATTTGCCTCTTTTGTTTATCAATATTTGTTGCTCAAAGAAACATGAGCTCCCAAAATTCGGATTTTTATTAATGAATTCCGGTTGTGAAGTTCGGCGTATGAAATTTGTCAAAAAACTAATGGATTTTAGTAATACATACGAACCAAAGGTGGAAGCATATAAGAGGTATTCATAGTTTTTGATAAAAAATGACGAACGATTATGAAATTTTGGATGCACCCAGTCTAAATTAGAGCCAGTGAATACATACACCATTCTTTGTTAACAATAGTGCTCGCCACCTTATTTTAAAGACGTCAGAAAAATATCTTTTTATTAACAGCCATCAAATATCCTTTCCACACCCCATTGTAAAATAGATTACACAATTCGAATATCAAATTGACAAGAGTCCCGGAGCACAGAATTATTGTATTGTCCTTGAGATGCATTCGAGAATATCGAGGCATATAGATTTTCGATGTCTTGCATTGCTATGGGCTTGAATATATGATGGCCGAGAAGGGACATCGCGTTAAATGTTTACCATCGCATTTCCATAGTGTTTCTGAGTCCAATAAAGTCTGATTCCATTTGCACTATGCGACAAAAAGACTTTTGGGGGATTACCGTTGCATTTTATTTTACGAATTCCTTTTTATTTTACGAAACACGATGGAAACGCGATGATAAAGCGAAATTCCTAAGTAATACGCGACGGTAATCATAAAGACTCTATGGAAATTCCAAAGTAAAACGCGATAGTAACGCGATGGGAAATCCGAAAAAGACGAGTGCTTGGTTTTAAAGAATGACGCTTTTCATATGGATACAGGTCAGAGTTTCTGACTTCCGGATGACTTACGAAAGAAGTTCCAGATATTTCTGTGTGTTTTTTTTATATTATTTTTTCCTGGCCCCTGCATTTTTTTCTGGGCATTTTTATAGTTTTTATGAAAGGACGGGTTGAGTTACCGTCTGGAGGATCAAACAAGTACACCTAATTCCATTTCAAAGATTTTTTGATATTTGGCAGATCATTAAGCATGTCATCTACTGCAAGAATTAAGGCACAAGCAATATGGGAATTGCACTTTTTCAGAATCTCAAAACAGCTTGAAAGTAATTATTTTCACATGTGACAAATGTCATAATTGACTCAAGTGTTCAATTTCGTGTAAATGAACCATTTGATGTAGTGCACACGCATATTGTTACCCTGGCCTGGTATGATAGAAATTTCTTTCTCCATTTTGTGAAAATAATAAAATGGTAACATATTTTAAAGGATGGGAAATCTCTAGAAATACAAAGGGATTATCGTCGATAACAACCTTCAAAGTACTTAAAACATTTCACGTCAATTACCGCCAGTAACCCTCAAACTAATAAAAACAGACAGAAGTATGTCCTTTCAGTGGCTTATCTGTGTAGCCATTTTTCCGTTTTAGGATGACGTGATGTTGCAATAGCTGTTTTTAGATCAATAATGACTTATTTTTATCGCTCTTTAGTGTATGATGGTAGATTTAGGTCAAAAACAACATGGGGACAAACTTGAAGTGGGAAGATTGTCTGGGAATATATAGGTCAGTATGCAACCGCACGTCATTTCATAGCCAAGCCATTGGCTAAATTGCATCACATGACTACTCTATAACGCACTTAAATTTTTATTCAACAATAATTGGATAAAACTAATGAAAAAATGGTGGCGGCCTTGTGAATGGCCCATGGAGCTTATTCTCTGTTGTAACGCCACCTTCAAATTTCAATTATTCGCTTACGTGGGGATAAAACATACATTGGACAGTTGTTTTGGACTAAATAAACTCTACTCTTTCCATCGGAACTGGTCTAAAGCTTAGATTTTCTTTCCCTTTAAATGTGCTGTTAGGACGATGCGTATTTAGCTGTGCACATCATAAGTTCGGTATCAGGTTCCTAAGGTAGCATTGGCATCTGACGATGTCAAACAACCAACATCTAAACTGGTATTATCTCCAGCACTGTCATTGATTATATCTCTTCTGACTCATACAAAAGTACCCTTACATGCATCACAGTTTGACATTGGTAATATGTTTTCAACCCCACCTGTAAACAGAAGGAAAATAAACATTAGGTAATGAAGATATATGTTCAAAATAGTACTTTACAGAATAATATTAACACTAAATGAAAAATTTAGTTAAAAAAAACTGATTCCCAGAATAATCTACTGATTTGTTATAATTGAAAATGTTTATGTTAAATTTAAATAACTTTGTTGCAGTAGCATATTACTAATATTAATTAATTAATTCATCCTATGCCTACATGCAATTTACACACACCTTACTTACAAATCTCTTTATAGGGAGTTAAGTTTCTGGCTTTGTTTCAAGGACAAAAGATATCAAAATTTTGGTAGCTCACGCCACTATTATTTTTAATACTATTGCTAATTAACAAAAGTACCATTTATAGTATTTCCTGTTCACTGGGTCCAACTGTAAAGCAATAAAATGTAAATCGCTAAATGGAAATGGAAAAAATTTACTTACCTAGCGCCCTACACACACCCAAACGCCTTTTTAAAAATACTGAATACCGCAGCCCCAGGTGACTCTACTACTTCTACCACTACTACTAGTACTGTTCAGCCTGTTGTATACAACATAATCAGATAATTAGCAGGTTGTAATTTAGACACTCGACTGCAGACAGTGTAAATGTGTGTGACCAAAGAAGAAAGTGGTTGTCGTCAATACACTTTCAGTGTTTAAAAATCAAAAAGAATTGTAAATGATTGGCGTTGAAATGAAAACAAATAAATTGTGTGAATCGAACATTGAGCTTGTTTTAACTTTGATAATCATAAATTCATTCATTACAAGCCCATGTTTTTCTACACGCTCCCGGAGCCCTCGGTCCACCCCCTTTGGCAGGCTCAGTTGCCAGGATGGGCTTCGGACTCCCGGATTGAAGGTAGATTTGATAGTAAAACGCGATGTCCCTTCTCGGCCATCATATGAAAAGCATTTTACCTGTTGGTATGGTGTTTTTATGTCCTGGCTCTTAAGCAAACATTATCGAATCGCCAATATGCTGCAACACCGGCAAAACCTTACATTGACCGTTTTGGCATAGCTTAGATGCCAAAAGTTCAGATCGTCAATACACTTTCAGTGTTTAAAAATCAAAAAGAATTGTAAATGATTGGCGTTGAAATGAAAATAAATTGTAGGGGCATCAGCTGCCAAAATGTTGATATTTTGACGTTACAACAGAATGTTGAAATTATCGGCTACTTTTCTCAAGACGTATAATTCAGAAGCTTTTTAGTGCTTCTAGTCTCGAAAATGTACGATAAAGTATTGTTTTGATTTAACTTTCGCTTAGAATGAATGAATGGTCGTCCCGGTTATTTAAATTTTGTTTACTTTGCGAAGACGTTTTCGGTTCGTACAGGCCACATACTGAATGAATTTTCTTAATTCCAACGCCAATCATTTAGTTTTTGATGGTCGCCAAAGCCTCTTACTGTTGTGAAGATCAAAAATTATGAAAAAAGTGTGAATTTTGGCGGCTCATCCCACTTTAATTGTGTGATTCGAACATTGAGTTTGTTTTAACTTTGATAATAATAAATTCATTCATAACAAGCCCATCTTATTTCTACACACTACCTAGCCGTTAATTATCTTGGTATCACTGAAATATTCTAATTTAGAAAATTGAAGAAAAAAACCCAAGACATCTGTTTTTCTTGGTATCTCTGAAATATTCTAATTTAGAAAATTGAAGAAAAAAACCCAAGACATAATTTCCTGAATATATTTTGTGAAAAACAAAATGTCAGTTTATCTACCTTTAAATTGAAAGTCGAGGTTAATTGGTGCCCCACTTAAAGTGGTTAAGTTAATTGAATTTCCCGACATATCAAATAATGGAAGTACTTTCATAAACTGCTTTGAAGGATAGTAAACTTAATATCTAACTGTTCATTTAGTTAACAAACTCTCCATTGAATAGACCACTAGAATGAAACCCATTGACGTGTACTGGGAATACCTCTTCCTACACAATATCAAGCTGATTTACAAGTAATTATGTAAACATTCTTGAACTGTTCGCGCAAAAAAAAACCATAGATATGTACTAGGTGAACTGTAGCACTATGTATTTCTTGTTAAAGATGAAGTACAAACAACGAAGAACGATCACTACCGAAAAAGACAACTTGCTTATATTTTTAAACCGGTCTAAGCGAGCGCAAAAAATGTTCAATCCGAACAAGGCGATGTATTGTGAATAGAAAATTGGGTTATTTAGTTTTTAACTCGATTACCTTTATTTCCGCGTTCCCGATCCCAAACATACGCCTTTCTTTTGTATTTTGTTGATTTGTGTGATACGCATTTGTTTGCAGGTGTAAGTCCAAATTTGGAAAACTCGTAATGGTCGATTGCGACCTTATTTATCATATCGAAGATTGACCCAACTTTATACGGTTTGGCGGTCTTAATGCTGAATCCACATTGATGCACAATAAATGTTGAAATGACAAAATCCTTGTAATAATAATTAATCTGTATAAGGTTATGCTATTACAAGTTTTAGAAATATTTAGATATGAAATATGTAATAGATTATTATATGAACATACATTCATATGGGTATTTATTGTACAAGTCGCCGTTGGATTGAAAGTCCATATAGGCACAGATACTGAATGCTTCGGGTACGATATGGATTTTTCAATCTAACGACGACGAGTACAATCAATTTCAGTAATTCCATTTTGAATATGCAATCAAGCCTAATTGATGAGATATGTTTCCCCAATCAAATCGTTCATATGCTGGGATAAAGCACGTGCCCGTATGGAATTCCACGAAGACTTCGTCTGGATTACGTCAGATTCGAACCTGTTGCCCGGATAGAACTCCAAACCGACACTCCAACACTGATCTCGGCTCCAATATAGATTTTTACGTGATTGGCTCACGGTTAATCCGTTTTGGTTGTATGATAAGAGGTTTATTTTGGTTATTAATTAAAATATCTTAAGGTATGCTTAAAATACAGCATTTTCAAAACCTGAAGTTGAATTTATATTGCTTGATGTGGCAGTATATACCATAATATCTGACGAACTAGTCAAACATGTATGTTTTCTCTCAACTTTATAATGGTATATCTTTAAAAGGTGAAAAGTTTATTTTAATGCCTGAGTGAGACAGTTGTCTTTCTTTTGAAAAACTACATCAGTACATGTAGTACATTTCTTGCCATTTATAGATAATCTTCTGCATTTATTTGAATTTTTATTAAACCAACTTAATATTATAATGTTATATCATTAAAAGATGTTCCGGCTAGATGTTCTTCAAGTCTTGATTGATGAAGAAACAATTATCATATTTAGATATACAGAAAAAATCTGGTGTTAAGAAATAAGATTGAGCCCAAAGACCTCACCCAGCCCCCAACCGGACCGTCTTCTCGAACTTAAGTTCAGTCGGCTGAGCGATCCTCCCACCAATGGGTCGTGAGTTCGAATCCCATTCCGTCCCAGAAAAAATTCTGAGTGATATTAACACTCAATCGCTTCTAGCGTCCAAATTACCAGGTATCAGTCAGTCAATCAATCAATCAGTCAATCCAACGATCAAATCTACATGTCTGGCGTTGTCTCGAAAAGATAAAGACGGACTAACCAATTTATCCGTGGCCTCATTCCCACGGTGACCGATGGACAGGTCACTTCACTCACATTGACTGAACATATTGGTGAATATAATTGGAAAAACAGTTCAGAAAAAATATTAAATGTCACATTTTTGTCATTGCAAATCGTGAGAAAGCGGAATACAGTTAAAACTCTACTTAGAAATATGACATCCGCTATTGTGGTTGGGTTTCTGTTTAATATATATTTCGCAAATCGTAGTATTCCATCATATTGATATAATAGGATACAAGCTATGTAAATTTCCCCCGATTTTTCAAACTATAACAGCATCTGAGCAATTTTTTCTGCATTTGACAAAACTACCAAGTTGAGCGCACAGATAATCGCGGTGTGGTATTTGCGGTGCAGTTTACTATTTGCAAAATCTAAACAGAAAAACTTATAAATTTTTGTACTCCATTTCAGAATGAGAATTTTAGCCATGCTATTATTTAATAATTTCGACATAATGTTATCATGTGACGCATGATCCCACTCCTGCACAACAAGTACAAACTCTGGGCTTGGCTATCTCAATACCCCCATCCTATACAAATACCGTGTCCCATTCACGTTGCAATCCAATTCAGTAAAATCTTCCTTTTAAAAAGTTAACTCTATTCTTTACAAAATCTATTAATAGGTTGAAAAATAAATAAATCCAGTGTCAATATTTCAGGCGTTACCAGTTCGTGTATCGACGATTAGCAAGCTCAATTTTCAGTTTTTAATTAATCCCTAATCCGTCTCCGGTTGTTCAGATTGGATTAGAGTTTTTCTTTTAACTCAGTATGACAAGTTTTCCGTTTAAATACAAGAAATAACTGATCCGTGACCAGTTATGAAAATCACCTCAAATTAGAGGAACTTTGATGAAAATAGATATATTCATTCTAAAAGAACTTTTTTTTTCAATGTAGTCAAAATACCTTGGGCTGTTCTCACTCAATGCCAAACACGTAATAAACAGCCATTTAAAATGTAATGTCTAAAAATGGTCATGGTCACTATATGAGATATCGAGTGTGATTGGTCCAAAAGTAACGACCTAGCGTTACCATGGCGACATGCTTCGTGAATGCTAAAATAGAAATATATTTTCGGCTAAATAATTCATCATTAGATGACTTACCAGTAAATGTTTATTTTAGCTTCGATATACCTTTGTGGTTTTAAGAAGAATAGCAGCTTTAGGCGGATCCAAGATTTGAAAAAAAAAGCTAGCGGAAAATCTTCCGCATGACAAATGAGGGAGTTAGAAAGGTATAAATTCATGGATAATTCCTTACGAGAATCAGAGCATTTTAAAGCAACCAACTTGCATTGACTTACCAGGTATGTTATATTTACTTATCTCTCTAGATATATATTCTTAAATATTACCGATTTCTTTGTTAAATCATCAATAATCTGTAAGATTTTCGTTTTCGTAACAGTTCGACATTTTGACTTATTTATCCACGTTTTGTAGGCTCTATGTATTTATTATTTTATCTTCTTTTAAAACTTATTGTGTAATTCGTATATTTTGCAGTAGCGTTTAGTTTCGTAATTTAAATAGAAATTCATATTCGACTTTAATCATTGAAATTAAAGTCAGAGGGAATTTATATATAAGTCTTATGATAGGAAACGTGTGAGATTTCTTGATTCTTGATACGGAACAGATATATATGTTGAAAGAGAGTTTAATGATTTGATTGGTTTTTATACTTTTATACACTCTAAACGAAAAGAGTCTCGTCATTTAGAGCGTTGCTTCCTCGGCAGAGAGTTGAACGCTTAACCCGAAAACCTTACATACCTTACAACATATCGTGGGTTTGATACTCACGCAGTACAGATCCGTCTCATTATCAACAGTGTGGGAAAGGTTTCTTTGACGATTGACCTCTTGTGCTTGTCAATTTCCACCGAATGGTCAAATATATCGTCCATTAAACCCAACCAACGTTTTCAATGTTTATTTTTATCCTATAATTTTCGAACAGCCTGAAGTCCGTTTTCTCCAAGCTGAAAAGCTGTCATCAGTAAGCCCCTATCAGTCCAAATAATGAGAAAATATTCTGACTGGGCTTTCATACGAACGACTTATGGCGGATTTTTGCCAGGTCAATCAATCGACCAAACAACCAATCAATCTATAAAATAAAGACGATCTGTTTATTTTTCATTTTCCAGAACTTTCAAGAGTATATAAACATGGCGACCATACGCGCCCTGCTGATGGTAGTCTTTTTAACCCTAACTTGCAAGGCACAGCAACAGTCTAGCGTGGGTAAGTTACGTCATAATCATTGATTTCTTAAAAAAGCTTCATTACCGTAAAACAATAAAATGGCCGGATTTTTCTTTGACCAAGAGTTCAGTTTCTTTCTAAAAATCCAGAACAACAACCGCCCATCGATAGGGGTTGAATTTTCGTATCACATTCGGTCAAAAGAGAAAAAAATTTAAACAAATTGTTCGTTGGTATTTATTCCGTCGAACTATGTGGAACGGTTGCCGGGTACCAGTCGAAGACTCAGGGCCCATTCTCAAGCCAAAATATAATGTGAGGCTTAGGATCAACCAATCACTTGAAGGAGACTATTTGGCCTTGTATTGATTATGAAAAAGCAATTGATCTGGCACTGACCTGATTATGAAAAAGTAATTGACCTGGCACTGACCTGATTATGAAAAAGTAATTGATCTGGCACTGACCTGATTATGAAAAGTAATTGATCTGGCACTGACCTGATTATGAAAAAATAATTGATCTGGCACTTAAAATAACTTTCAAAATATTGATATTTCTTCGTTTACGCGGTTCATGGTGCAAACGCACTGCTGGTCTAACTGTTTAGTTTCAACAGAGTGTTCGTGTTCGCGGAGTTAAATCCTAAGAGTCTTACTAAAAAAAGAATAAAAATTAAAATTCTTTCAAAGCATGAACCAGGAATAAATTAATCATGGCTGGGTGGTTTCAGTTTAATTTTCAAGCTTTGGATACAGAAATTTTCAAGTTATTCGAGCGATTAAGACGTTTAAATGAAATCAAACTAATAAACAAATCCATGAAAAATAACTCGATCCACAATGTTATGTATTTAAGAAATTGACTTTCCTTACATATGTAGCCTAATTTGTTTTTTCATTTCGCATGGATTTGCAAAAAATATAACCCAAAAGTTGGCACTTTAATATTCTCTTTTTTCACGTTTGGGATATTTGTATTCGAGCTATTTGGTGACTTTTATAGCGTAACTGTTTTGTAAAAACAGGTTTTCATAAACACGACGACCCATTCACTTAATCGCGGAAATAAAAACAATCGTGAAATTGACAGCGTTTCGTCTGTGTTTGATACATTCATTAAGAACGTATGAGGAAATTTACATATACTGGTTTATGCACAAGTAGAGTAATTAACAACTAAAACCGTAGTTATCTAATTACCTCTCATAAAATGCAATGGATAGTTGCACGAAGCTTTGCGGTTAGAATTTAAATAAATACACTGAAAGTCTTGTTAACAAATAGAAAACCCCAGTTTGTATTTGTACAGATGTCTAGACAAAAATATCCCAAATATGAAAAACATAAATTACATAGTCATTTACAAAAAGACCCCCTCCCACAAATTTGCATTAAGGTTCTAAAAGAGTGATTATTTTGTTACTATTTAATTTTTTTCATCATTGGTCACATAAAAAAATGGGACTTTTCGAATTGTTGCTGTGACGAATGTATGTGCATTGCTACCCTTAATAATAGTAAAGCACGCGACAAAAATACTTTGTCGTGCGTATCTCGGATTGAACGATTTGCATGAATGACTCGGAAAACTACCCTCGGTGTTAATTGTAGCAATAGAGCCGAGACATGAATCGCTTTATAGATACAACACTGAAGCAGTAAAATTAAGACCTCCTTGTCGCATCTATCTCTAAAGTTATCGATAGAAATATTAAATTTTGTTCATAGGCTAGGTGTATCATCGTCTAAAGTCAAGCTAAAATCTCCATGGCCCCATTCTGCGTTTTACCTCGGCGGACTTCTACACTCCAACCCGTAAATCTAACAGTGCCTTTTAATTGGATGAGAGTAAAACTTATCACAGCTTATCTAAATCTTGGGCACTTACACACTTCTACTAATTGGTATGGGCCTCGTTGGCTCAGTTGGTTAGAGTGTTAGTCCTTCAGTCCGATACAGGCCTCACATCGATGCGGCGAGGGTTCAAATCCCACTCAGGGCAATGAGCCGAGTCCCCATCTAAACCTGGCAACGCCGCCATGTAAGTAAAATAATCTTGAATGCGGCGTAAAACATCAATCAATCCACTAGCTTGGTAACAACGTCATGGTGGTTTTTGTTTAACGAGTGTTGATTGGCCGAGACTCTGTAAGGTTAAGGCCCGTTCTCACTGTGCGATTTGTCGTACCGACTTGTTAGATGCGATTTAAATGGATGCATTTGATTGGTTGATAAATCATATTGACCAATTAAAAGCATCCATTTTAATCGCATCCTACAAGTCGGTACGACAAATCGCTCAGTGAGAACGGGCCTTAAGGAAAGACAACTCTTACATTCACACCATGGTGCGCTGTCCGAATTAAGGTTGGAGTGTTGTAGCTCGCCAGGGTAAAACACGGAAGATTTTAACTTGGCTGGAGAAGATGAGGTGAGATTAAACCACTGGTCAGTTTACTGATATAGACAAGGGCACCATCCTCGTTTTCTGCAAAGGCGTAAGATCTTAGCGGTTGTGTGCAAATTGGTAGTAAAACTGTTGACAATTGCGGACCTTAAACTCTAAGGATATGTCAACTTCTGGAACAAGTAAAATTTGACTAAACCAGCTTACGTAAACATGATTTTTACTGTCAAGCCCGCCTCTTCGACATACAACATTCGGATAGAAAACATAACGCTTGTCAGTGATGATAAAGCATATTGTTAAAAAATGAAATGAAGTTTTGATAGATGGGACGTAAATATTGCCTAAATAAGGTTCGGACGAAACACACATAAGCATCGATGCATACAAAATGACTTCATTAATGACAATTTAAACAAATCATCCAATGGAATAACTTCAATAAAGGACTGTCCTTTTAAATTACTTGTATCTTTTTTTCAGACGATTGTAAAAAATTGGCGGATCTATATTTCCTTATCGATGGGTCCGACAGCATGTCCACAGAAAACTTCAGAAAACAGTTAGAGTTTGTAACGAACGTCGTGGGGGGTCTGATGTTGAGCCCAACTGATGGTTTCAAAGTGGGCGTTATAGTTTTCAGTCGAGACATCCAAGAAATACCCTTAGGGGCCATCACAAATAAACAAGAACTCAGTACTAAATTGAATAATTTGACACACGATCGAGATGGCACCTACACCCATTTAGCCATAGAAAAAATGACCACATCGTTTCGGGTGACGGCAAATCGAGGGGGTGTTCAACGGATTGCTATACTTCTTACGGACGGACTATCTAAGTTCCCTGAGGAAACCCGGAGGGCTGCCCAGAGAGCCAAAGAGAACTTTAATGTCCAACTCATTGCTGTTGGCATCGGCTCACAGGTAAACAGCAAAGAATTGAATGACATTGCCAGCCGCTCAGACTTGGCGATAACTGTTCCCAATTTCAACGCCCTGACGGCACTTGCCCTGCAAATCGCTACCACTGTATGTCCAGGTAAGAAACCACTGATAACAAAACGTTTTATGTATGAGAGTTACAACTGTACATAACATAAAAAGTTCAACCATTATAACAACATCTTATTAGCCCATTCCCCTCGATATGTTTTGTATCACAATCTCTTAATATGTGGATAATGGTTGCCGAAATGATGATGATGAAGTTGTTATTTATTTCATCGTTAATAGCAATTGGAATCTGTAGGGAAATTACTGAATTAGTCAACAGTCGTTAATGAAAGGCCCGGAAGATAAAAGCAGGTCCGAGAGAGAATTGATTGTTTGATTGGTGTTAACGTCGTATTCAAGATTATCTTATTTTATTATAGGTCGGTGTCTATAGTTGTGTGTTCCATTTTAGTAATATGGCGACCGTTGCCAGAAAAGTGATAACGAGTGAATCTTTAATCCAAATTCTCAACAAAGAATGATACAGTTATGTCAAATGCAATAACAATTTGGTTTCAGAAACCACAACCACCTCCACTACAACAACGACGACGACAACAACAACAACGCCTCCTCCAACAACAACAACGCCCAAATCAAGTATGTATTCTCAAGAAACTGTTAATGAAATGCTTTTAATACGGTTGATTTATTTCATTTTAATGTCACTCTCGAGATTAATAACTAATGTAGCGTCGATTCAATCAAACGAAACCTTTTTTTATCATCTCAAAGGAGTATATATAAGGCGAGGATTGTTGGTTTGGGCTATAAAGCCAAATAAAACTGTTACTTGATGCGACGAAACTAAGACGAAAAATGAGTTTACACTTACTCTTGTCTTTCATATGGATAAATGTTTTTAAATCAAGCAGTATTGAACGAGTATGTGAAGGGATATGATACATTTTTTAAAACTTTGGCCCTTGCCCAAAACATAACATGAAAATTTATAATTTAATTGATTGCTTGATGTTTTACGCCGCACTCAAGATTATTTCACATATATGGCGGCGTTGTTAGGTTTAGTGGGAGAGGAAACCCCCGACCTTCGATAAGTACATGGTTGATTGATTGTTTGGTGTTTTACGCCGCACTAAACATTGTTTCACTAATATGTCGGCGTCGCCAGTTTTATTGTGAGAGGAAACCGGGCTCTATGCACGGAGGAAACCCACGACCTTTCAATAGTAACTGGCAACCATCCCACATAGGAGTAAGTACCTGGCAACTCTTCCCTGAAAATTTGAAAATTTATGAAATTCATCGAATTTATCGAAATTAACTTGTTAATTTTCAGGTCCCTGTGATAACTGTGCCTTTCGTAATGGCGTTGGATATCAAAAACACGAATACGACTGCAATCTATTTTACCATTGTTATGACGATGGATATGGTTTGTACCCTGTGCTTAAACAGTGTGGATTTGGACTATTTTGGGATCAAACCACTCTGACATGTACTCGCCCAGGATCGGTGCCCGAATGTACTCAACGTAAGAAAATTATTCAATCTGGTTTAAAATTACGATTTACTTAAAAGTTATTGAAAAGTTAATTTCAGTCTGTTTTGACGCCGACTTGGATTGTTTCACAAAATTCATTAATCCGGCGAAAGCCAGATTGTCATATAAGAGGACTGCGTCGTAAAACACACCTGCTGACGAATGAAACTTAAAACATTACAATTTAAGACATCACTGATGGCTAAACGTTTTTGTTATAAAAAAAAACATGAATTTAGCTGATTCAACGAGTTTCCTTAAGTAACGAGCTAAACTCATTTTTATCAAATATAACGGCTATATGTGTTTCATGAAATAGCCCCTGTGTTAACTAGTGTAATAATATTGGTCAGACTAAATATATTTTATAAAAACAATTAATTGTGTAATTCTGATACCAAAAATCGTCCCATGAGATGAAATTAACCTAGGCTATATCATATTTTTCACAGAATGCAGACCACTGCTCAAAATCGATTAATGACTTTATTTATGCATAATTGAAGATCATTGGTAATTTTAGAATTATGTCCATATGGCGCGAGGAAACTGCCTTATTCTAATAACTGTCGTGCTTATTGGACGTGTTATGACAACAAGCCAATCAACGCCGACTGTTGTCCGGAGTTCCATGCTTATGTAGAAGACGTTGGTTGTGTACCTAACTCTGCTTGTACAGATCCGTGTCCAGGAGAAAAACCCGCTGATCCCGGTAAGTTTTCCACTTTTGAGTTTTTCCATTTTTGTATTTTCCATTTTTTGTGCTCTGACTGCTCCTCGTGCCTGGAAATATCAATATAACTCAACATTTATCTCGCTGTGAAATGATTTTAGACGCCTTTTTGACGCATAAGAGAGACTCCTACATGTACATGTTATTAGGTCTACGATGCATGTGAACAGGTTACGAAATATGAACATGAACAAATTAAGTACAAAATATGTTTGTTTTCTAAACATAATAATCGATTGTGAAAGATCGAGACAAACGATTTCGTGTTGGTTCACTCGAGTACGACAGGTTTTCGTGTTAGTTCAAAAGTTTGATTTTCTTGCCTTTTTTTTCTTCAGGTGTTTGCAATCGTCGAGCCGGACCACAAGAACATCTGTACTATGAAGATCTGGATAACTATGAAACCTTGTTACGTTCTTGTGCACCAGGAAGCGCTTTTGATGACGTCACCTGTTACTGTAGCAAATTCACCTATGTTCCTCACACACCGCCATCCAACGGTAAGATTTCGTCTATGTTAAAGGGGCATGAGCTGCCAAAATGTTGATATTTTGACGTCAACACAGAATGTTGAAATTATTGGCAATTTTTTTCAAGACGTATAATTCAGAAGCTTTTTAGTGCTTCTAGACTCGAAAATGTACGATAAAGTATTGTTTTGAACTAACTTAGGTTTAGAATGAATGAATGGTCGTCCCGGTTATTTAAATTTTGTTTACTTTTCGATCACGTTTTCGGTTCGTACAGGTCACATACTGTATGGATTTTCCTCATTCCAACGCCAATCATTGAGTTTTTCGATGGCATTCAAAGCCTCTTAATGTCATGCCGATCAGAAATTATGAAAAAAGTGTGAATTTCGGCAGCTCATGCCACTTTAAGTTTCACTTCTACCAAATGCCGCGGGTACGAATCTCAAATTAGCCACGTTATTTTTTTAACGAGTTACTAATTTAATAATTGTCTATATAGATTTTCTAGTAAAAAAAAGACCATTGTAAATGTCCCCGTTTTCGAAAATATATATATACATGTATACGATATGGTGTCTTTTTTATTCTGTGTGTTACTCTTTCTTTCCACTTAAACCCTTTCAATCAAATAAACAAGAAAACACTATAATATTTTTTTCCGAGTGTCTTATTTATTTAGAGATAGATATTCAGAAATCTCAACAAAGCTTAAGTTATTTTATAAATCAATGGAATATACATGTATTGGTAAAATGAGTATTTTATCATCGAAGTCTGTATTAATTTTTATTTCGTCTACATTCCAGCCTGTTCTCCAGCATTGTACATTCCGTTTGATGTCGATGTCACCGACCAGTCCGGACGTAAAGTCTATGTTGGTAACACTGGCGTAACCATAGCAAAGGACATCCCAGGCACCATTGGCGGAGGCGTTGGGTACTTCGATGGGAACGCATTTTTGACTCTGTGGCGCTTCGCCAATGTAGATTTCCGTAGCGAATTTATCCTGAGTTTTCGATACCAGGAAAGTGCTTCTAGCTATTCGCAAGGTAAAGAAGAAGCTATTTTGAGCAATAGTGGATGCAACGACCCCTGTTCTATTGCTGTTTCTTTTGATAGAGCCCTAGGAGAAACTGTTGCCACAGTCCGAACTACAGAGAGTGGGGAGGTGACTGCCCGAGTGAAGAACACAGTAAGTGCAAAGCATATTTTTATAAGGATATGTTGCTGACTGGCAATACTTTATTTACATCATTTTGCGTATTGAGGCAGGGCTAACATAGTCCCATCTAAAGAAGGATTTAATTATCCACCAACTCGGTGACAGTCGGCAGTGATAAAATCCTAGTATCTTACAGGCCTTCATTCAATGGGTCGCAGATTTGACTGCCACTCACTCAAAATGAAAATTGAAGCATTTCTGAGTGTAAATTTCTCTCGATCGCCCTATGTGAGAGGGTTACCAGATAATTACTTTGGGGCTAAGACCCTTGTTTACACCCGTCCCCCTCCCTACTTACCTGGCAGCACAGCCATATAACTGAAATACTACATCGTAAAAACCAATCCATCAGTCAAACCACGAGCTCAAAGTGAAGGTTTCACGCCTCACATCTGTCTAATCACTGGCTATCTGATTTAAATCTATTAACACAGAATTATGAAACATGCCAGTTCCTTTTCATAATATAGAATTATGTTATTTATTTAAAATTATTCACGGCGTTCATTCTAATTTACCTGGATGAATTTCAACTATCTCGCCTGAGTTTATTTACCATTTGTGATATTAACATATTATTTTTGTTTATCGTAGCGAACCGGTTGGAAGCAGGTACAATATACCTACAATGGACAACACCTTGTCCTTGAGGTGGATGGAGAAGTTAAGCAGGTGGTTGCTGCAGGTACGTTTAACCGTCAAAGTCAACTCTGCAAAACTCGTCAAAAGTGACGTGATATACGACCTTCGATGTGTACAAACTGCCATAAAGTCGCACGGACACAGCAAAGATCGTGTAATACGTCAACACAATGAGGGTACTACACAACAGAGGTCGTGTTTGACAGTAGCCGAGAAATCTTGTCTGTGTGATTTTTCTTTATTTCTGTGGTGCATACGTCAGTGAGTGTGTTAGATTCTCAGCACCACAGAGGCTGGTTATTCGGGCTAGTTTGATAGCTATATGTCACTGAGCTTACTAACTTTTGTAACCATCGAACGGCGGTAAAGGTAGCATTGCATTTTAGATTGTGGTACGCCGAAATTTTAATTTTCTTTTCGGTCAAACGTTTAAAATACATGTTCTACAACTAACTTAACGCAAATTGGAAATATAGCTCAAGGCTGTTCGTAAAAGCTTTAAATGTGGATATACAATGTACGTTGGTTCAAGTTCAAGAGTTATACTTTGATTCGTTTGTTGATCACGAAAACGTACATTATATAAAGTACCTCTTTGTAAACAGTATCCATGGATATGTGGATTTTTGTAGGCTCCATTCTGTTGAATGATGTTCAAACTTTGTAAACTGCTGTTAGTTGTAAGCACATGTTTTACATATTGCTGCGTAATCTGTGGGCTAGTGGTGATATATTCGACTTTTAAGTTTAACTTTATGGATAATACCAAAGATAGTAGATTGACAAGAGTGGTCACTTCGTCGGCGCCATGTTGAATTTGAACTGACACGATTCGATTATTAGGAACCTCCTTTCTGTAGGGGGCGCCCTACAGTCGAATCGTGTACAATCGGAACACCCTTCCGCCAGGGGGCCAGAAGAACATGCAGGCAATGCTGATTGACGAAGTGACCACTCTTGCCAATCTACTCTCTGTGATAATACCCTCAAAGAGTTCGGTTTCCTCCCCGGCTTGATCTGGCGACACCGTCATTTTTGTCTTTGTATGTTTTTCCACCTTTTGTTTGAAAAAGTATATTTCAAATCTATTTCTATTGTAGGAGATATTCAAAGAGTGCCAGCCGCTATCGAGATAGGCGCTGGGTGTGACCGATATGATAAATTTACAGGCTATATAGATGAGGTAGGTAGTTGTAACCCACTAAAACATACATATAGAAGACACCGCCGTTGCGTATAGAAGGCTACTACATGCATTGTCTCCATTTATGTTTTTAACTCTTTGGAGCTTTCCACGTTCTCAAGATTATTTCATTTGTATAAACGACGGCTTTCACGCGGACTGGATTCCTTACCAAAGGACCCTAGCCCCGTGTCACTGACAAATGGAATGGCGATATTAGGCTTACACAATGGTTAACTCGTCGTTCGCATTATGTTTAGTAATAGTTTATTGTAATTTTTGTAATTTGTTCTCTTTTAACAAATATTGTTTTTATTTGTTTCAGCTTTTCCTTTACCAGTGCTTGGCTTAATTCGGTGCTTGAATACTCTCTACATGTATCTTGCTGATCCATGACAAAGTCCAAAACAATCTGACTTGGACGCAATCCATACTCAAAAGGATCTTTATTCATTTTTAAAATCGCATGAGCTGCCAAAATTCGGATTTTTTCATAACTTTTGATTGTGAAGAGAGGATTAGCCTTTGACCTGCCTTGAAAAGCTAAAGGGGTGGGGCGGTTGCTTATACAACTACCCAAGCCTACATCCGCAAGATTGATATAAACGCGAAACTCCTATTTTTCATGTTTTTGATACCAATAGCCAACCATTAGCTTAATCTGCTTCATGAAATTTTCGACATATTTGGCAACTCATGTCACTTAAATAAGTTTTCATTAAAGTCAGCGTATTCTCTTGATGAAATAAAATTGTGGAGAAAAAAAAACACTGACAACTTGGCACCTCATGCCACTATACCTAATAACCTCTGATAAGTATTTGTTTATAGTCATTTTTGTGCCATATCTAAATTCGTATATTTAACATCACGCTTTAATTATTAAGTTTTATTCGTTAATTTGTACATCTTTTAATAATGAGCTTTACTTCTACTTTTGTCGCGTTTAAAATTTATGCAGTATTTCATGAAAAAAATGTTTAAATGATATTTAATTGTGTTTATATATCTATATTTATGAATTTACAGCATTCTCATTCTAAACCATTTGACTGCATCATTTTTATATTTTTGTAATGAAATAAAGACATTTTTCATGCACCTAAAAAGAATTCTGACATTTTATATATACAATGTTGTGTAAAATTGAATGAACTCTTAAAAAGGATACACCGCCTAAGTTTGTTGTGATTCTCCGTTGACCTTCAGATTAGTAGAATATTCAGAAGTGATCAATCTCGGATGAATGGCTGCAAGTCGATTTTATTTCGTAAACTTCCGTAGATATAATAATGCATTCTCGTTCGCTTCTGTATTTTCCAAGCCATTCAAAGTATCGCGAGATTCAACGAGAATTCGCCCTTCTCCAAAATGGCTTCACTTACACAGCAGACGCTACAAATTTAAGGTCATTTATCGCATTATTATCATTGTTTGTAGCTGCCATCGATTTCATTTTTTCATACATTTATTTTTATAATATTTGATTTAGGTGTTGGGCATTTTTTGAGTCCCAAAGACACCATAATCACTCAGTTATGAGTGAATTTAACTCTGGCCGCAAGGCACACGAGTTGGATACGAGCCGAAAGGCACCTAATTCAAGCCGAGAGGCAAAGAAAGCTAGCCGAGAGGCACATGAAACTAGCCAAGAGGCAAACAATGTTGGCCGAGAGGTAATTTTAGTACAAGCGGGTGGAGAGAAGACTGATCAGCCTGACAGTGGTTCCCTCTCACATCCTAAAATTATAAATAAATCTATCGGTCCTAAAAATAGGCCAGAAAAAGACTATTATAGCGACACTTCAACAAGTACTAGCGGTACTTCTAGCGAATCGAGCAGTGATGACTCGGAAAAAGCCAGCCTATCAGGCAAAAAGTCTTCCAAACGACGATCCAAACGTCGTAGATCTAGGTCAATCTCTATGTCTGATAATAAGTCCGATAATTCTACTTATAGTACTAGTAGTAGTAGTAGCAATGACTCAGATTCGGACAGCTTCTTAAGGAGACCAAAAACAAAAGAAAAGAAAGAAATTCATTGATCATAAAAATAAACTGACCAAACATCGGTCCATGTACCATTTGACCCCGAATGGGGATTGACAAAGGGAGATAAACTATCTCATACACTAAAAGTGCCCATTCGTAAATATTTCTCAAAATTTCAAAAGGATGTTATTCTAGAGGAAAGTATCCTCAACGAAAATCCTGTTCCCAAATCAAAATTCCTCAAAGTACAAAAATTAGACGAGGAATGGGAAGAAGTGTTGGAAGAAAAGAAATTATTCAGAAACAAACATGTTGATAAAAGTTTTAAGAGACTACAGAAGAAAATATTGGACATAATGGGTCCACTTTACACATTATGGAGTAAATTAGACAGCATAAGGTCATCGGAAGACGATTCTGAGCTTGATTTAGCAGAATTCCTGTGTCTAACCGAAAAAATCGTATGCTTAGTGGGCCAGGCTAACTTGTCAGCGGTATACAGCCGACGTTTAGGCATAGTGTCTAAGCTTTTAAAAAATCAGAAAAAAACCCAAAAAATGCTCAGTAAAAATGAAAAATCCTTAAGAAAATCTAAAGGTTCCCTTTTCGGTGAAAAATTCCGAAAAAAGTTGGAAAAACGTAAAAGAAATAAGAAGCAAACTTGTGATCTTTTCCAATTTCATAAAACTTCTTTCCAGGGGAAAACAGTCAGACCCTTTCGAGGGGGGCCCTCGAATAGTTCGAAATTTGGGGGCCAGCGATCAAGAGCCGTCTTCTCAAGAGGCTTTAGCGCCAGAAGAGGTGGTAGGCGCCCATACGCCAGCAACATCCAACAACACAATAACCAAAGGTACGTTAGATACGACAGAAATGCGTGGCCCACAAAACGACCTTCACTGGACAAACGACACAGAAAACAGCCCTCAATTAAATCTGATCCACCAGGAAATAGAAAGCTTAAATTTAGAAATGTTAAAGCCAGACAGTCACCTACCTCTAGCGGGACGACTTTATTTTTTTCTGGGAAATTGGAAAAGGGTAACAAAAGACCAAAGAATATTAAACATGGTATCAGGTCTTCAACTAGATTTAATGAGTACGCCGGTTCAAGAAAAACCTCCCTTTACTCCTGGTATGGCAAATGAAGAAATAAATTTAGTAAACATCGAAATATCCGAGTTGCTAAAAAAGGGCGCTTATAACCGAAGTCTGTCCAGAAAGGGGTCAATTTCTGAGTCACATATTTCTAAGAAAGAAACAAAACGGCGGGTACCGCCCAATCTTCAACTTAAAATACCTCAATCAGCATGTTCCTTATCAGCATTTCAAAATGGAAGGGATTCAAACACTATCACATATTCTCCAAAAAGACGATTGGATGATGAAATTGGACCTCAAAGACGCATATTTTTGCGTTCCAATACAAAAGAAAGACAGGAAATTCCTGAGGTTCCTTTGGGCAGAGAAACTTTTCGAGTTTCAATGTCTCCCATTCGGGTATGGCCAAGGGCCGCTAGTCTTCACCAAGCTGTTAAAACCAATAACAGCACTTTTACGGAGAATAGGAATGAGAATAATGATCTACCTGGACGATATATTATTGATGAATGCGAATCCACAACATTTAGAAATGGACAGGAACACGCTGATTTTTCTGTTAGAAAACTTAGGATTTGTAATAAATCAAACCAAGTCTATACTGACTCCAACCCCAGTAATAGAATATCTAGGATTGGTGATAGATACAACATGTATGACCCTCTCTCTTCCAGAGAACAAATTGAAGGACATAATCAACCAATGTCAAATAATAGTCTCCAACAAAACTGCAACAGTAAGGGAGATAGCGAAATTAATAGGGAAACTAACTTCAGCAATCCCAGCTGTTTTACCGGCTCCGCTCCACTACAGGCATTTACAAATGCAGAAAACAAAATCGCTGTTACAAAACCAGTCTTACGAGGGGCGGATAACTCTGTCGACCGAGAGCATAGAGGAATTACGTTGGTGGATATCACACCTGGAAAACTGGAATGGCAAATCTTTTGTAACACCGGGTCCAGATATGATACTAACCAGCGATGCCTCAAAAATGGGGTGGGGCGCAGTGTGGAACAATGTGGAGATAGGCGGGGCTTGGACCCCATAAGAGAGCGCGAATCACATTAATGCGCTGGAAATACTAGCAGCCTCTTTAGCAGTGAAGGCTTTTTGCAAGGAAGCAAAGGATATTCATGTACATATCGAAATAGACAATACGACAGCTGTGACGCTTATAAACAAAATGGGGAGCCCGCGATCAATATATTTAACGGGGCTAATTCAGGATCTGTGGGCTTTTTGCCTCCACAGGAATCTAATCCTAACTGCAGAACATCTACCAGGTCGGTTAAATCAAACGGCGGATTATCTGTCGAGAAATCTAACCGACACCAGTGCATGGATGTTGAACAAACGAATATTTTTGGATATAGAAAAGCACTTGGGGCCGATAGAAATAGATCTGTTTGCAGACAGACTGAACAACCAAGTGACACAATATGTCAGTTGGAAACCGGATCCGGGGGCAATGAGCGTGGATGCATTTCAAATGAACTGGAAAAATGCTCAAGGGTATGCTTATCCACCAATCTGTCTAATAGCGAGATGCTTAGCAAAGTTACGGAAAGAAAAAGCCGATTTAGTTATGGTGACACCAGTGTGGCAAGCCCAAATGTGGTACCCGACTTTATTATCAATGATCATAGCTACGCCAATCCTGCTCCCACCAATGGTCAACATAATACTCTCACCCCTGGGCCTCAAACACCCTCTGGTCCTCAACGGGGCAATGCCACTAGCGGCATGGAAAATATCAGGCTGTCCAACCAAACAAAAGGCGTTTCTGAAGACGCTGCCAAACTTCTCAATAAAGGCTGGCGACCGGGCACACGGACTGCTTACAACAGCTCCTGGAATAAATGGGTTAGCTGGTGTCACGAAAAACAAATTGATCCACTTCAATCCACTGTGGCAAATCTAGTCGATTTTTTGACGATTACATATCAAGAAGGATACCAATATAGTACAATCAATGGGTTTAGGTCAGCCATTTCAATGATTCACCCACAGATTGAGGGAATTAAGCTAGGACAGCATGATTTAGTTAGACGGCTTATGGCCGCCATATTTAATGAAAGACCCCCTCAACCTAAGTATACCGACACTTGGGATGTTCAAGTGGTCCTTGATAAAATTGTACGCCTTGGGTCTAACTCTATCTTAAACTTAAATATGCTCACTCAGAAGCTCACTATGCTATTATCACTAACGAGCGCAGGACGCGCATCAGAACTAAAACAACTTAGTATTGCATATATGACTGATTTTGGCAACAAAATAGAATTTCAAATTAAGGCGCCAACTAAATGTCGTAAACTGGGCCAGCCACCTATCACAATTACGTACAGGGAGTACATGGAAAACCCATGTCTCGATGTCGTTCGGTGTCTGTGGAAATATCTCGAAGTAACTAAATCCATCCGTGGCAATGAGACACAATTATTGATCGGTACCATAAAACCATACCATGCAGTGGTAACGAGCACAATTTCAAATTGGCTGTACGAGGGGCCGCTACATCTAAGGTAAAACGACAAGGGCTCTCTGTGCAGGACATTATCAGTAGGGCTAATTGGACAAATGCCCTGACTTTTAACAGGTATTATAACAGGGAAGTTAAAGATAACTTTCAAAACAGCCTATTTGGCAGCACACAATAAAACAAACCTTTGAACATGCAACACAAACATTTCTTGACATAATGACCTCCTTTTATTTATTTCCTAGCATAACAAAACCTACCAGAGTAACCTCTCACTCAGCCACCCTTATTGACAATATTTTTACGAACCAACAAGACAACTAAATTACATCCGGAATAATAATCTCTGATACCACAGATCGATCACTTTCCAATTTTCCATATCTCGAAACTTAACCAAACCAAATATACTCCAAATGAGCATGTTACATAAAGACAAATAACTCCAGAAAATGAACGCATATTTAAAGGGGCATGAGCTGCCAAAATGTTGATATTTTGAGGTTGACACGGAATGTTGAAATTATTGGCTATTTTTCTCTAGACGTACAATTCAGAAGCTTTTTACTGCCTTTAGTCTCGAAAATGTACGATAAAGTATTGTTTTGAACTAACTTTGGCTAAGAATGAATGAATGGTCGTCCCGGTTATTTAAATTTGCTTATTTTTCGAACACATTTTCGGTTCATATAGGCCACATACTGTATGGATTTTCCTTATTCTAACGCCAATCATTTAGTTTTTCGATGGCCTTCAAAGTCTCGTACTGTCGTGACGATCAGAAATTATGAAAAAAGTGTGAATTTTGGCAGCTCATGCCACTTTAAACAAAAAATAAATGAAAAGTCTTGGTTGGAATTGGTGACTCAAACTCCGTCTTTAGTGCTTTTGAAGAAGAGTTCAACTCCATCTATAATGCATCATTTCCAATTCTGACTAGAAATGTTTCCAGTCAGAGAATCCTCAAACCTTGGGTAACAAAAGGTATTCTAAACTCAATTCGTGAAAAAATAGACTCTACCGGGACTATATCCAAAACAAAGATGCTCAAAGTAGAGAGGACTATCGCGTATTTCGTAATAAACTAAATCACATCCTAAAAACTGCCAAAAAGCATCACTATCAGGAGAAACTAAATAAATTTAACAACGATATAAAAAGCACTTGGAAAATCCTAAATGAGCTTTTGAATAAAACGCGCCCTAATCCTCTACCGGACACGTTTGTCCATAATGATAAAGAGATCAGCAATCCTGTAGAAATTGCCAATAGCTTCAATGCCTACTTTACTACAATAGCTAGTGACCTTGTTAGCAAATTGCCGAGTCCCACGGTGCATTATGCCACATATTTGGGACAACCCTATCCCGACTGTCAGTTTGAACCTTGTACGCCAACAGAAGTCAGCAATATAATAAAGGGTTTTAAAAATGCTGCAGCTGGCCTGGATGGTGTGTGCATACAATTAATAAAGCCCATCGCAGACAAGATTTATATTCCCCTGTCTCGGGTTATTAATTTGGCTTTTGACCAAGGTGTCTTCCCGGACTCACAAAAAATTGCTAAGGTTACCCCAGTCCATAAAGGTGGTGAGAAAACTGTTTTTTCTAACTACCGCCCGATATCGGTCTTACCCTGTTTTAGTAAGATCATTGAAAAGCTAGTTGCAATAAGGATAAACGATTTCCTGCTTAATCATGACACAATCTGTCCCCAACAATTTGGCTTCAGAGCCCACCACTCAACTGCTGCTGCTGCATTGACCTTACATGACATGCTAATCAAATCGAAAGATGAAAACAAATATAGTATTGTCACATTTCTGGATATTGCGAAAGCTTTCGACTCAGTTGACCACGAAATTCTTCTCGCAAAATTAAACCATTACGGCTTTCGCGGAACCGCAAACAATTTCTTGCGCGATCACTTAACTTCCCGCTGCCAAGGTTTATGTCAACTATGTCCTATCTGAGTCACAAGACATAAAACACGGAGTTCCCCAGGGGTCCATTCTTGGACCGCTGTTGTTTTTACTTTACATCAATGACTTACCTTCATCAACAAAATTGTTAAATTTAACCCTGTTTGCTGACGATACAAGCGCGTGCATATCAAACAATAACCTTAATCAGCTAATAGATGACAACACTAGTGAACTAAGTAGGATAAATGACTGGTTCTGCAGTAAAAGGTTAACCCTTAACGTAACTAAAACACAATTTATGTTAATAAACCCAAAGAAAACGAATAGGGCTAAAGAAATAAGGGTTGTCCTTAATAAGATTAATCTGAAACAGACTAACTCGTATAAATTTCTAGGTGTTTTTTTCAATGATAGATTAAATTGGCAAACTCATATTCACGAAATTAGTAAGAAGATTACAGAAACATAGGCGTCCTGAATCACTTAAAGCAATGTCTAAACAAAAAGAGCCTATTCATACTTTATTATTCTTTCATTTTTCCCTATATGAATTATTGTAATGTTGTCTGGGGGAAGACTTTTCCAACCCATTTAAGACCTATTGAATTGTTACAAAAAAGAGCAGTTAGGATCATCTCTATGGCCCACAAATATGCCCATACCGCACCACTATTTAAGAAATTAAATATTCTCCCTCTAGATAAGCTAAATTGCTCTCACCTGTTGAGAATGGCTCATGTTTTTATTCACCATATAGCCCAACTACCCATAAAGATGCAGGCATTATTTACCCGATTATCTACAGTCCATCGTTATCCAACAAGAAATGTGGACCTAAACTTATATCGTCCAATATATCGCTCAACCCACTCCTTTTACTTTGTCCGTTCGTCTGTTCCCCAAAACTGGAATACACTCCCCCGAAACCTAAAACAACTTATCTCGACATCCTTGTTCAAATCACATCTGAAAATCCACCTCTTGAAAGATTTATAGCACATGTAATTATTATAGAACCTGCAGGTTACAAAAACAGTAGAAGCCTCGCTGATAGTAAAAGAAAAATAATTCCTTAGTTCTTTCCAATTAACTCACCTTTTTCTTTATACAATGAGAAGACTAATTTATTTATTTCCTACAATGTTAACATTACAATTAATTTTATAATGGGATAAAACAAGCCCCCTGGGGTTTTCATCCCGCCAGATATTTTTTCTGAATGTTTCATGTTAAATGTCATTTTTGTTAAATGTTCTGTATATATCCTTGTTAAAACTGGTGAATAAAATGAACTAGTCAAACATGTATGTTTTCTGTCAACTTTATAATGTTATATCTTTAAAAAGGTGAAACGTTTATTTTAATGTTTCAGGGTGAGATGTTTTCTGAAAAACGACACCAGTAGTACATTTCTTATCTTATATGCATTTACTTGAATTTTTATTAAATCAACTTAATATTATAATGTTATATCGTTAAAAGATGTTCCGGTTAGCGGTTCTTCAACTGTTCATTTTTTGCTGAAGTCTTGGTTGATGATGAAAGAATTATGATATTTAGATATGCAGACAAAAATCTGGTGTTTTTAGAAATAAGATTGAGCTCACAGTCCTCGCCCAGCCCCCAACCGGACCGTCTTCTCGAACTAAAGTTCAGTCGTCTGATCGGTAGTCTCTCAGATCGACACAAGCCTCCCATCTATTGGTCGTGAGTTTGATCACTTCGTCACCGAAAAATTTCCAAGTGATGTTTACACTCGATCGCTTTTTGTGGGAGAATTACAAGCTGTCAGTCAATCAATCGATCAATCAGTCAAATCTACATGTCTGGCGTTGTCTCGAAAAGATAAAGACGGACTGACCAATTTATCCGTGGCCTCATTCCCACGGTGACCGATGGACAGGTCACTTCACACACATTGACTGAACATATTGGTGAATATGCGGACATAATTGGAAAATCAGTTCAGAAAAAATATTAAATGTCACATTTTTGTTATTGCAAATCGTGAGAAAGCGGAATACAGTTAAAGCTCTACTTAGAAATATGACATCAGCTATTGTGGTTGGTTTTCTGTTTAATATATATTTCGCAAATCGTAGTATTCCATCATAATGATATAATAGGATACCAGCTATGTAAATTTCCCCCGATTTTTCCAACTATAACAGCATTTGAGCAATTGTTTTCTGCATTTGACAAAACTAACAGTTTGAGCTTACAGATTCTCGCGGTGTGGTATTTGCGGTGTGATGTACTATTTGCAAAATCTAAACAGAAACATTTATAAATTTCTGTACTCCATTTCAGAATAAGAATTTTAGCCATGATATTATTTAATAATTTCGACATAATGTTATAACTGTGACGCATGATCCCAGCCCTGCACAACAAGTACAAACTCTGGGCTTGGCTATCTCAATACCCCCATCCTAAACAAACAACGTGTCCCATTCACGTTGCAATCCAATTCAGTAAAATCTTCCTTTTAAAAAGTTAACTCTATTCTTTACAAAATCTATTAATAGGTTGAAAAATAAATAAAATAAATCCAGTGTCAATATTGCAGGCGTTACCAGTTATACTTAAAGAACTTCTTTTTCAATGTAGTCAAAATACCTTGGGTTGTTCTCACTCAATGCCAAACACGTAATAAACAGCCATTTAATATGTAATGTCTAAAAATGGTCATGATCACTATATGAGATATCGATTGTGATTGGTCCAAAAGTAACGACCTAGCGTTACCATGGCAACATGCTTCGTGAATGCTAAAATAGAAATATATTTTCGGCTAAATAATTCATCATATGATGACTTACCAGTAAATGTTTATTTTAGTTTCGATATACCTTTGTGGTTTTAAGAAGAATAACGGCTTTCGGCGGATCCAAGATTTGAAAAAAAAGCTAGCGGAAAATCTTCCGCATGACAAATGAGGAAGTTAAAAAGGTATAAATTCATGGATAATTCCTTACGAGAATCAGAGCATTTTAAAGCAACCAACTTGCATTGACTTACCAGGTATGTTGTATTTACTTATCTCTCTAGATATATATTCTTAAATATTACCGATTTCTTTGTTAAATCATCAATAATCTGTAAGATTTTCGTTTTCGTAACAGTTCGACATTTTGACTTATTTATCCACGAACCTTTGCAGGCTCTATGTATTTATTATTTTATCTTTTTTTCAAAGTTATTGTGTAATTCGTATATTTCGCAGAAGCTTTTAGTTTCGTAATTTAAATAGAAATTCGTATTCAACTTTATTCATTGGAAATAAAGTCAGAGGGAATTCATATAAGTCTTATGATAGGAAACGTGTGGGATTTCTTGATTCTTGACACGGAGCAGATATGTTGAAAGAGAGTTAAGTGCTTTGATTGTTTTTTATACTTTTATACACCCTAGACGAAAACAGTCTCATAATTTAGAGCAGGCCTATTTTTCTCAAATGGTACTGGTGGTGTTGCTTCCTCGGCAGAGAGTTGAAGGCTTAACCCCAAAACCTTACATCAACATATCGTGGTTTCGAATCTCACGCAGTACAGATCTGTCTCATTATCAACATTGTGGGAAAGGTTTCGTTGACGATTGACCTCTTGTGATTGTCAAATTCCACTGAAAGGTCAAATATATCGTCCATTAAACCCAACCAACGTTTTCAATGTTTATTTTTATCCTATAATTTTCGAACAGCCTGAAGTCCGTTTTCTCCAAGCTGAAAAGCTGTCATCAGTAAGCCCCTATCAGTCCAAATAATGAGAAAATATTCTGACTAGGCTTTCATACGAACGACTTATGGCGGATTTTTGACAGGTCAATCAATCGATCAAACAACCAATCAATCTATAAAATAAAGACGATCTGTTTATTTTTCCTTTTCCAGAACTTTCAAGAGTATATAAACATGGCGACTATACGCGCCCTGCTGATGGTAGTCCTTTTAACCCTAACTTGCAAGGCACAGCAACAGTCTGGCGTGGGTAAGTTACGTCATAGCCATTGATTTCTTAAAAAAGTTTCATTACGGAGAAACAATAAATCGGCCGGATTTTTCTTTGACCAAGAGTCCGGTTTCTTTCTAAAAATCCAGAAAAACAACCGCCCATCGATAGGGGTTGAATTTTCGTATCACACTCAGTCAAAAAAGAAACAAAAATTTAAACAAATTGTTCGTGGGTGTTTATTTCATCGCACTATGTGGAACAGTTGTCGGGTACCAGTCAAAGGCTCAGAATTACCCAAAAACCAAAATATAATGTGAGGCTTAGGATCAACCAATTACTTGAAGGAGACTACCTGGCCTTGTATTGATTATGAAAAAGTAATTGATCTGGCACTGACCTGATTATGAAAAAGTAATTGATCTGGCACTGACCTGATTATGAAAAAGTAATTGATCTGGCACTGACCTGATTATGAAAAAGTAATTGATCTGGCACTGACCTGATTATGAAAAAGTAATTGATCTGGCACTGACCTGATTATGAAAAAGTAATTGATCTGGCACTGACCTGATTATGAAAAAGTAATTGACCTGGCACTGACCTGATTATGAAAAAGTAATTGATCTGGCACTGACCTGATTATGAAAAAGTAATTGATCTGGCACTGACCTGATTATGGAAAAGTAATTGATCTGGCACTGACCTGATTATGAAAAAGTAATTGATCTGACACTGACCTGATTATGAAAAAGTAATTGATCTGGCACTGACCTGATTATGAAAAAGTAATTGATCTGGCACTGACCTGATTATGAAAAGTAATTGATCTGGCACTGACCTGATTATGAAAAAGTAATTGATCTGGCACTGACCTGATTATGAAAAAGTAATTGATCTGGCACTGACCTGATTATGAAAAGTAATTGATCTGGCACTGACCTGATTATGAAAAAGTAATTGATCTGGCACTGACCTGATTATGAAAAAGTAATTGATCTGGCACTGACCTGATTATGAAAAAGTAATTGATCTGGCACTGACCTGATTATGAAAAAGTAATTGATCTGGCACTGACCTGATTATGAAAAGTAATTGATCTGGCACTGACCTGATTATGAAAAAGTAATTGATCTGGCACTGACCTGATTATAAAAAAGTAATTGATCTGGCACTTAAAATCTCTTTCAACATATTGATACTTATTCCTTTACGCGGTTCATGGTGCAAACGCACTGCTGGTCTAACTGTTTAGTTTCAACAGAGTGTTCGTGTTCGCGGAGTTAAATTCTGATAGTCTCACTAAAAAAAGAATAAAAAGTAAAATTCTTTCAAAGCATGAACCAGGAATGAATTGATCATGGATGGGTGGTTTCAGTTTAATTTTCAAAAGTTTGGCCACACTCAGTGCATGTAAACAGTCCCATGTCTAATGTACGGCACTCGACTGACTAATAATATTGGTATAGTGAGATGTACTTCTATATAGCACATAATTTCCCCCCCCCCCCCCCCCGGTGGTGTTGTGGGCGCATAAAACAAACGCCCGGCGGGCGTTGAATGGGCGATGACAACTGTCAGTGTCCATTCGCTGCTCGGATAGAAAATGACATGTGAAATGTTCTTAAAGTATGTTACCTTACTACCACTAACAGACGCCCGGCGGGCGTTAAGCGGGCGCCGGGCGTTACGCACGAAAGGACGAAAGGCACTATGTAAATGACCAAAGACATGACTAACTTGACATTCTATTTATAGTTCGACATCTTTATTAAGTTAGGTCATGTAAAGTCAAAACTATATTAACAAATTTAAAACATATGAATCTGATCATAACTCTAAAAACAGGGTCTTCTATATTCTTCCGAAAATTCACAAACCCATTGAAAAATGGCCGAAGCCTACAATGCCCCCTGGGCGTCCTATTATCTCAGATTGTGGCAGTGAAAGTTATAGAATATCAGAGCTAATTGATTACTATCTAAAACCTATAGCGAATCGGCATCCTAGCTTTATAAAAAATACGGATGATTTATTGGCCAAATTGTCTGAGAAATCCATCCCACTCGATGTGATTTTGGTTACTCTGGATATGGAGTCTATGTATACAAACATTGACATAGATTTGGGTCTTAAATCCATAAAATCAGCATTCCAAAGATATCCTGACCACCGTCGTCCGGATAAAGACATTTTAGAATTGCTGGAACTTAGCTTAAAAGGTAACGATTTTGAATTCAATGGGGAGATCTTTCAGCAAATTAAAGGGTGTGCTATGGGGAAACGTTTTAGTCCTAACTTTGCCTCTATTTTTATGGCTGAGTGGGAGAGTGATATTCTTCACAAATGTCACCAACAACCTTTTATTTACCTTCGGTATCTGGATGACATTTTTATCATTTGGCAACATACGTTGGAAGACCTTCATATTTTCATTGATACTCTTAATTCTCACGACTCAAGCATTAAATTACAGCCTTCTATTGATCACATTTCTGTGGATTTTTTGGATGTAACTATTTACAAGGGTCACACATATCATACTACTGGGTATCTAGATTACAAAGTATTCTTCAAACCTACTGACACGCATCAGCTACTACATGCTGGGTCATACCATCCTCCTCACACTTTCAAGGGAGTCATTAAATCTCAGATTTTTAGATTCTATAGAAACTGTAGTTCTTTAGATTTTTTTAACCAGGCTTGTTCTGTTCTTTTTAAAGCTCTCTTCCCTAGGACGTATTCTATTAGATTACTCCGAAGGATGAAATCTAACACAGTAAGACAAATCATGTTCCCCCCTTCATCCCCCGATACGCTTACCTCCCCTTCACGAGTGTACCACTACCGTCCAACATTTCTCTCAGGTACATCAATGAAATGCCTTAAGACGCGATGCAAACTCGATATATACGTACCCGATCGCGGAACCCAAATATCAAATGACAGAGAATCTTAATTGTGACTCCTCTAATATCGTGTATGTAATCACGTGCAAAAAATGTCGCAAACAGTACGTCGGAGAAACTCAGAATTCTCTACGACAAAGAGCAGCCAACCATTTATCTAGTATAAGACTTAAACATGATGTACCCGTGGCACAACATTTCAATACTCAAGGTCATTCGGTCAAGGACCATTTTGAAATCATGCCTATTGAGAAAATCCCATTTCTCACTTCCGCTGCAGATACGAAGCACAAACGTTTGGAAAGGGAAAGTTTTTGGATTCAAACATTACAAACTATTTATCCTTTGGGTTTGAACTTGGACCCCGGAAGATGTCGTGAAAAAACTATAATACCATTTGTGTTTCAGTATAACAAAGCTAGCATCGCTATGGCCAAGATTATAGTAGAAGAATACAAACTACTTCAAAGTAAACTTGCTCGACCTCTGACCCAAAGGCCAGTCATTGCTTATAAAAAGAACAAGAGTTTGAAAGACATACTGGTCAGGGCTAAACTCCCCTGTCTGCCTTCTACCTAGGTTTTCTGGGAAAGGGTATGGGGGTGGGGGGGGGGGGCATAATATATAGTCTGACGATATTCTTACTATAGCTTAAGATGCGTAAGCATTGTCAATATAATACAAAGTGTTCCAGAAAATTCTACTGACTAAGGCCAAGCTCCTGTCAGTCGTCAACCTAATGAAATATCATAGGTTTACTTTATTACAACAATTTATGATGGGGTGTAAAGGTCTAAATGATATACCTCTTTTTAACACAATTAGAAACTTGTCTCCGTGGTTATTTTAGACAAGAAGATTTGCCCTGTGCCCGTGTGTTTTAGTGTCCATAAATATATATATATAAATTGTATGTTAAGATAAGATTTAGTCACTGTCCTCATTTTCTTGAGTATCAGGATATGTGGTTGGTAAAAGATCGTTAAATAAGGCTTTCCTCATTTTTATAGCATTATACAGGGCCTCTCTCGGTGATAAATCAAAAGTGTCTTGAAGTGAATGTTTCGTGGCCATAATTTTTTTATGGATTGGATCTTTTTTCATAGACTTCAAAAGCAAACTCTCTTCGTTGTATAAAGACATTAGAGTATTTCTTATGTTTGGCCTCAAAGTTTCGTAGTCGCCATTTTCTTTATCGATAGAGTCAGTTGTTTCAGGGATGTGCTGTTCGATCGCCGTTGTTACAAGATTATCCCACATCGTTGAGCATGCCTTTCCGTTTTCCTGCGACTCTTCCTCAGCCGAGGAAAAGCTTTCACTTTCCTGTGATTCTTCCTCCGCCGACGACAGAGTGTTTTCATCTAGGGTCTCTTGACTTGTACAACTATCCGCAGAATCATTATTTTCTGACTCTGTGATTTTCGCTACATTGTCGTTGAAGTGATGGTTCCCATATTCAGAGGAAGTGTTTTGATCTTCATTGTGACTTTGAAGCGTTGTTGTATGATGGTTATACCTATCCTGATGACGTCGCATATCATGATCCCGAGTAAAAGTTTGGCCACACTCAGTCCATGTAAACAGCCCCATGTCTAATGTACGGCACTCGACTGACTAATAATATTGGTATAGTGACTTGTACTTCTATATAGCACATAATCCCCTGCAGGTGGCGTTGTGGGCGCATAAAACAAACGCCCGGCGGGCGTTGAATGGGCGCCGGGCGTAAAGTGGGCGCCGGGCGTAAAGCGGACACCGGGCGTAAAACGACCGTACCCAGGCGTTCATTCAAGACGAAAGGTTATTCGTACCATTACCTTAGGCATTACCTACGGACGCTTTACGCCCGGCCCCCGCTTTGCGCCCGGCGCCCACTTTACGCCCGGCGCCCATTCATTTTCTGACTGGGTTTTCACTCGAACGACCTATGTGGGATGGTTGCCAGTTACCAGCGGAAGGTCGTGGGTTTCCTCTGGGCACAGAGCCCGGTTTCCTCCCACAATAAAACTGGCAACGCCGCCATATAAGTGAAATAATCTTGAGCGCGGCGTAAAACACCAAACAATCAATCAATCAATCTAAATCTTGGGCACTTACACACTTCCACTAGTTGGGATGGGACTCGTTGGCTCAGTTGGTTAGAGTGATAGTTCTTCAGTCTGACACAGGCCATTGATGCGGCGAGGGTTCAAATCCCACTCAGGGCAATGAGCCGAGTCCCCATCCCACTAAACCTGGCAACGCCTGTAAGGTTAGGAAAGACAACTCTTACATTCCCACCATTGTGCGCTGTTCGAATTAAGGTTGGAGTGTTGTAGTTCGCCAGGGTAAAACACGGAAGATTTTAACCTGGCTGGAGAAGATGAGGTGAGATTAAATCACTGATCAGTTTTCTGGTGTAGACAAGGGCAACATCCTCGTTTTCCGCAAAGGCGTAAGATCTTAGCGGTTGTGTGCAAATTGGTAGTAAAACTGTTGACAATTGCGGACCTTAAACTCTCAGAATTTGTCAACTTCTGGAACAGGTAAAATTTGACTAAACCAGCTTACGCAAACATGATTTTTACTTTCAAGCCCGCCTCGTCCACATACGACATTCGGATAGAAAAAAAACGCTTGTCAGTGATGATAAATCGTATTGTTAAAGATAGATGGATAGATGAAGTTTTGATAGATGGGGCGTAAATATTGCCTAAATAAGGTTCGGACGAAACACACATAAGCATCGATGCATACAAAATGACTTCTTTAATGAAAATTTAAAAAAATCATCCAATGGAATAACTTAAATAAAGGACTGTCCTTTTAAATTACTTGTATCTTTTTTTTCAGACGATTGTAAAAAATTGGCGGATCTATATTTCCTTATCGATGGGTCCGACAGCATGTCCACAGAAAACTTCAGAAAACAGTTAGAGTTTGTAACGAACGTCGTGGGGGGTCTGATGTTGAGCCCAACCGATGGTTTCAAAGTGGGCGTTATAGTTTTCAGTCGAGACATCCAAGAAATACCCTTAGGGACCATCACAAATAAACAAGAACTCAGTACTAAATTGAATAGTTTGACACACGATCGAGATGGTACCTACACCCATTTAGCCATAGAAAAAATGACCACATCGTTTCGGGTGACGGCAAATCGAGGGGGTGTTCAACGGATTGCTATACTTCTTACGGACGGTCTGTCTAAGTTCCCTGAGGAAACCCGGAGGGCTGCCCAGAGAGCCAAAGAGAACTTTAACTTCCAACTCATTGCTGTTGGCATCGGCTCACAGGTAAACAGCAAAGAATTGAATGACATTGCCAGCCGCTCAGACTTTGCGATAACTGTTCCCAATTTCAACGCCCTCACGGCACTTGCCCTGCAAATCGCTACCACTGTATGTCCAGGTAAGAAACCACTGATAACAAAACGTTCTTTGCTTGAGAGTTACAACTATAGATAGCATAAAAAACTCAACCATTATGACAACATCTTATTAGCCCATGCCCCTCAACCCAGTGTCACAATCTCTTGATATGCAGATAATGGTTGCCGAAAGGATGATGATGAAGTTGTTAGATTATTTCATCGTTAATAGCAATTGCAATCTGTAGGGAGATTACTGAATTAGTCAACAGTCGTTAATGAAAGGCCCGGAAGATAAAAGCAGGTCCGAGAGAGAATTGATTGTTTGATTGGTGTTAACGTCGTATTCAAGATGACTTTATTTTATTATATGTCGGTGTTCAGTCGGACCACAGGTTCTTCATAATGCGAAGATAATCCAGCTCATGACTAAGAGTGGAAGGCAAGCATGGGGGTCGTTCCGCCAAGCGATTAATCGCCGTTACCATGACGTCGTATATTTTCACAATGGTATCCATTGGCAACTACGTATCGACTGTGTTGTGAAACGAGGCTCAGATCCGTCAACTAGATTCTCAAACGGATCTGGAGTTTTCTTTATCCCGCACCTTTAGAGTCGGCTACTTACTAGCTGTATACATCCACTTAAACTCATGGTTAGGATCATCTAATATCATCAAAATGTGGGAGCCTTTAATATTCATACATCATAGAGCTAAACTTGAATCAACCGTGTTTGTTTTAACAAGGTTGGCATGCCTTCAGGATTTGATGAAGTCAAGCGTAGAATAAGTATCCACGTTTAGCACACGAATATTGAGCGATATCGGTATCAACAAGGCTCACAAGGTGATCCAGTCTTTTTAGAGTTAAATCCCAACAAAGAATGACGTCTATAGTTTTGTGCTCCATTTTAGTAATATGCCGACCGTTGCCAGAAAAGTGTTAACGAGTGAATCTTTAATCCAAATTTTCAACAAAGAATGATACAGTTATGTCAAATACAATAACAATTTGGTTTCAGAAACCACAACCACCTCCACTACAACAACAACGACAACAACAACAACAACACCTCCTCCAACAACAACAACGCCCAAATCAAGTATGTATTCTCAAGAAACTGATAATGAAATGTTTTTAATATGGTTGATTTATTTCAGTTTACCGCCACTCTCTAGATTATTTAACTAAAATAGCGTGGATTCAATCAAACGAAACCATGTTTTTTTTTTATCTCAGTGGAGTATTTATGAAAATAAAAAGGCGAGGCTTTTTGGTTTGGAGAATAAAGCCGAATGCTACTTGTTTACGCTTACTCTTGTCTTTATATGGATAAATGTTTTCAAATCAAACAATCCTCAACGAATTGAGAATGTGAAGGGGATATTTTTTTTAAAGACTTCGGCCATCGGTACTTGCCCAAACCATAACATGAAAATTTATGATATCCATCGATTTTATCGAAATTAACTTGTTAATTTTCAGGTCCCTGTGATAACTGTGCCTTTCGTAATGGCGTTGGGTATCAAAAACATGAATACGACTGCAATCTATTTTACCATTGTTATGACGATGGGTATGGTTTGTACCCTGTGCTTAAACAGTGTGGATTTGGACTATTTTGGGATCAAACCACCCTGACATGTCTTCGCCCAGGATCGGTGCCCGGATGTACTCAACGTAAGAAAATTATTCAATCTGGTTAAAAATTACGATTTACTTAAAAGTTATTGAAAAGTTAATTTCAGTCTGTTTTGACGCCGACTTGGATTGTTTCACAAAATTATCAAATCTCATTTTTATCAAATATAACGGCTATATGTGTTTCATGAAATAGCACCTGTGTTAACTAGCGTAATCATTTTGGTCAGACTAAATATATTTTATAAAAACAATTAATTCTGATACCAAAAATCGTCCCATAAGATTAAATTAACCTAGGCTATATCATAATTTTCACAGAATGCAGACCACTGCTCAAAATCGATCAATTCCTTCCACATTTCTGTATTTATTTATGTTTAATTGAAGATCATTGGTAATTTTAGAATTATGTCCATATGGCGCGAGGAAACTGCCTTATTCTAATAACTGTCGTGCTTATTGGACGTGTTATGACAACAAGCCAATCAACGCCGACTGTTGTCCGGAGTTCCATGCTTATGTAGAAGACGTTGGTTGTGTACCTAACTCTGCTTGTACAGATCCGTGTCCAGGAGAAAAACACGCTGATCCCAGTAAGTTTTCCACTTTTGAGTTTTCCATATTTTGTGCTCTGACTGCTCCTCGTGCCTGGAAATATCAATATAACTCAACATTTATCTCGCTGTGAAATGATTTTAAACGCTTTTTTTTAAACATGTACATGTTATTAGGTCTACGTACACGTCTGTCCGTTCGTTCGTCGCGTGTTTGTTTAAAAGGGAGTGAATTCAAGGTCGAAACAATGATGAATCAATTTATAATACGCAGTATAGATTATCACAAACACAAGTAAACGATATATTATGAAAAAGAAAATACCAATAGACTTACTCACTTTGTTCAATTTCACCTTGGGTCACAATCTAGCAGGTTTATGAACAATGTGAACAAGAACAAATTAAGTACAAAATATGTTCGTTTTCAAAACATAATAATCGATTGTGAAAGATCGAGACAAACGATTTCGTGTTGGTTCACTCGAGTACCACTGATTTTCCTATCAGCCCTAAAGTTTGATTTTCTTGCCTTTTTTTCTTCAGGTGTTTGCAATCGTCGAGCCGGACCACAAGAACATCTGTACTATGAAGATCTGGATAACTATGAAACCTTGTTACGTTCTTGTGCACCAGGAAGCGCTTTTGATGACGTCAACTGTTACTGTAGCAAATTCACATATGTTCCTCACACACCGCCATCCAACGGTAAGATTTCGTCTATGTTAAGTTTCACTTCTACCAAATGCCGCGGGTACGAATCTCAAATTAGCCATGTTATTTTTTGAACGAGTTACTAATTTAATAATTGTCTATATAGCTTTTCTAGTAAAAAAAGACAATTCTTGTAAATGTCCCCGTTTTCGAAACTATATATATACATGTATACGATATATTGTCTTTTTTATTCTGTGTGTTACTCTTTCTTTCCACTAAAACCATTTCAATCAAATAAACAAGAAAACACTATAATATTTTTTTCCGAGTGTCTCAACAAAGCTTAAGTTATTTTATAAATCAATGGAATATACATGTATTGGTAAAATGAGTATTTTATCATCGAAGTCTGTATTAATTTTTATTTCGTCTACATTCCAGCCTGTTCTCCAGCATTGTACATTCCGTTTGATGTCGATGTCACCGACCAGTCCGAACGTAAAGTCTATGTTGGTAACACTGGCGTAACCATAGCAAAGGACATCCCAGGCACCATTGGCGGAGGCGTTGGGTACTTCGATGGGAACGCATTTTTGACGTTGTGGCGCTTCGCCAATGTAGATTTCCGTAACGAATTTATCCTGAGTTTTCGATACCAGGAAAGTGCTTCTAGCTATTCGCAAGGTAGAGAAGAAGCTATTTTGAGCAATAGTGGATGTAACGACCCCTGTTCTATTGCTGTGTCTTTTGATAGAGCCCTAGGAGAAACTGTTGCCACAGTCCGAACTACAGAGAGTGGGGAGGTGACTGCCCGAGTGAAGAACACAGTAAGTACAAAGCATATTTTTGTAAGGATATGTTGCTGACTGGCAATACTTTATTTACATTATTTTGCGTATCGGGGTAGGGCTAACATTGTCTCGTCTAAAGAAGGATTTAATTATCCACCAACTCGGTGACAGTCGGCAGTGATAAAATCATAGTCTCTTACATGCCTTCATTCAATGGGTCGCAGATTTGACTGCCACTCACTCAAAATGAAAATTGAAGCATTTCTGAGTGTAAATTTCTCTCCGTCGCCCTATGTGGGAGGGCTACCAGATAATTACTTTGGGGCTAAGAGCCTTGTTTACACCCCTCCCCCTCCCTACTTACCTGGCAGCACAGCCATATCACTGAAAAACCAATCCATCAAACAAACTACGAGCTCAAAGTGAAGGTCTCACGCCTCGCATTTGTCTAATCACTGACTATCTGATTTAAATCTATTAAAACAGTATTATTAAACATGCCAGTTCCGTTTCATATTATAGAATTATGTTATTTATTTAAAATTATTCACGGCGTTCATTCTAATTTACCTGGATGAATTTCAACTATCTCGCCTAAGTTTATTTACCATTTGTGATATTAACATATTATTTTTGTTTATCGCAGCGAACCGGTTGGAAGCAGGTACAATATACCTACAATGGACAACACCTTGTCCTTGAGGTGGATGGAGAAGTTAAGCAGGTGGTTGCTGCAGGTACGATTAACCGTCAAACTCTGCAAAACTTGTCAAAAGTGACGTGATACACGACCTTCGATGTGTACAAACTGCCATAAAGTCGCACTGACACAGCAAAGATCGTGTAATACGTCACCACAATGAGGGTACTACACAACAGAGGTCGTGTTTGACAGTAGCCGAGAAATCTTGTCTGTGTGGTTTTTCTTTATTTCTGTGGTGGATACGTCAGTGAGTGTGTTAGATTCTCAGCACCACAGAGGCTGGTTATTCGGGCTATTTTGATAGCTATATGTCACTGAGCTGACTAACTGTTGTAACCATCGTACGGCGGTAATGGTAGCATTGTATTGTGACTGTGGTACGCCGAAATTTAATTTTCGTTTCGGTCAAACGTTTAAAATACATGTTCTACAACAAACTTAACGCAAATTGGAAATATAGCTCAAGGCTGTTCGTAAAAGCTTTAAATGTGGATATACAATGTACGATGATTCAAGCTCAAGAGTTATGTATAGGAATTACTTTGATTCGTTTGTTGATCACGAAAACGTATATTATATAATGTACCTCCTTGTAAACAGTATCCATGGATATGTGGATTTTTGCGGGTTCCATTCTGTTGAATGATGTTCAAACTTTGTAAACTGCTGTTAGTTGTTAGCACATGTTTTACATATTGCTGCGTAATCTGTGGGCTAGTGGAGATATATTCGACTTTTAAGTTTATTTTTATGGATAATACCAAAGAGAGTAGATTGACAAGAGTGGTCACTTCGTCCGCGCAATGTTGAATTTGAACTGACACGATTCGATTATTAGGAACCTCCTTTCTGTAGGGGGCGCCCTACAGTCGAATCGTGTACAGTCGGAACACCCTTCCGCCAGGGGGCCAGAAGAACATGCAGGCAATGCTGATTGGACGAGGTGACCACTCTTGTCAATCTACTCTCTTTGATAATACCCTCAAAGAGTTCGGTTTCCTCCCCAGCTTGATCTGGCAACACCGTCATTTTTGTCTTTTTATGTGTTTGCCCTTTTGTTTGAAAAAGTGTATTTCAAATCTATTTCTATTATAGGAGATATCCAAAGAGTGCCAGCCGCTATCGAGATAGGCGCTGGGTGTGACCGATATGATAAATTTACAGGCTATATAGATGAGGTAGGTAGTTTTAACCCACTAAACTAAAGATATAGAAGACACCGCCATTGTGTATAGAAGGCTACAACATGTTTTTAACTCTTTGGAGCTTTCCACGTTCTCAAGATTATTTCATTTGTATAAACGACGGCTTTCACGCCGACTGGATTTCTTACCAAAGGACCCTAGCCCCTTGTCGGTGACAAATGGAATGGCGATATCAGGCTTACACACTGGCTAACATCGTTCGCTTTATGTTTAGTAATTGTATTTTACGTCTGACTTTACATCTGACTTAAATTTCTTTGTAATTTTGTAATTTTTTCTCTTTTAACAAATATTGTTTTTATCTGTTTCAGCTTTTCCTTTACCAGTGCTTGGCTTAATTCGGTGCTTGAATACTCTCTACATGTATCTTGCTGATCCATGACAAAGTCCAAAACAATCTGACTTGGACGCAATCCATACTCAAAAGGATCTTTATTCATTTTTAAAATCGCATGAGCTGCCAAAATTCGGAATTTTCCATAACTTTTGATTGTGAAGTGAAGATTAGCCTTTGATCTGCCTTGAAAAGCTAAAGGATTGACTCTGAAATATACCATATTGACAAAGTCGGTCACCCATACGACTCAATTCTAATAGCTGCACTGCTTGAGTGGGGGTGGGGGCGGTTGCTTATACAACTACCTAAGCCTACATCCGCAAGATTGATATAAAAGCGAAACTCTTATTTTTCATGTTTTTGATACCAATAGCCAACCATTAGCTTAATCTGCTTCATGAAATTTTCGGCATATTTGGCAACTCATGCCACTTAAATAACTTTCCATTCTCTTGATGAATAGGAATTGTGGAGAAAATAAACAATGACAACTTGGCACCTCATGCCACTTTAACTAATAATCTCTGATAAGCATTTGTTTATAGTCATTTTTGTGCCATATCTAAATTCGTATATTTAACATCACGCTTTAATTATTAAGTTTTATTGGTTAATTTATGCATCTTTTATTAATGAGCTTTACTTCTACTTCTGTCGCGTTTAAAATTTATGCAGTATTTCATGAAAAAAATGTTTAAATGTACTTGTCAAACAATCGATGAGTAAAATGATATTTAATTGTGTTTATATATCTATATTTATGAATTTTATTCATTCTCATTCTAAACCATTTGACTGCATCATTTTTATATTTTTGTAATGAAATAAAGACATTTTTCATGCACCTAAAAAGAATTCCGGCATTTTCTATATACAATGTTGTGTAAAATTGAATGAACTCTTAAAAAGGAGACACCGCTAAGTTTGTTGTGATTCTCCGTTGACCTTCAGATTAGTAGAATATTCAGAAGTGATCAATCTCGGATGAATGGCTGCAAGTCGATTTTTCGCCAAAATGTACATTTAAAGAGGGATTTAGGGAATTCCCTGTTGATTACCAACAGTCGACAGTCACAAATTTTAACGATCTTCTTCCCGGGCATTTCCTTTTAAAGGCAATAAAAGTTAACGTCTCCAAGATTGTGTAAAGTTACTATTGACTGATATTTGACATCACATTGAGTTCGTTGCCCTTTATAACAGAACTGCCAAGTTTATTGGCACTGGGGGAGGAAAAACAACTGTTTTCCCGAACGAATCTCCCGGTTCCTTCCACATAGAGCGATCCAATGAAAGAATCTCTCAGACATTGAAGCAATATAAAGTTCATATACCCAAGCATAATGCTACAAGTGATTTGCACTTACTATCACAGGCTCATCTTTGAAATTCCACGGTCCATTGTGGTATCTTTTCTTAAAGGAAAATGTTTTCACTTGTTCTTTGGGCCGGTTAAACGTTATTAAGCGATTTAGTTGGATTGAAATTAAAAATGTCTTTCGATTGCCATCTTTAAAGACATACGACCCCCCCCCCCACACACACACACACACACACACAAAAAAAACAAATATAGACAAATATAAACCATAAAAATAGAAGTGTGATAAACGGTAGGTAAGGATAAAAAGGCAGTAAGCTACAATCACTAACTAAGTATATCTTCGTTTCTCGTGGGTAGGTGAGATTGATGTATACTGGACTTGTTTTTTAACAGGTGATCATACACTATGCGAAGAGGTCAGTTCATTTCTCAGAAATATTAAATGTTGTACGACAAACTTAAATAATAACCGTGTTCATCTCTCTCGATACACGATTGTTTAACAGCTGACTACTAAACTAAATTGCCCAAAACAAAGCCAGATTTTAGTTGCGATACCTGCGAGAGGAACGATCAAGACTAAAGGGAGACAAATGATGATTTCTTAATCCTACTTATAAAATCGAACGCCACACTGATTGGAATCAGTGCACGGTTTCTGCGTTTTCGCTTTATGGCAGGGATACTAGAAGTGAATGAAAGGCTTACTGCATTTCTTTTCATGACGTTGTATATATTTTTCTGAAAGAAACCTGGTTGCATTTAGAATTTAAAGCAGTTTTCAAAGTGGCATAAGAATTGACGCTTGCGCAGCAACTTCGGTGTATGGCAACATGACGTTACATTGAGTTTTTGGATCAATCTGACGTTGAAATCGTGCTTAAATTTGTCTATGACACAATGTGACTGATGCGTGTCATAGCGCCTGCAACAGACAGATGGCGTCGTTTCCATACAATTCGAACGTCACGAAAAACATCTTTTTAGCAGAAAAGGTATATTGTGGAAAGGGATTAGATAAAGCAAAATGAATATCTAAACCAGGCGTTTGTGAATACCAAGAAAACAGTTCATTGGTTGTAATTTGAGCGTGCACGAGGAACACCAAGACCTTCTGACATGTGACAAAACGGATGAATATTTACATAAATAACGAGAACTTATTCAGTAAGGTGAAATCTAAAAATTTAGTTTTGACAGAACTGCGATGAGGGGTTAAAAGTTGCATATGGAGACGATAAAAACACAATCAGTCAATATCGGGAACTGCCAAAAGCACTTGAAACACAGCTTCCAGTCGCCTTCTCGTATCCGCCACAAATGGTCATAATTGTTGCATGGGCAGGTGACGTTACTTATTCACACAACGCTGCTTCCAAATCATGCAAAATTCGTGGAGAAGGATCCCGACATCGGCTCCCCAAAATGTCCCACGCATGTTCTAGGAGATTAATATCCGGACTCATTGCTGACCAGGGAATGTTATGGATAGCATTGTTCAGAATAAGCTGGGCGAGTCTCTGACAGGTTGTCTTTTATGGCTACGAAATCCAGCTTGCAATCAAATGAGAAACACCCCCAGACCATAACAGATCCACCCCTATATGATTGACATGATTTTTTCTTATTGCATAAGCTGTAACCTCCAAACTATTATTTTGCCATCAACTGCATAAAGAAGGAATCTACTCTCCTCAAACCAGCGGGTTCTTCGCCAACCGCTCAAGTTCCACCTCTGTCTTTGTCTACACCAATCCAGACGAACTCTTTTTGATTGTCTGTTTGTTTAGGACGCTTGATTGATCTTTGGCCCGTCAACCAAGCAGCCCTGAGAAGATTTTCAAGTGGAGCTGGGATCAAATGAATGACGCTTTACTATGGTTTTAATTTGGGGGTGCAGCACTTTCTTGTTATGTATATTATGATTTTTTTAGAATGACCTTGTCATGAGTTTTTGATGTGGGTCAAAATTTGTCCCTTGTCCACATGTTCAATTCTGTTCAAGACTTACTTTCCCGCAGGGCTGCTGAACGCACGCCTCAAGTCATTAGGAATGTGTCGTTAGTCAAACCGTTAATTTTACCACAAGTGTGGAATGAAATTGAGTAATAAGTTCATTTGGCAACGAAATGCTTTAGGTGTCTATAGTATAAAAAGAGAAAAGCAATTTCTATTAAGAAAATCAGACCCGAATTTAAGATTATAGTCGTTTAACCTGGCAGTTGTCTTATTCATTTACTGAAAGTGTTGCTGCGACCCGACCCGACCCGACTGGAAAATCGCGTCGCGTTGCAGAGAAAAAGTGTAGTGTATACCAGTCCACGACGCAAATCGGTGTCAGTCGGCTTCAGTTGCGTCGGGTCGGAAGTGATCTGGACGTGCCAGATATTTTGTTAAGAATCGGGTTGAGTCGGGTCTGGTCAGACAGTGTATCCACTCTTGCGACGATCGTCGTAGAGAGTCTGAATCCGTAGGCCAATCAGAAACTTTACTACAGTCACGTGACGTCAAACAAGCGTCTTTTTTTACCTTTGATGCTAGAGAGTTCCGAATGTCATGTTTCCCAATGACTTTATTTGTGTGCAGTGTATACCGGTCTACGACGCGACGCAACTCAAGCCGACTGAACCCGACTCGAGTCGGGTACAGTCGGGTCGGGTCGGGTCGCAGCAAAACTCTCAGTGTATACCGGGCTTTACACAACTCTCAATGGGCTAACATGTTAAAGCTTATGTTGACAATATACTGGAAGAAACGCCTGACCAAACTGCTTGGGAAATCAAACGATCTCCACTCGACCCAGTTCCCTCCCCCATCTGGTGGTTTTTGGCAATAACATGAAAAAGAATGAGCCTAAGGGGCATAAGTCGGACATTTTTTTCTATAGCTGATGTAAAAAAAGTCACCAGTTCACAGAAATTATGCTTGGATTATCTATGTCGACAAGTCTTTCATCAATATATATTATCATTTCGACTAACTTTCCCAGCAATATAGCACATCTCAAATCCCTCACCGTTTAAAGCGTAATACTTTTTGGCACCTTATAAATATTCTATCCTCCTGCTATATCACACAATACATCGGACTAACACTGGATGACGTCATTATGCAATCGATCTTTCAAGGCTGTAGTTTATTGAACGCCTGGATTTATAAAAAAGACTCAATAAATCAAATCGTACGCGTCAGACACAAGAGGTGCAGAATGGTGTCAGCTTTTTAAAGATTTACAAATTATTTCTAAGATTCATTCATCAGCGGATAATAAAAAGAAAATCCCTAAAGTTTTTCTATAACTCCATTGTCTTTCAAAAAGCTGTCCGACTTGTTCCGTGCATATTGTTTTCGAGATATGTATAAGTTGCCAGGTGACTTTATATATCCCTAAAAATAGATTGTTTTCTTATCAGTGGGAAACAATGTATTATATTTATTTCTTCCCAACATAATCGTCTCATAAGTACAAAAACGTGTGATAAAATTTCGAAAAAAGAGGGTTTTTTCCGTTTGGTCATATCAATCAGTTACTGTTTGTCGGAAGGTTAACTGTATTGGCTTCCTACAATAGAACTTATCAACACAAGTGTGGATATCTGTTGTGAACAGTGGCGACAGGTAAGGATTGTTAAGTGATTTTTCTAGAGGAAAATACCCTTTACTTATGAACACTAAAAAAGACAGGCACAAGAAAAATGTTCTTGCTAAAATAACCATGGAGACAAGTTTCTAAATGTGTCAAAAAGGATATCACTTGGACCTTTATACCCCATCAAAATGTTGTTGTAATGAACCGAATCCCATGATATTTAAATAGGTTAAATAGAGATCCGTATTCATATGTTGGTGATGTTTTACTCTGTATTCTTAGACAAACCATCGACAAATTTATAAAGTTTACTTGCTACTTTTGTATTTACAATTAATCGTTAAAGTGGCACGAGTGAACATATTTTAGATAGTTTCCGTATATGAGCTGTGAATATTAGGACTTTTTCATAAAGTCCGATGGCCAAGAGAAGTCGAGCGTTTGAAGTGTCTTGAAAAACATAAGGATTAACGTGGAAATCAAAAACATAATCGGGTAAGTCAGTGACCCGTATAAACTGATGATTTAAATAACCGGGATGTATGAGTATATTTAGAGGTTTTGATGCTTTTAAAAAGGACCGTAACCTAAAACTTCGGCATCAACCGAAGCTCTAATTGTGTACTTCTTGGCATAAATCCCAAACAAGTAGCTAATTGTGTTTCGATATATCTGGCAGTTATTCTCACTTAAGAACAGAAACAATATTTTTTCTCTAGAAGAGTTTTCGATATAAACATCCTTTAATTAATTATTTGCCCTTTTACATTGTTTTAATATAAGTAGCAAGAACGTAATAAATCAATAAACATCATGTACGTTATTCGACTTTCGTCCGTTATGTTCGACAGATATGCATACAAAATACAGACATTTTTAGTGTTAAGTTCACAATAAGCTCTAATAAGCTGCAATTATCATCAGGGAAATTACTGAATTAGTAAATAACCGACACTAATTAGTGTCGGTTATTTACATTCTAAGAACCTTCGGAACTTCTTAGAAAGGCCCAAATTTTGGCATAAATGCTACACTAGGAAAATGACTCGAGGGTTATATATGCTACTTTGTTTATGCTTTCTTTTGGTTCGGCCTCAACCGTTTTTCATGACTCTTATTAAACCCTTTGATCGTCTATCTAATGGTATTTACATGGGTAATTATACCTGAAAACAATTTGTTTATTTCTCGGATGTTGAATTTGTGGCACTCGAATGCCACTTGCTGGATTTTGGTTCTTGTGATATAGAAGAAGAAAAAACTAGCGCATTAACTAAAACATATCATTATTTCTTTAAAATTGCCTTCGTCGCTTTTGGGATTCAAAGATATGCGCGTGTTACCCTAGATAAAAACAACAAACTTTTTTGTTTTATTCTCAAGAAGTCAAGAAGTTTTATTCATTATTTACGACTAAGGACCAAGTTGAATCCAAAATAGATATGTTGTATTTTTGTTGTTGACATTATCTTTAATTCTACTATGGGGTGGTTTTTACTAAAGTTTAAAATATTTGCCGGCGTTGCTAGGTTGAAGGTTTAGTGGTGGAGAAAACCGGACTGTTTGTCCGGAGGGAACCCACGACCTTCAGCGAGTGTCAGTCAAATTTCCATATATAATATGATCCAGTAATAAAAACTCTCAGAACTTTTCCGTTTTTTTTCTTTGGACCGGACAGTTTGTCCGGAGCGAACCGTCGACCTTACGTAGTATCTCCCAATTCTTCCATACAGGGTGATCCAGTTTTTTTCTTTGGACTGGAATGGATTCGAACGAAGGACTCATCGATCGGACTGAGAGACAATATATATATGTTAACCGGATACTATCCTTAACACAGAGTAACAGCCCAAGCCTAAATACGCTAAAATGAATGCACCCGATTTGCATCAACTGTATCTGTTTGACATCAGCTTTGCTAGATAAAAGCGGATAATAATTAGCTAAGCACCTGGCTTTCTCCACACCTTTAACGCCATCCTTAGAAATGTCGCCGTGCCGGTTTATAGGGGTTAACGTGAATATCACTTATAAAGGTGACTTCACAGAATTTCCTATTGTTCCGCCCTTCCATTAAAACTAACACGATCTCCTCCAGGCATAATAATTAAGTCGGATAGAGTATTGAACTCACGGAAAACTTATCCCAGTTGACTTGTAGGCGTTTTGACAGGAACGCAGACAATAACCGTGTTAGTTTAGATATAATAATCAAAATAGTTTGTATATAAAGACATTGAAAGTACAACCCTATATTTCGTACTGTATCCAAATTGTACACCTTCTTACAATTGGAGTATTATTCGCTTCATTCACTGATGATATAGCGCCAAAAAATGCAGGAAGTTTTTTTTTTATTAAACAACTGGTCCAAGTTGGTTCAGTATCTTGGAATAAAACGTTTAATTATACGTAAAAAAACTCGTAGTTATGTTGGAATTAATTCCTCACGTTCATACTTTTAGCTATAAGGGAAAGTGTCTGAGGACACGGCATTTTAATGTTAGAACATGTATAGCTTTCAGTGGATTTCAAATATCATTTTAAAATTCAGGCAACGTCACAAAACGCATGTATGTGCGCAGCTAGAGAAATAGATACTAATAGATAAATTCACTTGTGAGCAAAATAAAAATAAAGTATCGATACGGCATAATGATGCAAATTGAAACATATGACATCCTCTCACTTCAGCTTAGTTTTCGAACACGATTGAGAAAAGCCAAAGCAAACAGTTAAGAAACAAATTGAAAAACAAACCGAAAGGGCTTCAATATAGACATTTTTAAACTGAAAGTAAAAAAGCTGGCGTGTTCTATAAACTTAAATGTAAAAAAACCAATGGATTACTATTTGTTTGTGGACTTGGAAGAGTTGAAAATGAATGCATTTTTATTTATTGTGTTGTGCTATTTATGTTGATTTGTGAAAGAGAATATTTTTGTCCCTTTCCGACAAACAGACAAATGAAATTACTATTAAACCCCGATTGTGTGAAACAACTCTGCAGCCAGAATAACATTGAATAGCAGCACTTTACTATTTACCTTTACCCCCACGATTCTCGGTTTCCTTAATGAATTGTACACATAAGGTGAAGAATTACTTATGGATAACAACTTCTTGGTTTATTGGGTGACGACGTTTCGATGTAAGAACTACATCGAAACGTCGTCACCCAATAAACCAAGAAGTTATTATCCATACTTGCTATCCATAAGTAATTCTTCACCTTATTGTAACCTTTCAACTTCTAAATGCCATTGAAAGATTTGAATTGTACACATTCCAACATTTTGGCAGCTCCTGTCACTTTAAGCATATTCTCCGTTGAAATAGTAAGGCTCTTGGTTTCTATAATGATTGAGGGGGGGGGGGTGTTAGAGTGATCGTTCCTCAATCCCACACAGACCTTCCATCGATGCGGCGCGGGTTTGAATCACGCTCAGACCAAATAAAACATGTAAAAGTTTTTGAGTGGATTTTTCACTCGGTTGCCGTATGGGGAAGAGTTGCCAGCTACTCGCCGAAGGTCGGGGGTTTCTTCCTGGCAATGGTCCCAGATTCCTCCCCCACTTAACCTGACAAACGCCGCCAGATAGGTGAAATAATCTTGAGTGCGGCGTAAAACATCAATCAATCAATCTGTAATGATGATTAAAAGCTTCTATGTCAGCCATGACAGCAGAAAATCATATAATATAAGGTTTTATGATTTATGTATGTCTGTTGCATGTCACTTTAACATTTCCATATGGACAAGACAGGACATGGGTAATGATGGACCGTTCTTTTTTCTCTACTATGAATGATTATGAAGTCACATAGTGTTTTTACGTGTAACTCACAAATGATGGATTGGTAGGATATGATATATACATAAAAATGAGCAGACGGTGAGAGTTTTTAGCTAAAATTCTATCCAACATTTATCACATACTTCTGGCTAATTGACCAATGAAATGACCGGGTTATATTATCTGTAAACTTTAATAATATGAAATAATTCTGTTTGACGCCAGTATGAACTATTATGGGATGCATAAGAAACGATGGCGAACGTGACAACAGTACTTGATGAAGCAAACGTTAAGGTTTCCGAAGAACTTCATATAGTTCAAAATGAGACAAGGAGCCTTGTTTGGAACGATTTGAGATTTAGATATCGGAGTCCCGTACTCGGTAACGCTTTTATAAGAACCAATGCATTTTCCGAACTGCGGTTACTGGGATTGCCGATACATATGATAGTCCAGTAAGTGGAGAATAAATTTATTTTCTGATTCGAAATTGCGCAACCGTTGACAATTTCAAAATTTACCGCGCCTAAACGTCACATAATGTAGTATAAATAGGGTTAAGGCGTCAACGCCCTGAATATGGTGTAAATGGACGTTTCACTCTTCCCCATTCACAAACTTCTGAGATAATATACATAAGCCCTAGATTCTTAAAGTCCTCACCAAACAATCAGACGCGTAACATATTGATTCGCTTCCAGTAGTAGAGAGCTTATGCGGAAATATTACCTACATTGATTAGGAGAAGGTAAAGGGTCCACATCGGTCAGGTAAACAATCGAATGATTACACATGATTACACATTTGAGTGACATTGAAAATTACATGTAATGGAGTCACCAAAAATGATGGGATATACAGTATTGTTTTGAAGGAACAAGCCCTTGCAGCGACACACATGACTGTACACTTATATTATCAACGTAGAATACTTTCTGTCCGTCATGTTTTTGCCATGTTTTATCATTACGCAATCGTTCTATTAAGGGCACGTTGAAGGCTATAGTGTTCAAAATTCATCCACCAGGGTCGGAAGAGAGGATTGGGGCGGGGGAGGGGGGGGGGGGGGGGGCTCTCACTCGACGATTCAGCCCGACAATGAGGCTATCTGTGAGAAAAAATAAAACAATTACAGCGTGTTAAGTCTGTGCTATGAACTTTTTGTACTTTTTTTCTTAAAATGTTGATTCGTTTGTTTCTACGTTGCTATTACACGACCCGTTCTTGTAAAACAAGTTCTAATTGATTACATGACATGTGTGGGCTATTCTCTAATGAACACAAACAGGGATCGTATTCTGTTTTAATTCACTTTTAGACAAGAGAGTGACATATTTCTGCTAACGCGTGTCGAGAGTCATGGTAATGATTTGTTCTCCAGTTTGATTGACGATTTCACCTGTGACAAGTTCGCTAAAAGATTTCTCACCTGGTGATAGATTTACTATCTGAGCAGGTGTTGAATGAACTGAATGTAAAATTTAGGCTAAAATTTAAATAAAATAATTCAAATTAAAGTGGATTTATTTTTCATGAATTCTGATTTGCAAGAAAAGTTGAGCGTTTCGAGTACATTGAAAAAAAATAAAGGATTGGCGTTAAGAAAATATTGGTAAAGACAGTAGGAGCCAAACATGTGTAGCCAAACTGGCAAAATTCACAGGATGCACGAGTACTTTTTTAAAGTTTTTGATGCTCTAAAAACTATCTAATCGTATATTTCCAAGATTGGTATCAGCGAAAAGGCCTTATTTTGTACTTCTTGATGAAAATGATAAACAATAAGCTAATTTTGTTTCAACAAAATTTTCTCTATATACTAGTATATTTGGCAAGTTTTACCAATTAAACATGCTTTGTCTGCAGGATTGACATGAGCTGCCAAAATTGTGACATTTTCTGTTAATTAAAAAAATATTGGCCATTTTTCTCAGTGAGTACAAATTAGAAGCTGATAATGGATATATAATTTATGGAAAAAAGAAAATTTTTTGCAGGTGAAGCACCCTTAACACTTTATAAAAAATTGTTAACTAACATAATTTTTCTCTAGGTAAAATGAATACTGAAGTCATTTCGTCTCTCAATCACATCTCATCATTGACTTGACTTATGCCGACTTCCAGATTATTTTGGCTTTGACGGCATTGGCAGATTTATGAAAAAAATAAACACTTGGAATAATGGGATATATACCATACAATACTCACAACTACTCACATACTTGACAGATTCAAATAAATATCTAGACGCGTTCCAAAAACACTTCATGCAAATGAGAATATATTGTTTAAATCCGTTCATAAAACCTTTAAGGGTTTGAGCTATATTGTAATACCCCGTAAACGAAGTAAAGCAGTAAAGCTGAACTACCTGCTTGATAGATAAATATACAGCCTAAATGCAGTTTCCAGCTGGACGAGAGCCGTTAATTTATAAAGCATTGTTTACTTACTTTTCCGCATTCCGTGATATAGGAACAATTAGTCGAGCGACTGCTAACTATTTTTTGTCAGGATATTTTTGTGTCATTCATAGTTTTTAGGTTAAATGCTTTCAGATAGTTTTTTCTCGCTTCCAGCTGGATGTATGTTTGGTCAGGAATGCTTTAAAATAATGCACTGAAAATACCTTAGTTTTATTAATCAAACACGCTATATACATGCAGGAAAATAACCGGAAAAAATAAAAAGCTTTTGTCCCGGGTCATCCAGTTTTAGATTGTTCACGTAAGTTTTATTTCGAGTATACCGAGAATATAATTTTTGATTGGATAAAAGACAACAGCCTCGTTTTTAGTTTTGTATTTAGTGTTGTGTTTAATATTTTTATATCAGTAAATTAAGACTGACAAGTAGACAATAGATATTTTGTTAAAGGGGTGTGAACGTGTACATTTTCATTATTGTGATCAAATCCAAAAGTTTTTATGGTCAGTCTGTACCCGTTAGTTTTAAAGTTCTAAAGGTTCCACGTGTTACTAAAACGCAAGTTTTAAACATAGCAGAAGAAGAAAAAAGAAATTGAAGGCCCAACTGTAATATCTACTCAACCAGTGACCATTTCAAACTTAAACTGGGAACATTGTTTACTGTCAAACGGTTATTCTCGAAAAGTACAGATCACCGAAAGCTTCACTGACCGAACTATTAACAGGTGAGCGTTTTTTGTTGTTAAATTGTTTAAACGGTAGTAGTTTCGAAATCTTAATTATTAGTACCGTTACGTCTACTATTTGAAAAGCTAGTTATTTATTGTTGAGATGACATTTTTAACAACAAAAAGACAGCTACCATTGTAGTGATTTTGATGAACCCGAATCAGGTAATCAACCCTTGTTCCAAGTTTAGACATTTTTTTCCTACACTGGATTCCGGTCGTCTAATCAATTTCGCCAACAAAAAGTTCAAATTGTAATCCAAAAAAAAGGCGGTATTAGCTTCTTAAAAAACCAACTATAGCAACGCGTCGAAATGGCCTTTTTAGTGAAAAAAAACGAGTTCGACAATAGTCATATTCATCTACTATGAGTCCTATTTCATAAGCTGATGCCACTTGCATTTGTTTCTTAACTTCTCACTGGCATTGCACTCTATCTTTGTAAAATGTTCCCTCACCCACTCAGCCTGGCAACGCTGCCATATAAGTGAAATATGAAACGGCCAATCTATGAATTACATGACCTGGTTAAAAAAAAATGGAAACCTATTTTCTTCATTCGTTGTACTTTATTATGTTTTTGTTTGAATACCACATTATGACCCAAAGGCCAATTATTGCTTTTTGAAAGATGTACTGGTCAACACCAGTCTGTCATCGACGGAGGGTTTTTTCTGGAGGGAACCAAAATGTTCTCTTTCTTTTCCCATTATCGTATGGGGTTCGATCTCAGTCTACCGATATTCTTGCCATAGCTGAAGATGCGTAAACATTGCCAATGGGTTACAAAGTGTTCCGGGAAATTCTACTGACTAAGGCTAAGCTCCTGTCAAGTCGTCAACCAAATGAAATATCAGGGGTTTAGTATATTATAACAATTTATGATGGGGTATAAAGGTCTAAACGATATACCCTTTTTAACACAATTAGAAACTTGTGCCCATGATTATTTTAGATAAGAAAATTGTCCCTGTGCCCATGTGTTTTAGTGTTCATAAATATATTAGAACAGTTGTATATCGAAAAAAAAATCGCAAAAAGGCTCCAGTTGATTTAGTAACAGAATATAGATGAGAAGATCAAGAGCATGCAGGAACTGTGGAATATGCCGACACGTGAAATTCAAAGCAGAACTGGAGACCAAAAGCGATAGGGATCTCGGTGGCTCAGACAGCAAAGTGATAGCCTTTCAGCCTATCTATTAACGGCTTGCGGGTTTGAGTCACACTCAGCCCAAAGACAAAAAAATAAGAAGAAAATAACACTCTTGGTGCAGATTTCATTTGCCAAGTACTCGCCAAAGGTCGGGGGTTTCATCCGGACATAGAGCTCTTGCTCTGATCCATGTACAACAATACTTATCATAAACAATAGGAACATTATATGGAATGAATTTTTATTTTGGTCATAATTTAACTCAACTAAAAGAATATTTTCAACCCTAATATAACCTCTTCTAAACCAGGTCATATGAAGCTATTTCCAATGCTATAATTTATTATTTTTGTATTGTATATAATACAAAGATCTTAGTTTAACGAAGAAAACATATTAGCTGATTGACATAGCGTAACTATTCTTAAAGCTCAACAATAGAAAATAAACGATGCATGACAAAGAGGTAGCACATGTGTCTAAATGAACAACAGATGCAGATATTGTTGGAGAATTTACTCTAGAAAAGCTTAAGTAATTAGGTCACGGTGAAAGCGTGTCCAGTCACTTAGGCGTGTAATTTTGCTTGGTTCTGCATATATTATTTTTGTTTTTATTCAACTTATCTTTATATAGTGGAATTAATTATAAACAAAACTTTAATTGCATGTACAAATAAAATTGTATTTTTAAAACATGAAAACGTTCTAGAAAATATTTTGAATTGAAATCGATTTGCGTGTGATATATGGAGCATTTATTTATTGATTGATTAATGTTTTACGCCGTATTTTTATGGCGGCATTACCAGGATTAGTTGGAAAGGAACAGAGCTCTTTGACCAAAGAAAGCCCCCAGCCTCCGGCGGGTACCTGGTAGCTATTGCACATAGACGATACATGACGGAGTTGCATTTTGATAATATTATTCTTATCGCAAGCCTTTATCTTAATCCATACATAATGGAGAGCGTAACTTAGTTAGCAAGATGTAATATCTTTTAAGGACATGATAAAAATTGATTGATGCTTTAAGAAACACTCAAGAAAAAAAAGCAATAAATAATTTATGTATACGATCTATCGAATATAATATATACGGAGTTATGAAGTTAAATAATAACTATTTTATCTTAATACTATGGATTGATTGATTGATTTTTACGCCGCATTCAAGATTATTTTACTTGTATGGTGGCGTTGCCAGGTTTAGTGGGGGGGGGGGGGCGGGGCTCTTTTCCTGGAGGAAACATCGACCTTCGGCGAGTACCTGGCAACTCTTCCACATACGGCGATTGAGTGAAAAATCCACTCAGATTTTTATTTGGTCTGAGTGGGATTCGTACCAGCGCCGCATCGATGGAAGACTGAATTGGACTGACTATCACTCAAGCCGACTGAACCACCGAGGCCTCATCTAAATACGAATATGACCGGCTGTCGACGATCAAGATATAACTTTGAATAAACCTTTAAAATATTGCATTAGTTTTAGTTTCTGTACAGATCTAATCCCAATTATTTCAATACCTGTGTATAATGCGTTCAATGTGTCACCTGTGTTCTGTATATTGTGTTAATCTCTACACCGTGGGAATTAGTTAATCCAAACAATCGTCCTTCTGTTTTAACGAAAGCGTTTTATGGATTCGCTTTGTTCTGCTATGTTTGGGGTTTTTATATCAATATTTCGAACACAAGCTTTAATATTATTTAATTCATACATCTCTGGATTGTTTACAGGTAAAACAATAACCATTCTACTTCGTGCTTTCAGACATGCTGTCGTGGGCATACGTTTCGATTTTGATTGTTTTGACCTTGAGTTTGACCTCATGCACGGAGAGGTCGAAGAGGGACGACGAAGAAGACGGTGGAGGTGATGGTTCGTATTATAAGATATTTTGTCTGATTTTGAAAAAAATCTGGATGATGAACACGGAACTGTCGTATCACTCTGAAAAATCCCCAAAAGAGGGATAATACTCAAAAGCCACCAATTACTCTTGACCCTACCCTGGTAGTAAATTGGGGGGGGGGGTAGTAAATTGGGGGGGGGGGGTATTAAACCATTCTTAGCTTGGTTTAAAAAAATGGACGACGGACTGCATTTCCTGTCACTTAAGATGCTCCTGAAAGAAGAGATGAGAGTCAGAGTTCCAGGTTTATTTGATCAAAAGGCTCCTAGCCGTCTCCACATCACACCGGAAGGCTGAACAATATACATAGAAGTCAAAAGTCTTATCCTATCCTTAATTCAGTCTATCCTCTTTGGAATTGTTTGAGGGGAGGTGGTAGGGGCAAATCAGGAAAACGCTGTTTAACAATTGACCAAAATCAGAAATAACTAGCACGTTGAGCGGTAAATTACATATTGACGTTAGAAACCAGCCACATTTCTTTAGTTTACAACTCTTAATATATCGCACTATCTTGATCGTATGGAGAATGTTCCAAAAGTCAACGTTTATAGCTTTGGTGTCAACAGTTTAATATTCATTTTATGGAAGAAAAGCAGAACTATGAAATACAGATTAAAATAATGATTGAATGAATGAACGGACCGGCGGACGGACGGACAAAGTTACACAGATTAGGTTTTTACTAAACAGAAAACATCTTACGTCAATTCCTTAAAGTTATTCGAAACATCAAAGGGAGTCGTTTTTGCCATAGAGATTTGTATCCATTCGTTTAGTCCTCTAAATATCTTTAAGAAAAACTCGTATGCGTTATCATATATAGGATGGGGGAGAGTTAATTTATGTCCTGTTTTTCGTTCGTAGACGTCCTGTTCTCTGACATATTAACACATATATGTCAGTTCTAAATGGTATCTTAGAGTGTTTTGAACAGGTGCCAATTTTTGTACATGTTAATATGACACGAAACTTTTAAAATACAATAGTCTTTTGTTTATACGATTTCGAGGCAACTTCTCATTATGGAATATTACCTCAAACAACTTTTTCAAAGGTTCGGAAGATTTTTTAAAATAAATTGTTATCGTAAATCTATTTTACTGCATTGTTTAAGTGGGTTGCGGTTTAGAAGTCCAATACCAACATAATCTCATCATTGTGATCATTCGGGGATTTACGAATGGAATAATTTAGATAATTGGAAAAATCCAGATATGTACTGTAAGTGCGTATGTGTTCGTTTAAAGTGCTTAACAACAATGATGATATAGATAATAACAACAAGGATATATAGATGATATGGGGTATTGAGGGAGAATCAAGCAAACATTCGAAAATATTTAAAAAGACAATTTTTCAACAATCACCATGTGTTTATCTATAAAACATCTTCTGTGTTATCTCACGCATACATAATTACTGTAATAAACGAATAGAAGATTTTCATTAAATATATCCAACACAGAATATAAAATATCTGCAGATATGAATCGTTTAGTTTGAGATATTCAATGTTATATACCCTGCTTTAGATTGTTGGAAGTCTTTATGCTTATAATAGTTAACAGTATGGTAAAGTTTGATGCATTTTTAAAAGAACACCTTTAGACCTTTAAGGAATGAACAAATCTAGCAACACACATCATAGCTTTTCTCCAAAGTTTGGTAAAATGATATTTAATTACAATGCTGAAATCTAACGTGTAGCACTGAACATTCTCAACAATAATAGAAACTTTTAATAAAGCGTCTATTGTTATTTTAATGGATACATGCATCTAACAATATGTTTGTTACGTTTTTAATTGTCATTTCAGTCGGTGGTACAGGGGATACCTCATGGCAACAGGACTCGTCTCATAAATTACCTCTATATCCTGGATACGGTTAGTTTAGAAACCTATATACAACTAGCCTCTGTCGTTCAATTAATTATATAAAATCACAGCAATTGATATAGTAACCTATTACTCTAGAAATATATATGTTTGTGTAAAATTTGACTGGGGTTTTCACTTGATTATTCTATGTGGAAGGTCAAGCGTCTCGGTTCCTGACACCACCTCCGTAAAAGTAATACAATCTTGGGTTCGACGTAAAACGTCAGTCAATCTGAAACTGGCTGCAACGGACGAACGAATAGGGGGACGAACGAAACATACTTATATTATTTCTATAGAAAATATTAATCGTAAGGATTTTCTCTGTTCTTTCAGTTCCTTTTACTGACGCCATGTTTTTATTTATCTAGTTGGTGACCCGGACGATTCGTCGAAGCAGCGGGACCCGTATCAGCAGTTACCTCAACATCCGGGCTATGGTAAGGTCTCCTTTCATGATATTATATCTTTAAAATATATCCTGCAAGAAAGGTTTCTTGAGGTAGATAAACAACCCGAGAAAAAACGATCATGGTGTCGGATGATGGGGATTGGCTGTTGTCACTTTACCGATGTCCACTTGCTACAGAAGTAAATATTTTGGCAGGGTATTTCGTGGTTTTAGCATTTGGTGCTCGTTGCAGAAATCAGCGAATTTTCTGAAAATGGTGTGCCCTTGTACGTTTAGAGTTATAAAACACACTGGTTAACCAACAATTTATCCTAGATGTTCTTGGTTCACTAATTGTATCATGTCCTCGAATTATGTAACTTACATATTAACTTATCCTCAGATATTTTATGTTTAATAAGTAATCAAATAAATGTAACATTTTAAAAAAACCCTTCTACCCAGCCAAGCAGCTTGATGTAAGTAGCGATGAAGTGATACCAAGGCCTGTTCAGAGGCCTCAACATCACGCCATGCCTCCACAAACCCGTGGGTTACCAATCCGAAAGCATCCGAATCAGCTGCAAACATTACCAAGACCAGAGTCTCAAGTTTCACAAAATATTCCACAACCGTTCTTAAGAAAAGCTCCAGCGAGGATGTTGCCGCTCTCGCCTTGGAGAAATCCAGCTTTGGTTCGTCGAACAAAGCTTCAAGGTCGACCAAACATGTTTAGCCAACGGCCCCCGGTGATTCCTACGAACCAAAATCAACCACAACGTCAACCACCAAGGCAGTCCGTCGACCAGGAACAAAACTCAGCATCAGAAAGAGTAGACAGCTCATCTGACTCTGCGGAAGATCAAATAACGTCCGATAAGACACAAGGTTAATTTTGCCTTAAATCTTACAGTCAAGTCACATAATTCATAAGAATGCTTTAATAGTTATCAAAGTTAATGCATTGTTATTGTATATATTAGTTTCTGAATGGAGCTAAATTTTACATATAATCCTTTATGCTGACCAAGATCCAAAAAATCATAATGTTGTTAACAATTAGTTTGTGCCTATCAGTACAAATGTTGAGTTCGATTGAATTACATTTATGTTGCCTAGAATCAAAGATAGCTACGTCAAATAGCAACGAAGACGACGACGATAGTTCAGAGCTTGTACAAAACAGCCAACAAATATCAACCGTGGCGGAAGTCCCCGCAATGTTGCCAAGAGGAACGCCACTTAAACGGATGAACACCTCACCCGCACCACTTCCCCTTGTGACCCCAAGAGTTTACAGACCTGCTGTTACCCCGAGACGATTAATTGCAAGAAAATACAGGCCCGTTTTAATACCTAAGCGAACAACACAAAGACGTCTTGTGGTAACACCAAGAAAGATATTTACTCCAAGCGTGTATCGTCCAGCTAAACCCAGCAATAATGGGTTTACAAGGCGCCAAAGACCACTTCTTATAAGAAAGCCTTATCGGCCTGCGATTTCTCAACAAAAGTTACGGATTCCTGCCGCAACACCATTGATAACAAAACCCTCTCAAGTTCCATTGGTGCCCCTCTTCGTTGCTCCTGCTTCGCCAGAAAAGTTGAATCCACAATCTGAGTCCAGTAAGACAAATTATCAATTTAAAGAATATTTATCAAAACTAATATTTCCATTCACTTGAAGAAGTATCTAAATACTTGAGTCCTATGTTTGAAGACAAATATAAAAAGCCAACAACATAAAGCAGAAACATAAAGAGCACTGCTACGAAATATGAAGTTGTCATTTGGGATTATATTTGCTACACAAAGAATAAATTTCGTAACAAAAGCAAGAGACTGACAAAGTTATTTTATTCTAATTAACTAATTTGCCACTTTCTAAAATTTGATAAAAGATTACGAAACACAAATTCTGATTCTGATTTTCGTGCTATAAGGTGAAGAAGACGGACCCGACTCCAGCGACAACAAACCGAACTCGAAAGACTCTGAGAACACAGGGAGTAAGAATAGCGTAGCAATATATCGCCATGACGTCATGATACAAGTCAGGGTGTCATTATCTGCTTATTTATACTTTATATAGTTCATAAATAATCATAATATCAATAACAATCGCTCTGGAACATTTCTTTGCTTCTGTAATGAATCAAATTACGAGCATCATCTCGCTATTGGGATTCATCATAAGCTTTCAAGAAGTATTTATCAGAAAATGAGAACTACGAACTGTGCAATACCTTTAAGTAGCTGTAGAGGCTTAATATGGTGACTTGTAGTGTAACCATTACATTATTCATTATATTGGTGGGTGCATAGACCTATACTCCTTGCTGGAAACCATAAATATCTATCGACTTTGACAAGCCCTATATCCTGTCGGGGACGCCTTTTTGTTTTACTGAGTTTACTATTTTTAATATTTAATATGTGGAAAGGCATTCTTCATTTTTTTCAATCATTGTCACCATGAACGGATGTGTGTTTATAATAAAATGGCTATAGGAAATGCTGTTACGTTATAATAAATTTGGTCTAGTCGAATGGCTTTTTTCATGTATGTGTTCTTATTTAATTGCTATATTGTATAGATTTTGCTTTGGATTACAATAAATACTTTTGACAGAAAATTATAATAAAATGTACGCTTCCTATAACTAGATGTAGATCACACGAATGACTGCTTTATCCATAACATCGGCGTCAGTATATATCTCATAGTGCTTTAGAGATTTGATAAATGACATTCCGTTGCAGCACTCAATTGTGTTATTGCATTATATGCATCTACCATTATATACGAATTGAAGAAATTGGTATCTATGGAATAATATCTATTATCTACGATTTGGTTTCTTAATGTTTTTGAAGATGCCTTTGTTTGAATTTGTGACCATGATGTTTATGCTTGTAAAATAATGTCAGATTTATAAGAATATTTACACTTACTATTGACAAAATATAAACGAAACAGAAATATACTTATTCAATTCCATGCTAATTTGTAAGGGAAGGAGCTTCTCTTTTTGAGAGAACCAAAGACGTAAAATCCCCCGAACTGGTCAAAAGTTTCAACGCACAACAGTGTTTCTCGTTGTGTCACAATTTTATTCTTGCCTGCACCTTGCGTGCTGTTCAATATATCAGGCCGGGTTTCCAAACTGAAAAAGACTTTATTATTTTAAATATATCTTGTTTCTTCCAGGTCTACATCAACAGCACATGCCACTTTACCCGGGGCAAGGTAGGTGTATGGTTATTAACCACAACTGGTTCCCTTTGTGACACCACTTTGGATTAAACACCCAATCGTAAAATGGCGTCGCGTTTTAATCTCACCTTAAACAAATTTTACCATAAACAACCATCTGCATCGTTCGAGAAACATTTTCTTTAACTTGACAATATCCTTGCTTGTGGTTTATTGACTGTTAGGTGCTCATGAAAAACTGACAACTATCGCCAGTGCGATAGCTTACCATATTTTAGCAATATCAATTAAACATTCACTACCCGAACTTCATCGACAATTCTTCAATTCGAGTAAGGGGCCTCGGTGGTTCAGTCGGCTAGAGTGATAGTCACTCAGTCCGACACGAGCCTTCCATTGACGTGGAGCTGGATTGAATCTCACTCAGACCAAATAAAAATTGAAAAATGTTTTAGAGGCTTTTAAACTAGATCGCTCTATGTGGAAGAGTTCATGTGCCATTAATTTCTAGCTGTAATTTTGTAACATTTCTTATTTTACAGCTGTCGCTCCAGCTCATGTGCCACTTTATCCAGGCCAAGGTATGCTACTACGATTCACATTTAGGGTTTTGTTTTGTGATGAATGAATGCACATACTGACCATTCAGATTTAGTTCATTAAAAAAAAAACACTCGCCACAATTAGGATGAGTTTGTCTAATTAAAGTTAATTAATGTAGCTTTTTGAAAACTCAAATGCTTGTGTTAGCCTATAACTATGTAGGTAATTGGCATTCGGACAAATGTTGGCAGCTAATGCCACAGCAACGGTTGTGCCATTTGGCAAGTAGGCACACTTTTCTCGCTGAATCAAAATAAATAAATATACAGCTTTCTAATGTTTTACCTTTTAAGCTAACCTTTCGTTTTCTTATGTTTTCAGTGCCACAGCATCAACAAGGAGATCATAGTAAGTTATCTCCCCTTTTAAAGTCTTAAAGTTGCATGAGCTGCCAAAAGTCACACTTTTTTTATAATTTCTGATCGTTACGGCAGTAAGAGGCTTTGAAGGCCATTGAAAAACTAAATGATTGGCGTTGGAATAAGGGAAATCCACAAAGTCTACGGCCTTTACGAACCAAAATAGTGTCCGAAAAGTAAACAAAATTTAAATAACCGGGACGACCATTCATTCATTCTAAGTCAAAGTTGGTTCAAAACAATACTTTATCGTTCATTTTCGAGACTAAAAAGCTTCTGAATTATACGTTTTGAGAAAAACAGCCAATAATTTCAATATTCTGTTTTAACGTCAAAATAACAATATTTTGCCAGCTCATGCCACTTTAAGCTAGAGCAATTGGAAGTTAATAATATATGACAGTAAACCCAGTACAGTACCATGGCCAATGTACACAAATATGTCACATGTTTGCATATTGTATGAAAAACTGTTCGTCTTCATTATCGTCATCTATTGTGTTTATGGTTGTAGTTGCTCCTTCAATCCCGTCCTCCAGCTCACAAGAACATGTGTCAGGGGGAATAACTTCACAAGAGGCAAATCATCGTACCCTTGCAGAAGACAGTCAGTATACTCATTTCAAATTAGATAACTCTGATAAAAATGTAGACTCAAACAGAATTAAATTTTTTCTTAGATTTTCAGGCAATGCAAAGTAAGCCTGTTGCTTTATTTGTAAGGATTGAAATTATGGAGGGTAGCATTTTGTAGCCTTATAGGTTAGATAGTTAATGAAATCTGGGATCATATTCCATACACCTATCTCACCAGAACCAAGTTTTTCCTGTAACTTTTATATGGCATAGAATACCTGTAGATTACTGGTTTTGTCGCTGCACAGAAGCAAATGAAAATGACGGCCTCAACTAGTAATCCTTACCTCCATTGGGGAAAATTTCGATGAAACATCATTTTTTGTCAAGAAGTATGACATTTTTTTCTGATAATTTTTATAAGCAAAAAATGACTCGAAAATGTACCCGGCTATTTGAATTTTGTCTGTTTTCTCCACACATTGTCGGCTCGTACGGATAAGTGGCCTGTTCTAGGTACATCAAACGCTTAATTTCCCATGACGATCGAAAATTATTTTTAAAAATCCCAATCGTAGCAGATCATGTCACGTTAAGGGACAAGGCTTGCAATGAGGGCATATTTATACATCTATATTAACTATTCAGGTAAAATGGCACACATTTGTTTCTTGATGTTCTTAAAAAAACTCATCCCTGTTTTATTACATTACAGTCAGCAGCGGTGAAGATACAGGCTCAGATAGCGGCCAAGATAAAGGGGGGAATCCTTTGATCTCTTCCCAATCCAGTGAAGAAGGTAATAATGCAAACTTTACAGTCTATTGTAAAACCGTTATAGTTCAAACTGAAGTAAGCCATCGAAGACTTGTTCCCAGGAGCAAAACTGGAAAATAAATGTGTAATTGATTGATGTTTTACGCCACACTCAAGATTATTCCATCCAAATTGCGGCGTTGTTAGGACATTTAGAAATTGACGGTCATAAAGAAAGACATAACAATTCTTTTTTATGGATGGACAAATTTATCTGCATATCAAATGGAACGTTTCAATCCAGTAACTAGGATCGCAATAAATCTGATTTACATGATTAATAACCATGCTAGTATCTGGACCCGGACCTTGTATTTCATATATAGATACTTTTGTTAATCCATGAAAATTGTTACGTCTCATGTCAATCGGTACAAGTCAGCCATTCCAGAAAAAAACGCTAAAGCTTAAGACTACAAAGACTTAAGTTTATTTGGTTTGTGTTGAAATAGATAAAAACAGTTGGCACTCGGACCCGGGTTCGATTCCTGTTTGGGATACCCAACATCAGTTGAAAAGTATCTGCAATTTATATTATGAACACGTTTAACCAATTTTAAGACAGATAAAATAGAGGTGTATTTGTTATTTTGAATTTCGAAAAATTATCTGGAAGCCCACATATCACTGCGAATGATAAACTTATACACTTACACGGTCCCGAATAGAGGAACTGTATAACACACATTGAATGCAGACATTATTATTCCCCCAGTTTCTGACGAGAGCAGAGAGAGTGACGAAGACGATGATAGCGAGGAAGGAAGTTACCATTATTACCATCCACCAAGTCGACCTGGCAAGTACCACAACCTATGGTATATTACCGCTAGAAAAAAAACCAAAAGGCTTTTTATAGGAAAACTAAAAACTCAATTTTAGTCAAAACTAGTTAAGATTATTTTTGAATTTCTGAAGTAGTATTAACGTTTTGCCCTAACGTTTCGATTCACATAGGGTCTAGTGATTGTTGCTTAATTGTTTAGCATAATGATATGTTAAACATTTGTATTTTATTTGTTTGTAGTCTGTCCTAGTCTTGCTGACGTGATCATTATGTTGGACGGGTCCGATAGCTTGACGGAAGGCAACTTTAATTTCGGAAAGCAGGTTATCGATCAAATAATATCTAAGCTCTACCTTAACCCACGAGATGGGTTTGCTGTTGGTGCTATGATCTTCAGTGATTCTATCCAAGAATATCGCCTACGACCTTTCAAGGACAACGTGTATCTACGGACGTTGTTGATGAACTCCTATCAAGAGATGGGGGGCACTGGGACGGATTACGTACTCTACAATATGCGTCGTCTTTTCATATCCGAGGGCAGACGTGGAATTCCGAAGATCGGCGTTTTAATGACAGACGGGAGGTCACGGAACCCTGCCACAGCCATCGAACAAGCTCGAATGGCACGGAATGAAGGTGTTCACTTGATAACCGTGGCACTTGGAGTAGTGACGAACCCACTGGAATTGAGAGCTATTTCTTCCGAGCCAAATTCTGTTATTCGAAATCCATCGGCTAGTTCTGTCATCACATTAATTCAGAGATATGCTGCCGTTAGTTGTCAAGGTAACGTTTTATCAGTGTAACTAAAGTTGTTTTCGATGCCACATGTAATAAATGATATCCTTGATTCGAGACTTTATGGCACCAATGTGTAGAAACGAATTGTCGAAATTACATACTATGGCTACAAGAAATAAGTTTAAATAGCCGCACAGTTATTATGGCTCTATAATAGAAATTCATACACATGCAATGCTAGGTAAAGCAGAAAGCTCTGATTATATTTCAATGAATATGTCATTTAAAACTTGCTTCCTGATACAAAAATTCTTTGGTCATTGGAGGTTACAATTTACAAACTATTTTTTTTTATTATTTCAGCTCCACCAACTTACCCTGTATATACACTTTACCCTCCAGTTAAAATACCATACCCGCCATTACAGACGCCTTTCCCACCAGTAAATACCCCACGCCCTCCGTTGTTCACGCCATATCCGCCAGTAAGAACACCATCCCCGCCCCTTTTCACACCATATCCTCCAGTCAGAACTCCGTTTCCACCAGTCGTGACACCATTTCCACCAGTGAGAACATCATACCCACCCATACTGACACCGTTTCCACCAGTTGTGACACCGTTCCCTCCTATTCGGACACCATTCCCCCCAGTTGTAACTCCACTTCCTCCTACACGTCGAGGTACGGATATTTGAGTTTAATTATTATCACATAAAAATTACTAAATGTTACGAAACAATTCATGTTTTGACATTAAGAACTAAATGACGTCATAATGAGCTGTGTGTTGCTGAATAAACGGTCTATGGTCGAAGATATTGCTATTTGAGGGCGATAGGCGAAGCCCCGAGTCCCCAAATAATAGTGATATCTTCGTCCTCAGGCTCTTTCTTCAGCAACAGACAGCTCACCAGGGCGTTATCTATTTCTTTCCTAATGCAGAACATATTCAAATCTTATCGATTTTGGAGTGGAAAATATAAAGAACTTAATGAGAAAACGAGCAATTCCCACCTTCACAGTCATTTTGTTGGACTCGTCCTATAGTAAAACAACCAATTGAATCAGGTTCTGGAATAATCAATCTGAAGAAATCATAAATGGGTGAAATCAATGATGACACTGCAAACGCAATGACGTCATAATTTCGGATCGCTATGACTCGGTACAACACTGACGTCATTCAAAAGTGCCATTGTACTCAGTCAGTTACCAAACGATATGGTATACACAGATATAAGAAAGTCAAACGTTTGTACTCTTGTATGATTTGTTAATAGCGCAGAACAGATATACGATAAGTGCCATTTTATTCTCTTTCAGGGCCATGTGACGATTGCAAGTTCCTGAATGGGATCGGGTATAACCCCCATGAGTCCATCTGCTCTTTCTATTACCAGTGTTTCAATAACAATGGCGTTCTGGTCCCTTATCAAAGAACATGCGCATTTGGTTTGTTCTGGGACCAAATAGATTTGACATGTAAACCTGCTGCTTCTGTGGACTGTGCTTCAGGTATGCTTTCACTTTAAATTTAGTCGATTAAAAGTCATTTCTAGACACATATATGCTGAGCCAAAGATTATATATTACAATTAGCTATATTTACGAAACACTTACTCTTATTTTTATATTAAAGGAAGATATAACTCATATTTAATGGATTAACAATCTTGATAAAAATCATCACTCAGATAGATTATATTTATTTCCGTCGTCAGATCCATGTAAGAGAAGTCCACGTTCGTATGGCGCAAGCGGAAATTGCCGAGCGTACTGGCAATGTCGTTGGGGGCGAACGATCTCGGCTCAATGTTGTTCATACAGCCACCGGTTTGACAGTATACAGGGCTGTGTTTTTGACCGTTCGTGTACGGTGGCCTGTCCACCTAACCAGCCAGTTCAACCAGGTAACGTATATCAATAAAGGCCAAAAATACTATTTGTTAATAACCTTGGAGTTTATAAGCTTTTTCTTGGAATGTGTTTCTTCCAACTGTTTTGAGGAGGTAAATAAATACAGATTAGATGTGCTTTAATACTTTTGACAAACAACGATTTTTTTCGTATCGACATTTCCAAAGCAGATGTGTGGGTTAATGACATTTTACCTTGCGCCTGTGTGCCATTGTATTTCATGATGGCAGGAAGCAAATGTAATATGCCTAGAAAATGGTAATTCTTTAAATAAATTGACCATTTAGGTCCCAAGTAAGGAACTATTCTTCCAATAAACCAATTAAGCATTCAATCAATCAATCAATCATGTTTTCAATAAAATAATCAATCAATCATATATTTCAGGTGTTTGCAACCTACGACCCTATCCACAAGACCCGACACAATATTACGAAGATATCGGTCAAGGTCGGGAAATCCTGAGACGTTGTGCCTTGGGATCAGCCTTCGTACCGGCCCCTGCATGCAGATGTGATAGACGAACAACTGTTAATCCAAGACCATGGGGTAGGTGACACTACTAGCTTGACACGGTATCTCCGCCACTATGACTAGAATGTACCTTTTCTGTTCCCTTAGTCACTTATGAGAGTGAAACTTAAAAGACATCAACTTCTCAGTTTGAGGTTTGCTAGCCTCTTGAAACTAGAATTCGACGGGTATAGCTGGTACCCGTAACTGTTCCTCACAGGGGAATTCTAGTTTCAAGAGGCTAGCAAAGGACCTGTTCCCCTCCCTTCCCCTCCTTGATGTTTTAATTTGTCTTCATGTTTGTGGATCATTTTTGGAACACTGTTATCAGCGTAAAAGTATATAAATCGACAATTGTACCGACACATATCAAACAGTAAAGAGGCGATTCAAGGGAAATAACTCTCTAAGCAACTGTTTTCATTTTTGTCTACATGGCTGATAGAATCTTTAAATACTGTCCAATATTTCTCATGTTTCAATTAAGTCTGAGCATCCACATCTCGAATATGTTTTCGTCAACAGAATTCGAAATACAAACTATAATCATACATTACACAACGACTATTCAGCACCCTAAACCAATTTCTTTCGGAAGAGGAACCAATGGTATCCCTTTTGTTTGCTTTCAGAATGCAAAGCTGATCTGTACCTTCCGTTTAACGACGACCTGCGGGATAAATCTGGTCAACAACTTGAAGTTTTTGCTGATAGAGTATCAATTGATAGATCTCCAGCTATTGGGGCAATTGGAGGGGGAGCAGCGAGATTTAATGGCGACGGGCGACTATTGGTTTGGAAATATGCTAACGATGACTTTGGTTCTAAATTTGTGATACGTTTGAGGTACAGAGCTTTACCGGCAACCAATTCAAGCCGCAACGAGGGCCTTGTAACAAACAGCGACTGTATGGAGCCATGCTCTGTGGCCATTTCCTACAATCGCCAAGGGAACAGTACTTCTGCCAAAATTCGCACAGCTGAGTCCGGTGTTGTTCGCACAGTGATTGGCCATGTAAGTACTAAACGCAGGTTCCATTTTGAGTGAGAAATGAAAAATAAGTAAAGCCTCGACACGAACTAAATTTTGTAAACAACACGGACTTGACAAAAATAATGTCTAAAACTCGTGTTGTTTACAAAACAAGGTCAATATGTGGGCTTATTATTACTTTTAAATTTAGTAAAAAACAGTCAAATTGTTTTTGTTACCGGTTTGTTAAAGCTAGGAGCCAATGTAAGGGTTGCCTTTTCAAATAAGGATGATAGCTACATGAGTAATATTCTTGATGAAAGCCTTTGCCACAACAAGAACGAGACTAAGAAAACATCCAAATAAAACAGATAAAAATAGATTTGGGAGTGCGATGGATGTAACGCAAATGACTATTATAAAGATATATTTAGCGAGATGGAAATCGCTGCAACCAAAGAAACCAATGTATAGAAAGGTAACAAGCTGTACTGGAAAAACTTATTTCCCAAATAATTTAAATCAACTGATACTCCACAGCCTGGGGACTCCAGGGACAGTTGTTTAATGGAATAGTACTGTGGTGATGCGTTCACGTCCAATTTTTAAATGCATCGAAAGGATTGTCTAAATATCCGGGTATATCTGTTTCAGAAAAGTGGTTGGAATGATGTTGAGTATAAATATGACGGATCAAATCTATCCTTTAATGTCAATGGGAATATTCAGAGCCTCCGGGTATCAGGTATGTCTTATATTACACAGTGTGGTCAAATTAAAATGCAAAATAATTGTTTTCTGGTGTCGGAAGATAATTCTATGGTTACAGGTTTCGCAATAACCATATGTGGCCTCCATTTGTGGCCAAAACTGCCATATGTGGCCGGCTATTAGCATCTCCTTATATCCACTTAACTTATTTGGGAACAATATGGCCAATACTGAGTTTGTAGTTTAATATTGATGTCCTGGGCAATTTATTTAAAAGGAGAAAGATAAAAAAAACATCAGTTAATTCGGTGAAAGTGCCATTATATTTTTAGCAACAGTACAAAAACTACGTCTTTAATATTATGATTTTTTTTCCGTCAAATTGTTGCGAAGCGTTGTCAAAGAACGACTTACTGACTCGGTAGCCATCCTCACAGTTAGGTGTGTCCCGTTCGGCCAATCAACAGCAGCATAGTTCACCAGTTACTTCACACTCGCCAGAGAATTTTATCAACTCAAACCTAGGTCCTGATAACGCAAGGCAATCACTCTAATTTCTTTGTTTTATAAATTCACCTTTGAGGAAAAGGTGACTACATTGCGTGTCTGCATTGCATTTATTAATGTCTTTCTAAAAGTTACAGAAAAAGTAATCTGGAGGCTTATATCGCAGGTTATAGACAAACAAGATACTAAAAGCTCTCAGGGGACATTATTTACTAATTTGTTCTTGTAAATGGAGGGCTCCAGAGACGTTTGTCGGATTATTCATTTTCAGTGAGATTCAGTGACATATAATTGATACCTTGTGCGAGGTCGCTCGATACATAGGCATGGGTTTTGGGGTCCCCCGCCCCCCAACTTAGCAACAAGACCTTAAAGATGCTACAACTGAAAGCCTTGGGCTCTTTTTTTATATAAGCGTCCTATGCAAGGCTAACGTAAAGCGTAACTATCATGGAAAAACATGACTACATCTTCAACGTTACTTAACGATCAGTGTCTTGTCATTTCAGGTAACATTGCTAAAGTTCCAGCCGCCCTACAGATCGGTACAGGTTGCATGGGATATGACCCTTTTACGGGCTATATTGATGAGGTAATAAACGTTTTAATAGCCCCTCTCTGGCATTTGTAACAATAATAGACGGAACCTTAAGTCGCGTTTTCTTTAAATTTTACGCTTTTAACTTTGTACATGCGATTTCGTCTTATTAATTCAACCTCTTCTCAGGGTGCTCCATATTGCTTTATCAAAAAGCGACGACAATGTACCTGGAACCTTGTTTTAAAGAACAAACCTCATGCGGCTCTAAAACTGGTTTGAATTTTTTCTGATGATTTTCGCACAAGCTATCAGTGAGATCCAGGGAGCCGATTTCACGTAAATTGAGGATCTTTAAAGGCTTCCTCACACAAGCTTTATTGGAACCCATCCTGTTGAAACTCTCACGATCTTAATTTTTCACAAAGTGCATTTTTCTCCATACCTTAAAAAACTAATGTGAACTGTTTTTTTTTCCTTTCCAGCTTTACGTATACAAGTGTATTCCTTAGAACTATGAATTGAAGACAATCTGTGTATTACATTCTCCAATGTTATAACTTCAATGAGTGAACCAGTGGCGCTTTAGTCCTGCAATCCACAAGGGGGATAACTCTTAGTGAGATAAAATTTACATGTCATAGTTGTTAGATGAACGTTGTTTTACTTCGAATTGTTAAATTTGTTACAAAAACTGCCAGAGGAAGGATTTACAATGTGTTTTAGACTTCTGGCTCCATGGACGATTTCCAGGAATCCACTGACTGACTGACTTTAATTACTTCTGAACAAAGCGTTTCTTTTTTGCAAAATCCGAATGCGCTATTGATTTTACTGAGATATCATCCAAAATAACAATTGAATTTTCTCTGAGTTAAGTTAGAGTTGATGTTCAGAAGCCACTGGTGCCGCTATCTTGTTTTTTTTTAAACACGCAGCTAATTACACTGACCTCAAAAGCCGAGAAAGTATGCCTACTTCTTTTTTTCTGATAATTCAATAATTCTTCATCTTGTATATATATATATTATTAATAATGTTCTTGTTATTTTTGGGATAACACTTTCTTGAAAATATCCCTAACTCCAATGATAAGCATGCAGATATTGACTACAGGTACATTTTATCTCTTTACTCCGACTAGCTAACTCTCTAGATAGACGCCACACATAGCTTTCGTATTCAGATAGGGTCCTGCTTGTCTGAACTGTAACTTATGGGGTGCTGGCTACTCCCATTTGGAATCCAAATGTGTCCCGGTTAATCGCACTCACTTTATTGAATACGGATGAGTTGCCAGATACTCGGGAAAGGTCGGGGCTTTCCTCCGGGAAGTGGGACCAGTTTTCTCCCCCATAAACCTTGCTACGCCGCCATATAAGTAAAATAATAGTGCAGCGTAAAACATCAATCAATCAATTAATTATTACGTTTTACTCTGTCTTTATAAATATTTCCAGTTGTGCTTCTTGTCACATACCTGGAAGAAATTACAATGAAAGAAACACCGTGGATAGAAAATGCATCCATTTAGGCCCTATGTATCGTGACAAGTTGAGATAAAAAAATGTTCCCAAATTGTAATAATGCCATTTACCAAAATCACATTACGTGTTTGTTTGTTTTTTAAATATTTTATTCAATACTTTTAAGGATGACCTATTTTGTAACGTTTCATTGTGTTCAGTCGCCCTCTGGTTTCTGTTTTATTTTACTACCCGTTAAACGAATAACCTTGCGAACGAGCTGGTCTTGAAAAGATGATGTGAACAGATGGCGTGATTGAAGTTTTAAAACTCTTTCTTTCCGTGCCAAAGTTAAAGCAATCACGATAAAAATACACTGTATTTAACCATGTCTTTCTCAGCATCAATAATATGTTAATTATAAGAAAAAAATGTAATATATTTAGGTTTTATCCATATTGTGTTTCTTCTAAACATCTTTATTTTGTTGAGTAAAGTTCACTTGAGCCACAGGCTTATCCTTATTGAATTTCGTTTCAAGGCCTACGTCATAGACGATGTGTTTTTCATATATAGATTTATGGTTAAAATGCACTTCCATACATGGACTCTGTATTATGCTATTCTCACCTTTTATGCTTTTGTATAAAACTCCAAAATTATGTATTTTATGTGGGTTATTTTATTTATTTTTTTAGAAAATTGTGTTAATAATTTTTGTTTGGTGATGTCATTCAAATACAAGATCGGCTGCTAATTTTTACATCTGATGTTTAAGTATTCCAGACACGCGTACTATGCTATAAGAAAGCATACTGGTAGTTTTGCGTGCAGCGGAAACACATAATTTGCAAAAATCTGTCTCAGAAAAAATCGTCTCAAGGGAGAGTCAACGGAGAGTCGCTTTCTTAAACATTTGTATTTTAAAGGGCATTACCAGACAATGGCGAACAGCCTTTAATGGGTTGACTATGCGAACAAGAATTGTTGAGTCACAGTGGCTTTATTAATTGACTATTTAGTGTTATAACGTCCAAATGTGGATGTTTTGAGAGCGACAATATTGTTTTATGTTATCGGAACGTTTGGGAATCATCTGATTAGAATTCGTACGAAAGACTTAAAAAAAACTCCTAGGATTTGACACGACTTATGTTTGCATTCGAGACAAGAACTGTAGTCCCACATCCTTAACAAGAGATTGAGTATTGGAAACACGAAGTGTCATGAAAAATTGTGAACTAGATAGTAGGCCTATTAACTTGGTTCAAATCAGGATCTGTGGTAATACATCATGAATTGCATATCATTCATTTTGGTAAGAATTAAAACAGCAACTAACGTTCTACACCGAGACAACATTTCTATTGTTGAATTCAAAACAGGAATTACAAAATATTGTTTTTGGTTGTGTTCAATACAAGGACTATGCGTTGAATTCTCTGAACATTGTCTTTAGATTGGCGCCAAACAGGAAGTCTCGTCATGCATTGTGAATTAAAGAACATTAGTTTTTGTTGGTTCAATACACGAAACATAGTGAAAAAGATGTCTTTGATTTGGTTGCCTTAAAAACAGGAATCGTACCACCTCGGTAATTAGAGTTCATTGTTTTGGTTGGTTCCAAAAGGGGAACAATCGTCCCACGTCGTAAATAGAGGTCATTGGTTTGGTTGGGGTCAAGAAAGAACTATAGTTCTACATCGTAAATAGAGACCATTGTTTTTATTGAGGTCAAGACAGAAACTATCTTCCCATATCGTGAATAGAGGTCATTGCTTCTGGTTGGGGTCAAGACAGGAACTATCTTACTACATCGTAAATAGAAGCCATTGTTTATGGTTGGAGTCAAGATAGAAACTATCTCTCCGCATCGTAAATAAAGGCCAATGTTTTTGGTTGGGCTCAAGAGAGAAACTATCTCCCCACATCGTAAATAGAGGTCATTGGTTTTGGTTGGGGTCAAGACAGGAACTATCTTTCCACATCGTAAATAGAGACCATTGTTTATGGTTGGGGTCAAGACAGAAACTCTCGCCCACATCGTAAATGGAGGACATTGTTTTGGTTGGTTCCAAAAGGGGAACAATCGTCCCACGTCGTAAATAGAGGTCATTGGTTTGGTTGGGGTCAAGAAAGAACTATAGTTCTACATCGTAAATAGAGACCATTGTTTTTATTGAGGTCAAGACAGAAACTATCTTCCCATATCGTGAATAGAGGTCATTGCTTCTGGTTGGGGTCAAGACAGGAACTATCTTACTACATCGTAAATAGAAGCCATTGTTTATGGTTGGAGTCAAGATAGAAACTATCTCTCCGCATCGTAAATAAAGGCCAATGTTTTTGGTTGGGCTCAAGAGAGAAACTATCTCCCCACATCGTAAATAGAGGTCATTGGTTTTGGTTGGGGTCAAGACAGGAACTATCTTTCCACATCGTAAATAGAGACCATTGTTTATGGTTGGGGTCAAGACAGAAACTCTCGCCCACATCGTAAATGGAGGACATTGGTTTTGGTTGGGGTCAAGACAGGAACTATCGTCTCACATCGTAAATAGAGACCATTGTTTATGGTTGGGGTCAAGACAGAAACTCTCGCCCACATCGTAAATGGAGGACATTGCTTTTGGTTGGGGTCAAGACAAGAACTATCGTCTCACATCGTAAATAGAGACCATTGTTTATGGTTGGGGTCAAGACAGAAACTCTCGCCCACATCGTAAATGGAGGACATTGGTTTTGGTTGGGGTCAAGACAGGAACTATCGTCTCACATCGTAAATAGAAGCTATTGTTTTTGGTTGGGGTCAAGAAAGAACTATAGTGCCACATAGCAAATAGAGGTGATTGGTTTTGGTTAGGGTCAACACAGGAACTATATTTCCACATCGTAAATAGAAGCCCTTTGTTATTGGGGTCAAAACAGAAACTATCTTCCTATATCGTAAATAGAGGTCATTGGTTTTTGGTTGGGGTCAAGACAGAAACTGTATTTCCACATCGTAAATAGAAGCCCTTTGTTATTGGGGTCAAAACAGAAACTATCTTCCTATATCGTAAATAGAGGTCATTGGTTTTTGGTTGGGGCCAAGACAGAAACTGTATTTCCACATCGTAAATAGAGGCCAGTGTTTTTGGTTGGGTCAAGACAGAAACGATCTTCCTATATCGTAAATAGAGGTCATTGGTTTTGGTAGGGTTCAAAAATAGAAACTATCGTCCCACATCGTGAGTTAAAGAGTAATTCCCGTTAGTTGATAAACACACTAGCTCTGGTTGCATACGAACACTCAATGTAAGAGCTATTAAGAACACAATTCAGGTTTACTCAGCTGAAAATGTGTATGGTTCATGTACTCGATTTAGCTGTTTAGAGGAGATTCCGTCTTGAAGCGACTCAAAATACGTACAAAGAATGGACATTTGACCATTAAATAAATTGCATACAATATGTATTCTACAAATTCACGGATCTATTACGGAAGTGATTTAAATTATATTTATTCCTTAAACGACTAAGTTTCGATTATTACTGATATGTAAGCTAAATTTATTGATGATCTGCTCGTAGACTTATATCTCTATACCGATAGTGAGTTTCGGCGTTGTGGGCCAATTCATTTATGCGTGATCCTGAGACAAAACAGCATTTAATTAATGTAGATTTTTATCTATACAATGTCGAGCTCGAGGCCAGGTGGATCAGTGACCCGAAACGCAAAAAAATTGCCCAAACCAGGATATAACTTTAAGAGCCCTGATATCTCAATGTTTACTATAGTAATGAAGATTATCATTTAAAGAAAACCTCATAGGTGGGTCAAATATTTGTACGAAATTAAACCAGGCCACAGTAGGAACGGTCAGCGGGATGGGTATTAGTTCAATTATGTTCCCATCTAAAAAGTATATGTACGTAGACCGTATCGATAAGCACAGTTTGTTTTATCGAATTTAAAATACGAATGCAGATAACTTATACCGTAGAAAACATATTATCAATTGTTAAAACAATGCGTAAAATTAAAATAGTCCATCAGAGAAAGGGGTGCTATTCGCGCAATTTGCTTGAGATACATATAAAAGGACTAGAAATCATGCACCAATCTAATATAGGGTTGGGATATCATGTCTCGTGTAAAATAGCACGAGATCTCGATTGAATCATGTACTTCACTATGGTGATCTGTATGTATGATTTCTTACGTGCCTATAATAATCTGTATTTCTCTTTCATTTTCGCTTATACTCATACTGCTGGATTCACAAATATGCCCAAAGAGTAGGTTTGTTTGGTGTTTGACGTCACACCCAAGACTATTCCTTTTACATACATGGTGATGTTATCAAAAGTATTCATTGACCAATCCAATAGCGATCTATAGATAATTTCAAAGAAATTAGGTTTGGTAAAGTGGCATGAGCTGCAAAATATAGGCGAAAATTTCAAACAGAATTAGCTAATAAGGCCTTTTCGCTGATATCAATCTTGAAGATGTATGTTGAGGTTGTTTTTATAAACAACAAAATCCTTAAAATGTATTCGTACGTCCCGCCTATTTGAATTTTGTACCGTATTTTTATGATCAGAATTTATGAGAATAGTGCGAATGTTAGAAGCAGATACAAGTTTAAATAATAAATATTGGATCCACCTCTTCGGGCTATCTTGTTTTCTAACCACAATTTAATTAGTTAATCTCATTTGAATCTTTTATATCAAAATACTAGGAACATAAACACTTCCTTATATGATTTTGTGTTTCATTTGTTATTGCGCACTATTTGCCAACAACACCTAGGGCCAGTAACAGCAGTACAACAGAAATACGACGCCCTGTCTTATTATTACGGCGTTCTGTATATATTTAGGCCAATTTCAAACCTACATCTATGCATTTAAAAACAAATTGAAATTTGTTATTAGCCACTTGAAAGAGGACAAATACACGGTTGTTAAGATTATGAACAGATAAAATTGGGGTCACGCCTCGTTGGTCAGCGTTTGTCAAAGTGACATGGTAAACACCTTCATTCGTTTGTTTAATTTTAATATTTCAGAATTAGTTCACTTATACGACGACATTGCCTAGATTATTTGAGGAGAAAGTTACATGACTACTTCAGAAGGTTGATTCGCGCTCAAGATTATTTCACTTATATGGCGGCGTTGCCAGTTTTATTGTGGGAGGAAACCGGGCTCTATGCCCGGAGGAAACCCACGACCTTCCGCTGGTAACTGGCAACCATCCCACATAGGTCGTTCGAGTGAAAACCCAGTCAGAAAATTTTCCAATTTTTGGACTGAGTGGGATTCGAACCCGCGACCAATTGGTGGAAGGCTTTTAGGATTGAACGTCCAACGCTCTACCTACTGAGCCACGGAGGCCCCCTTCTTCAGAAGAAGGAATCAGTCAAAACACATCTTGTCTGTCAAAGGCCGTACATTCAGCCATAACCTATCAGCTATCAGAGAGTTTCAAGTGACATTAACTGCCAAAATGCATATAAGCTTACGTTAAAGTGGCATGAGCTGCCAAATTTCACACTTTTTTCGTAACGATAGTAAGAAAACGATAGTAAGAAACTTTGTAGGTCATCTAAAAACTAAATGATTGGCGTTGGAATGAGGAAAATCCACACAGTAAGTGGCCTGTACGAACCGAAAACATGTTCGAAAAGTACACCAAATTTAAATAACCGGACGACCATTCATTCAAGTCAAAGTTAGTTCAAAACAATACTTTATCGTACATTTTCGAAACTAGAAGCACTAAAAAGCCTCTGAATTAAACGTCTAGAGAAAAATAGCCAATAATTTAAAAAATATCAACATTTTGGCAGCTCACGCCCCTTTTAAAAAAAATAAGTCAAATTATTTTTGGTCTGAAACATCAACCATTTAATTTCTCTTTGAACTTTTGTATTGTCTTCATAAATCTAATCAATTATTATTACAAACTAATACAAGTAGGTCGTATTGTTTTGACATTCTTGGTTCAATTTGATATCCATCCATGTAGAATATATATTTATGAACACACGGGCACAGAGAAAATCTAAAATAACCACGGAGACAAGTTTCTTATTGTACCAAAAAGAGGTATTTCATTCAGACATTTATAGTCAATCATTATTGTTGCAATAAACTAAAACCTATGATATTTCCTTAGGTTGATGACATACAGGGGCTTTGCCTTGCATAATTGCTGTACTTTGGTTAAGCAGGGGACTGGAAAGGCCGTTACCTGATTCAACGACTTGTGTTTGTCTTGAAAGGACAACACTGCAATTTTTTCAGGTAAAAATCTCAGCAAAAACAGGATACATTTTGTTCTGTATCTCATTTTAAGATGACCAATTAGGTTATATATCTCAAGAAGAACGCAGGCCTTTCGTTGGTTATTTGACGAGCAATCAGAGGTCCTTTTACTGCGCCTGACACATACACTAATTTTTGTGAACGTTTCGTAAAATACTGGTTGCAAGAAAGACCCTTTTCTGTCCGAAAAAAAGAAAAAAGAAAGCTGGTGTTTTCTATGTTACGGGTGTCTTTTTAGTGCAATGCCCCGCATCACTGAACAATGACGAAAAGTGACCAACCGCTTTTTATCGCTGAGTAAATGAAATTTTTTTCACTGATTTTTTTAAAAACTGATTGATGACAATCTAGTGAAATCCTGAGAACGTCAGCAACAATTAAATCTTTTAGAGTTGTCCGACTTTTTTCGTTGAGGTGATTAATTAATCTAAATTAGCGTAAGTTCTCGACTACGGAAAATGCTAAATTACCCTATAGCATCATTAGTAAGAGAGTTGTGTGTCCCCAAAAATAGATATAATTGCCTTTGTACACGTTAAGCCAATTAGAGCAAGATGAAGAGTCTTTCGCACTATATAAGAGTCCGGTCGTTCAGAAAATAAACATGTTAGATCTACTGTTTAAACACAGGTCACATGGCTTCCGTGGGCCAATGAAAAACCTGAAGTGCAATATCAACAAAATGTTGGCTTCTGTGGGCCCATGAAAACCCTAAAGTGCAATACCGTTATCAACAAAATGTTGACATTTTCGTTTTGAAATTGTGGGTTATTTTCGTCAATAGCTACAAATCATAACTCTCTTAACAGTTGTTTGTCTCGCTGACTTACATTTGGTTAACTCTATTTCGGCCAATACGTTCCGTAGACTGTATGCATGTTCCTTAATTTTATGACAATCGTTAAGTTTTTCAATGAATTTGAAATCTTGTGATGGTCTTTAACATGGCAAATTTTAAAAAAAAAAACGTGAGAATTTTGGAAGCGCATGCCACAAACTGACGTTTAAGAAATAAGCTTGTTACCAAAGTTATTTTTAATCCCAAATGCATCCTCAAACCGCGCTTGTTGTTTTGGGTTTATAATGTACAGATTATTTTATAGACATATAACCTAAATTGTTAACACCTGAATAGGAATATTGAAGGCCAAAAACCGTGTAAATCTAATCCCCCAAAAATATAGATACATTGTACCTTTTATCCAACCATGAAAAAAAAACGAAAATCTTAAATCCAAATAGAATAAAAGAAAAACCCTATATTCCAAATGATACGCCAAGCATTGAATTACCTATCTAGTTTCGTCATCAATGATATTTCTGCACCTTCAATCTGCATTACACCTTCCTCTTCCCTTAAATGTACAATTTCATTCTGTAATCCCGCATCCCTTCAAATTCTTTCTTTATTTCTCCAATTTCATTCTGTACAATACAAGCTCCATTCTTTAGTTCTCCAATTTTATTCTATACTGTACAAGCTCCAATCCTTAGTTCTTTAATCTCATTATGTTCTATATAAGCTCCATTCTTTAGTTCTCCAATTTCATTCTGTACATGCTCCAATCCTTTGTTCTTCATTCTCATTCTGTACTTTATAAGCTTCATTCTTTAGTTCTTCAATTTCATTCTGTATTATACAAGCTCCATTCTTTAGTTTTCCAATTTCATTCTGAATGATAGAAGCTTCTGAACTATAGAAGGTTCTCGAATTTCATTCTGTACTGTACAAACTCCATTCTTTAGTTCTTTAATTTCATTGTGTACAATACAAGCTCGATTCCTTAGTTCTCCAATTTCATTCTGTACTATACAAGCTCCATTCTTTCGTTATCCAATTTATTTCCGTAGTTATCAAACTTAAAGGCCCACTTGCCGTCGTAGCCTGTTTAAATTTGCTAAGAAAACCAATTTACATGAGCTTACTACGACTAATATAACTAAACTTAAACATAGGGCACATAAAACATGTCTAGTTAGCTTTAGAATGTAGAAATGGGACGAAAAACAAACGAAGAATCGAAGCCTGATTACAACAACAACGATCAGTGTCGGTCAACTTTCGTGTTGGATTACCCTCATTTCAGGCCTTTTTATCTGTGGTTTACACTCAAACAATAACCAGCAGGCTTTTCCAGTCGCTGTTAACAGATCGTCAGTCTGTATTTCTCAGATAAATAGGCCTACGTAAAATTACACTGTGCCGTTAGTTCACTCACTCGACTGAAACATAAAATCGCCAATAGGGGGCAGATCGGTTTGTTTACGTTCCGGGTACGTAACAATTCAAATTTTCAAATTCAAATTAAAAATACAAAGTGACGTCCAAACTTTTAAATTTTGGTAAAAATAGAAAGTTCCTAACTTATATTGTCTGGGAAAAATACAGAATACGGTCTTTCTTTTTTAATGTAAACAAAATTCCTGATTTTCGCGGCAAGTGTGCCTTTAATTATTTCTATCTTTAACTTTATCTCATATATTTTATCCCACCCCCCCCCCCCCACCCCATCCCCAACGTCCCAGTGACCCGGATAAAGCATCTTTGCAAGAATCTGCTTGTCTTGTAAAAGACCTTCTTGTGGTAACTGGCAACCATCGCACATAGGTTGTTCGAGTGAAAACCCAGTCAGCAAATATTCCAATTTTTGGGGGACTTAGTTGTATTTGAACCCGAGACCCATTGGTGGAAGGCTGTACGGGAGCGTCCAACGCTCTGCCTTCTGATCCACGGAGGCCCCTGCTGTCATTGGATACCTGAGCATATCCGGAACCATCGACACGAAGAACGTTAAAATGCCTGCTATGCGACTGTCGTTTATATAAACAGGTTTCCAGATTGGTAACTCTCCTGGCTCCCATTGACCGCTTGGTAGGGACTTTTATTTGTCCGCTTTGTTGTGTCTAGTTGGGCGGTATGGATCCATTGTGGCTGCGCGTGTGGTGCATTTTAGGCTGTTTGTTTACGGACTGTCAGACAGAAAACAATGGCAGCAGTGAATTCCCTAAATAAAGTCGGCCTGCAGCCTTTCATCCGAGATTGACCACTTCTTTTGTTTCTAATAATCTGAAGGTCTATACTGAAGGAGAATTATAACAAGCGTAAGCAGTGTGTCGTTTTAAAGACACTAACACTTTTTGGGGCCCATGCCCACAATACATTAATTTTACCGTAAGAAGAAAAATAATCATGTAATCATTTGTTGCCACCTTCTTATTTCTAACAAAGAATCCAAGGATTGCCCCTAGTTATATGAATTCCAAAGTTTCACAATGTACAGATGGAATAAATGGTTGCACTGTTCCTCCACATACAAAAAAAAAAACCTTTTATCGCAAAAACCTATATACACACACAAATACTGCACTCTGATTACAATGTAGGAATCGAAATTCAATACAAACTAATACATGGATTGTATGCCTACCTTGTAAACAGAAATGCCGACATATGAGATGCCATTGACAACCAAAGTCAGTAAGACGATGTCATACCTGGCCGTCAATGAGTATGTACCATTCCTAGCACATCACGTTCTTATACCGCTGAGGAAATGCCATGGAGTGGCATCATGGGCAATTCAAACCGATAACATACATCAGTAAGTAAATGAAACAAAAAGCAATATACTTTTGAATGAGACGATAACTGGTAAAACATAGTAGTCATAAAGTGAAGATAAGCTTTTTTATGCTTGGTTTTAAAAAGTTTTATACACGTGGGCCTATGCTCGAATATTGTCGTCCATCGGGACATGTTTGTTGTATTTGGATTTAGCGTGTGGAACTTCTTTTTTCTATTTAAAAAGAATCTGAAGATGACGCATCTTGTATTAAGGAGATTGGCATAATATTTATCTTAAGGAGATTAACACAATCTTTATAGAAATTTAACATAAATATTGCTTTTAATACCTCTTGAATTTGTTTAATCGATTGTAAATTTAGTTCCGGTGTCCATAACAAATTTGCATTGCCTTTGGGCTAAAAAAAATCGTATTTTTAAATCGAGATCGTGAAACTACAATTTCGAGAGCATTGTTGAATTTTTAAACGTTTTTTAACAATGTGTAATATGATGACTGCAGATAAACACAGGTATATCCTGCCCATGTAATGCCAAACCTGATTGGTGGTTTGAATCGGTACAATGTTACCCGGACGCTGATTGGCTGAACGAACCTTGAAAATGCTGAATCGCATTGGTTCGTACCCTTTTGTGTCATTGTACGTCACCTGCTAAAAACGAGCCTCTGATCGGATTTTAAACTCTTGATGTCATACTCGAGTGATTTTTAACCTCGAGCTATTAACTATCTCAGACGTTTTTGAGTCTTTCCCCCACTTTGATTGCATAATTTCATATACAGCCAGTTAAGATAGAGGATGAAGTCCCCACCTACTTTTCAAACGTCTACAACTAAAAAGTCTTATGGCTGCGGGGAAAATTGAATTCCTGAATAACAATTACTTGTGTTTAATTCTACAGGCTTGGCTGGGAGCAGAGACGTCAGAGTTAAAGTGAAAAAAAATCCAATCATATTTCATTAAGGCATGAGTAGGCCGTTATCTATATAAATATAAAACCGCCACTCATACGCCATATTAAGCTCAGTATCATTGGAACTTAACAAGTGGTCGGTTTGAAAAAGTACCCAAATTTTAACAACCATCGTTATTTCTAAAACCCAGTCATCTTCAGCTGTTGTTGGTCCGATATACTTTTTCTCAATTTCTAAAACTTATATTCTGCCGTCAATATGACAAGGAAGTTAGGTAGGTTTTTGTCAGCCTTTTTATGCCTGGCTGTATGTGCCCGGGCTCAGGTCCAAGGACAGGACCCTTATATCCAAGAAACAATCGATACGGAGCCCCCAAGACAACGGCAACAACCAGAGTTCGATATTCGTAAGTAGGCCTACGAAGTTTTCGTTTGGATGTTTTTTTGTTTTGTTTTTGTATTTTACTCTGCATCAAGTTTATTTCACAAATATGGCAGCGTGTTATGTTAAAGTACCAGAATGCACACCTGGGGGAAAATCAGTTTCAGTTGGTTTCTTATCGCCTCTCAAACACATAACTAGAAAATGACAACATGACTCCAGTTGAGTAAATCATTTCAGAAACGCATAGCCTAAGTTAATTGATAGGAATTTTCTTGTGTCTCTGGCACATTTTTTAAACTTTATTGATTGAAAAAGTCACCACTGTGCTGCTCTGTGGCCTGGGCTAATTCTTCCTCAAGGAAGGATTTCATAGGCAGAAACGAAAAGGTTTGGTTTGCCCCCTTTCAAACTTTTTATCCATTTTATTATCAAAGCCACCACTGCATATAATTGAACTACTGCCAAATTTAGCTGACAGCTATGGCCAGTTAATCTTATATAGCCAAGTGTGAAATCATGAAAGTCAAACCCATGTTTATATTTCTGTCTCTTTTCTTTACAGTGTGTAACCGAACCGTTGACATGATGTTTGCCATCGACGCTTCAGACAGTCTTTTGGATCGGGATTTTGCCCTGGAAAAGGCCTTTGTGAAAGAGGTCATCGAAGGGTTGTATTTAAATAACGTTGATGGCATTGTCGTTGGTATTGTTGTGTTTAGCACCAGAATAAAGGTTGTAAACAATTTTAACCTGGAAGACAAACTTTCAATTTTTCAACAAACTGACGCAATAACCCAAGACAGCGAAGGCACGAACACTTTCTTGGCTATCGAAGAAGTCAGGAATCAGTTGATTGAGTTTGGGAGAGAGGGTGTTGAAAAGGCGGGTATTATCATAACGGACGGTCGCTCAAAAGACAGGGCTCGAACAATCCGCGAAGCTGAACTCACCAAGGACTTGAATATTACTCTGGCATCAGTGGGTATTGGATTCTCAATTGATGTCGAGGAATTGAATGGGATTGCTTCTAACACTGGCCTGGTATATACAACTCCGGATTTCGACACCCTACGAAACCTTGTGATAAATATCACGGGTGTTCTTTGCCCAGGTAAGCCCCAAACTATGGCATTCTAATGTTCTACAATAGCTTTGGGCGATTTATTAAAATTGTCTACACTTTTAGGTGGGGTTTCAAGATGCTATTGCTAAATCTTTGATAATATCCTAAACGTTTTATTTCAATTCAAGAAGTAACAGATTTGTAACAAGATTCTTCGAAATTCTGGTATATATTGTTTACAAAGAAAAAGTCATATTAAGCCATAAACCTGACATTCAAAATTCAAAATTCGATCGAGAGCACCTGTTATGAAGTCGGAAATAAGTAGTAAATTGTTGATAAATATGGAAGGCTTATGGGTTTCAAAACTTGCGCCAAATATTGTTTCTGACAGAATGTTCTAATAAAACAAAAACAATAATGATGATTGTGTAACATTATCATTTTTTATGTAGAGCTGTTGCCACCTACTACCACAACGACAACCACCACAACTACCACCACTACGACGACCACCACACCGAAACCTACCACTACTACCACCACGACGACTACACCAAAGCCAACCACCACCACTACGACCACCACCACACCGAAACCTACCACTACTACCACCACCACCACTCCAAAGCCAACCACCACAACGACGACTACCACACCAATGCCGACGACTACCACTACTACGACCACTACCACCACTCCAGTTCCAACAACGCCGCCATTCATAAGTAAGTTTTTGTTTAAATTCTCGTACTTATTTGTGCGTTACACATCACTCTAAATTACTTAGCTATGGTAAATGGAATACAAAATTTTTGTAAAACGGTTTCGCTGTCTCTGTCCATCAAACTGGTCGTTGAAAAAATTATAACTTTAATTTGAACTTCAGAAAATGATGAAATTTATATATTTTGAAAAACGGCTTTTAAAATAACTGTCAATTATTTTACTGTTTCAGGTCCTTGCAATGACAATTGTAAATTTGAAAATAACATTGGCTATAAAGAGGATCCATTTGACTGCAGCTTTTTCTATCAATGCGAATTTTTCGACTCCGGGCTAATCACTCCAACACACAAACCGTGTCCAGCTGGCCTATTTTGGAGCCAACAAGCTTTAACCTGTGTGCAACCAAAACAAGTCCAATGCGAATCTGGTGAGTTGTAGCAACAACAGCATGTAATCGCATGTAACACATATCATTAAAACAAAGTTTTATCACCCTAATTGACCGATTACTTGATGACGTCACATAGAATTTACGCGCAAAGCATTTCGGGCAAATAGTATCAATACAGCATATGTTTTTAGCTAAGAGAAACACCTGTATTTAATCGGGAAGGCTTCGCCTTTTAGATTTCAACCCTATCTAAACGTCTATAAAATTCAGTGAAGTTTTGTATAGTAACTCCACACAACGTTTTTGTGTATTTGGGAAGTGATCAAGTCTATACTTTGGGATTTAAATATAAAAAATGACGTCGGTGAAGGGGCGACTTTTAATTACATATGTTCTGTTTCCATGTGGGTTGACTCTTAGTTTAATAACCCTCCGACAAGAAGGTGGCTACATGTGTGACTCTGTGCTGCCCTAGCATAAAATAATCTCAGTATTTCTAAGGTGTCACATGTGCGGCTATATGATTCTAAAAAGAATAATCCGCTGAATCAAAATGTCACGTTTATAACTAATATCAATATTTTTGTTTTTCTTTAAATTGTCATTTTTGTTATTGAATTGCTGATAGTTATCTCCCCTAGTTTTACCTGTTTAGTCTGGCGGGATCCATTAATAGTTACCTCCCCTTGATCTATGTGCCTGTACTACTTCATAAATGTAAAGGTTTCGTGTCGTATTGCCCTTTACAGATCAGTGTATCGACAATGCTTATGGGTTTTACATCCAAAAAGACAACTGTAACGCGTACTGGACGTGTGATGGAGAGAAGACAAGTCAGTTGAAATGCTGCCCGCCTGGAATGTCATTCGTCCCAGAACTCCGATCCTGCCAAGTCACCGGATGTCCTGATATTTGCCCCTTGGATGCAAACAAACAACAAGATTTCGTTCGAAGTAAGTACACTTTTTCTTCTCTTTCAAAACAACGTCTTGTTAGTAATTCAAATTTGTAATCTGCATGTGTATAGTAAATGGACCGTTCTTAATATATCATATGCAAGACATATTAACTAATTATCTTCGGTGAAAAATCCCCGACATCCGCAGTAATCGTACAAACATTAAATATAGTCAGTGGAGAAAGAAGCAAATACTTTTATATTTCATTCTGACTCGGAATTTGAACTTGTGATCCGTGGGTGGAAAGTTTGTAGATTACGGGTTCTTCGCTCTATCATGTTTGGTCAAGGGCGAACATAGTTCTTTTATTTTTCGCTAAAAGAAGGGCCACAAGCGTCATCAGATCAACGAGAAACTAGACGTCACTGTAGAATTCCTTGTGCGTTTCACATAGGCAACAATAAATATTTTTTTATATTTTTCTGTTTAACAGTTTGTACGAAATATGCACTTGGAACCAATCCCAATATCTTCTTGGAGCAGCCCGAAGGCTTCCCATTCCCGCTTCAATCCAGATGCCCAGCTGGTTTAGGCTTCAACAATTTCACATGCAATTGTGACATCAAATTGAAAGTTGTTGTTGGTAAGTAAAACTACCTGTAAAAAGTGGCTAATATTTGAAATTTGAACCCTTTTCATGGATTTTAAAGACGTTAACTTGTATAGGCACATCGTGAATGTTAAACTGCTACAGGTAACGAAGCTTTCAAGCAAACAAACAAAACTTGTTGAATATTTAAAGAGTAAAAAAATGCTTACCTCAAGCTAGATATATCTGAATATGGCGAGTTATTTAACTGTAAAACCAGCACAGCCAGTAAATGGTTTGGCCCCGTCATTGGCAACTAAGTTATGACTGAAGCTGCGTACAAGTTAATAGGCCTAGTCATTATTTTCTTTCTTTTATTTTAGAACCTCCAAAATGTACCCCAGAAGTATACCTCCCGTTGAATGACGACTTCAGGGATTATTCCGGCAAGAATACGTTCATTCAGTACCAGGGAACGAGAATCGTCCGAGGGACCGATGCTCCTTTCGATACCACTGGTGGTGGGGCCGCAATTTTCAACGGGAAAAGTTTCATCACTATCCCCAGCTTTACCAACGCATACTATGGCCAAACATTGAAAATAACCTTCCGATACTTACCCCTTAAGACGCAAAACTACGACACCCGTCGTGAAGCTTTGATATCTAACAGTGCGTGTGATACACCGGCGACTGTTGCCATTGCTTTTGACAGGTACGAGGAGGGGACGTACTGTTCTATCGACACAGAGGGAAAAGGAAACCAAGGAAACCTTTTACCAGCTGTAAGTAGCTCATTAGTATTTATTTTTGATTTCTCCAACTGTTCTGAAAGTTATGTTATTCTGTAGATGTAAATGATGTACCAATCGGTTGATTGGTCGGAGATGAGAAAAAATAGGACCACGGCAAAGCCACGAAGGCCTGGTGACGAAAATCTCCTTTAGATACGTTTGCCTAACCTGTAGCGGCTGATTGGGGCTTTTATTGGTGGGGGGGTCGTTTATCTGAACTATTTCAAAGATATCTATTATACCACGAAGCATGTTTTAACAAGAGAAAATATTGTTGTATTATTTTGACAGTCTCTTCGGACAGAGAGTTGGAGGGATGTAAGTTACATGTACGATGGATCCAATCTTCGCTTGGTGGTCAATTCGGACGTTGATATGGCTTCAGCATTTGGTAAGTTGAGAATAATACAACTAATTAGGTGGTCTTTTTTATTAAAAATAATTGAGGCTTTCTTGGATCAACTAGCAAAAATTGCTTTGCGACAGAAACAAGTTGCGAAAACAATTTTGCTAACGGCTCAAACATTGATATATCTTATATCACAACCAATCTTCAAAGAACAATTAAAATGAAAAAGAAGCTCAAAGAATACTCTTTAAACCATTGTGAAAATTTATCAGTTAACAATGTTTAGTAAAAATTGATTGGAAAATGTTTCACATTCTTTCGTTTTGTTCCCAGGTGCTATTTCTACCACGCCAGCCGCTTTGAGGATCGGGGCTCAGTGCGACCAGTTCCAAGGATTTACCGGTTATATCGATGAGGTAAGAATAACCCACAATATATGTATATACAATTCGGACACTGAAATAAAACGCCATTTTAATTCAAAACGCATTCATTTATTATTTTAAAAATACTAAATCAGTTACTTGAATGCACCATCATATGTTACAGTTGCATTCGGCTACCCCCAATTTGTAAGCAATGTACGAGTTTTATCTGCTGGTAAACTAATCTTTGAGTTGTGGTAAATTCACGACTACAATAAAGTTAACATATGTTTAAATTTGTAAGGGGACGGGAATTGCTTCTCAGCTTGTAGAGATGTATGTTCTCCGTGCTTTTTGTTCCGTTTTTTAAATAGTTTCTTGTTTATTTTTTTAGGTTCGAGTGTGGAAATGTCTGCCTTAAATCGTCTATGTGTACAGAAGAAATGTTGCCGAAATCCAAATTCTTCAGAATTTAGGTATAAAATGTTGATTTCAAAGTGAAGCTTTCGTGTGTGAAAAAAAACAACTTTAGCCTGTGTCACAGTTTTTATTTGTTGATGGTAATATTTGCCTTTACCATTTGATTTCTTTTTTCCGAAAGTACCAGTGTGTTTTTCGATTGCGACCGTTAGCTTGCTGTCGAACAACGGTTACAAATATTTGTTTTAAAGTGCACTGACAATTTGATTGCTATGGCAATATATGTTCACATTACTAAATTCAGATTATCTTGGTTTATGAAACTGGGACATTGCTTTTATTTCTCCAACAAGACTTTTCTTATTTGCGGATGTGTTATCAAGTCACGACACTTAATGCCCGTCCTCACTGTGCGATCTATCGTGCCGATTGTTAGCACGCTATTAAAATGGATGGTTTTAATTGGTCGAAATGATTTGTCAACCAATCAAATGCGTTCATTTTGATTACATGTTACAAATCGGTACGACAAATCGGACAACTACTGTATATAGTATACTAGTGTATTAAACATAAAGAAACTGTAAATTTGTGTTTAAAGAAAAACTGGATCCGATTTTCCCCATATTTATTTATTGTACAGGACTTGACAAAGTCGCATATTTATTCTGTTTAGGAGATACACCGGTTCACGAAAGAGTTCAATGAGAGAATACTATATCTCTTAGGGTACGATGTGTCAAAGGGGGGGTAGAAATTACTAAGAAAGGAAATCTACATAGATTCATTATATAATTTATTAAATTCTAGTTTTTAAGCCTTAGGATTATTAAGAAATACATGTTTATATTTGTTATGATGTTGAAATAAATGAAATTATTTCCAATCCTTGTTTTTTTTAAATTTGTTTAGACCAAATAAAAATTGAAAAATTTATGAGTGGATTGCCAGGTACTGGCCAAAGGTCGGGGGTTTTCATTGGACCGAAAGCGCATTTTGCTCCCCGCCCCCACTAAACCTGACAGCTTCGCCATATGAGTGAAACAATCTTGAGTGCACGTAAAAATTCCAGTCAGACCCAATAAAAAATAAAATTTCTGAGTGGATTTTTCTCTATCACCGTATGTGGAAGGGTTGCCTGGTACTGGACGAAGGTTAGGGGCTTCATCCGTGCCAAGTGCCCGGTTTTCTGCCCAACTAAACCTGGCAACGCCACCATATATATGAAATAATCTAGAGTGTGGCGTCAAAGTGAGCTGTGTCAAATATCTTTGTGAGCAGGCCACTGTCGCTTACCAAGCCATACTGCCTCTAGATGCTTATTGTTGGAACGCAAGTTCGAATCCTATGGAGCCCTACAAGTTCCATCAGTGAAAAGTTCACATTTCCAGTGTTTTTCGTCTGTGGAAAGTGGAAACTTAGTTTTGAGACGAGAGATTCTATATCTCGACGAAAATCAAGCGTGTATCATAAAAAGTAAAAAGATTTGCAGCGAAATTTGATAAACGCATTTAAATTGTTAATTAGAAAAACGTTTCCACCTCGGTTGAAATGTTTACACCTTAGAGAAAAGGTTCTGACCGCAATGAACATTTTCTCCGCGGTAGAATCTTTTCCTTGTGATTTGACAGTTTACATTCGGGTTTCGAATTTCTCTGCAAAATATTTTAGCCAGACGTATATCTCTTATGAGGTACCCATGATTATCGATTATATACCAACCTGGTTAGCTCAACGCTACTTGGAAATAACCATACTTCACCAAAGCCATAACGATTCAATATATCTTTTACGTTATTGATCCAGTCTGGATTTGACAAGTACATTTCATCAAAAACTTTTCTAACAATGACATTTTCTGTTTTACATGCCTTTAAAAAATATTTAACAACACGAAGTATACTTTTCCACCAAAATGTTTGTCGACCAAATTCACAGTAAATTGTACAATTAGAACAATAAGGTGAAGAATTAATTCTTGGTTAATTGGGTGACGACGTTTCGATGTAGTTCTTACATCGTTATCAAAGTCAATGACGAAGTTGTTATCCATAAGTAATTCTTCACCTTATGATTTAATTTCTCTTCGACCAAAGCCTTGTCTGCTTTTGCCATCTGAGATTTCTGTTCAAAGGACTTCCGAAAGTGGGGGGGGGGGGACTTTTCGAAACACTCACCAAGTCATTTGGCTCAACACAACACTGTTTAATGACTTGCTTCTTTGAAGAACATTGTTAGGCCGTGCATCCAAATGTTTACAAAAAATGATTTCTTTGTAAATTTTCCATGCCCATTGACCTCCCGGATTTGAATAAATTTGATCAAACCCGATATATTGACTATGTTGAATTTTGATGAGCAAGAAACGACTTTCGTCCGACCAATGAATTCTTCGCCAGATCCTCAAATTCCAACCTCGTCGTGCTACGCACCAAGCCAAACGTATTCATTGATGATGATCTGATAATAGGGGGCGTTTGAGGACTCGCCTTGCCCTCAGGCCCGCAGCTTTTTTTCAAAACATGTTTCTTTGGATATTAGTACTAGTACTGTGCCCGCAGCTTTCAATCGGTTTCTCGCGGTTCTTGTGCACAGACGTTGGTTGGGTAGCCATTACCGCTTCAAAGATAAACTTGATGCATGGATGACGTCGTACCAGTCGGATCAGTGCCCTATTTCACGCTGTGATGCTACAGGTGGTCAACCCGAGCGTGGTCGGTCCATCACAGCGCCAGTTTCATCCAATCTGCTTATCATTGTATAATGGTAGCCTTTTTGACGCCCGATAGCTTTGCACGACATCCCTGTTGAGTGCATACCGATTATTTATCATTTTTACCCCTCTGATTTCCTCCTTCATGCCATGTTTACAGAAAATGAGTTCAAGTTGCTCAAAACCGGCCTTAAGTACAAAACATTTAAGGGGAAGCATACTGAATTTGCGTAATTACACGAAAAAAAACATTTCGTGTCGCATTACACGCAGTTTTTGCTTTACTGTCACACATGAATTGCCACAATCGTTCAATAGAAGATCATTCTTATCATCATCCTCATAACATAACTTTCCTTGTGTATATGTATATAAGCGTGCTTTGATATCGAGAAAGCTGATAAAAACACTTATGAAGTAACATAACCCGAGGGCTTTATCCTCTATTACCTGCATCCTGTTTTGCTTGATCCCTGGATACATTATCTAACATCATAACTTTTAAACGCAATATAGTCAGTGGAGAAAGAAGCAAATACTTTTATATTTCGTTCTGACTCAGAATTTGAACTTGTGATCCGTGGGTGGAAAGTTTGTAGATTACGCGTTCTTCGCTCTATCATGTTTGGTCAAGGGCGAACATAGTTCTTTTATTTTTCGCTAAAAGAAGGGCCACAAGCGTCATCAGATCAACGAGAAACTAGACGTCACTGTAGAATTTCTTGTGCGTTTCACATAGGCAACAATAAATATTTTTTTATATTTTTCTGTTTAACAGTTTGTACGAAATATGCACTTGGAAGCAATCCCAATATCTTCTTGGAGCAGCCCGAAGGCTTCCCATTCCCGCTTCAATCCAAATGCCCAGCTGGTTTAGGCTTCAACAATTTCACATGCAATTGTGACATCAAATTGAAAGTTGTTGTTGGTAAGTAAAACTACCTGTAAAAAGTGGCTAATATTTGAAATTTGAACCCTTTTCATGGATTTTAAAGACGTTAACTTGTATAGGCACATCGTGAATGTTAAACTGCTACAGGTAACAAAGCTTTCAAGCAAACAAACAAAACTAGTCGAATATTTAAAGTGTATATTTTTACCAGAGTAAAAAAATGCTTACCTCAAGCTAGATATGTCTGAATATGGCGAGTTATTTAACTGTAAAACCAGCACAGCCAGTAAATGGTTTGGCCCCGTCATTGGCAACTAAGTTATGACTGAAGCTGCGTACAAGTTAATAGGCCTAGTCGTTATTTTCTTTCTTTTATTTTAGAACCTCCAAAATGTACCCCAGAAGTATACCTCCCGTTGAATGACGACTTCAGGGATTATTCCGGCAAGAATACGTTCATTCAGTATCAGGGAACGAGAATCGTCCGAGGGACCGATGCTCCTTTCGATACCACTGGTGGTGGGGCCGCAATTTTCAACGGGAAAAGTTTCATCACTATCCCCAGCTTTACCAACGCATACTATGGCCAAACATTGAAAATAACCTTCCGATACTTACCCCTAAAGACGCAAAACTACGACACCCGTCGTGAAGCTTTGATATCTAACAGTGCGTGTGATACACCGGCGACTGTTGCCATTGCTTTTGACAGGTACGAGGAGGGGACGTACTGTTCTATCGACACAGAGGGAAAAGGAAACCAAGGAAACCGTTTACCAGCTGTAAGTAGCTCATTAGTATTTATTTTTTATTTCTCCAACTGTTCTGAAAGTTATGTTATTCTGTAGATGTAAATGATGTACCAATCGGTTGAGAAAAAATAGGACCACGGCAAAGCCATGAAGGCCTGGTGACGAAAATCCCCTTTAGATACGTTTGCCTAACCTGTAGCGGCTGATTGGGGCTTTTATTGGGGGGGGGGGGTCGTTTATCTGAACTATTTCAAAGATCTCTATTATACCACGAAGCATGTTTAAACAAGAGAAAATATTGTTGTATTATTTTGACAGTGTCTTCGGACAGAGAGTTGGAGGGATGTAAGTTACATGTACGATGGATCCAATCTTCGCTTGGTGGTCAATTCGGACGTTGATATGGCTTCAGCATTTGGTAAGTTGAGAATAATACAACTTATTAGTCTTTTTTATTAAAAATAATTGAGGCTTTCTTGGACCAACTAGCAAAAATTGTTTTGCGACAGAAACAAGTTGCGAATGCAATATTGCTAACGGCTCAAACAGTGATATCTCTTATATCACAAACAATCTTCAAAGAACAATTAAAATGAAAAAGAAGCTCAAAGAATACTCTTTAAACCCTTGTGATATTTATCAGTTAACAATGTTTAGTAAAAAATGATTGGAAAATGTTTCACATTCTTTCGTTTTGTTCCCAGGTGCTATTTCTACCACGCCAGCCGCTTTGAGGATCGGGGCTCAGTGCGACCAGTTCCAAGGATTTACTGGTTATATCGATGAGGTAAGAATAACCCACAATATATGTATATGCAATTCAGACACTGAAATAAAACGCGATTTTAATTCAAAGCGCATCAATTTATTATTTTAAAAATCCTAAACCAGTTATTTGAATGCACCATCATACGTTACAGTTGCATTCGGCTACCCCCAATTTGTAAGCAATGTACGAGTTTTATCTGCTGGTAAACTAATCTTTGAGTTGTGGTAAATTCGCGACTACAATAAAGTTAGCATATGGTTAAATTTGTAAGGGGACGGGAATTGCTTCTCAGCTTGTAGAGATGTATGTTCTCCGTGCTTTTTGTTCCGTTTTTTTAAATATTGTCTTGTTTATTTTTTTAGGTTCGAGTGTGGAAATGTCTGCCTTAAATCGTCTATGTGTACAGAAGAAGTGTTGCCGAAATCCAAATTCTTCAGAATTTAGGTATAAAATGTTGATTTCAAAGTGAAGCTTTCTGTGTGAAAAAAAAAACAACTTTAGCCTGTGTCACAGTTTTTATTTGTTAATGGTAATATTTGCCTTTACCATTTGATTTCTTTTTCCGAAAGTACCAGTGTGTTTTTCGATTGCGACCGTTAGCTTGCTGTCGAACAACGGTTACAAATATTTGTTTTAAAGTGCACTGACAATTTAACTGCTATGGCAATATATGTTCCCATTACTACATTCAGATTATCTTGGTTTATGAAACTGGGACATTGCTTTCATTTCTCCAACAAGACTTTTCTTATTTGCGGATTTGTTATCAAGTCACGACACTTAATGCCCGTTCTCACGGTGCGGTTTGTCGTACCGACTGTTAGCACGCTATTAAAATGGATGGTTTTAATTGGTCGAAATGATTTGTCAACCGATCAAATTCGTTCATTTTGATTAGATGTTACAAATCGGTACAACAAATCGGACAACTGCTGTATATAGTATACCAGTATATTAAACATAAAGAAACTGTAAATTTGTGTTCAAAGTAAAACTGGATCCGAATTTTCCCATATTTATTTATTGTACAGGACTTGACAAAGTCGCATATTTATTCTGTTTAGGAGATACACCGGTTCATGAAAGAGTTCATCCAGAGAATACTACATCTCTTAGGGTACGATGTGTCAAAGGGGGGTAGAAATTAATAAGAAAGGAAATCTACATAGATTTTCAAGTTTCATTATATAATTTATTAAATTCTAGTTTTTAAGCCTTAGGATTATTAAGAAATACATGTTTATATTTGTTATGATGTTGAAATAAATGAAATTATTTCCAATCCCTGTCTTTTTTTAAAGTTTGTTTAGACCAAATAAAAATTGAAAAATTTGTGAGTGGATTTTTCACTCGATGGAACGAGGTACTGGCCGAAAGTCGGGGGTTTTTATTGGACCGAAAGCGCATTTTGCTCCCCGCCCCCACTAAACCTGACAGCTTCCTCCGTGCCAAGTGCCCGGTTTTTCTTGGGTTGAGTTACCTCCCCTTTGTCATGACTTGTTTCACGATCAAAGAAAACTTTCTTTAAATAATTAAATCTCTCTTCGACCAAAGCCTTTTGTGCTTTTGCCATCTAAGCTTTCCGTTCGAAGGGCTTTCGGGGGGGGGGGTGGGGGGGGGGGGCTTACCAAGTCATTTGGCTCATCGAAAATTAGCGACGGCATTTAACTGTGTAGTTTCCCCTGATCAAAGATAAAGTGATATTTTCTGAAATGGACACTTTACAACTACAGCACTGTTTAATGACTTGCTTCTTCGAAGAACATTGTTAGCCGTGGGGCCTCTTTCGCCAACTGAAAATGCATTTTTGTGTCGTTTTCAGCCAAATGTTTACAAAAAATGATTTTGTAATTTTTTTTCTACCAAATTGGCCAAATTTATTAACAAATTGCCATCTACCAATGCGGACCAGTAAATTTGCCATGCCCATTGACCTCCCGGATTATAATAAATTTGATCAAACCCGATATATTGACTATGTTGAATTTTGATGAGCAAGAAACGACTTTCGTCCGACCAAAGAATTCTTCGCCAGATCCTCAAATTCCAACCTCGTCTTGCTTAACACCAAGTCAAACGTATTCGTTGATGGTGATCTGACAATAGGGGGCGTTTGAGCACTCTCCTTGCCCTCAGGCCCACAGCTTTTTTTTTAAAACATGTTTCTTTGGATATTAAATGTACACTTTAAGCCAAGGCTTATTCTGTGTACTAGTACTGTGCCCGCAGCTTTCAATCGGTTTCTCGCGGTTCTTTTGCACAGACGTTGGTTGGGTAGCCATTACCGCTTCAAAGATGGGCTTGATGCTAATGGATGACGTCGTACCAGTCGGATCAGTGCCCTATCTTCACGCTGTGATGTTACAGGTGGTCGACCAGAGCGTGGTCGGTCCTTCGCAGCACCAGTTTCACCGTGTTTTCTCACCAATCTGCTTATCACCGTATCATGGTAGCCTATTTTACGCCCGATAGCTTTGAACGACATCCCTGTGGAATGCATACCGATTATTTAGCATTTATGCCCCTCTGATATCCTCTTTCGTGCCATGTTTACAGAAGATGAGTTCAGGTTGCACAAAACCGGCCCTAGGTCCAAAACAAACTGAATTTGCGTAATTGCACAAAAAAAACATACACTTCATGTCGCATTACATGCAGTTTTTGCTTTACTGTCACACATGAATTGCCACAATATTCAACAGAAGATCATTCTTATCATCACCATAACTGGCATTACAGTTAACATTAATGTAGATTTATACTAATTAATTTCAGCATGAGATGCTTAACTTTTTTCCTTGTGTATATTTATATAAGCGTGCTTTGATATTGAGAAAGCTGACAAAAACACCTAGGAAGTACCATAACCCGAGGGCTTATGCTCTATTACCTGTATCCTATATGAATAAACAATTTTGAAAACATAATATGGAATGATATGTAATAAGGAAGTTTAACAGAATGTTTTTGCTAGATCCCTGGTTACATTATCTAACATCATAAATTTTAAACGCAAATTCAATTACTGCGTTGCGCTTCGGCGGTTTTAATTCTGTGCAACTAAGAGGCGGTTGTTTTCACGTCGAGGAGGTCCTTAGCAGAATAACAAACAAAAAACCTCAAAGATATGTGGGGCATAACTTTAACTTTGTGGACTTGGTTAGAGTATGCGGTGCAAATTCCATAAGCCATGGTACATTTTTGGTTTGTTCGTACATTGTTTTAGGGTGGTAGTAACGTTTGAACGTCTGCTACTTTCCCGACATTGCCCAGATACCTTTTCCGTTTAGACAACATCAACAAAAAATGGTGTTTTGGAACACTAAATGCAATGGTTTATTCATGATTGATAGATTGGTTGGTGTTTAAAGCCGCACTGAAGATAAATGGCGTTGCGATTTTTACTGTGGGAGGAAACCGGGCTCTATTCCCAGAGAAAACCCACGACCTTCCGATGGCAACTGCCAACAATCCCGCATAGGTCGTTCGAGTGAAAACCCAGTCCAAAAATTTTCCTATCTTTTTAAAAGAGATGATATATTATTCGAGTACCGTGTTGCCTTGTTATGTAATGATAGACCCTTTAACTGTTGATAGAACTTTAAATGTTGATAAACCAGCGCAAAAACGTCTTACTTCAATTTTCATTTTCCTCAATATGTCTCGAATACTTCGTGAGTTGTCTACATCAGAGGAATCGTTAAGGAGGGACAGTTAGCGGACGCATTTAAGACTGATCGATTGCTGAACTTCTGGTAGCAGCTCATCTTGTTGATTGATTGATTGATCACCTATCTTTTACAGTGAGGTGAGCTCTTTATTCCTCAGGCCACGTTGTCCGTTGATAACCTTGGGATCAGTTTTAATCATGAGCGTATACAACAATTAAGAGACTTCACTTTCAACATTACTTTAGTCTATAGCGACGACCACAATTAGGAAATAAGTGACAGGACTGGTTGATGATTAGAGCGGTGATTTTATTTCATTTTAGATGTCTGCGTTGTCAGTTTTAGTTGGAGGAAGCTTTGTTAGATTCTCAGCACCATAGAGACCGATTTTTCGGGCTAGAGGAAACTTAGCCGAGAAATCTGAGGGGTTTTTTTATCCGAATTTGTCAGAAACTTGGACATGTTTTAAGCAAAGCCTCGGCTTTCAGTGAATATATAGGCCTAGTAGCTCTTCCACATAGGGCAATCGAACGAAAATCCACAGATTCATTTTCAATTTTTTTAGCCGTGTGGGATTTGAACCCGCGACCAATCGAGAGACTATTGCTATGCCGACTATTGCTATGCCGACTGAGGGGAAAAATCAACATTAAAAAACGGTGAGTCGCTACTGCATCATGTGATGATAAAACACGGGATTAATTCCCTTAAGTAATGCAAAGCTGTGTCAAAGTTGTTAGGTTTACTGATTGGATGATAAAAACTCGTTTTTATAATTGATAAATTGTTAGTGATTTCAAGGGCCCAAATGAACAAGGAGGGAATCAAAAGAAAATTATTTAATTGAAACATGAGCTGCAAAAGCTGGGGTTTCAGGTTAAGTGATAACCCAAGGCTAGGTGATTTGCAAAAAAATGGAAACTTAACGATATAAAAGCTGGGATTTCAAAGAGAGCCCAGGCAGCTGAATCACATGTTAGGGTGAGTGTATTTTTTGGCAGCTTAATTTTTCCTTATGATAACCACCTTTGAAATTTATCATGTTCTATTTAATTGGTAACGCGTTTTAATCTTAAAATTTACTGATTCTTTCTGCTTTTAAAGGAAAGTTTCATATCATTTTAAAATTCTTATTACTTTCTTTGCCTCAACAGCTAAAATACATCAAACTTCCAGCATGATAATTTCTATGGGTTTTATTTCACGGGCTGTGGGTTATTTAATTTGCCATGAATTACTCAAATTCAGACTTTTTCATAAATTTCAATAACCAATAGAAGTTGAACATTTGAAGTACTTTGAAAAACTAAAGGATTGACGATGAAATATAAAAAGCCATCATGTGATCCGAAGATATGTGTGTTAGTAACAGGCAAAACTCAATCAGCCGGGATGTATGAGTATGTTTTTTTGTTTTGTTTTTTGCGGGTGGAGGGGGCGGGGGGGGGGGGCTGCTGCTTATAAAGTATCGCTGATTGTGGAGTTGCCAGGTACCCCGGCGAAGGTCGGGTGATACCTCCGGGAAATAGGCGCGGTTTCCTCCCTCACTAAACCTGGCAACGCCGCCATATAGGTGAAGTAATCTTGAGTGCGGTGTAAAACAACAATAAATCAAATTAAATCAAACCAAGACTGGTATCAACGGAGAGTTCATATTTTTTACCTCGTGATACAAATGACGCAAAGAAAGCTTATCATATTTCAACGAAATTGTTAATACACTTGACAGCTTATGTCGCTTTAAGATGGTAATGTTTTTAAAAATATACTGAATGTTTCCGCGTAAAAAGGAAAGCTTCATATCTTATTGAAATTCTTATTAATTTCTTAAAGTGAACATTCCAGCTAAAACTCTTAGCAGAATTTGGATAATGTTTTAAGCCTAGGAATTTGATGTCATATTTCTATTTTCTAAGAATTCTGTTATTTGCTAATTTAGTTTTGCCGATGATGAGTTCAAGTCCTTCGGATCAATGGTGTAAGCTATAAGCTATATAGTGAGTGTAAATAGAATAAGCAGACTTATTAATTAACTTTCAATGTTATTTGGCAAAATACGGAGAAACGGTCACACTCACACGGGGCTTACCAGGGCCAATACGAACAAACTAGGCTAATACGAACAAACAAGGCTAATACGAGATCTAACATGGCAACCGTTTCATTGCTATCACTTCAAAATCCCAGCAGAAAAAAGATAATAGTTAATGTATAGTTAAAGAAAAACAAATATTCCGTCTAAGTCATTACATAAATTAAAAATTGCATAAATAATAATCTGTAAAAAATCTGTTCTTATGTTTTATGTACAAAAGGGGGGTAATTCTTGGTATGCTTGGTACACTTTCTGTCGTTAACATTACTAAAAGAGAACAATCATCAGCTACATGAAAAAAAATAATTAACAACAAAAAATAATAGCCAACTTTGCGAATGTGTTTTTTTTATAAATAATAGAAATATTTTATAAAAATAACACTGATAGCAGCTGGTGAAGAGGTTTAGTAAATGGACAAAAGTCAATTTTTGGCATAAATCCCAGATCAAAAATGCATTTTTTTCTTATTTATTTTGAGCATTAATCAAAAAAGCATTTCATGACTTCTCATATTACATATACTCTCTATATATCTTACCCCCCATAGCAGACGGTGTCTTAATCAATGAGTAAACTGTAGTTCAGAAGAAATTTTATTTTTAAACGAAAATCATTTGTTTGCCATTATAAGCAGATTCATTTTTATACCTGATTTATGTTATAAATAGTCACATAACATCACGTCATAAATGCATGTTTTATAATAACAAAACGGAACAGAAAACAATCAAAAACTTTCTGGAAATCGGGAGGATATTGTCTCAAAAGTGAAATATTATGTGCTTACTTTACGCTTTCACGAATTGCTCAACTTCGCTAGTTTTCTTTAATTATGATTGCCAACACAATTCCATGTTTTGAACGTCATGGAAAAGCTGCCGTTGAAATAAAAATATTGTTTAAGTCAGTAACCTGTACCAACAGAACCAGTATACAAGTAACGGGCAACATTTAAATAGCTAAATCTGTTTCAACTAAATTTTCTCTATATTTGGCGGCTCATGCCACTAAAATAACTTTTATGATGTAAGCTCGAAACTTGGCATATGTTGTTTGGTGTTCCTTTCGCCAAAACACCCTACTAAATGGAATATCAAAATGGCGGCCATTTTGTTTCAAGATGGCCGCCTGTACTCTTTTTTGTAAGCAAAAGACACTGGGAAACTCTTTCATCTAAGGATACGCTCACATTATTTGATATAGCTTTAGGGACGGCATTCGGTTTTTAATTCACACTTTGTCAGTTGTTGTTAACGTTGAGAAGTGGATTGCGGTTATCCCCTATACTTCATCTCTCTTAATTTAACCTCAATCAGCTGTGCGTACCTATTTCATACCACACACGCTTGTAAAAGGATTTCAGACAAGAACGGTTAGTATTAAAGTGGCATAAGCTGCCGAAATTAACACTTTTTTCATAATTTCTGATCGTCACGACAGTAAGAGGCTTTGAAGGCCATCGAAAAACTAAATGATTGACGTTGGAATGAGGAAAATCCATGCAGTGTGTGACCTATACGACCAGAAAACGTGTTCGAAAGTAAACAAAATTTAAATAACCGGGACGACCATTCATTTATTCTAAGCCTTAGTTAGTTCAAAACAAGACTTTATCGTACATTCTCGAGACTAGAAGCCCTAAAAAAACTTCTGAATTATACGTCTTGAGAAAAATAGCAAATAATTTCAACCTTCTGTTTTAACGTCAAAATATCAACATTTTGGCAGCTCATGCCACTTTAAAGTTTCTATTCAACCAACTAACAGTTTCCATTTCTTCGCACATTCGTTCAATCTTTAATCTGGCTAGAGTCATAGCCACGGTACATCAAAGCTGTGATCTGGGTTGTTCTCTTAACGTTATTATCTTATCTGTGCTTAACAGTCGGAAAAGTCTTTAGTTTTAGTTTTAGATTTACCCTTTCGAGTTGACTATCATAAAAAAATATTCTGCAACTTTGATCAGATTTTGTGTTACTTTTGTACTATTGTTTTTCTAATTATATGTCACCACAGTGGTCTAATCGGACTTGAGTCATGTTTATTGGCATTTGATTGATCTTTCAAAATAGCGGAACATTTCTGGCTCCCATTGCTTAGCGTTATCTCTGCTACACTCATCAGAAATTTGTGTCTACATATTTCTCATTCTGTCAAAGGCAGCATTTAGTTTTAGCCAGTTGAACCAATCAAAGTTGGTTCAATTGATATTAAGTTGGACTCTCTCTCCAAAACTGTATTCAAAATATTATAAAAGCCTTTTACGCACTAACATACTTTGCTAGTAGTTTTCTTAACCACTTTAACTGTTTTACTTTAATGACCCCCTATTGTATCGCTATATTCATCTTTGGCCGTTTTACAACATAATTACCTAATCCTGGCTGCTCAGTGTAATATGTTTATTGTAACATTAAATCTGCCACATTTATTAGTACATCACCATGTATTATTATAAACCCTTTTCTTCTCCTGGCACATATACATAATGTCAGTTTTGCCTATCGATTGCCTCATATTAATCCCTAATATCCACATCATTTAATGTTATCGTAGTAATTAACCATTTGTCACATTCACATTTATTATTATGTTTTGACATTTTACCTGATCATATATAAACTATGTTTGTCCTTGTATCTTTACTGCAGATGATGGTTTGATCTAATAAACCGAAACCGCCGCGCTCAAGATTATTTCACTTACATGGCGGCGTAGCCAGTTTTAATGTGGGGGGAAACCGGGCTCTCTGCCCGGAGGAAACCCACGACATTCCGGTGGTAACTGGCAACCATCCCACATAGGTCGTTCCAGTGAGACTATGTGGGACGATTGGCAAGAACCAGCGAAAGATTGTACTTTGGACATAAGTTGTTCAATCCAGATACCCGCGAAAAACCAAACAGACCTATAAAGGTGATATGATCTTGACAAGACGTTTAATCGATTGGTAACTCAAATATCGGCTGTAATTAATGTTTGAATATGTCTTATTGTCAACGCAAGGCTGTGATTTCCCAAAAACTAACTACCATGGTAAAACGTATGCAGTATCACATGGACTAGTGGGACTCCCGTTGACGGTTTCTTGCAAACCTTAGTTATATACTCTTTTAAATCAGTTATATACTCCATTATAGGATACGCTGGGTACATGTACGTCACATATATTATTTCTGTTATTTTTAGAACCAATCATGAAGGTGGTTCTATTGACTGTGGCGGTTCTGTTTCTGTATGTTGATTACGTCAGCAGTGAATCATTAGAGGAAGATGCCCCCGTCGCGACGTTAAACCATCGGGTTAAACGAAGTGAGTCGGCTTTCAAGACAAATTAATAACCAATAAATGTGAAATGTAATTTTTCCCTCCGATTCTGTTTCTTGTAGTAACTGCTGATAATGCTATATATTTTTTTATTCTCTCAGGTCTTTACCAGAAAGCCAGATACAACCCTAAGTCCAACTACAAACCGAGATACCAGGCCAAGCCGAAATATTTACCCAAGGCCAGCTTCAAATCCAAGCCGAGATATAATACTAAGTGGAAGTACATACCAAAGCCGAGCTACAAACCTAAGCCGACAAACAAGCCCAGGCCTAAGTATATACCGAGATACAAGCCTAAGCCCAACCCCAGGCCAAGATACAGGCCCAAGCCGGGATACAAAACCAAACCGAGATACAACCCCAAACCGAGATACAACCCCAAACCGAGATACATCCCCAAACCGAGATACAACCCCAAACAGAGATACAACCCCAAACAGAGATACATCCCCAAACCGAGATATAACCCCAAGCCGAGGTATAAATCCAAACCTACTTTCAAACCGACACCGTGGCAGAGACCTATAAAGAAGTACAAACCAAAACCCACTTACAATCCCAATCAGAGCCACAAGTCCTGGCACAAGCCTCCTCTGCAAACAAAACCCACGTACAAGACCAAGTGGAAATACACTTAAAAGATTATGAGAATATACAGATTACATTTGACGTCATCGGGTTTATTGAGCGTCAAACATAGCGGAAGGAAAGGATTCTGTACAGAAAAACTAAAAAGTGTGTCACTAAAAAGGCTTGGAGCGAAGTGATCACTACAAACAAGGCCTCTTTAATATTCTATAATTTTTATGTGACATCATTAAGCTTTAGGCCTGTTGGTGTTGTATCAGTGTTCCAGTTGAACAGTTTTTATCAATGTACGAGGAATGAACACGTCTCATTGGCTGGTTTGGATCTGACTTTGTAAAATGCGCCGTCATTGATAGTTGGTGAGTGCATACACGACCGATCTGGATCGATATTAAAGCATCTCTTAGTAATGGCGGCGTTCGATGCAAGTCAAATAACACGTGACCTCCATTCCACGCATATAGTTCACTGATTTTTATGGTCGCTTTGATAAATCGACTTTGGGTTTGAACGAGGATCTTCTTATTACTGGATGTATTTTGTATTGAACATTTAATGTTTTTGACTTTAACCGTGCTTCTAAGGATCTCTATTAAACATAGTCCTTCATGGGTGTTTCACGTATGACGGGTGTTGTTTTGTTTTTACTTTTGGGTTTTCTTCAATGGGTCGTCTACTTTGTCCCGCTTAATTCAAACAGAAAGACAAATTATATGTGAAATTTTCAGTTGATCACCCTGTGGGTTGATTGATTGATTGGTAGTTTTATATGGCGGCGTTGCCATTTTTAGTGGGGGAAAAACCGGGCTATTTGCCCGCAGGAAAACATTGACCTTCGGTGAATACATGACAACCCTACGGCGATAGATTGAAAAATCCACTTAGAATTTTTTCAATTTGTATTGGCTCTGTGTGGCATTGGAACCCGCGTCGCATCGAGGAACTGTGATGAACTGAAGGACTATCACTTTAACCGACTAAGCCACCAATTATGGAATGCCAAAGCGGAAAAAATTCAACATTTGCACTTTTACCTTCAGCGTCTCAATTTTTTGTTCAACAAAACAATATTTTTCAACATTCGTTAAAAATTTTGTCCAAAAAATATGGAATGCCAAAGCGGAAAAAATTCAACATTTGCAATTTTACCTTCAGCATCTCGATTTTTTGTTCAACAAAACAATATTTTTCAACATTCGTTAAAAATTTTGTCAACGACCATATTTTGTGGCTCAATTCTATGTTATTTTATATTTAAATCGGGTTTATTTCATTCAAGACCCAAAAAAAATCATACCACATGCATCTGAAAAAATAATCCAAACATTATCATACCGGTACATCAATTTTTACAGCCAGCTTAGTGTTATTTTATATGCGTAACATGTCTATTTTTATTTCATCCAAAAGATTTTTAAAAATGCATTACCTCTAAAATTTGGTTCAAGGCGTACGATTTTTCGTTTCAACCACTGAACAGTTTTTATCGTTCAACTGTTGAGCTGGTTTTCGTCCAATCGTTGAAGTGTTTTTCCGTAAAATGTTGACCTGATTTTCCCGTTAAATGTTGAACTACTTTTTAGTTGAGAGAAAAAACTGATTTCTCGCAGCACGTGACACTTAGTCGTGAGCACACAAATCGGTTACTCACAGTGTTGTTGTTGACACATCTCATTGATGTAGACGACCAACGGGTATCCTTCATCGATACGATGCCTCCCCTGATTAACGATAATATTCAATTTCTGCTGATGGATACTGTGACGTCATCAGTTTTTGTATAGAAACAGTCACGTGTTTCTTGCACGAGATGTCAAAACCATGTAAAAAAACAGGTCAACAATAAATCGGTTCAACAGTTGCGCGAAAAAAAACAGTTCACTGGTTAAACGAAAAAACACTTCAACAGCTGAACGAAAAAAAAAACACGTTAACGGTTGAACGTAAAAACGGTAAAGTAGTGGAATTAAAAATTTGCAAGTGTTGGACCAATTTTTAGAGGTAATAAAGAAAAAGGCATACTAGTATAATTATATGTATCGATGATGTAAAATTTTGTGTATTTCTTGGATTTTTTTTTTTAGGATAGTATTTTTTTTAAGTGTGTTTCGTTTGAAAATTTTGCCATATATCTTGTTACTTTTTTGGACAAAATTTTTAACGAATGTTGAAAAATATTGTTTTGTTGAACAAAAAATCGAGACGCTGAAGGTAAAAGTGCAAATGTTGAATTTTTTCCGCTTTGGCATTCCATAGTAGAGTTCATGCTTTAATTTGTTAGAAGATGTGTAAATAAGGTGTCAGCATTAACCGAAGAATTGAAAGTGGCTTATATAGCCAAAAATTAAACACCGAGGATTCCCGGTTACACTTAAAGCAGGCCAAGGTCACGTGACAGACGGCGCAAGTGTGTCAAAAAATCATGGCGGAAAATATTTCGACTGCACACAGCGAAACAAAGCATCCCATAATCCGGAAAGGTTGGCAAACATTTTTGTTTAACACATACTATCAAACTTTAGTGGTAAATAATCTCTTCTTTGTTGAAAAATGTGCACCGCCGAAAATGCCAAAAGGTAGTCCGAGGGCTGATATCCCATTGTCAAACAAGGTAAGATAATCTCAGAAACTTGTTTCCAGATAATGACCGCTTACAGCTGGTTTACAAAGGATCATTGTAGCAAGATATTAAAGACGACATAGATCTGACACATTACTAGTGTAAATGGAGATCTAGTTTTGAAGTGAGCGTCTTCTTACAAACATTAGTGGTCTCTGCCTAACACAAAGCTACGTAGCGTACGTTTTTACATAAATGACATTGCCACCCACAAAGTAAAGATACGTTGCTATGGCTTTTACGTAAAAATATTTTGTGAAGCAGGCTCATGGAACATTGGGGACATGAATGGAGAACGACTGGTTTGCAAAGGATTGGTGGAACAAAACAAAACAAGATTATTAGTTATTGACATTTTACCCTGGGTGTATGAAGCGTTATGACCCTTCTGATAATCATACGCCATGAGCCGGAGGCGAAGGGTGTATGAGGAACAGAAGGGTCATAACAGATTCATGCACACAGGGTAAAATATCCAGATTTATTTTTCAACCGCTATCGGCCTATACATGTAGGTACTATACTTTTATTAGTGTCAATCGAATCATGACTTCATTGTTTGTCCACATTTTCAGAATGGCTTGTTATTTATCTTATGGCGCACACTTTGTATCTGACAATTATATTTTGACTTAAGCGAGATATTTCACACATACAGCTACTGTCAAAATGAATGAACTAAGAGCTGTCAATCGGATGGAGCAAAGACATATGAAACACAGAGCTAAATGCCCCTTGTGTGCATAGCTGATTGTTTGGTGTTTTACGCCGCGCTCAAGATTATTTCACTTATATGGCGGCGTTGCAAGTTTTATTGTGAGAGGAAACCAGGCTCTATGCCAGGAGGAAACCCACGACCTTACGTTGGTAACTGGCAACCATCCCACATAGGTCGTTCGAGTGAAAACCCAGTCAGGAAATTTGCCAATTTTTGGACTGAGTGGAATTCGAACCCGCGACCCATTGGTGGAAGGCTGTTCGGATTGAGCGTCCAACGCTCTACCTACTGAGCCACGGAGGCCCCAGCAACATTAAAGCAACATTATCGATTGATGTATGAAGATTTTGTTCTTACGTTTTTCAATTTGTATGTTCGGATTAGGTTCAACATAAATTTGGAATAAAAGCTATGCACACTTATAGAAGCTTAAATGCCTGTAAGTGAACATCATAAGACATATTTTGGGGTTTTCGAAGCGATTTGAATATTTGTTGGCGGCCATGTTTTCTTTTTTTTTTTTGCCAGGCAAGATTATTTTGTAGCACCTGGGACTAATAAGAAATATTATCGAGAAAGTAGTTCTTATGACATTAAACATGGGGAAACACGAAACGCTCTGTGAAATTATTCATAATAATGATACCACGTTGAAATTTGAACCCTTTGTCAAACTCAGTTTGAAAGATATTTCACCCAATGGCATACTCGCTGCCGTAGCGTTTGTGACAGTTGTTGAGAAAGTCAATTTCCATGGGCTTACTTCACGTAAAATCATTAAAATCAAACCTTATCCATGCAGCTAGGTTTAAATGTCTAAATGAGGCTGCAAAGCCATGCAAAGAATCGACTCCCGACGCCCACAACAACAACAATAATCAGAAAGCGGTTAACTTCAGTGATGGATACTCCGTCTGTATTTCTCAGGAAAAGTTCCTAAAATAATACTGTACGGCTAGATCCCTCAAACTGTTGTGCGCATGCACAGGCTCAGATTTGTTCACATAACGGATACATTATTCATCAAATTTTCAATTTCTAATTAAAAATACAAATTGTTTAACGGATAGGATGAAGTGTTTGCACGGTCTAGCGTTAACGCATGCGATCGAGAGTGCAATCTGTCATAGAGTTACGTCCAAATCCAAGGTCATATCACTGATAAAAAATGCTTTTCCGGGTTGGGGAATGAATGTGAATAAGGGGACATAGCCTTTTCATACAAAATACATTACAAGTCATTAAAAATGAGTAAACAAATTCACTCGGCATTTTTGTGTGGCTTTCGATTTGACAGCAAAAGGTCATTGGGGTCGGAAAACCCCTTCAATGACGTCATTATTAGCGAAATTCCTCGTCCGTTACCTCGTCCGATGCTTTGAAAATCGGACAGGCTCTATCCATTACGTTAACGCGTGCGTTAAAAACTACCGGACTGACCATATCCGTGGAAACACACCAAAAGGGCAATGCCGGCTCACAATATATTTGCCAGCTGTTGAGATCGCAGGCAATTTCATAGATTAGTTTACCTTAGCATTCCAATGCTACTTATTGTAATTGGCTAAAATGAATAAGAAAATGGCTATGCATTTTAAACCGAATGTGGAGCCACAATCTCTCATTATGGCACATTCAAATACAAAATATTCATTAACAAATGGAGACATTTCCATGTTGATTGGCTAAAATAAATAAGAAAATGGCTATGCATTTTAAACCGACTGTGGAGATTCGATATCTTTTATTATGGCACTCTGAAATGCAAAATATTCATTGACAAATGGAGGAAAAGATTATCGGACTTTTAAGACTATTTTCAAACACAGACTCTTCGATCCAAACGAGATTATCGCTGACATGTCTCCTTACCTTTAAAGGGGCATACCCGGAGCCACCAAAACGGAGAGCGTTAAAATGTGCCCTATTCTTCTTTTGTTTATATAAAGATGAGGTTTCAAAATGGCCATGGGTAACTTTCACAACTACTACGGACCGCTGAACAGGGAGTTTAAGTGGGGGATTTCTTTGTCGTCTTTTTTGTGGTAATGGGAATCGACCTATGTAAGCTTCGTGGGACAGACCCTTTGCGGCTTCGCGTGTTGTGCATTCTTGGCTGTTGTGTACTAACTGTCAGTCAAAAACAATAGCAACAGGGAATTCCCTAAATAAGTCTTTGAATGTGTGAAGAGCTCTTCAATGTAAGAGTAAACAAAGAAAATCATTATCATATGTAATTCGGGTTGTGTCTCTTTATGTGTGTCTTTATATTTATCAGTTTTATGTCTTTTCTCCACTTCATTTCATCCATAAAATCCTCAATGTCATTATTTTTCATGATATCGTCAGCGAAGCAGAGATCTCTTCAGTCGAATATAGAGTATATAGTTTATAAATTGGCAAAGATGTTGAAGTCGAATCGAGGATAGAACAAAATAGTTTAATAGAGCTAATAAAACGAGTGGTTTAACAAGGAATGTCTCAAAGCTACACTTGAGGAACTGACAATATATGAACAAAGATAGCATGTGATTAACATGTATCCTCTTTTCAAGCATCCTCGGGTACCCAGGGTTAAATTCTCAACAAGCTCACCTTTTACCCCTGGGCCAACTGCGATTCAAAGCCTCGTTTTCTGGGAACGCCCATTTACTATCGAACCAATCACAAATTATCTTCTAAACGTTGGAACGTTTTAAGACACGTTTATCTAATTGAAGTGTAAACCGAAAAGTCGTCCATGTTTGTTTTGATCACTGCCTGGAATCTTACGTAACGCCGATTCAGTTTTGTGGCGGAACCAATCAAAGTTTACATCCATATTAAATTAGAAACGATGGATTTGGTTCCACTTGTCCCACGGGTAAAGCTGGTAAAACAAATATGTTTGCTTCAAATATAAAATTTCTTTTGAACATTGGCAGTTTAGACTTTGAGTAAACTCACTTTCGGCAACTATATATTACCATATAATAAAATTCTGCATAAAAAACCAATCAGCATCAAACCTTTATGCTTCTTCGGGTGATCGACGAGCAGCCCGACGTCATAATGTCGCCTTACCGTAAACACTAAATAATTTAAAAAATAACTAAAGAATAGAAAAATGGCAAAAATTACTCAAGATCTGGGACCGGTTGATCAAAAGAAAATTTGCTTAACGGCAGTGTAGATGACGTCGAGTCCCAAAGAAAGTTCTTGGTTATAACGCGTCATTTAGCATGCCGTTAAGCTAATTTTATATTGAGCAAACGGCCCCTGTTAAACAGATAGATATCGTTTTTAAAAATATTGTTTAAAGGAATTTTAGCTGAATAGATCACTTTAAATAAACGTCCATGGCTCTAGATGGTGAAAAAAATACCATTTTCAATGATTAGTAAAATTATAAGAAATATGTTCAAGATTGTATACAATATTGAGACCGGTTGCACGAAGATGTATTGAGCTTAAATCTGACTTAACTATGCAAGGTCATAATTCAATCCTTTGTGACACGACGTACTTAAGTCTGACTTAAGCTTAATGCGACAATGTGGTCAAGTTAAATAAATACCAATACAAGTTTGACAATTATACTGATGCTAATGTTTCTGATGTCATAAGCCAAGTCTTTTCGCGTTTGTTTTCCAGCTTTTTACTCCCAAATGCAACAGGGACAAACGTTTCCATTTTTTCTATTTCGAGATATATAATGTTAGAAAGAACGTTTTGGTGACATTGCTCCTAATTTGTTCAACAACGTCGGATATGCTGAAAACGCTCCGCCGCATGCGCAATGAGAGTATCTGTAACAGGACATTTGATGAATTCTTACCATAATTGCACCCCCTAGTGTGTACTTGAGAGATGACCATCACCTATAACTTATATAAGAAAAAACATCAACTGTGGTATGGCGAGTAATGTCCCTTGTCCTTGCTTTTCATTTGATTTTATCAATGGGGACATCACTTCATAAGAATATAAGAAATAAAGATGCTTTGTAAAATAGGTAGACGAGAGGACAGATTCGGTAACCCTTACAGTAGTACAAACAGCCAAAACCATTATATTTCAGCTTGAAATTATCGGCTATTTTTCTCAAGAAATTCAAATTGGATTTTAAGCGATAATACTGTGGAGAATTTACTTCAAAGTCATGTTTAGAGCCATTTTGGTTTGCTATTCCAACGTCAATCGTTTAGGTTTGACATGAAATTGTTATCTTGAGAATCAGTATTTATGAAAAAATTGCAAATATTAGCAGCCGATGTATGTCTTTTAAGGAGATTTCGGTGGCTCAGTCGGCAGAGTGATAGTTCCTCGGTAAATCGCGGGTTCGAACCCTACTCTGACCAAATAAAATTGAAAAAACTCTTGAGTGCCTTTTGACTAGATTGACCCATGTGGAAGGTGTTGGGCGAAGGCAGGGAGTTTTCTCTGGGTTATCCCACTCAGACCCCACTAATCCTGGCAACGCCGCCATAAAAGGGAAATAATTTTGAGTGCGGTGTACAACATCAATCCATCAACTCATCATGTCACCTAAAAGAGGTGATACATCACCATGTATATGCCAATTTTAAAGTATCATAAGCTGCAAAATATAGGGTACATTTCGTTGAAACAGAATTAGATATTTGCTCGCCATTTTTTCAAGAAGTACAAAATAAGTGCCTTGTTCTGATACCAATCTTCGAAATGCAAGTTTAAGTCTTCTTTATGAGCAACAAAACTTGAACATGTAAATAATATACAAAGGCGAACAAAAGAAAGCCCCACTCAATTTAAGATTTGATCTGAGTGGGATTCTGACCTGCGCCTCGTCGTTGGAAGGCCTATGTCGAACTGAGAGACTCACTGTATCGACTATCAGTTAATACGGAATTATATATTTAAGAACACTAAAACACACGGGCACAGGGAAAATCTTCTTGTCTAAAATAACCATGGAGACAAGTTTCTAATTGTGTTAAAAAGAGGTATATCATTTAGACCTTTATACCCCATTTATACCCATAAATTGTTGTAATAAACTAAACCTATAATATTTAATTTATGTTGACGACTGACAAGAGCTTGGCCTTAGTCAGTAGAATCTTCTGGAACACTTTGTAATACATTGACAATGCTTACGACATTGAGTTCGATATGATCAGGGGAAAGACAGTGAACATTTTGCCCCCCCCCCCCCCCCCCGAAAAATCTAGATAGAAGACAGACAGGGGAGTTTAGCCCTGACCAGTATATCTTTCAAACACTTGTTTGACTGGCCTTTGGGTCATAGGTCGAGCCATTTTACTTTGCATTAGTTTGTATTCTTCTACTATGATATTGGCGCTCAATCCGAACAGCCTTCCACCAATGGATAGCGGGTTCGAATCCCACTCAGTCCAAAAAAAAAATTGAAAATTTTCTGACTGGGTTTTCACTCGTGCGACCTATGTGGGATGGTTGCCAGTTACCAACGGATGGTCGTGGGTTTCCTCCGGGCATAGAGCCCGGTTTCCTCCCACAATTAAACTCGCAACGCCGCCATATAAGTGAAATAATCTTGAGCGCGGCGTAAAACACTGAACAATCAATCAATCAATCTACTATGATCTTGGCCACAGCGATAGTGGCCTTGTTATACTGAAACACAATAATGTTTTCATTTTTTTAAAACACGCCTGAAGGCCCATTCGAAGCACTCAGTTGCCCTTTCGCCATTACCGTTTGCATTTCGGGGCACAGTCACAAATTACTTTGATGAAGTTATTTTAATCCCCCCCCCCCCCTCGCAAAAAAAAAAGAAAAGAAATGGTATCTTTATCTATTTTAGCAATTGCTTAGCCTAATTGTTGAACACGGCATCTGGTCGCATACAACAATTTGGAAAATGGTTTAGAACTCACTGGTTCCTACCAAATTTAGTCACTACGGGATAATATCTTCTGTCAAAAGACTTTGCTGGTGTACAATATACTAGTTATACGGTTTTAAACCCAAAAGCGTAGATTTGAATAAAACTGTCGTAAAAGTTGTACAAAAAGGGAGGGGTGATGGAAGGTCCCAACACTGTGAAAATGTGCCCCCCCCCCCCCTTCCCCACACACACGCACGCACACCTCTCCTGTCCGTGAAAATTAAATTTTGTTCTTTTCCATTTTAAGATTCCCCAATATGTGATAAATTAAAACTTTGTATACATTCATGAACACTAAAACACTAAAAGCAATATATTGACAATGGTTACGCATCTTAACTATGGCAAGAAAATCGGTAGACAACCTACGATTATGATGGTTATGACATAACAGCACAGCTATAACAAACAACCAACGATTAACAAACAACACGATTCTGAACTCTATCTCACAACCTACGATTAACAAACAACACGGTAATGACAAACAGCACAATTGTAACAAACCAATGGTTATAAACTCCATCTCACAACCTGCAATTAATTATAACAAACAATATGGTTATAAACTGCATCTCACAACGTACAATAAACAAACATGTATATATTTATGAACACTAAAACACAAGGGCACAGGGAAAATCTTCTTGTCTAAAATAACCATGGAAACAAGTTTCTAATTGTGTTAAAAAGAGGTATGTCATTTAGACCTTTATATCCCATCATAAATTGTTGTAATTAAGTAAGCCTATGATATTTCATTAGGTTGACGACTGACAGGAGCTTGGCCTTAGTCAGTAGAATTTTCTGGAACAAAGTTCAACAATGCAATATATATAGGTGTATCTCAAATGTTCCTAATGATAAAAACTATTATTATATAATTAGTAGTGAGATATTGAGTTATACAGCTCTGATATAAGTGATATCACCACTTTTACCGATAACATTTATATCATCACTGCCAGTGCCGGAACTATTTTCATTGGAATTCTCATGATGGATTCTTTAATTTGTGAAAATTGCTAAAATTTGTAATCAAGTCTCCTTTTATATATTATCGAACACTTCTTAGTATTATAAATTGGGTGTTAAACAATTTTACACAAACCAAACATTTTTTTCGCTTTGGCCTTTCTGTGCTCGCCGGGGTACTATTACTAGGGCCGTATTAGTATTACTTAGGCCTGGGCCAGCAAGATTCGCTAAATTATATGAAAACGTGTTGTAAGGCTACCCCACTTTATAGGGCCTAATGCAAAACAATGTGGTACACCTGGAACATTGAAATTGATTATTTTCAAGAATATAGAAAATGTATCGAGAACCGACGCAAATCATTGCAACCGAAGACAGTGGGATGTGGTCTGAGCGCCGCCTGATCGTCACGCTCGCTCTGGGCGAAAATGCCAGTGTGAAAGAAGCGACTCGATTGATTTTGGTAACGAGAAATTCAAGATCTAATTTATCCTAGCACATTTCAACACACTTAATCTAGTAAATCTTCATTTTAAAATAACAAGACTTCGCCACTTAAAGGTTTAATTAGAAACTGAAGTGTAGGAAAGTGTCCAACTTCACCGTCGATGACAGCGAACCTCGATGTTTGTTGTCGCACGTGCACTGTGTGTCCTTCCGCACAGGCAAACGCAGGTTGTTCTCACGAAATAAGTATTTTGTTCTAACTGTAACTTGTTTCATTAATTACATGTATGAATTGCAACATGAACATAAGAATTTTCGATGCAAATTTATATGTTTTTGATGTGTTGAACCCCCAAACAACGCGCTATTTTTTCCTACGCCGTACAGGCCTATGAGTGATGTGTCATTTTCTAGGTCAAGTGACGACCGCGAATCATTCAGTTTGTCGAGAAAACATACGAAAATCTCACTAATAATTATATAATAAATAGAATATTTGATGTATTATCGGTAAATATCATTTATATTACATCTCGTGGATTAAAAAATCTTGTATTTTCACTCTTGGCTTCGCCAATCGTGAAAATACATATTTTTTAATCCACTCGATGAAATATAAATGGTATTTACCGATAAACAACAAATATCCTCTATTTACATAGTCATTATTAACACGAACACATTTCCCAATAGAGCAATAGGGATACATAGGGAAAACATACTATTGTTTCGCTTTCAGATTTAATATAATATGCCTTTTCTTCTATCCGCCTGTAGCCTTTTGTATAACACATTCAAGTAGCGTTTATCTTGTACACATCTGTTTTAGGGCCAATAATTATTTTTTTAAATATATCCATGACTATATGAAGTGTGATTATCACTCCATATAAATATATCAGTTGATATATCATACAGATATGATATACTCATTATCTACACAGTAAATGAAATTGATATCCCGAACAATGTGACGCGTATTTCTTAAAAAAAAATCTGATGAATGATTTGTCTAATTTACTTTTTTCAGAGTGAATTTTACAGAGTAAAATTGTTTTTGGCTTGAACCAACAATTCAACCAAGGTTAAACGTGCTAAGATTTGCACGATTAAGGATATTGTATGTTCAACGGAATTAGAAAATTTACTATTTTACTTTAGTGTGGTTTTTAGTATATTTTTTTTGCGACAAGCATGATTGCTTATAAAGTCGGGAATAACCTTTATTGTAATAAATATAATGTATTGCGATAATGTTTTACCAGTTTGTAGGATGAAAATACGAAACTTAAATGTTGTTCGGTCATATCCAAAATACATTAGTATTTGCTGTTATACTAGTTGCTACTACACGATATTTCATAAACACTGAAAGCCGATGAATATAGTATATTTTGTGAATTTGACGAGCTGCAAATCCAGAATGATTTTACCTTTTTCAGGATATCTTTTAATCTGAGTTTTTGGCGAAAAGTTAATGTGGGCCAAAAGAAAATAGAAATTAAAATACCTTCCCCTACCCGCACCCCAACCATCTGATATAATCTGACTCAATCTGTCATATAAAAATACACTTTCCTGCCCATGATGTTAAACAGCCCACCCATGCAGCGGACATAAATCTTGAATACGCTGTTCTATTTTAAAATATATAACAGGATTTTTCCTGTGCCCCTGTGTTTAAGTGTTTGTAAAATATATATAATTAGCCCGGATTATCTTTGTATGTCGGCTTTGTGAGATATAATAAAACTTTATATGATCATTTTGAATGCATAATAAAGTTTCCACTAGATGCACTTAGAGATAATCTTTGCTTTGGGAAATGCCAGATATACTGGAAAATAAGGGACAAAAGTGATTGATATGAAAAATCTGATTCTGATTTTTAGCGAGATATTAATAACTATTTTCCGGGTAGCATTGTCTCGAATATTGCGCGTTGGAGATCCTACTAGGATAACTGTTGTCGTCGATCTCTAAACCTGACATTATCGTTTAATTAGATCCTTCTGATAAAATGATTAAACCCAATCGGCTGTACAAGTGTGAAATATGGACTGACATAGAATATGTTGAGTTTGTTCACAATACTTGAAGTACACCTAATACTGTTGTATTTGGGGATGGGGTGGTGTGGGTGGTGGGGTTAAGTGGGGGGATCGATGGCTCAGTCGGCAAAAAAAATCCCTCAGTTTGACACAGACCTTCCATTGATGAGACGCGGGTTCGAATCATATTCAGATTAATTAAAATTGTTCACTTTTTGAGTGAGTTTTCCATCGATGACCGTCAGTGGAAGAGTTGCCAGTTTCTCGCCAAAGTCGAGTGTTTCATTTGAACAAAGAGCCCGGTTATCTCCCCCCACTAACCATATGTTGAATTTCAAAGAACACCATTGGATGTTGATTTTAAGGCAGGGCTTATAGATTAAATCAGTAGACAGTAAGTATTAAGGAACATCTTTACTTTAAGAACACCGGACGAGTTTCTGTATTTTTCACAAACAGAATAAGTTATATGGACCTCTATTAGAAAATCGAATTTATAGTGAATTTTTTATCACTCTTATGGGTTGCATAACTTATGTTTTGTAGCCGCATAGTAAACAAACCCCAGGCAAGGGCGTGTGCACTCTAATGATTTGGACCGTGTGATCGATATAATGCTACAGTATTTCTTTACGAACTTCATCTGAGAAATACAGATGTAGTATATTAGTGATGTACACAGAAAGCCTGCCGATAAATTCAGAAAACAAAAGAGACCTGAACTGAGGGTAACTGAGGGTGAATATAACAGGTTACAGATAGTTGTTGATTATTGACAAGTTAATCAAACCAAACCCTTCATCTCACATTGAGTCCTCTAAAAGTCTCCAGTTGACTCGTTTAGATGACAATAGGACAGTAAGCATCCTAAATGATACGACCGTGATTTTCTTTTTGATCTTTTGGTACTTTAAAAAGAGTTTTTGCTCGTAAGAAGACGCTATTCCTTTTGGCTAACAATAAAACTTAAAGCCTTTGTGTCTAATCTAAAATGAGTCGATGAACCAGAAGGGTTTCAAACTCCCGTGATAAAACGAGAGTTAGAAGTTCATCACTGGATAGATGTATATAGTTGTTATTGCCTATCCATATATCCAAGGCTATATTTTTTTTTTCAGAATAAATAAAGGGGAATGTTGTTAATTGCTTTCTGGTCCATTGATGAAAAAGAACAAACAAAAAGTAACACACACATTTCAAATACGTACATTGCATGTACTCTCTCTTTTTCGTTATTAAAAATAGAGGCGATGTAAAAAATTACAAAAAATAGTTGCGCATTTTTATAGATTTAACCTTGGATTTTATCTAACAATCAAACGTGTTAAGTGGACATGAAACCGTTGAGTCGGCGTTCCCCCTTTTCCGGTTCATTAAATCGCAGTCAGTTATCTAGCACAATTGTTGTAATACATATTAACATTTTTTGATAATATATTAGCTTTATTTTACACGAGACGTGCTATAATCTTCCAGATAAGACTAAAAGTTATTTTTGTTCTGGATATGCAACCCATAAGGGTGATAAAAAATTGACTATAAATTCGTTTACTCTCTTGTCAAACCACAAGACACTTGGAAACAACATTGGGAACCAGATCGCACGTAAGTGGCTTATTTTGTCTGAATTGTTTCCTTTCTAGAATTTTTTCCTTACATAAGATACAGATTATTATGTTTTCGCTGCTGTATTTCATTCAAATGTTCATATGACAAGCTTCGGCATCTAAACAAACTGTTATTTTGCTCTGTGTTTCCATACTTTTGGAAAACACAAGCAAACTGTTTCGTTAGCCATTGAGAAACTCGGTAAGTTAAAGCCGGTTCGTCCAGAAGGTACCTATAGTTTACCGCGCATGTAGAGTATGACCCAGTTGGCAGTTTCATATTCCCGTAAAGCAACGATACCAAAATGGGGCGTATTGGGAAGGGCGTTAGACATCTTGGAGGCTAAGACTGGCACAATGGAGCGTATAGAGAAGGAGGGTTGGACATCTTGGATGCTAAGACTGGCACGATGGAGCGTATAGGGAAGGAGGGTTAGACATCTTGGATGCTAAGACTGGCACGATGGTGCGTATAGGGAAGGAGGGTTGGACATCTTGGATGCTAAGACTGGCACAATGGAGCGTATAGGGAAGGAGGGTTGGACATCTTGGATGCTAAGACTGGTACGATGGTGCGTATAGGGAAGGAGGGTTAGACATCTTGGATGCTAAGACTGGCACGATGGAGCGTATAGGGAAGGAGGGTTAGACATCTTGGATGCTAAGACTGGCACGATGGAGCGTATAGGGAAGGAGGGTTAGACATCTTGGATGCTAAGACTGGCACGACGGATCGTATAGGGAAGGAGGGTTGGGTATCGTGGATGCTAAGACTGGCACGATGGTGCATATAGGGAAGGAAGGTTAGACATCTTGGATGCTAAGACTGACACGATGGTGCGTATAGGGAAGAAGGGTTAGACATGTTGGATGCTAAGACTGGCACGATGGAGCGTACAGGAAAGGAGGGTTGGACATCTTGGATGCTAAGGCTGGCACGACGGATCGTATAGGGAAGGAGGGTTTGGACATATTGGATGCTAAGACTGGCACGATGGTGCGTATAGGGAAGGGGGGTTGGGTATCTTGGATGCTAAGGCTGGCACGATGGTGCGTATAGGGAAGGAGGGTTGGGTATCTTGGATGCTGCTACTCTGGAAACACAAAGTGTCAGTCACAAGTCCTATACTTTCTTAGCTTTTCACTGAATAGTTCAGGGGTTAAGGGAAAAGGTGTTTTCACAAATCATGGAACAATCTAGGTATGCATTAATAAGTAGTCAGTCTTACCCCACATCTTAAAGACCAAATATAATTACGTCATCAAAACTCACCAAGTTCTGAAAGTTAGAGAAAGCGGGGAACGGATAATTAGTGTGATGGGTGATTTTTCTCTCTGTCTCGTGTCGTATGTGTCGTATTTTCTGTCCCGTTTCGAGCGTTTGAGATAACTTTGTGTATATCTGGTTGAAAAGAAACCGGGGTTGAATAAGGAGGCAAGATGTAGTTGTCGAACAGTGATGTATGCAATGCTCGAGGCTCAAAGGTGTTAGGGCTTGAAATTTAACCTCTGGTGGACCATTGGAAAGTGATGTTTTTGCAGCGCCGTAAACGAAACTAATAGCTCAGACACAATATCCATGTGTAAAAAATATATTGTTGTATTATCAACATAACTCCCAATCATTGTTAAATATGATTCTTTATCACCATTGAGAGAAATTTCTTGGCATTCGATTGGTCGAAACGCCCAGAATGTGAGCCTGCATCCCAGTGTTTTCCGTGTATATATTTGATTCTGTATAACCCCGGAGTTAAGATCTCACGCGCGGTTATTACCACGGAGTGAAGGCCTTGGTGCGTCACAGCAGTCTTCAGTCAAGACGAAATCCTATTGTGACGTCAGTTTAGAATGTTGTTTCGTCAGCATTAAACGCTATGCTTTTCTCAAAGATCGTGAAAACTGGTATTACTTTGCAACGTCACAATAGAATTTATTTCTTTCGCGACGTCATGTAGACCTCGCTCAATACACTCAACCCATGACATTTTTGTGAACTAATCGAATAAAGAACAGCTGACTATACTCAGTTTTAAGTAAACAAACTGCTCTGGATGGTGATAAATTCGTTATATGACGCCCTTGCGTGGGTATACGGGTAGATATTTGGTGTCTGACAGATATTTTTCCTCCGCTTCGCCTCGGAAAAATATTAATGTCAGACACCAAATATCTACCCGTATACCCACGCAAGGGCGTCATATAACTAATAATATACATGCATATTGTATTCATCTACAGATGGTTATTATTCTGTTCACATTTCATTTGCAGATCCGAATATACATCATGATAAAGTTGTGCATTGTGGCCTTGACCTTTCTGGTGGTTGGTGTAATGGCTGAGGATAAGGCAACAGAGTTAAAAGAAAGCGAAAAGACAGAAGAAAAAAGCATGCTTCACAATATTGTCAAACGCAGTAAGTATATATGTATATTTTGGTTAGGGATGTTGTGGTGTTTTAAAATCGAAAAGACAAAACAATTGTTTTATTGGCTTAGGAACATCTCCATGGCGTTGATATATACATGTAGTGGCTTTAAACATATAAATCATGATTTTTACGATCAGGCTCAATCCGAACAATCTTTGATCTCTGATGATTTGGAAATATCGTCCCAAGCTGCAGACTCACAAAACTATGTTTAGTCGGTCTGAGAAACTTTTAAAAACCTGGTTTTCAAGCTAAAGACTAGTTCATATTTTCTATGTTTTAAAAAGTGGTATGAGCTGCCAAAATGTTGATACTTTTCCGTTTAAGCAGAATGTTGAAATAATTGGCTATTTTCTCGAGGTGTACATTTCAGACGCTGTTTAGTGCTTTGAGCTGAATTAGGCTTAGAATGAATGAATGTTCGTCCCGGTTATTTAAATATTGTTTTATTTTCGAACTCCAGTTCGTGGAGGCCTTAGACTGCATGGATTTTCTTCACACATTAATCGTCTATTTTTTTTCTGTGATATTTATCATCATAATCAGAATTTATGAAAAGGTGCGACTTTTAGTTGTATGACATGTTCCATACTAAACAATATAACTGTGAATTTATCTGTCTGGTTTAGTAATGATTGATTGATTGATTGAAAGTGATGCTTTTGCAGCGCCGTAAACGAAACTAATAGCTCAGACACAATATCCATGTGTAAAAAATATATGGATTGACGTTTTACGCCGCACTCAAGATTACTTCACTTGTATGGCGGCGTTGCCAGGTTTAGTGGGAGAGGAAACCGGGCTCATTTCCCTGAGTGAACCCCCGATATTCGGCGACAACCTGACAACTCTTCTACATACGGCAACTGGGTGAAAAATCCACTCATACAACTTTCAAGTTTTATTTGGTCTGAGTGTGATTTGAACCCGCGTCGCATCGATGGAAGGTCTGTGTGGGACGGAGGGACGATCACTCTAACTCACTGGACCACCAAAGCCCTTGTTTAATACTGGAGATGACCTTGTATACCCTTCATCGTAAAACCAAACAGATGTTATCTCTTGTGTTGATTTTGCTTTCCGATGATATAGAAATTATCCCTTTTTTTCTATAGGTATGTATTCCCCGTACTCTTGGGATCCTGACTACGGATATGATGATTATTTCAATTACCGGCCCAATTACCGTGTCTATAACAACAGACGGACATACGGCAACTTCTACAGATACCCTGTCGTCAGTAATTACGGATATCATAACTACAAGGGTGGCTACGCCAGGTATGGAGACGATGACAGATACGATAGAGATGACCGATACGATAGAGATGACAGATACGATAGAGATGACAGATACGATAGAGATGACAGATACGATAGAGATGACAGATATGGAGACGATGATAGCTACAAATACAATAGGAAAGATTACTGAAGAGTTGCAGGATTCAGAAAGTGGAACCTATGCGTCTATTATATTAATACAATTGCAGCTTTTATGACAGAACTTATACTTCACGCCCGTTAATCAAGTGTTAAACTTACAAATAAAAACCATATAAAACTTGCGTACGTGTAACTACTTTTAGTATAGTTCTTGTAAGGGTATTAGGTTCCTGAGTTCCAGATTGAGTCTGTTAGTCTGGTGGTCGCCAGTCTGTCGATTCAGACCTTTAAAAGCCCGTTCAAACGGTGCGATTTGTCGTATCGACTTTCAGCATGCAATTAGAATGGATGCTTTTTATTGGTTGATACGATTTGCCAACCAATCAAATACATTCATTTTTATAGCATGCTACAAGTCGCTACGACAAATCGCACCTCGTGAACGAGCCTTAACATGTTCACAAAATTATCACTGAGATTCTAAGTATATGTGTGTTACTTTTATTTCTCACACTGCACCTCCGATAATTTCACTCCAAAGCAGTGTGTTATTTTTGTCTTCTCACACTACACCCCCGATAATTCAACTCTCAGACAGTGTGTTATTTTTTGCATAATCAACGTGTGAAATTATCGCCCAAGTGACGTTATAACATCACGAGAGAACTGTCAAAATTGACGTCACAAATGAATTGCGCCATCAGTCATTATGACGTCATAATAAGGCGTCCATCATCAACCCAACATTGAAGGGACTGTGATGCTGCCGTTGATGACGTCATTTCTGACGTCACAATGCCTTATCGAGTCTTTCTTCAGACAGCCATTCTTAATATAGAGCGACGTCCCCAAACCTTTTCTTAAGTAGAGTCGTGTTTTTTTTTTTATAAAACGCTGTATATTTTGTGTAGTGTGAGAAAAAGATTATCCAACTCGAACCAGTGTGTTAAATGAATATCACTCTCGTTTCTTAATTTCCAAAGTCACTCGCCAGAGGCTCGTGGCTTTGAAAATAAATAGACTCGAGTGATATTCATCGTAACACGCTGGCTCTCGTTAGATAACCTCTATATAATCAGCGGGTGAAATTATGGCCCAAATAACGTAATGACCTGACGAAAGAACTGTCAGAACTGACGTCACAAAAAAATTACGTAATCAGTCATTATGACGTAAAGATGAAGCGTCTAGCAGCAACCTTATACTGAAGGGTGTGTGATGCTGTGGTAAGTGACGTCATTGCTGACGTTACCATGCCAATCATGTAAAGAGAGCGACGTCACATATGTTTTTTAATTAGAGTTGCGTTATGAAATAAAACGCTGTTTTTTTGTGTAGTATATGAAAAAGATTATCAACTGGAGCCAATGTTTTATAACTCTCGTTTATTAATTTTCAAAATCAATCGCCAGAGGCTCGAGGGATATTTATCTTAACAAACTGGCTCTCGTTAGATAACCTCTACATCTCAACAATATTGTATTTATAGGTGGAGTCTAGAAGAAGAAAAAAACGGAATAGGCAAATATTTAAAGTAAAGGCACTAAGTTCCGACTGATTGCTAGAACTGGGTCAAATAGTCATTAGCCAACAGAGAAATTCAAGAAAATAAGAAAACACGAAGTAACTTCCAATATTAATATTCCAATAACTACCTGTTTTACATTACAGGTAGTTCCGTCTGCGCATGCGTCTGTTGTTGTGGTCAAGTGTCTATCCACATGCACCAATGGGTCGCGGGTTCGAATCCCACTCAGTCCAAAATAAATTGGAAAATTTTCTGACTGGGTTTTCACTCGAGCGACCTGTGTGGGATGGTTGCCAGTTACCAACTGAAGAGAGCCCGGTTTCCTCCAACAATAAAACTGGCAACGCCGTCAAACAATCAATCGATCGATCAATCTATCCACATGGACCTAACTATATATATTTATTATGAACACTAACACATACGGGTATAGGCCAAACTTTATATATTTATGAACACTAAAACATACGGATACAGACCAAACTATATATATTTCTGATCACTAAAACACACGGGCACAGGGAAAATCTTCCTGTCTAAAAAAAACAAACTATATATGTAGTTGTGATTTGTAATTAACGGAAATTTTTACTTGGTTTGAAATTTGTTTGTGTGTCTGTTATATATGGATTGGTAGGTGTTTCTGTATATATAAAAGAGCATACTGTTTTGAAGTTGTCTTACACGACGAACTTGCCAAAATACCTTCTGTTAAATTTAACTGTACATCAGCACACATGTTCAAGCTATATGGCACCAAGAATAAAAAATGCGTTTTATCATACACATTTGTTATTATTCACCTTTCCGTCATTATAGAGCCTTTTATTTATTAGGACAACTGGGATAGAACCAGCCCCATGGGGCTTTATTCCATTTAGAACAAAGTCTAGACATTCTTTTGTCCCCTAATATCTGTATGTATGTATGCCTATAGCAATTGTAAACATTTTCTTTTATTATCTGGTGAATAAACAAACTACGTAGGCGTAATAGGGACATACATGATTTTATTTTTGGGCCTCTTGCTCGCTCGTTATAACGAGATGCAAATATCTGGATTGGGGATAAATTCGACTTACCTACCTTAAAAATTATTTGTGTTAGTTTAGTTAAAAACGTAATTGTATTAAACCATCCTGTTTACGAGCTGCATTTGCACCGAGGATTGTAGAACAATACCGGTCAAATAGTTGCGTGCGTCCGGCATGAGACCAAGCCGTCCGTTTTTCCTCCCGAAAAACTGAATTCACCGATATAATAAATGACTTTAAATGAATGTCCAACCTTTTCTGTATTTATATCCATTCACATAACGTTAAAGTATAGGTAAGGCTTATTGCATTTCATCCATATCTGCCGGTGATTGGAACACTTCATAGTAAAATTGAACGCTACTAGTTCTAGATTGCAATTGTTTTAGGAACATTGGTCGGTCAATCTGAGTGGAAGAGTTACCAGGTACTCGGCGAGGGTCTCGGGCTTACACCAGGTAAAGGACCCGGTCTCCTTCCCGACTAAGCCTGCCAACGCCGTCATATAATCTTTTTGTCTAAAATAACCATGGAGACAAGTTTCTAATTGTGTTAAAAAGAGGTATGTCATTTAGACCTTTATACCCAATCATAAGTTGTTGTAATAAACTAAAACCCATGACATTTCATTTGGTTGACGACTGGCAGGGGCTTGTCCTTAGTCAATATTTTCTGGAACACTTTATTGATATATTGACAATGCTTACCCTCAGTTGTGGCGAGAATATCGGTAGACTGAAATTGAGCCCAATAGGATCCCGTGAAAAGAAAGTAACAATTTTGGTCCCCCCAGAAAAACTTAGGTAGAATACGGACAAGGGTTCTTGGTCCTGGCTAGTGTATTTTTCAGATACCGTAAGATTTTTTGATCTACATGTTGCTGGCTCGTCAGATTTATTGTCCACAAGAAGTAGAAAATGGAACAATATGGAATGTTTTTTTGTACAAACGTGTCTTTATGATATAAATATTAGATTACCGCAAATTTCTGGCCATAGCAGTTTAGTATGCCTAAAGTTATTCAAACACTTTGTTACATAAAAGCCATTATTAGGCATAAATTACCCTCACTATATTAGTGGTGGTTGGCTGAGACTAGAGCCTCAAAATATTTTGACCTGTTCAAAGTTACAAAACATGTTTTTTTCGATTTTTTCTCGGTCTAAAGTTAGTAGTCTAATAACATAATAACAAGTTTCTCGCATTTTCCACCAGTTCGTTTATAAACAGAAAAGGACACCTAAAATAAACAACCTATTTTTAGTCGAATAGGCAAGTTCTAGTATATACCGCCAGGGACAGTGGTGCATATCTCAGATGTAGGGCTAACCATTTTAGGCCGCAAAGGACTCGGAGCTCCAGGGTGCTAGATTAATCGCCGGAGATGCGTGTTCTGTGGCTATCCTGGGCCCTGTTTTACAAAGCTGGCGTAAATTTGCGCATAGGCCTACAACATGGACTGGTTGCGTCTAGGGTGTAAGTTACTATATTTTAACACTGATTTACGTCAGACGTAACTTACGCCACCTTTGTAAAACAGGGCCCTGGATAACAAACTAATAAAACAGCAGACAGATTTGTTAGTCTTTTTTAAAAATGTTAAATACAAATAGGACCGCTGTTACATGTGTCTCATGCTGTTTGAATTACTTGCCGGGCAGTCAAAGTGACTTATTTAGACCACACTAGTACCAACTTCAGGACAATTTGGTTAAAAATAACATACAATTGCTTGAATGAAATGATTACAAAATTCTGGGATGTAACAGGGTATTGTTTTGAAGTGCCCGCCATGGGGCACACGCTTGTAACAACACGCATGACTGCACGCCTATTCTTTCAGAGCAGAATACTTTCTGTTCGCCACGTCATTTTCCAATCGATCGATATTATTTCAGCCGACCAAAAAATACTCCTGAAATAGGGGAGGGGCTCGAGTTACAGCCCCCTTGCACGAACCCTCCCCATCCGGCGCCCCGGTTCTGGAAAACGGTCTGCAAAAGGTTCCCCCCAAAATAGTATTTACTACTGTTCTTTAAATCAATCATTTGTACCACCGATATTCTAATATTCTTTGAAAGGCGCAGTAATTATCGCACATGATCACCTCAACAATGCAGCATAAATGAATGCATTAGTTATTCCTCCGAACTAAACTGTACCCTAAGTCCAGATGATGGGAACGCTACCTCCTTATAACAAAAAAAGGATCTCTGTTTCGTTATAATGAGATGAATCACCCAAAGAGTGAATCACCCAAAAATAAAATCATGTATGTCCTAATACCCTTTTGTAGTTCCACTCCCTGTGTGCTTTCAATTTCAATGTATAAAATGAAAGATTCGATAGACAAAGGGGTTTATGCAGATTCAGGTTTTAATTTCGTGCTGAGTAAAACTTGACAGCAGATTGGCAAATGAAGGCGTTGCAGAAAATATTGGGTAAAACATTTGCATTGTGAAAGAAGTTATGTTTTCCTTGAACAGTTTACATGCGACTTTCTCTGCAATCGAGATACGGAATCTTTCGCCTCAAAACCAAGTTTCCACATGAGAAATTCTGTTAAAGAAGAAAAACACTCGAAATGTCAAAATTCCACAGATGGCACTAATAGGGCCCCGTAGTTTTAGTCTCGTTTGCTTCTCGGCAACCTATGACTCATACATAAGCTGCCAAAATGTTGATATTTTGATGTTAAAACAGAATATTGAAAACGAATGAATGGTCGTCCCGGTTATCTAAATTTTGTTTACTTTTCGGACGCTATTTCGGTTCGTATAGGCCGTATAGTTTAAGAATTTCCCTCATTCCAGCGCCAATCATTTAGTTTTTCGATGGCCTTCAAATTGTCTTACTGTCTTGATGATCTGAAATTATGGAAAAGTGTGAATTTTGGCAGCTCATGCCACTTTAAGCAACACAGTTTTAGCCGACAGGTCAGTTTAGTTGCCTAAGACATACCCATTGGTTATAAGAACATAAATACGCCCCTATAAGCAGCGGGTATTTTCCCTTCATTCAACACACCCGCTGCTAATAGGAGCATATTATTCCATACGACACACAGCTGGTCAAAAGCGGTTATATCCTACAGAGACATACATGTACATAAAAAAACATTATATAATGCTAAAATACATCTATTAAGCCGAAAAAATCGATATTTCTATGAATGGTTTATATATGTAGCTTATTTTGTCTTATTTTGGACTTTATTTCCAGAAGAAGAGAAACAACATGGCAAAGCTGTTAATAATGGTGACTTTGATCTCCCTCTTTCTTTACGTAAACTCTCAAGAAAATGTTCCTAATATTGAGAATAGCGAACCTCCAGCAGAAGAAATTGTTAAAAGAGGTGAGTACATGTATATTGCATAGTTTTTGGAAATTGCGACACACATCCTCCAAATGGCACCTTTCCAATGTAACTTAGAAAGTATTACTTGGGGATTCTAATCTATATATCTAGAATAAACCTTGAACTCCCGGATATGCAGGTAAAGTTTTTTCATGGTGCCAAGTTTCAATCCCTTTTCGGACTCTAAATTCAAAAGTATCAAGGTCCCAAACCTGAGAATGTTGGTATCAATAACAAGACAACTACTGAGCCAGACATTTCGTTAAATCAGATGCGCAACATGATGACGGCGGTTAGGAAGACTTTTTCCAACTCGCTCATCTACTTTGTAGAGATTCAGGTATGTACTAATTTATCGGTCAGTGAAGTTCGAACCTGAGTCTATATAACTCCTTTGCTTCCAAGATGAAGAGAGTTACGGTCAAACCAAAAGTATCCCAATCAAAATTTAAGTATCGAGGGATAAGATTCACGCACCGAAGATACAGCAAATCGCTTGTATAGCCACTAGCTTCAGACATTTGATGTAGACTAAATTTGTGACGAGGCATGTGTCAACCTACCTTTTGTTTTGGAAGTAATATTGTTAATCTTAGTAACCAAAATCCACTGCTGATGATACTTTCATTTGTACCTTGTCCTAAATCATTGTCTGATGGGGACTTTTCAACTAGAAAATTGGTCCAGAATTATATGTCTGGCTGATATCTACGCAGGTCCAAGTGGGGTACACAAACCATTTACATCTAAAAGCGCCTGGACGCCCCCTTTATGTATGACCCAGAAATATACCAAGGAAATTTGATGGTTTAGCTAATCCTAGAAAATCATTTGGAATGTCTTGCCTTTAGTAAGCTAAGGGAAAATCATAGTTATTAAAACTGCTTATAAAGGCTCGGCAACAGATATTATGTCTAGACAGGACTATATTGAGGGGGTGAGAACGGCAACTTAGCAGCCCTCTTCATTACCACAAACTTGATGCGGAAATTTGGCCAGAAAAATGTTAGAACGAAGAACAAGAGATCAGTGAACTCATCTTGGCGACCACCATAGAACACCATCAGAAATTTGATATGTGAAATTGATTTCTTCAGTTGGTGGCTGGCTGGACAAGAACACGGTTTCTTTGGTAGAAAGTGGCTGTAATCTGAAAACTCCAAACCAAATTCTGTTTTCCCGACTTGTAGTAAAAAAATCTGTACAAAGCATTTCCGAAAAAAAACTTGACTGACTAAGGCTAAACTCTTGCCTGGCTCCAACCTGATGACATACCATGGGTTTTGGTTTATAACAACAACATATGACTGTGTCAAAAAGTCTTTATGACATGCCCCCTTTTAACACTAGAAACTTGGTTCTGTGGTTATTTTAGTGAAGAAGATGTTCCCTATGACCCTTGTGTTTTAGTGTTTCAGTGTTCTTTATTTGTATCCCAAAGTGCGATGAATTGGTTGGTTACATGTTTGATTGAATGATTGGTTGATTGATTGATTGATTGATTGATTGATGGAATCAAGAAAATATAGAATAAATAAAAGCCAGACTTAATAGACATACGCATGGACCATGTTGGGGTATCATGGCCCAACCAATTAAGCCATTCAGAACTTTCCTGTGAGATGTGATAAAATTTCAGTGTTTATACGCTTCCTTTTCTTCGATTTCAGACGATCAAAACAGTGACGAATTTGTGACGGATGACACATACAATCACTATGGGGATGATGACGAAACTGAACATGATACTCCGTGGTATTAGGTTGACTAGGAACCAGAATGGGATCATTAGCAATCAGCTTGATATCTGAATAAACTTAAATGAAAAAAAACGTTACCAGCCTGTTTGTTCATAGTTCACAATTAATAACTTACGCCCACGCCAACCCTCTCAACGCTAAGTCGATTTCTAAAGAAAGAAAAATAAAAATTACTACACAATATGTGCAGATTAGCTTTGAGAAAAATGAACCATTATAAAAGTATAATACCGTTTGTGTTTCAGTATAACAAGGCCAGCATCGTTATGGCCAAGATTGTAGTAGAAGAATACAAACTACTTCAAAGTAAAATGGCTCGATCTCTGTCCCAGAGGCCAATTATTGCTTATAAAAGTAACAAGTGTATATAATTTTCACTTTCTTTCCTGGGCGGTCCAATCTCAGTCAACAGATATCATTGCCGTAGCTCAAGGTCCATAAGGATTGTCAATGTATTACGTGATCCAGCTCCTGTCTGTCAGCAACCTAATGAAATATCATGGGTTTTAGTTTATTACAACAACTTATGATTGAGTATAAAGGTCCAAATGATATACCATTTTAATACAATTAGAAACTTGTCTCCATGGTTATTTTAAACAAGAAGATTTTCTCTGTGGCCGTGTGTTTTAGTGTTAAAAATATACACAAAGAAAAAAGTTAAGCACCCCGTTGAAAAGTCTGCACCGACCGATAAAATCATCAGTTTAAGGAGATTGTTGGCAAACTGATGTTGCAGAAACGATTGTGATCATAAAGGGCAACATTCTGGCGATAAGAAATCACCATTAATGGCAATCAACTATAGGCCTACAATTTATTCTGGATATCGTTAGTTAAATCAAAAGTGTATTTTAACAAAATAAAAAGATGTGTGTAAGTATGAAACTTCAGAGCCTATCTGGCTTCACAGGGTGAACATATTGAAGTAAAAATGTCACTTTGAGTGTGTAGAACACATCCCTAGAGCAGAAGGTCAATAGCGCGTATAGCCTCCATTAGCTTCCAACCTGCGTCTCAATCCTCCAGTGAGACGTCGGATCTGTTGAAGGGTAACTGCGCGGATTTGAATCCTTTAGAGCACAGTTGGGATAGGATGGGTAGAAACATTCAAGCCCTAGAGCCTCCTGTACAAAATCTGCAGGAATTGGAAACCGCATTACATCGGTATTGGTGGCAGTTACCCCTTCAACAGATCCGACATCTCATTGGAGGATCGAGACGCAGGTTGAAAGCTAATGGGGGCTATACGCGCTATTGACCTTCTGCTCTAGACACTTCTTTTTATTTTGCTAAAATACACTTTTGGTTTATCAAACGATATCCCGAATAAATTGTATAGCTTGTTGCAATTAATGGTGATTTTATTACCGCCAGAATCTTGCCCTTTTTTATCATAATCGTTTCTGCAACACCCGTTTGCCAACAATCTCCCTACACCAATGATTTTAGCGGTCGGTGCAGACTTTCCAGGGGGTGTTTAACTTTTTTCTTTGTGTGTATATATTTCAACACTTATTATTTGGTGATTAGCAGAATCTGAATACATCATGTGTTGCCGGAATCAATATTCCCTCATTAGATGAAGCTACTTCGCTTGGAGCTTGTGGTGGCAAAACACTTCGCTTTTGCCAACACACATCAAACATATGTAAAAAAGTTGCAAAGCAATTAAATGCTCTTAAACGTCTGGCAAAGCACTTAAGTTAAAATGACAATTTTTAAATGTGCTATGCATTCAAACATCACATATTGTTGCCGAATATGGCACAGCTGTAGTAAAACCAACGTTCACACGAGGCTGGTTGATTGATGTTTTGCGCTGCACTCAAGATTATTTCATTTATATGGCGGCGTTGTCAGCTTTAGTGGGAGAGGAAATCGGTCTCTTTTCCAGGAGTTAACCTCCGACCTTCGACTAATACCTGACAACTCTTCCACATACGGCGATCGAGAGAAAATCCACTCAGAAATGGAGGGATTTGCACCCCCGCGTCCCTTAACACATGTTCAACAGGCTACGGCGGCAAGTGGGCGTTCTACTTTGTAAAACTACGTGGTTTTCAGCCCGTAAATCCCATCGCTTCGTGGGATGGGCTTTATTCTCATCGGTTTCCGATCGGTTTTCATTCGATCGCCATATGTGAAAGAGTTGCCAGATACTCGCGGAAGGTCGGGGGTTTCCTCCGGGTAAACATGAAAAAAATATGTTTAAGAAACGTTATATATAATTGTACATTTCAGCTGATTTACCATATGAATTCTTACACACTAAAATATATATTTATAAGTGCCTAATATTGTTTAACGTGTTTTATCTATATTTTGTCTTTGAATTTTTAAAACACTCCTGGAGAGCTAAAGTTTTTCGATGTATAAATCGACATTAAACGAATCTTCTATTCTATTCTTGAAATGGGGTATGCGGTAAACTTGGAAGGAATATTAGATATGGAGTCGATGATAGAAAAATTGAACAATGGTGGATATGGAATCGATGATAAAAATGTGAACAATGGTGGATATGGAATCGATGATAAAAATATGAACAATGGTGGATATGGAGCCGATGATAAAAAAATGAACAATGGTGGATATGGAGTCGATGAACAATGGTGGATATGGAATCGATGATAAAAATTTGACCGATGGTGGATATGGAGTTGATGATAAAAATATGAACGATGGTGGATACAGAATCGATGATAAAAATATGACCAATGGTGGATACGGAATCGATGATAAAAATTTGACCGATGGTGGATATGGAGTCGACGAGTGACACGTCATAAGGGAGACAACTGTTTTGAGAGCTCGTTTTATCTCATTATTTAAGCTTTTGGTCTTCTTTATTTCACCGTTTCTTTATAGCATGGCTTAATTTGATTTCTCATTATTTGCATCAACTATATGGAGGAAACCCATGACCTTCCAGTGGTAACTGGCAACCATCCCACATAGGTTGTTCGAGTGAAAAAACAGTCAGAAAATTTTCCAATTTTGTTTGGACTGATTGGGATTCGAACCCGCGACTCATTGGTGGAAGAATGTTCTGATTGAGCCTCCAACACTCTACCTAATGAACCACGTAGGCCCCCTCTGGATTAGGATGGTTGGTTGTTTTAGCTTATTGGCACGTATGAAAGATGTACGCCATCTCTGGATTAGGAAAAATGGAAGAGATAGCCTTAAACAGCTGGGAGACACATTATGTTTCTAGTTTGTGCTTGCATTGTAGCTGCGTTACGCGATGCAACAGTTCAGCAGTGGGCGAATATATAGCGTCACCAGCTGCAGTCGAGGCTGTGTGGATAAATCAGCGCTTCCAGCTGTTTGACAAGGTGATTACAGTGTGATCATCTTGCATCATACAGGCATGGCCGTCACCTAAAGCATTTTTTCTTTGGAAACATTGTCTGAAACATACATGTTTATATTGCATCTTGCAAGGCCCTGTATTGTAGAAAACGTTAAAAAAAATACAGAATGGATTTTTTAATCAGGGCGTATGTGAACACCAGGAAAACACTTTATTGGCTGTAACATAAACGTAATGAGGAGAACCAAGACCGTCTGCGATGTAAGAAACTTGTGCTGTACATTTGCATGAAAATTAAAGATGTCGACGGAACTGTAACACTGGCTAAAAAGTCACATATGGAGACGATAGAAACGCAATCAGTCAACATCGGAAACTTCCACTAAATACTTGGATTCCAACTTCCATTCCATTCACTAGTCGTGAGCATTAGAGTCCGATTCATGTAAATTTTGTGGAGAAGGATCTGGACATTGAATCCTGCGCCCCAAAATGTCTCACGTATGTTCCAGGGGATTCAGATCCGGACTCATTGCTGTTAGTGGGATGTTCTGGATAGAATCGTTATGGATAAACTAGGTCACAAGTCTTGAACGGTGGGGCAGAGTGTTATCACCCACGAATAGGGGTTTGATGGCTAATGAGTGATTATGAAAAGGTGGAAGACCAACTGGAACCAGCACTTCCTGGATGTAGCGAGCCTCTGACAGATATCATTGTGTGGTTTTGAGATCCAGCTTGCAATCAAATGAGAAACATCCACTACCATATGATACGGCACGGTGTATCTTGTTGCACAAGCTATACCAGAAGGCCTTCAAACTCTAATCCTACCTCTAACAGTATTTAGATACCATCAGCTCCAATCGTACTCTCGCGAGATCTCCTTTAGACGTGGCTAAGACAGACTCTGGCCGTAGGACTAGGGTAACTTCTAATTTTAGATTGCATCTGCTCTCGTCCTACCTGAGAACTTGTCTCCAGTCTACACCAATCCAGACTTAGTCTTTTGAGATTATTTGTGAGTTTAGGACATTTGATTAGTCTCATCTCTAAAACGATTTGTAACTGTCAGCTGAGCCGACGAAGGCGGAACCAGTGACGTTTCAGGCGGAACTGGAAGCAAATGAATGACACCTTACTAGCCTCAGCAAATTTCTGTCATCTCTCTGTCGAGATATTGCTTTTCTTGCTTGAATGTCTGTGGTTACTTACGTCGTTGGTTTTCTTTTTTAATGTTTTAAACCGAACGGGTTATTGTGGAGAGGGACTTAGATTCTTCTTGCAAACTCCTTGAAAGAAAGTCCGGCTCTATGCACACGAACAATCTGCCATTTACCACCCCGGTAATTTGTATACCCGATAATTGTTGCTACAATGGACTAGGCTGTCAGGGAACGTTTTTATAGGCAATATTGACTCTACGAATATGCCTAATTTTGCAAAAAAAATGTTGCTTGCTTTGCAGATCCAGATTGATACGTTTATGTGATCGTGTTCTTCGTGAAAATAAAACATATTCAAACCCAGATTCCGAAAGTACAACTATGTAATATTATTCTATGTAATGTACCGCACCAATGGCTTTCATTTGAGGGTGCAACACGTTTTTAGTATTTCTATATGTTAGAAATGATCAAACACCATAAATACTTGCAGTTTTTATGAGTGTTGCATTGGAAAAATCTGATGATTTGAAGTAACATGGACTCCGTAAGAATTAGATAACGTGATAGTCTTTCAGGATAAAATCTCAATATAGAATGACATTGTATTCTATTTTTAAATGTAGCAGATCCGAGACTTTGAGTTGTACCAATCTTAGCCATTTTCTACCCTGTAATTCACACTTCATTGGTGAAATAAAAGGGGCGAATACGGGGGATGTATTCGAGCTTTCTTTTTGTGGCGACTATGTTTATACTTGACCGAGATACGTAAACATACGATTTTCTCTAATAACTGCTTTTTAATATTATGATTTTGTCAAGGAAAATCTACCTACCACACTTTCATCTAAAGTCAATTTAATCTTATTTTTTTAATTAGCAGAAGTATAATGAAATATGTAAACAATATCAAGTGTCAGGTTCCTGTAAATAGTTTCGTTCAAAATCATTACATGCTACATGCGAATGTCCCCAGGAGGGTGGGGGGTGGCGTCCACGGGGAAGAGATACATTCTATCCTTCGTCCCGTAGAAACTTGCGAGCTCAAATGATACATGGCATGGTAGACATTTTATTAACAACTAAAATTTCTTATCACGGAAATTATGCATTACACAAGATTGTGAAGATATTTTCTTCCATCAGACATTAATGATTACATCGCACAACGACCGGTAATCTACGGAAGCCCTGGAGGCTCATCTTATCTTTTTTTTTTTCACTTCTGACTTCAGAGTTCTAAAACGTTCCATACATGTGAGTGCAAATATGGCGACTGTTGCGTCAGGAAAAGAGGTATCCATGGCACTGTTCTCGACGACAAGGTATCCATGGCATTAAAACTTATGGGCAGATGATTTACACCTGTAAAACAAAAACACAGTTAAAATTTCATACCCACAATCCACAAAAAAACGGTTGGAAATATTTATAAAAGACTATTTAGGGCCTATGTTATGTTTAATAGGCCTATGTTACATGGACGCATTGTGACTTGTTTGCTTTAACAGCTGAACTCGACTAATCAACTATATTGGGGATTGATTTGCCTTGGAAAGTCTATATAAATAGCCACCTTTGAATGAAGGTGTATGTTTAATAAGTCGGAAGTCAGAATTCGGAAGTCAGAAGTCGGAAGTCAATTATTTTACAATTATAAATGATCCAAAAGTAAGCATCCGATGTGTGAAATCATTTGAAATACTGCTCTTGCTCTCTGAACATACATTAATTCCAACCGTACGTGCTCCCCTCACTCTAAACAGCACAAGTCCTCCATGTTGAATACAGAAACATTGAAGTCAGAAAATGAGCCTCCAGGGCTTCCGTAGTAATCCGTGAATAACTATTAATCATTTACTATATCGGCCGACTATGTAACCGTATACAGTAATTATCAATGAATATTTTGCTGAAAATAAATAAATGCCAAAAATAAATGACTTAAAGTGGCTCGAGCTGCTAAAATTCACACTTTTTTAATAATTTCTGATCGTCACGACAGTAAGAGGCTTGGAAGGCCATCGAAAAACTAAAAGATTGGCGTTGGAATGAGGAAAATCCTTACAGTATGTGGCCTGTACGAACCGAAAACGTGTTCGAAATGTAAACAAAATTTAAATAACCGGCACGACCATTCATTCATTCTAAGCCAAAGTTAGTTCAAAACATTACTTTATCGTACATTTTCGAGACTAGAAGCCAATAATTTTAACATTCTGTTTTAACGTCAAAATATCAACATTTTGGCAGTTCATGCCACTTTAAAGAAAAAGGCCGAAACAAATTTAACAATTAAAATAAAAATCCAGGTTTATGAAAGTAATTTTCTATAAGCTTAGGTGACATAAGTTATCTGGTTTCAGATATAAGATTGATTTATTTATTGATAAGGTTCTAAGCCATACTCATTATTTCCCGTGTGTTGCCAGGTTCAGGGGAGAAGGAAACCGAGAGCATTGCTCGGAGAAAACGCCAGGGGTGGGTTGAAAAGAAATTCCTTTGTGACGCGACGTCATCTAACCTGCCGTTAAGCTAACGGCGCTTTGAACAACCCACCCCTGATCTTCACAGCGCTTATATTACGTAAAGTGATCGATTGAAACCCCCACTCAAACTGTTTTGAAATTTAATTTCGGACTGAGTGAGCATCAACCAACAGACTCCTTGTAAAACCAAGATATTTACCAACAACTGCTTATCCTTATTATAGTTTTAGTGGTGATTGGACGGGAGACTCTTTTGTATCCTTAGTAATAAACAGATTTGCCTTTATCAATCAAACGTTATCGTGTCATATCTTATGTTGTTCATGTTTTCGTCTTGTATACTACTGATACCTGCACGCTCGTATAGACACGCATAACTGATTTCAAGTCGTTAGTTCGATTTATCTATACCCTACATCTAATTTTATTAGACAATGTAGGGTTATTTTTAGATCTAACCATAGCCTACCTAGAAATAAAATGAATATTTCATACTGACACATAGTCTATTGGTGCCAGGGGGATAAAAACTTGAAAAAATCGTTTTAACGAATTTCTGGAGTTACTAAAAATAGAATCTAAACATAAAATTGTTATGAAGATTTTCTATGAGAAAAAATCGTTTTAACGAATTTCTTAAGTTACTAAAAATAGAATCTTAAAATAAAATTCGTTATAAAGATTTTCTATAAGAAAAAATCGTTTTAACGAATTTCTTGAACTACTTAAAATACAATCTAAAAATAAAATTCGTTATAACGATTTTCTTGTTTCTATTTTTAGCCATTTAAAAAATCTAAATAACGAATTTCTTGAACTGCTAAAAATAGAAAAATCTATTAAGAAAAATCGTTATTTCGATTTTTAAAGGGATAAAAATACAAACAAGAAATTCGTTATAACAAATTTTATTTTTAGTTTCTATTTTAGTAACTCAAGAATTTCGTTAAAGAGATTTTTTCTCATAGAAAATCGTTATAACGAATTTTTTTTTTAGATTCTATTTTTAGTAACTCAAGAAATTCGATAAAACGATTTTTTTAGTAACTCATGAAATTTGTTAAAACGATTTTTTCAAAAACAATTTCCCTGGCACTAATAGACTTCCGTGCCAGATACAATAACCACAAAAGTGTTTGTATTAAGAAAGAAGAAGAGTTTTTGTATCTTCAAAACAGTTTATTTTTCCAAAAATTGGAACGTTTAGTATCAGTTTGCATATTCAATCTGAAAGTAAAAATTTGATTTTTTTTGTACAAATGCCCAGCCAACGTATACGCATATGTGATGTCGAGTAAACGAGCTCAAGATACATGTAGATGTCCTATAGGGATTTAATCTCAAAAGTACAGATTAGGTTTGAGGGACACAAAATGTCTGCCCATAAATTTGAGATTAAAAACTAAAAACAAAATACTTGACATGATTTAGCGGTTTCTGGTCGATCGATAGGTATTCAGAGTACGCATACATCTCGTGTATGAATTTGTCCCTCTTTTATACATTTTTCCATATTAGACCCTTTCGCCTTAGAATAAAGTTTAATTGCGTTGTTCACATTGTATGGCATTGACACGCCTCTTTTGTATTGCGTCATAGACGAAATGAACACGATTTCGACGTCCCAAAAACTCAATTTATCGTCATTTTGCCCTACAACGAGGCTTCTGTGCAAGCGTCAATCCTTAAGCCGAGAGAAATCTGAACCATATTTAATTTTAGTTATGTTGCACGTGTTGCTAAACGAAAGGTTTAATTCGCTAAAGTCGAACAAATAAGGCGCAGTCTAGTCAATCGTCATTTTTTTTTGCCAGATTACGTTCCAAAACTTACTCAAAAACTAAATACCTTGACCTGCAAAGAAGAGAAATTGCAATTTATTTAAAAATCTGACGTATTTTTAGTGAACTTCTTAATGATAAAACGTTTATTTTAGCTTTTGTTGCTAATATATATTCCCATTTCGTGTTTTATAACTCACTTAGTTTGAACTGTGGGACAATTTTATTGAATATAAGATAATAATACATCGACCTTGGCCTCACGAAAAGGGTTTAAATCTTGGTTATGAGAAGTATTTGTAACGCCTGAGTAAAGAATTTTCAAAGAATGTTTTTACAAAATTAATAGGCTATTCTACACAAGAAACAGATGGTTCCCAACTCCAAGATTTAATGCGCACTAATGCATTGAATCGGTCGGCTAAAACACATCGTAACAACATAACTGTTTCTGGTCGATTCATCCTATTCCTAAACCCTGGATGTGACCTACAATGTGACCTACAAGACCTACAAAAGTCCACCACGGAGGTCAATTGATCGTGTTTTTATATTCATTCGACAAAACAAAAACATCATAAAATTCAACCTGGCGTGGTACATTGCTTATGTATCAAGGAAATGAAGTCCCAACACCTTTTTAATATGTGAAGCACAACATAATGTGGGAATATATATATATTAGATATGTAATTTGCCTCAGACGGGGCCCTTTTAAGAGATGTTTTTAGATCGATATATCAACATCATCGTTTGTGGAGCTAAAATATGGCAATATAGTCTCTGCCACCTTTTGACGTAGTCCGGGTTTCTTACTCCAAAACTACTAAAAAAATTTACTGACGGCCGCATCCAAAGTACGACCGTCAATATAAAAAATAGTGATTTGGAGTCAGAACCCCGGACTACTTTTGACGAAGAACCGAGGGCTCAAAGGTCACACAGTATTCTCTCAATCACACTACATTGGATGACTTTAAAGTTTGAGTTTGGGTTGGTGTTGGGTGTTTGTGTTGGTGTCCACATCAAGCTCTAAACACCATGTATCGTGTCAACACTCTGAACAGACAACTGTGTTAACACCAGTGTTCAATTAGCAAATGGTGTGTTAGAAGAGGGTTGACTTGAAGCTCAAACACCGACTTTGAATTAACACTGGTATTCGTTCAGTATTGGCACGGCTACAATTGCTCTACTGTTTAATATCCGACCTGACATCTTGCACTTATTAGCAAACATCAAACAGGTTGTCTGTTGACTTTTCGTTCAAACCATAGATAGGGTGTAAACCGTTTCCTCTGCTTCCATGAGTACATACTTGACCGACAGTCGAAAGGCAATACATGGAGGCAACAGGGATAATCCTGGGGATGTTAACGCCAGCACGCCATATGCAAATAATTCATCCCTTGGACTCCCTTAAAGGGATACCAGTAACAGTTCAATGCTCTTTTCAATTTTTTTCACATTAAGTGTGCCAAACATTGAAAGAGAACTGGGCATTTTAATCGCAAGTATGCGCAGACGATATGTAGATATGCTTAAGTTACATTTATTCTTCTCAAAAATCATTTAATGTTTCTTGTTTTTCTGTCAAATTTGTTGACTGATTGTTCGTGTTGTGTTTACAATACTACGCGTCGCTCAAATCTTGTTTCACTTATTAATACGACTGCACTTCTTATTATTGGATAGACAAAGACTTGGTAACCATCTCCTATATGAGGACAATATAAGATTTCCGTCAGAAACTGGCCTAAGAAGGAATAGAACCAGTGGCTCAATGGTGGAAATTGTGCATTGTTTGAAGGTTAAGGGCTCTGTCGTTGTTAATTCCAGAAACCGCCTCGCTAGCTGCAACAAACAACATGACTACCAACAGCATTGACTTTAAACTCAGTCTGATGCTAACCCCTAGGGGTTGGTTTTCCCTCTTATAGTGAAAGTCAATTGGAACATTCCCAAATGACCACCAACTGTAGTTCAACTCAGCACCTGATGCTCAAGCACATGTAAACCTAACACCAAACTCCAACTTATATATGGTGTCATTTTAGGTATTGGGTGTTGTGATAGCTTCAGTGTAAAAACAAACACCGATTATAAACGTTTGTAACACCAAAAGCAAGTGTCAACACTAGCACCATATCACAAGCTTATAGATGGTGTGAACTAGGCTTTATGTGCTGGTGTTAGTGTTGGTGTTAACACCCAACTTTAAAGTCACCCACTGTTTGGCTGCCTGTTGAAAAACGTTGAAAGGGCTCTCTTCCGGGTTCAGGATCCTTTTTTCTCTCGCACTTAAACTGACAAGTGAAATAATCTTATTAAAGGGCGACATAAAATGCCAATCAAACAGAAAGACACTGTCGCAAAGTGCGACCAATCGCTATGTCATGACGTCGTATGCGTTGTTTGCAATGCGACTGCTTTGTGAAAAGAAGCCCTGGGAGCTAAGTTATCATAACACGTGTTTTATCCTTACAGAGAACACGGAAAACAATTTATTAAACGGTTAATATACTTTTTTCACTTTAGATGTCTCATGTGTTTTTGCTTAAGTCAAAGCCATCCAGCACAACATGTGCGTGACTATTCTTCTCAGTATATACATAGCCGATATGACCATGAGGTATCCATCAGAAAATTTTCCCGAATAAAAAGATAGGCCGCTTACCCTTAAAGTCAAGAACAAAAGCCTAGAAAATGAAAATAGGCCCATATGAAAGTCAGTGTATGATAATTGGATTACTTGAAGATGATTATAATATGGGCATAGCGATAAAAATGATTGAAGGTTCGTTAATTAAAAGAGAGCATTTTATCTGATAAAGACATTATCAAGGCTGTATAGCTAATCGAGATGACTGTTTAATTATTAACATAACATTTTTTCAACAATAGGATATTTGACCGAAAAAAACTCTCATATCTTGTAAAATAGAATAGGTTTGGTTGTTTGATTATCAGCAAGATAGGGGCCAAATCAAGGCCATTTCAGGCAATTTATCTGCTTGTTTTACAAGTTTTATTGCAGCATATAGAGGCCTTATCTGAAAACAGAGCCTATGTATCCGTTTATTCTTGAGATTAACGGTGGATCATAGGATATAATCGTCAGAATAGTATAATCTATGTACGTCGGAAAGCATTACACTATTATTGTCATCATCAGAGATATTTTCTTAGAATGGTTTTAACGGATCTGACGATTAAACTGTATGCTATAATTGTTCATACAGCGGATATGAACTTGTATTAAATGATACCCTTCACTTATCAATGTCCAGCCATCTTTTTCAATTAAAAAAGGTTTTAAACGTCTACTTTGTATGGCACGGATGTGTTGGCTTATTTTTCATGGAAATTATCAGAGATCGTTGAGTTGCTTGGTTAATTAATTATTTTACGTCGCACTAAAGAATATTTTACTTGTATGGTCGGATTTAGTATAGAGAGGATACAAGGAACCGCTGATCACTGTTGGGTACATGGAAACCCTTTCCTGGTTGGCTTTATTCGTACGATCGGTCAATTTGGAATGGTTGAGCGGCGGGTTTTCAATCGATACAATGCTTGGTTTGCTCTCCACTAAAGCTGAGAACGCCATCAAATAATAATAATAAGTGGAGCGTTCAACAGAGGACACTGCCTTAAAGAATAAATGCCAAGTTCTTTCTGAACCCCTAGCGGTGATTTATTATTGTAAATTGAGTAAATATATATGTTAAAACATAATATTGAAACAAAACGAACTTCCAGTAGGGTTCCGGGGTGTCAAAGAAACAGTGATTAAAAATACGCGAATCTTCCGTCACCAATCGGAAATATGTTCGTATTTGACGTCATAGTTGACATTTGAACGCTTTCGGCGTCATTTCAAACAACCATGAAGAGGCCATGGCTTAACGTCGTTCGTGTATGACGTCACAACAATAGTAATGTATATATCAGATGTCAACTGTGACGTCACGGTGCTTTAGCTAATATCCCTACCAATGAACTATATGCGTGGAACGGAGGTCACGTGGTGCTTGATATGCTCCGAATGCCGCCATTACCAGGAGATAGTGGAGCGTCCATCCAGATCTGTTCTGCACGCGCTTATCAGCTGTCAATGGCGTCACATTTTACAAAGTCCGATCCAAACCAGCCAATGAGACGTGTCCATTCCACGCATATAGTTCATTGGTCCCTACATGTATTTAGGCTGTAGACAAGTTGATTACCAAATAGGAGGCATTGACTTATACTTGACATTTATCGTTAAAAGTTGTTGTGATTCCCTTTTGATCTTCAGGTTAGAACGTGGCGTGATCCATCTAGGATGAAAGAATTCAAGTCGACTTTCCGCCAAAAATATACATTTAAAGAGTTATTTAGGGAATTCCCTGTTTTTCCTGTCAGTAATCAAACAGCCGACAATGCACCACATGCAGGCACAACGGGTCCATACAGCACAGCTAACCACAACCAAGCACACAAAGCAATTCACCAAAAAAAAACTCCCTATCCAGCTAGGAAAGTTACCAATTGCCATCTGAAAACCTCATTTTTATATAAACAACATTAGGATAGGATACAACTTAACGATATTCGTTTCGCTAGCTCCGGGTATGTCCTTTTAAACGTCCATCGGACATTTTGTTTTCTTCTACAAATAAGCTTTAAAAGGACCCAATTTCACACGGGGCTATAACGTGTGCACGCACAAAAATACGATGAAATGACTGTCACATTAATTTCCCCATATTAATTGACACACATGAGGGCTGTCAACAAAGCCATTTTGACTTTATTATGTGTGTCTATATTGTCTCTTTACGTATAGAATATTGGATTTAAACAAATAAATCGCGGGTTATTGTTATCGTTTGAAACGATTTTTTCGCGTGAGAAACAAACGCGGGGATAATAAAACACAAATAATTTAAAACTATTACCGCGAGCACACAAATTTAATCAACCCGAAAACATTTTCACTTCAAAAATGTACTCTACGGTGCATAATCTCTCGAAAACATGATTCATAAAAAACGTGAATTAAAACCTTACTACTGGGCTAATCGCGTGTAATGAGTTTCCTTTGTCTTAAACGGATAGTTGATTTGGAGCCGGTATTTTTTATAGCCGAAGGTTATATCCAATTGGGACAGACATGCGTCCTCGATATTTTTTTGCATGAACGCTAAACACGCCTACGTTTTATCTACAAGGTTACTTTTGGATTGTCGTGTAAATTCCATCACGGAGTCTCCTCTTATAAATACTGGACTGTTTAGAACCGACTTTACAGATACTTTCAGTTGTATTGGTGTAGACATCTTCAACCATCCATAGTGAAGAGCAGTTGCAGGTAAGTTTCTAATATTTGTTATCGTTTCTTTTGAAAGTGACACGAGCTGCGGAAATTTTTAGTTTTTTCCTGAAGACAAAATTGGACAAAAATATTGATTTTCTCAATATTTAATGTGACTCTATTTTGTTCAGATATACAATTTCGAAGTAACCTAGATCTAAAATATGCGGATGGCCATCCCGGTTATTTAAATTTTACTGACTACTCATACGGCTCGTATAATTGTTTAGGTGAACCAATATTATTTGATTTCAACGCCATTCATCTTCAATCGCTCACGATCTTGGTACAAAGACTGAGGCCCCCGTGCTCCGTGAGCGTACTCAGAACGGACTTCCATTCGCGAGTTCAAACCCCAACCGAAAATATCGAAAATTGATTGCGGTTCCAGAAAGTTATAAAGTTTTTTTCCCAATGCTTGTTTTAATATTGCTTAAACTTCGAACTTAGACACATCTGTTTTTGTGTTTATGTCGGTTAGAGTGGTAGTCTTTCGGTCGTTCTTTAAGAGAAGAATAGCTCTGGCTGTATACAATAAGTCAATAAGAAACAATGAAATAAGGAAACATACTAAAAGGAAATAAATGTTCTATGTAGGGTTTTTGTGGGAGATGTGGGGTTTTAATTAGTTGAGACACATTGACCCCGAGACAGTCGAGTTGTCAATCAAAATATGTCTATCAGGGTTAGTTAGATTTTGGCATAAACTTGGGCCTTGTTGCCAGAATTCTCTTTTTTCTTTCATGAAGTTCGATTGCGAAGAAGGGTTCAACATTTGAAGCACTTAAGGATTGATGACGAAATAAAAAATATCCGTAAAACGAGTTATCCGTACGAATCCAATAGGAGTGCTAAAAATAGACAAAAAACTCAAATAGCCTGGAAAGATCTTATTCAGTACCTATATCATTCACATTAACTAATACCAGAAGTCTATGAACGGGGAAACCTCCATATAGACCATATTCAGGGCACTGACCACCATCAGTCTGCTAATGCTACATTATAGACGTTTATGCGTGATAGATTTTAAAACTGTTAACGGTTGCTCAATTTCAAATCAGAAAATTAATCCACTTTTCACTTAGTGGACTATCATATCCATCGATTTTCCTAGTAACTGCAGTTCTGAGAATGCATTGGCTCTTATCCAACACATGGGGATTTAATCCCACTTTGGCCCAAGTTGGCCTGCCTGTGTGGAACTCGACTTTTTTGGCACTCGGTTCCCATTGGGTCCCAATAAATCAACCAGGGTTGAAATAGTCCAGGGTTGAAATCTCTATAAAATAGCAAGTCACTGGCCCTCATTGTAAGAAAAATATTGCATGAAAAACATATTTTGAATTCCGTCTGTTATTGGTTATAAACTTTCTTCTCATTTGTCTACAGGCTTATAAAATGAACAGTCTAGTTCTTCTTGGGGCCGGACTCCTAGTCCTCGTTTTTGTTGGCACTGAGGCTTTCCCGTCCGCAGATGAGGTCAGAGAGGCCGTTAAAGAGGAGAATGTTCACCATATCAGCAAAAGATGTAAGCAAAATGTATTTTCAAACAGATATAGGGTTTAAATATGAGCCTCATAAGCATTACATGGTTGTATAGTTCATTGTCTCATAGAATGACAACATAGTGTGTTATATGATATAAGTTTATACAAATATCGTTTTGATCAGAAGCTTTCCCTACTAAAACAAACTGTCCCTAATTTAGATCGATCTCATCAATGTTTTCTGGTCCATTTTGTTTTGGATAATACAAGGGGCTCAGTACGGCGGACGGAAAGCATTCTGCAGAGAAAAGTATATGCATGCCGTCATAAGCGTTGTAATAATGTTTTTTTAAAGGCGGTCACTCAAAACAAGACGCCCTTTATACCCACAATGCCATTCACTCTTTTCGAGTGACGCTATTATGTTTCAGATTTTTAGCGGTCGTTTAACATTACAAATCTACTATCTGACTTGCCTTTAACACAGCGGCATAGAGATATTTATGATATATATGTTTGTTATGATGTAAATGATACATTGACAATTACTTTGAAGATTGGCAAATACATAAATGTTGTTATTTTTTTCTTCAGCTGGGTCATACAGTTCTGAAGAGGGAAGAGGATACCGCAGATCACGGGCTGGGTTCGCTCGGCGACCAATCTACCGAGCTCCAGTTGTCCGAACGTTTGGACCCTCTTATATACCTCGATCCCCGACATCTAAAACCTACATAAGAGTTGGGTACCCTGTCGGTAACGGTCCAAACAATTACCGTTATAACCGAGGACCAAATTATGGTCCTAATTACCGTCCTAATTACCGTCCTAATTACGGTCCCAATTACAGGTATAGAAATGACCGATACTATGACAACTATAGAAACGATCGTTCCTATTACGGAAAGTACGAACATCCCAATTATTAAACAAAATAAGGACGATCGCGGAACACTGTAGAACCCTTTGCTTTAAGGTAACAACTTGTTACTTGATAGAAAACTAACCAGCAAACCATATTTTCAAAAACGTTATAAAAAGGTTACATCCAAAGCCAAAAATAATGGGTCCGGTTGAGTTTACCTTAAAACCGTTTCAATGATTTGTAACAGATTTGTTTTTGGATATTCAACCCCCAAAAAACTAAAACAATTCGATTGTTATAAACATGTTGTATTTGTGTTTTTGTTAACAGTTTCAAATAAAGAATGTTTCAAGTAATTACGATGTTATTATAACCGTGTTTATATGTAGACTATAAATGCAAAGGAACAGCACTAACGCCATTAGCCATATCATTGATATTTGTAAAGAGAGGCAAAGATGTTGGTGACGTTAAGTTTACTGGTGGCGTCTGTATCTAAATACATGGACGCTTGCACAATACAACCCTTCAACGCTTTAAATAACACCGACTTGCTCCAGTCTGTAGAGAGTTGTATGTTAACTATGTTGCTATAATAGTGATTGATTGACTGATTTTTACACTGGTGATTTGTTCATTTGTAGGCGGTAGTTGAAAAGTTCATTCAAGAAGGATACAATTCTGTATACTCGAAGTATATCCAAGACCTTCTATTGGTACCAACTAATAGTGGATCCAATAAAAGCCAGTCATATCGATAGCGTCAAGATTTCTGGGTTGAACGTCTGAGTCCCGAAGGCGTCACTCCAAAGTGGTGGCGTATTGGGCGTTATGTTGACGTTAAAGGAGGGGAAATGTCTAGAAATACATAGGGATCATCGTCGATCACAACCTTCAAAGTGCTTAAAACATTTCACGTCAATTACCTCCAGTGACCCTCAAACTAATAAAAACAGACAGAAGTATGTCCTTTCAGTGGCTTATCTGTGTAGCCATTTTTCCGTTTTAGGATGACGTGATATTGGTGTAGCTCTTTTTAGATCAATGATGACGTATTTTTACCGCTCTCTAATGTATAATGGTAGATTTAAGTCCAAAAAAAAAACATGGTGACAAACTTGAAGTTGGAAGATTGTCTCCGAATATATAGGTCAGTATGCAACCGCACGCCATTGCTTAGCCAGCCATTGGCTAAATTGCATCACATGACTACTCTATAACGCACTTAAATTTTTGTTCAACAATAATTGGATAAAACTAATGAAAAAATAGTGGCGGCCTTGTGAATGGCCTATGGAACTTATTCTCTATTGTAACGCCACCTTCAAATTTCAATTATTCGCTTACGAGGGGATAAAACATACATTGGACAGTTGTTTTGGACTAAATGAACTCGACTCTTTCCATCTAAACTAGTCTAAAGCTTAGATTTTCTTTCCCTTTAACTATGTCATAGTCCTGCATTTCACCATATGACCGATCTTTGCTCTATTTTCTCTATTAAGGAATCAAGAGTAATCGTAACCATGGGCATGTTTAGAACTTCTACACCCTACATTTGTAGCTCTACGGTTAAAGGGACTGTTTGTTTAGAACTCTTTGCAGTTTTTCTAAAACTTCTGTAAAATAGATAACTATGATTTGATTGACTTGATGAAAGGTGCTAGGTCCTTTAACGAGTAATTAGTGCGTTTTCTGTGGTACATTGTTTACTGTCTGATCGACGGTTTCGGGTTAATGTCAACAGAGGTCCTACATGAATGCAACCTACTGTAGCGAGTTGTGAAAGCGTTACTTATATCCATCTATCTGATAAACTGTAAAAAGCCGACATTCTTAAGTTTATTTCTACATTATGTAATCAGGACAAAAAGCACATTAAAGTCACAAGGCGACGAAACGATGGGCCATGCTGTAAGCGTGCAATGGCTCGCTCTGGAGACAGTTTGAAACTCCAGCATGGCTGAAACTAAAAGCAAACATATCAGCTGCAAATGAATTCAAAAATCGTATTAAACGGTCTGTCAGGGGGGAAGAAGTTTACGAATGACCATCCAATTTGTGTACGACAGTAAAATGCGGATTTTTTTTTTTATCTTTAATTTGTCTCACCAACACGGTGTCCTTTAAAAGCTTCACAAACCCACGGATAAAATTGGTCCATTGATCGAATGATTTGTAGATCGATTGCCTGATTCATTGAAGTCTCATGTTGCACTTAATAGTTTTTATTCTGATAGCCACGTTGCAAGGTTTAGGAAGAACCCAAGACATTCTTCTACATAATATTTGTTCTTATTCTAAATGAAAAACTTGTGAACGCATGTATGAGCTGCTAAAATTCAGATTTTCTCATAAATTTCGACTGAAAGGGAAATTGAGCATTCGAAGTACCTTGAAAAATTAAAATGTTGATGTTGAAATAAAAAAGGTAAAGGCAGAAACCAATGCAAACCGAAGATGTGTGGAAATAATAGCCGGAATGTATGAGTTTCATTTTGAGAGTTTCTTGCTGATAAAAACTACATTTCCAAGATTGTTTTTTGCTGTGTTTATCGATAGAATGACGAATGATTAACTAATTCTGTTTCAACGAAATTTTTCGCATATTAAACAGCTCATGTCACTTGAAATTTAATTGACCAGTTTTCTACGATATCAAACGTTCTCGACTTGATGCTAAATAATACACCTGACATTTTGATTCTGCTGGGAAACATTGCCAATTTTAATATTGGGACATTTGATTCCAAAATTAAGATTTTTTTCTTATTAATTTGATGACAGAATATCGGTGTACCTGCCTTAAAAACTGAACCAGAAAAAAAGAAATACACTTTTAACTATACAGGCATTGGATAATGACAATAAATAAAGATATATAGGTCATTATGATAACTGACACATGTGGAAATCAAAAGCCAAGGTAGACTTATTTATATTAACGAGGTAACTTGAAATAGAAAAAAGTTCAGTGTTCCTCAATGACAGAATGTACCAAGAAAAGGTTAAGGCAATTTGTATATCTTGCCCCGGTAGTGGCGCACATCATTCAGCAGAATGGAGCCGCCAAATAATCAAATTATGTATGTATGTATGTATGTCTTGCCCCAGTAAAAGGTTACAGTATATTTACTGGGGCGCGAAAAAGGTTATAATAGAACAATTGAATCTTGAAAAAGGTAAAGGCAGAAACCAATGCAAATCGAAGATGTGTGGAAATAATAGCCGGAATGTATGAGTTTCATTTTGAGAGTTTCTTGCTGATGAAAACTACATTTCCAAGATTGTTTTTTGTTGTGTTTATCGATAAAATGACGAATGATTAACTAATTCTGTTTCAACGAAATTTTTCGCATATTAGACAGCTCATGTCACTTGACCAGTAATTGACCAGTTTTCTACGATATCAAACGTTCTCGACTTGATGCTAAATAATACACCTGACATTTTGATTCTGCTGGGAACCATTGCCAATTTTAATATTGGGACATTTGATTCCAAAATTAAGATTTTTTTCTTATTAATTTGATGACAGAATATCGGTGTACCTGCCTTAAAAACTGAACCAGAAAAAAAGAAATACACTTTTAACTATACAGGCATTGGATAATGACAATAAATAAAGATATATAGGTCATTATGATAACTGACACATGTGGAAATCAAAAGCCAAGGTAGACTTATTTATATTAACGAGGTAACTTGAAATAGAAAAAAGTTCAGTGTTCCTCAATGACAGAATGTACCAAGAAAAGGTTAAGGCAATTTGTATATCTTGCCCCGGTAGTGGCGCACATCATTCAACAGAATGGAGCCGCCAAATAATCAAATTATGTATGTATGTATGTCTTGCCCCAGTAAAAGGTTACAGGATATTTACTGGGGCGCGAAAAAGGTTATAATAGAACAATTGAATCATGAAAAAGGTAAAGGCAGAAACCAATGCGAACCGAAGATGTGTGGAAATAATAGCCGGGATGTATGAGTTTCATTTTGAGAGTTTCTTGCTGATAAAAACTACATTTCCAAGATTGTTTTTTGTTGTGTTTATCGATAAAATGACGAATGATTAACTAATTCTGTTTCAACGAAATTTTTCGCATATTAAACAGCTCATGTCACTTGAAATGTAATTGACCAGTTTTCTACGATATCAAACGTTCTCGACTTGATGCTAAATAATACACCTGACATTTTGATTCTGCTTGGAACCATTGCCAATTTAATTTAAATTATTTGATATATACGGCGGCTCATACTGCCAAGTCACAAAGCTTCTCTTTTTGACATATTTGGACATAATTTGGGTAAGAATAAAACTGTTTAAAGCTATTGGGTGAATTTCGGTGATCGAATAAATTCTCAAGAACAAAGTAGTGCCGTATGCATATTGGCAAACACACAACTTGTCAGTGTCTCCGTTTACACTTATACGTAAAATGTCTTTGGTTTGTTTTGTTAGTCATATATTCAAAACCAACACTTTAACTGTTAATATGTAGATCAAATGCAAAAAAGTACAAACGAATTGCTGACTCAACATTTAACAATTTGATTGACCATGCAGCCATCATTTGAAAAAAAAACTATATCTGTTTTTGTTTGCAAATATTGTGGGTATTGCACTGTGTAAACAGCCCGCAAATGTCCACCAATACTTTATAATCTGTGACCAATAAAGTAATTGGCCGCCAGTTATTCACCTGTTCAAAGTATAAACATTTACCTTTATTCATCAGAGTTATCCCCCCTTTCTCTTGTAGCTTAGGGTTTTTCTTATTCATATAAATAATTAAATGAGTTAAGGACCAAATAGTCTGAACGAAAGGAATTTGTAAAACTCAGTTGTGTGTCCATCTGTTCTAAGCAATGACCATATTCATAATATTTCCAAGCGCTAATTGACTTATTCGTTTAATGGAGAGAAGTGCGATGTTGTAATGTTCATTGATTGATGTTTACGCCGCACTCAAGATTATTTCACTTACATGTATATGGCGGTATTGCCAGGTTTAGTGCGGGAGGAAACCAAGCTCATTACCTGGAGGAAACCCCCGACCTTCGGCGAGTACCTGACAGCTTTTCCACATACGGCGACCAAGTAAAAAAAGCCTCTCAGAATTTTTTTCAAGTATTTATTTGGTCCGAGTGAGATATAAACCCGCGCCGCATCGATAGAAAATCTATGTGGGACAGAGGAACACTCTAACCCACTGGACCACCGAGGCCCTCCGATGGTGTAAGGGAATAATACACATACGTGTACTTCTCGATGATTTCACAAATATTGAAAGCATTCCACATTCCTCAACGCATTTTAATATTGGGACATTGGATTCCAAAATTAGGATTTTTTTTATTAATTTGATGACAGAATATCGTTGTGCCTGTCTTAAAAAACTGAACCAGAAAAAAAGAAAAACACTGATAACTATACAGGCATCGGATAAGGCATGACAATAAATAAAGATAGGTCATTATGATGGCTGGCACATGTAATTGCCAAGTGGAAATCAAAAGCCAAGGTACACTTATTAATATTAAGCAGGTAACTTGAAATAGAAAAAAGTAAAAAGTTCAGTGTTCCTCACTTTATAAAGGTTATGGCAATATATCGACAGAATGTACCAAGAAAAGGTTATGGCAACTTGTATATCTTGCCCGGGGAAAAGGTTAAAATATATTTACTGGGGCGAGAAAAAGGTTATAATAGAACAATTGAATCATGAAAAGGTTATGGCAATAAACTTAGTCAAACGAAAGTACTTGTATATTGACTTTGCGTTTTCCAACAGGTCATTATCATAGCTGACACATGCAATTGCCAGGTGGAAATCTACCAATCAAACGCCAGGATACTGATATTATTATGATTATCAACGAGGTAACTTGAGTGATTCACTCACAGTATAAATGTTGTGTCGTCAGAATGTTACTGTTAGGATGTCAGAAAGTATAATTCACACATATAAGACAGATAGAATATTCAGTTAAAGAAATGTCACCCAGGAAAGGTCATAAAGATCATTCAGATTGTAACTTCAGTCCAAATTTTATGAATGGGGGTTCTTTCATATAAACAATTTTATGTTTTTTCTTATCCTCCGGAGACATAGCCCGCATTTTTTAGATAGATCAAAACGGCACTGGGCTATAGCAGGAGGTAGATCAGGGACTGTGCTAAAGCCGTTATCGTGTGTAAGTTTACGAGCGGCTGACAACACACTTTAACAATGACGAAGTTGCACAAAGCGAAAAAGAAGATTCCGTTTTCCAACAGAACCCCCAGCGAGGCGATGAGTGGCTTGAAAAGGCATAGCGTTGAACAAATCTCCAGGCAATTTTAGTAAATTAACAAAACTGTACGTTAAATAGTTTTAAGGAGCATGAAACTAAAACAAATGAAAATTCGAATGATTAACAAAACAGAATACGCCGAATATAGGTTTCCTGAAATTTGCACTCCTCCATCTTACAGTTAAATAACATGTTGATTTCAGGCATCTAGATCATGTTTGCCAGCAATTTGTGTAAGCAACACGAAAGAAGGGAACTTGAGCCTTGCATTAAGGCGTATTTCCGTTTTTATCACTGTTCTTGTGTTTATAGAGATATCTGGCCCAAAATGTGTTTTATCTCCCCAAATTTCACTGTTAATGATTTTATTCTAAATCACCATTTTCTATGGTTTAGCTACTAACGATACAAAAAAAATGATGGTCACAAGCGACAATCACTAGTGTTTAGCTGAACATACTTAAACTCGCCGCAATAATCCAGAATGAAAACAGTTTTGACATCATTTTAAATTTGAAATTAAAACTTTGTTTTGTCTCATACCCGCAATATAAAAAAACTCCGTGGCTGAGCATGCGCACTAGAGACCTGATAATTTGAACCGTGTAAGTCATATAACAGTACTGTAAGCACTTTATCTGAGAAAGACAGACGGAGGATCTGCTTTCAGCCTGTCCATAAATGTTAGAGTGTAAATCAGAGAAAAAAAGACATGACATGAGGTTAATCCAGCTCTGAAGCCAACCAGTTTCTGATCGTTGCTGATATAATCGGGCTTCGACATCCCCATTGAGACATTTTAAACCCAACTGGGCATGTACGATGTGTCCTATGTTTCATTTAGGGGTTTTACCCGTAATTAGCTCACGTACATTGGTTTTGAGAGCGGATCCTAGTTTCATATCCCGCATATTGTAAAAAAAACCATATGCATGTATATAACTTCACGGTTAACAAAATCCCCAACTTATAGAATAAGTTATTGCGGTGACTGTTAAACAGTTTTCCCCTGTACCCGCGTGTGTTAGTGTTCATAGGAAAAGCCTGCGCTTGTCCGCGTGTTCAGCGAACTGTTAAACAATATACATTAAGGATATATGTACTAAGAACAAATTATCAATTAATAAAATCTACATAAAACCCAGAGATTGACAGTAAAGATTGCAACGGATATCTTACTTTTTTTTCGAATCAACGCAACCTGTTTTCAGCATTTCTAGGAGTCGTGAGCGCCTACAAAGAAACTTTCCTTTCTAGTTTTCAGACAACAGAATCGCACAGTCACATAAAGCTTATCTTATCATTTTTCTGGCCATTGTCACACCGTGACAGTGTTTCACAGGCAGATAAAATCTGGCTATGAAATCACACAAAGGCATAATGATAATCAATTAACCACAACCTTGCTGATTTCTATTAATAAGAAGAAACTAATTAGAATGTTCTATTTCTGCTCCGAAAATTCTTCAATGATAACGTTTTGACTTTATCGCTGTTCGTACATTCCAATGCAATACAGGGGCTACGTTCCCCTCCGATTTCTCTCCGTATTTTCGTATCATATCTTTATTAATCAGATAGTTTGTGATAAATGATAAAGCAATGCTGGATTCTTTTTATACATATTCCCTTTGTATCTGAAAAGTATTCAAATGAAATCATTAAACATTGTCTCCGATTGTAAGGGCGACTCTTGGGGTACCACAAAGGTCGTGTGATTGTTTTGTCTTATATATTTTTTTTATTTCCTATACACATAAAAACTGATGGCTCTCTGTTCTTATAAAAGCCAAGTTTTCCTGGGAAAGCTCAAGGACTTATTGCTGCGTATCTGAGGATTTAGTCGTAGATTCAAATTCATCTTAAACCGACCTTGAATACAGGTAAGAGACATTATTTATTTATTTATTTTATAAAGTAATAACCCACTTATGTCTAAATTATCTATGCATTAAATACTTATAACAGCTAAGTGAAAGGAGAGTAAGGGAGTGAAAGAAAATTTAACGTCTTTTTCAACGAAATGAAAAGAAATAATTGCTACCGGACAAATTACTCAAAATAAAATATTTTGATTTGTTAATCAAAGGGGAAAAACATACAAAGCCTCTGTACATGCTCGTGTTAAGGGAATCATTGAAGAGTCCCGAATGTTGACCTTAACGTTGCCTGCAAAATATAGAAAAATTTCGCTGAAACAGATTCAGCTAATTGTTCGTCATTTTAACAAGTACAAAATAAGAGCTTTCCACTGATACCAATCTTGGAGATGTAAGCTAAGGTACCTTTAATGAGCAAGCAAACCCAAAAATTGAGCTCATGCATCACGGCTATTTGGATTTTGTCCGTTGTTAGCATACATCGTACCGGTCATTGGAACTACCAGTATTTTTTTTTCATTTCAACATCTATCATTTACATGTAGTTTTTCAACGTACTCATAAACTCAAGTTCTCTAAACTATCGAAATGTACGAAAAAATCAGATTTTCGCAGAACTATGTCCCATTAAAGTATGTGAAATTTCACGGAAGGTCTTTCGGTGTCTCTCAAAACACCGTTGTCATTTCTCAGGTTAGTTCCGTAAACTAGGCCGACTGCCAACTGGTGTAAAGAACTATGATCCAAGCCATTTAGAACGCTTATATATGCGTATTCCCGGTCCGTCGTTCGTTTACATTGCATATACCGAATAAATCAAATTTTACAATAAAAATGGCTAAAATAAAAAGTCGTTACCTCCTCTAAATAGGAAAAATACAGAAACGATCTTTTTCTTCTTTAATTAAAACACTTGCGAGTGTGCCGTTTAGGCATTTTGTATTTACGAAGTAAAAACACTTTTTTCTTTTTACTTTTTAACATGCAGAAGTTTAGTTGATTGGTCACGTAAAACAAAGGATGTTTTAGATGTTCCACAGCAAACCAGTTTTATTAGAACTGAATATTTATTAAAATGAATATTATTAATACTATCTTTCAAGCAATTTTTACCACCAATGGGTCGCGGGTTCGATTCCCACTCAGTCCAAATTTTCTGACTGGGTTTTCACTCGAACGACCTATGTGGGATGGTTGCCAGTTACCAACGGAAGGTCGTGGGTTTCCTCCGGGCATAGAGCCCGGTTTCCTCCCACAATAAAACTGGCAACGCCGCCATATAAATGAAACAATCTTGAGCGCGGCGTAAAACACCAAACAATCAATCAATCAATTCAAGCAAGTTTTCGTTGACCAATTAGTCTGTGGTAATTCATGATTTACGTTGAAATAAATCATAGTTATCTTTTCTCTTTTTTGAGTAAGTGTGAGTGAGAGAAGATTTAACGTCACTTTCGACAATATTTCAGTTTTTTTATAAGACATATTGAATGCATTTCTTTTCCACAGACCTCTTCACAATGAATTGTCTACTTTTTATCGGTGCCAGTCTGCTGGCTTTAGTGGTTGCAGATCAAAGTGGCGCCATAAGCAGAGGTAAGAAAATGGCGACTATATCAAATTAAGTACAGTAGCACTCTAAATTTCGGATAATGTTAAAAGTACCATTTTCAGATGCTATATATGATATGAATTTCGTTTTCATTGTAACTGAGTGAGTTATTAGCACCTGACATTAACACCTGGCATTGTACAACCAATTTCATACCATATACATGCATAGACTCAATGAATGGTGATACGCGTTGAAACCGAAACACAACACTCCAAAACTGTATGTAACGCTACTCTAAAAATGTCATAACACTGTTGGCGTTGTCATTTAGTGTTCGAGTTGCCAAGGTTTACAGTTGGTGTAAGACTGGAGCATCCGGTTTTGTCTGGACCTACAGATGGTAGTTATATTTGACTCATCTCAATGGTCTGACTACCAGAGACAACCACAGCCTCTTATAAGGGTTTACACCTGACTGGGTTTATAGTCAGTGTTATTCTAGAACACGAGAAGATGGTGACTGGGGTTTATCAGATGGTGACTGTGGTTTATCAGATGGTGACAAGAACAAAAACAAATAACAAACAAACAAACTTGGGATTGAATAGCTTAAGTTCGAACGTTGATTAAATTGACCTTCCATCTAAAACAATCCAAAAAGCTTATATTCCCAATAATACACTTGCAAATGAATGGTTGTGTTAACAGCTTTAAGAAAACAAATATGGAGTTTAAAACATATTTATTTTAACCGTTACTAAAGGTATTCTAAAAATCCCAAATTTACTTAAAGATACATTTTCTCTTTTTTTTTATTTCAGAACGACCCGACTTCAGTAGGGAAGACAGAAGAGGATTTCGACGTCAGCGACCCTTCCTTCCCGGAAGTCAAGAATTTGCCTCCCGTCGTCAGCAAATTTTCCCTCGGCGCCAACAAATATTGCCTGGGCGCCAACAAACATTTCCTGGGCTCCAACAAATACTTCGTGGGCGTCAGCAAATATTTCCTGGGCGTCAGCAAATATTTCCTGGACGTCAACAAATATTGCCTGGGCGCCAACAAACATTTCCTGGGCTCCAACAAATACTTCGTGGGCGCCAACAAATATTTCCTGGGCGTCAGCAAATATTTCCTGGACGTCAACAAATATTTCCTGGGCGCCAACAAACATTTCCTGGGCTCCAACAAATACTTCCTGGGCGTCAGCAAATATTTCCTGGACGTCAACAGATCTTTCCAGGTCGTCAGCAGATATTTCCAGGTCGTCAGCAGATCTTTCCAGGTCGTCAACAGATATTGCCAGGTCGTCAGCAGATATTTCCAGTTCGTCAACAGATATTTCGTCAGCAACAAATCTTCCCTGCTGGTCAACAGCTTTTTCCTCGTGGACAGCAGAACCTTCCCGTATTTGCCCCAGGACAATATTACCCACAAATACAAACTGCTCCAATTCAACAAAATTTCCCTAACAATTACTACCGTGTGTAAAACAAAGACAACTAGAAACCAGGTTCATAATATCCTAGGTTTTTTTATAAATATTCGGCCAAAAAAACTTATTTATACAACGGGTTTTGCTGCTTTAGAGTGTCTTGTTATGTACGCTTGTACCCACATGTATTTAAGTCACTTCTGAAATATATGCTCTTATTCAATTTACTGTACGTACCAATATGCATTTTGCTTTGTTTTTTTGGTACAGATACTCGTCAGATACCCGTCCAACAGCAAATAATTTCTCAAATACCAGTTTTACATGTTAAGTCCTACTAAATATTCAAACGAATATCAAAGCGAAATATTTCAAACCATGTAAAATACTTCATCAAATTAACGGTCTGCTGGCAGAATTAGATAATTTGATTACAAAGAGAGAGTCCGCTGAGAGAACGAGGAGCCTGAAGCTATCACCAGATTCAGAATCCCGAATCCCTTATCTAGATACGGGATTCGGGATTCGAGCAAAGCATCTCTAGACAAGGTTTGGGATTTCGAATTCGACCTGAAATAACTTCGGGGTTGGAAAAGTAACATTCTCGGTTGTTTAGACTGGAGTTACTTCGTTCGATTTATTTTCATAACTTAAAACACTCTGATGTGAAGAAAATCGAATCCCGATGTTGCATACGGGATTTGGGATTCGAAACCCGAATCCTGAAGTTAGGTACGGGATTCGCGATTCGAACAAAACATCTCTAGACAAGGCTTGGGATCGGTGTAGCACCTGATTCGGGATTCGGTTCCCGAATTCGGTGCTAACTTCCGGATTTGCGATTCAAATCCCGAATCCGGTGCTAACTTCGGGATTCGCGATTCGACTCCCGAATCCCGAATCTGGTGCTAACTTCAGCTTCCCAAGAGTAAAAACTATATCGAACCAACAGAATGCAAATGTTGAACTTTTGATAAGATGGCATCGTAATATAACAACGTTATGCATCATCACGCTTAAGGTCGTTGAGAATAATTTTAGTCGATTTACTGAGGTGTTAATACAGCAGTGTGTGAGGAAGAATCAGTTACCAGTACCATAATGCAGAACCGGGGAGGTCTGTCGATGAAATTCGTAGAATCGCTCTTGATATTGCTGAAGTTTTCGCCTGGTCCCTTAAATATTCTGAGCGCGATGGCAGCACTGTTAGCCTTTCATATCTATGCAAGATGAAACTTTTCTTAACACTTTAAAACCTGACAAGTATATCAAGAATTAATTTTTTGAATTCTAAAAGCCTACTTACTTGTCTTTCAAGCGTCTCTTCTCCTATTCTTATTTTGAGGCTCATTTATCCTCTAAATCATTCAAAATGACACAACGCCAAAGTTTGTTGTGATTTGTTGTTTTTCTCCAGATTAGCAGAAAAGAAGAAGTTATCAATCTCGACCGAATGCCCTAATTATTTTTCTAGCAAGGATTTTTTTTAGATTTTCCTTCTAAACAGGGGACGAGTAGTAGATATTTAAACAAATTTGTTCATCGCTTCGGCATGTCACTCGGCTAAGTTGAATCACATGACTACTCTATAACGCACCTATTTTTTTTAAACCAATGATTGGATAAAACTAATGAAAAAAAATTAATGGCATTTTGAGGTTATTCTCTATTATAACGAAACATTCCAATTTCAATTATTCACATACGAGGGCATAAAACATACATTGGACTCTACTATTTCTATCTAAAGAACTCTGCTCTTTTCATCTAAACTAGTCTAACGTTAAAATTTTCTTTCACTTTAAAGGAATAGTCAGACCAAATATTGCTCGCTTATTTATTGTTTTACATTTACTTAGATGTGTAGTATATTTATATAGTGCTTTGCTCTTAATTTGACTTCTTTGATTAATCTAGACATTTATATTATTAAAAGAAATCCCCTAAAGGCCCACTTGCCGCCGTAGCCTGTTTGACATTTGTTAAGAAAACCAATTTGCACGAGCTTACTACAGCTAAAACCACTAAAATTCAACATATTAAATTAAAAGCACACATAAAGCATGTCCAATTAAGTTTAGAATGTATAAATGAAGGTGAAAAACAAACGAAGAACCGAAGCTCGATTACAACAACAACACCGATCAGTGTTGATTAACTTTAATGTTGGATTACCCTCATTTCAGGCGTTTTTGCCTGTGGTTTGCACTCGGCAGGCTTTTACGGTCCCTCTTACTCGATCGTTAGTATGTATTTCTTAGATAAAGTTCGTAAAATTATACTGTGTATAATTAGATCGCCCACACTTCGTTAGATCGCCCACACGACTCAAACCATTAGGGCACTTGTGCACACGCTCAGGTTCGAAGTTTGTTTACATTGCGGGTACCTGAAAAATCTGTTTTTCAATTTCAAATTAAAAATACTAAATGATGTCAAAACTTTCAATTTCTGGAAAAAATAGATCCCAAGTTCCTAACTTTTTCTGTCTGGGAAAAATACAGAAAACCGTCCACTGATTTTAATGTAAACAGTCTTCTGTATTTTCGCGGCAAGTGTGCCTTTAAGCTATGAAAAGACGTGACTGCCAGGGACAATTCCGTCTTCCAAATGGAGACAAATCTAGCTTATATTTGACATAACGACTTGTTTGCCCCTTACCTGTTTGATGGAGCGACTAATATCCAAGATAAAACCGTGCTATATTTACTCTACAGACCAATTGGATAGCGTATTTTTAGAATCTTTCAGAGGGTTAGACAATGCTATCAAGGGAAATAAGTAGGGGATGGAGTAATTTTATCTGCTCTGGTGGATATAATTCAATAAGTAAACAATGATCTCGTTTTCTGGGAAACGTCGACAACTATAAGGCTTTGCCTGGGAAGATGTAAGACGTGGATGTATATCTCACATGACCTTGAATACCCCTACAAATTGCTAACATTTATCAGGCAAACTGGATTAGATGAAGTATATGTTAACACATATCTTACGGGCTGATGCTGCTTATTGTATATAAATGATGATTATTAAGATAAAACAATAGATTGAAGTTCATGCATAATTAAATCATTGGCTTTAAATGCAATGTTATATTTCAGGGTTTATAATCAGGGCAATTCAAATGTGTTTGCTTTTGTGAGAGAGAAAACCGAGAAGCATGTCGAGATTTTCGGACAGGTATCCATGACAAGTGCATGATTTAAGTGATAATTTTAACTCAAATACGACATTTCATGACCTTAAACTGAATGCATCTAAGGTGCGAATAAATTATCTTGAACAACCAAGTAAAATCCCGACAATAAAGCCGACGGATACTTTTACTGAAAATCTTATTTTGAATTTTAAAGATACCCTTCTCAACAGAATTTTAAGGCACATATATAGGGTGTTCGTCAGTGAATTGTACGATCTGCCGTTAGGAGATACAATCGTTAACTTTTAATATATGGGAACGTTCTGCGGTTTAATGGTACCTTCGACGACTGTAACTCTTCGACAAGTGAAAAATACTCAGAATTGTTGGTGATTCAGTGAGCTTCGAAACCAACGGCATTTATAAACGGTTGATAAAAACGTAAAAACAATTGTATTGTGTTAAAAAGAGTTTGGCTTTACAACCGTCTTAAATTAAAAAAAACAAAAACGTTATGTACAATAACAGAGGACGTTGCCATTCATACAATACCAGATAACAATAATACAGTAAAGACAGTTTTGACAGAGAGCGATATTCCAAGCCACATAAAAACCTGTTTTCCAATCAACTGTTTACTTGTTTTATATGAACAGTCATTTATATTCTTGTTACAAAATTAGATTGCCGTATATTATGATAGTGCAATTCAAGAATTCATTTATTAGCAGACCGAGTGGCAAGAGTAGTTGGCCTAATTCTGTACCTACAGAATCTGGTAGATAAACATTCTCATAAAACAGGCAATTTCAACCCGACAAACAATGCCATCTTAAGGAGGAGGAATTTTCCAATATGAGAAAAAATCTATAAAACTCGCCCCTATTTGGAGTGATAATGGTCGGCGAGTGTTCCCAAGATCCATTTCACGTCAACTTTGTGTCGTAAGTAGGCCTACAACTCTCTTAAATTCCATTGAACTTCTGAGGGTATTGAATTAACTCTGCTAATGCATTCATCACGTTCACTGACCTTATCATGGAAGCGAATTTGTCGTTTTCGATAAAGGGCATATAGAAGGAAGATTGACCTAACAGAAGACACCCCATTCTTAGTCCTGTTCTTACCAAACCGTTTGGAACACCCTTTGGGTGTGGTGTCAGTTGTAAGAAATAACAATAAAGAAATATGTAAAAGAACCTCAGAAAACGTTAAAAAAATTATGATATAAATTTGAATTTCTTGAGTTTATAGCACACCTTCAAAATACCGGTACAAACATTGCTCATGGCCTCGCTCTTTGTTCCACATAGTTGCTATGAAAATACTATGTAACGATTGTACACAAGCGTAAGAAATATGCTTCATTTATCAAGCCTCTGTTTTTACTGATGGTTGAAAGGATATTATAACCATAAGTCTTCGACCAATCTTTTAAAACATCCACCTAACACTATAAACAGTTATAAAGTGAGTGATTTTGAGGAAAGCGTGATAATGTTGAAAGCCTTAGTCTGTAAAATGACCACATTTTCATGTCGCTAAGACAGTTATCCCCATTAAAGAGCCGGTGGCTTTCACGGTGATAAAATAATATTGTCTGAGATCTTTTGTCAGTTTTTATTGTGTGATTTTGTTGTGAGAACCTCATCGATCCTCTCCAATCCTCCAAAATAAAAACCTCACTTTGCAGACGCCATTTGTAATAGCTTGTCGGTACAAACTACTACTGCAGATAGAAGACTGAAAGCTGTCTCGGCAATATATAGCTCTGCCGAATTTTTTTCCCTCCGTGTTCGACAAGACGCATTAGCAGCTATATAATACCAGTCCTAGTAAGACCGATAATCCGGGCTAGGTAATATATTGCTTCCAGTCTGTATTCCACCAGCTATCCAGAAAATCTGATGGGCGATCGATGGTTACGATTTTCTGTCATTCATTTTGATGTAGAAATTAGAAGCTGAAGCATTTATTTGTCCTTTAAGCTGAAACATTTAATTTTCCATCGACATTGCCATGATTAGATTGAATATCAAGACAGGATAACTACTTCTGTTTCGGTTGGTCGCAGTTTCGTTTAGTTTTTCTATTTTGTAATTACAATATTTATTCCAATTAAAGACTCACATACATGTAGTTTCAATATGTCCAAGGAAAGAAATTGAAAAGTTTACTACTAAAATTTGAGATTTGCGTACCGGATTGTTAGCTATACTATGATGTACACTGGTCTTTTATTACATGTTTAACCTGATAAAACATTCAAACTGCATTACATCAACTCGCGTTTCACAAGCAGTATATTATTAAAACAAAAGTCACACAAGAAGATCCTACATGTAAACACCAAGACATGCGATCCCGAATCAAAACTTTCTCAGCTCATATTGTCCTATCTTGTATCATGAGTTGCACTAGCCGAGAAATCTGGGCTCTGCCGAATTTTTTTTTCTCTCCGTGTTCGTCATAAGGCGACAGGACACATTAGCAGCCATATAATACCAGTCGCCGTAAGACCGATACTCCGGGCTAGAGTTGCACTATTACAACTGAATATTCTACTCACCCACATAAACGTGCTATACTTATCCCACGGACAATTCCAACCGTGTATTTTTAGAATACCTCTAAAGATACGCCAATGCTTTCCAGGGAGATTAGTATGGATATAAATAGTTCTACCTCTCCTGGAGATAATATAATATACGGATAATGGACTCGCTTTGCAGAAAACATTTAGACCTATAAAACAAGGACGCGGTATAAAGACGAAAAATGATTTCAACACGTACCTTGGTGGATGAATAGATTTGTTTCCGGAATCACAAATCGGAATAAACATATCAGATTAAAAAGATACATCCGTGCTAGTTTTGGCAATTGATCTTTGTCAGTTTAAACAAGACTGGGACAGGAATTCAACAAAGTTTTCTCTTACAATCCGAAAATCTTAACGCGCCTTGGTAAATTATTTCAACAACTGTACTGTCATAAACAAAATCAAAGTCCACTGACATACTTAGTGTTTTCAGTTAAATGTTCTGAAATGTTTTTGTTTAATTAAACGCCATCCGGTAGTAAAAGTGACACGCTAACCAATACCTATCTCACATAAGAAACAAAAAAAAACGTATATCAGTAAATGTTTAATGTTACCATTCATTCGGATTAAACGTTTAAAACATCAGTGGCCGGTTTCACAAAATGGCGTAGATGTATCTTTTGCGTAACTGCCATAGCAACGTATCTCTACAGTATGGGTTGCTATGGCAGTTACGTAAAAAAAAATACGTTACGTCGTTTTGTGAAACAGGCTCCAGGGGCTTGAAGATCTGGTAGCGTAGGGCCTGTGGATAGCAGAGAAGTAACTAATCGATTATGGCAGTCGGAACTCCCTTCGGCTATCTTCGCTCGCTACCGGTCGGCTTTGACACGCCTCGGGCAATCTGCGCTTTTTATACGGTAAATCACCGTATTTTGGGCTGAATAAAAATGGCGTCGAAAGCAAATATCAACATATTTCACTGCCGACGAAAAAAAAATTCAAAATAATGTTAATTTAATTAAATTCTAATATCATTTAGAAAGATATTTGCTTATATATTTCATTTAGCCCGGAAAACCACATGTTGTAGACAGACGCAGTTTCGGTACATATCAGGAATCCTCCAAGGCTTCAATTATATAACTGATCGAGGCTGAAAGTTGACAAACCGAGTGTTTCGGTCCCTTACATTATCACAGGGACACTTTTGTCCTTAAGAAGATTTGAATCCCAGAAACCAAACAAATTCTGTATAAACCAACAAAATACATCGATAGCAAAATGTTGCCCGTATATAGCAAAAGTTGTAGTTGCATCCTCTCCATACTAGATGACATTATACTTGCAAGAAAACAATCTACGAAAACTCTAAATCACAATATAACTTACTTCCGTTTGGAACAGCTGCTCACAATTGTCAAATTAAATGGTTCATTATTGAATATCTCCTACAAAATTAGATTGTCAAAAAGGTTTTATACTTGACTCACTTCCATTAAATGTTGTTTGGTACAAGGTCCATTTCTTACCAGACTAAGCACGGCAGCGACCATCTGCTTGCCCGGAGAGAGAAAACATTCCACAAAAGAAGCAATTTTAGCCCAACAAATAATTTTACCTAGAGGGAATAGTTTTCGAAGCTCAACAAATCTATTAAATTTACCCTCTGAAGACTGGTAATGACAGCAACATATTTTAAGGTCCTTTTGAAGTCATACTCCTTCTGTCAGTTTACTATCCCTTAATACAATTGAACTTCACATAAAACTGGGCTTTCTCCATTGATATGATATCTGCGTTTGTTAACGTTACCATGGCGTTGAATTTATCTCTTTCCACACGATCAACGGAGAGCTGAACAGGCAGATTGGTTTACTAATATGGCGGAATTACTAGGTTTATTGCGACAGCAAATGCAGACGAAATCAAAGAGCTGATTCCCAAAAGAGTTACCCCGATGTAATTCTAATGCAACATATATTTTCAGTATTACGTTATGACCTGTCACACAGTCACCTCGGTGTAAATATTTTGAAGAAAAAGAACTCTCAAGAGTATCTCTTGCACCGGATCACCTTTCCGCGATTGGAACACAGATATAAAGTCTCCCCCCCCCCCCCCAGAAATTTCAAATGGAAAAAACAGCAATCTGCATTAGTGATAGAATACGTTTAGCCACGATTGGGAACGAATTAGGATTTTAGTACAAAACTACATTTATATTATTTTACAACGCAAATAACCGTCAATGTCTCTTTTGGCCCAACCACCAGTTTCCGTATATAAGGACAAGGGGGTATATTAGCTTAGAGAGACAGAATACTCGTCAAACCCTGTTTGATAAAACTATAGTATAGTGATTACATAAATATTAAATGATTTTGCGTGTGGTAGAACTTGTGTGGTAATTATTAGTCAACGTGGTGTATAGTAAAGTAGCACACAAGACAAAATTTCAACTTGGATTTATCTTTATAGAAAAGGTCAAGTTTTGCCCTTTCAAAGACGGGCCTGGATAAACACGATATCAAGCGGCCAGTCGTTTTGCGAAATATGAAATCAATTAGAGTATCAGCTCCATCATTACTGCGAGAGCTTTTCAAAAATAAATTCACGTCCCGTATAAACTTCTGATTTTTGAGCGAGTAAAAGAAGTTTCAACATTTATGCGAACATTCTAAACTGCTAAGCAAGTCAAATAATACTTAGCATACTATTTTTGTTATTCCACATAATAAACAAAAACAATTACTTTCCGAGAAGTCTTTTACTGTGGAATACGGTTTTTGTTACAATGATAAACTTTTTTCTGAATTTTAGCGGTATGCACCTGATACCGTAAAAAGTTGTGATTGATTGATTGATATTTTCGCCTCACTCAAGATTATTTCACTTATATGGCGGCGTTGACAGGTTTAGTGGGGGAGGAAACCGAGCTCATTGCCTGGAGGAAACCCCTGACCTTCGGTGAGTACCTTGCATATACAGCGACCTAGTGAAAAATCCACTCAGAAATAAAAAGTTGTGAAGTGTCTGGTTAAGAGGAAAGCATAATAATGCTGAAACCTTAGTCTGTGAATTCCCATGTTTATGGACAATTGTGATGATTGAAAACGCAATAGTCGTCAAACAAACATTGACATTTTCCGTCAAATGCATTAGTACCATTATATCGACCTATTCTACGCCTCCACCGCAGACCGGATTCAAATGATTTCCAAAGACGTCACCCAACAAAACCTATTTTCCACACAGCCTCTCCGAAGGAATAAAGATACTGTCCATAAACGATAAAGATCTGTCTCTGTAATGGATTGCATTTAGTTAGTGTTCTTACAACTTCTCAGACAATGCGTATAGATGTTAGAATTCTTATGGCGGCAGGACACAGCTCCAATAGTTATTTATCGCAGTGTATAACGTTCCCAATTTCCCGGTTTCACGGAAGCGATATTTCCGGAAACCGTTCCATTAACGGGTTCTATTAAATATTTAAATCCCTTTAAAGCTCTCTTTCCGCTACAAGAAACTGTGGGCATTTATCAACGCCCGTGGTAACTTTGAGCCTGGTCGTAACGTAATCTTGAAGGTACATGCTGCTATGACAGTTAGGCCTTGCATTGGAATTTATTAAGGTGTAAATGTTTGGAGAAATAGCCCCAAGAAAACAAGACGAGCTTATTACCTAATTCAGTAATATAACTGAGTTAATACTGATTACACTGAGTGCTTATTCGTGTATATAAAGCCTGCCACAATCATTTGATACGTCGTAGAAAGATTTAATGTTTGTTTGGAATCTAAAACAGTCGCAATGACGACTCTAATGAGTACGGAAGCGTATTAGGGCCAGGTGAATTGACCGATTGCTTGATGACGGAATGTACTCGCAAAGCATTTCGGGAGATTGAGGGATGTTAACATAATTTTAAAATATGGCGGAAGAAATAATACTGTATCGAGAAGAAGACATAAAAGGCGAAAAGTTACCAGAAAAATATGTGGATAAAAACAGGTTATGTCATCAATGTTTTTAAAAAAAGTGACATCTTGCTAAGTACTACTAAACAAAATGGCGAACTGAGGTATATTTTACCCAGAAAGCTTTGCGTAAATCTATGTGACGTCATCAGGCTCGGAGGTAATTAGTCGCTAATTCGGAGTTACTAAGTCCCACGTAGCTAATTCGGAGTTATTAATTCCGAATTAGCGGCTAATTCGGAGTAACTAAGTCCCACGTAGCTAATTCGGAGTTAGTAACTCCGACTTAGTGGCTAATTCGGAGTTACTAAGTCCCACGTAGCTAATTCGGAGTTAATAAGTCCCAACGTAGCTAATTCGGAGTTACTAACTCCGAATTAGCGGCTAATTCGGAGTTACTAAGTTCCACGCAGCTAATTCGGAGTTAATAAGTCCCACGTAACTAATTCGGAGTTATTAACTCCGAATTAGCGGCTAATTCGGAGTTAATAAGTCCCACGTAGCTAATTCGGAGTTACTAACTCCGAATTAGGCGCTCTAATTCGGAGTTAGTAACTCCTAATTAGGAGATAGTAACTCCGAATTATAAAGATTTTTTTTTTCACCTGGCCCTAATACGCTTCCGTAAATGAGCGATAGTATTTCTAAACTGTAAATATGATTGGGTTTAAGTGAATCTCGGTCGCGGTTATTTTAATTTTGTTTATTTTCCAAAACCAATTTCTCTTTGTACTGGCCTATGGTTCAATAGATATAATTATAATGTTTCCATGAACTTTTAGCCATCGTATAGTTTGGACAAGTAAAATTTAACATCTCATGCCATTTATATTTATGAACACTAAAACACACGGGCACAGGGAAAATCGTCTTGTCTAAAATAACCATGGAGACCATGGAGTTTCTAATTGGTCTAAGAGGTATGTCATTTAGACCTTTATACCCCATACGTTGTTGTAATAAACTAAACCTATGAGTTTTTTTTTATATTTTGTTTAGATTGGGAACTAGCCCGGATTATCGGTCTTACGGCGACTGGTATTATATGGCTGGTAATGTGTCTTTTACACGGAGAGAAAAAAATGTTCGGCAGAGCCCAGATTTCTCGGCTAATTGGGAACAAAAAATTTCAGGACCAACAGAATATTGATCATGTGTTAAACCCCTCCAAGACATCTAAACTAGAAATAACTGTCCTTTATCAAATATTGTGTATTTGTGGAACCTCTTCATCGTGTTGACTTTGTCTGTGTAATAAATGGCTACCGAAAGCTAATTTCCGGTGTAAGATATTTTTCGGTACGGTTTTCATCATTGAAATTATCTGAGATCAAAAAGGCAGCGTCTGACTAAAAATAACCATAGTTCTAGCCTCCTGTATCCTTACATAAAAGATATTGAAACGGGTAAATTGGTTGGAAATTGGCAAAACCAACGTGTATGAACTGTTCGGCGTTAGCAACAACAACACAGCATTTTTCCTGTTTACCACACTATACATCTGAAGAAACACGAGAAAGTAAATTGGTGAAGAAAATATTTTTCTTTCCAAAAAAACATAGCTGGAGCTCAATGATAAAAAGGACATGTACGATTATAGGGGACAGAAAAGTAATAAAAAGTGACTTTCTGCTTTGGCAATACAGAGGGGATCTGGTCCAAACTCTGCAATGCATTTTACAATGAACTGCAATGGTTATCATCAAATAGTGGCGTCTTTCCTGATACACAAATTAGCTGATAAAAACAGTTTTCGAAAAAAGTGTGCTTTATTGTAGATGTAAATCTTATTATTCTTTATTATTCTTTGTTTGTGTGACGGAGGTGGTAGGGAAATATCGTTACTTTGATGTGGTTAGGAAAGGCAAAGAGTAGCAATACTTTATTCATGCCAAAATACGGTTTCTTGAAAAATAGCGACTAGTTCTAACTGTCCTTTTTGACTAACAGATCTTTTCGGTGATTTGGTAATGTGTAAAGTTTGAGCCATTTTTGAAGAAACCAGACTTTATTTACCGGGTAAGAATTTATTTCATGTGTTCTGACTCTAGAACTAAAAGCGAGCACTGGAACTATGTCTGTTAGAGTGGGGTGGTAAGGTGCTAGACTGTTAATGACATTTTCTTCACACTAAACTATAACTGAACCCATTTTATTGCATTTAAAGTCGCGGAAAACGTGATGGATCGTGATGAAAATCGACACAACGAAATGTGATTACACAACGGCTTTGTGCTAAGTGAACAAATGTTGAATGAAATGCAATCTTTGGTAAGAAGGGAAGTAGACACCACGGTGGGGCTCCTCTTTAATAACATTCATTCAAATGTGATTGGAAACTAGACACCATGGTGGGCCTACTCTTTAACTTCATCCAAATTAGATAGGGAAGTAGACACCATGATGGGACTTCTCTTTAACATTCATTCAACTGAGATAGGGAAATAAACACCATGGTGGAGCTTCTCGGTCACATTCATCCAAATTAGATAGGGAAGTAGACACCATGGTGGGGCTTCTTTTTAACATTCATTCAAATGAGAAAGGGAAGTAGACACTATTGAAAGGCTTCTCGTTCACATTCATTCAAATGAGATAGGGAAGTAGACACCATGGCGGGGCTTCTCTTTAACATCCATCCAAATGAGATAGGGGAGTAGACATCAAGATGGGGCTTCTCCTTAACATTCATCCAAATTAGATAGGGAAGTAGACACCATGATGGAACTTTTCTTTAACATTCATTCAAATGGGGTGGGAAAGTAGACGTTATGGATGAGCGTCTCTTTGACATTCATTCAAATGAGATATTATTTCGTTCGCTTCATTAATGCCAAATCTAATGCTTAGATGCATATTCGTTTAGCATTTCGACAGAGCAGAAACTTGTTTGAAAGCAGAAATAGTCATACCGTTTGTCAAGATATCAAAATGTCTAGTATATATCAACTGGCAATTTGATTTTGATGTTTGTTCTGCTGCCCTCGATTTCATGTGGTGGTTTGTATGGCTGATATTGAAAGATGAGAATAGAAGAATTGGATTGGTCAGAAACAGGACATCAACATCGATAAGCTGAGATGAAGATTCTTGAAAGCTACAACCTATAATACACGAGAAGGTCGTAAGTCATTACGATTAATTGAATTTATTAAACCTTTGTCTGGCGTGAAAACGACAGCACGTTATTTCCAAGATGACTTGACCCGACAACTTTTGATAGCATTCTAGCAGAAACGATGTTATAGAAAGTTCAACGGAAGCTTTTAGTGATTTGCAGAATTTTGATGAAGTAGAGTCCCATTTATGTGCAAGGAAATACAATGGAGTAGGGCCAGTAATGAAATTTCGCTCGATTCAAATGTGCAAATATATTTTCAACAAAAGCCATTCCATACGTATTTATTGAAACGAAATTCATACGGTGCGAGTTTTATCTATACAAAACAATTTCAGATAGAATTGGTTCAAATTAAAATATATCTTAAAAAATTATTGACATCGTTTTTCTCTAGAGTTGCCAGAAATACACAGTTCAAAAGTCATCGATAAGATGCATGTTCAGCAGGTTGTATTTATTTACTTTTTTAATCTGCAAAATATTCAAGAGTTATGCGAATCTATTACATCTCAGTTGGAATAAATAGTACATAGTGTCCCAAAACAGACAAAATCGATTTATTGGTCATGAACTATTTCTTTAAATAGTTCCTTCAAATCAGTCACGGCTAAATGACGAACGATTCTTACTTACATAAACAAATGTGTAACAGCATTTTTTCTCGTCTTTTGGTAGTCTATCTTGTTCAAGGAAATATTCACCAGACATGTATATACGTTAGTGTCCAAAAGAAAAGATACCAACTTTGAAAATATTTCGTGGTCTGGCATGTATTGATGCTCACAGTGGACCCGCTTCTGATTTGACTTTGAGACGTGTGGTGTGACATTTCCTGTTGTTTCTATGATCAGTGCTATAACGAAATTTTCAGTTTTCAACCCCACCCATCTTTAAAGGCTTTGATTGAAACGAATTTTAGTTAAGATGTTGTGAAAAGATTTCTCACAAGAATAACACTAAACTGAAACTTCTGCATTGTTAAGTTTTTATTTTATGTTGTTGCAAACATGTGGTATCTTTTCGTGTAGATAATATGTAAATATAGCTATAAAAAGGAAGTTTAAAAATAAATATTAAGAGTCCTAGTCTAATCATATACGAATATGAAAGTCATCGTAATGAGACATAAGAAACCATACACAAAGACAAATGTTAAGCCCCCCCCCCCCCCCCCTGGAAAGTCTGCACCGACCGATAAAACTATTGGTGTAGGGAGATTGTTGGCAAACTGATGTTGTAGAAACGATTGGGTTGAGACGCAGGTTGGAAGCTAATGGAGACTATATCACTATTGACCTTCTGCTCTAGGGGTGTGTTCTACCCACTCAAAGTGACATTTTTACTTCAATACGTTCGCCCTGTGAAGCCAGATGGACTCTGAAGTTTCATACTTACAATCATCTTTTTATTTGGTGAAAATACACTTTTGATTTGGATAACGATACCCTAAATAAATTGTATAGCTTATTGCGAGCAACGGCGATTTCTTATCGCCAGAATGTCGCAGAATGTTTTGCCCTTTATGATCACAATCGTTTCTGCAACATCAGTTTTCCAACAATCACCAATGATTTGATCGGTCGGTGCAGACTTTCCAGGGCGGTGCTTAACTTTTTTCTTTGCGTATAGTTAAAACCTGTTAGTGTTTGGGTTCAAACCAGTTAGTGTTTGGGTTCAAACCAGCGAGTGATTGGGTAACTTGGAACATGGATTTCTCCCATAATTCTCTGCAAAAGACGTGTCTTTTCCAGCTGCTACTTCTTTCTGGAGATTTAACCAACCGGAAATTGTTTCCCGGTCCAGCGATAGTGACAAAGCGCCGTTCAAATGAAGTAAGGTTATTCGATAATCTTTTATGCAAAACTTATTTATACAAAATACCAGAGGACATCCATGTCAAATTATACCCTCGGGAAGCCATTCAATAACTCTACCAAGTCCTCTAATTCAATCCAGTACAACCTATTATGCTTGTATAATTCAGTTTCCAGTGTATTTACATGGAATATTTCAATTTGATTGGCCAAATCTGATGAACGAACCAGCTACGGACTATTTTTGACGACATACGTGACGCACTGACGAAATAATAATAGGCCTACTGCTATTTGTTGAAACGGAGAATGCAATTGATTTTAAAATGTGTTGAATAAATACCTGTTCATATTTATTTTTAATTCCGATAAGATTTTAAAGAAATAAGGAAGAACTTATTATGTTGGCATACGGAAACGTTTGCACTCATGTCAGCACAGCTGCATTGACAGACTCAACGCTGTGACGCGAGGTGACGTAATCACGTACAGTCGTCTTTGCCTGTGATTGTGACGTCACTTGGTAGACAGCTTTGTCATTACGTGCAGCTTTGTGCGCGTGTGTTTGATTTGATTCTTGAAAATAAAATATATCACTTCTTTCGGATATTTTTTATTGTTTTACGTAAATGTAACAGTAAGTATACAGCATGTTTGTCTCCCCTGCCAACATCTACTCGTCTATGGACAAGGACTGTTTAGTTGTATGGGAGGTCTTTGATATTAGAGAAGGGCCAGTTTCCGCCAAGAGATTTAGATCATTTTATTTGTTTGAAGGGTTATGTGCCTTGTTTATAAATGACGTATGAATTATCTACCTAACACATCATTTTGTTGATTGATTGATGTCTTACGATTGGGGGACGATTTTCTATTTGCTATCTTTTACAATCTACCATATTTTACATTCGTCATCAGTCTATTGACCAATTCTCCATACTGGTAGACAGCATCTTTATATCATATCATGCCCTTTATATGGATTTGTATCGTATATTTACATCTGGGTCTACTATGAAACACATTATCTTATACCAGAAGTCTATGAATGGGGAAGTGTGAAACTTCCCATTACACCATATTCAGCCTTTTGACCAAGAGGACACCATAAACAGCGCCATCTCTCGGTTAGTCAGAAATCATAGCTTTTTTTCTCTTTCTCTTATGACCTATTATGGGATGCATAAGAAAAAGATGGCGAACGTTTTAGATGTGACAACAGTACTAGCGTTGCAAGCATTACCATAAACCACAGGCGTAGTACTTGATGGAGCAAAAGTTAAAGTTTCGGAAGAACTTCATACTGTTGTAAATGTGACAAGGAGCCTTGTTTGAGAAGATCAGGGCATTTCCAAACCAAAACTCACTTGAAAAATTTCATCTCGTTGATTCCGATCAGATTCCGGAAACAATCAAACATATTTTATTTATTAGCTTGACTTTCACAACTGAGAGACAAAGGTTCCTGACTGATTTGTTGAGTTTTGGTATCACAACACCAAATTTAGAGAGTATATTTAAGCCATCAAAGAATCGCTTAAAAATCATGGATGCCACATGTAAATTTCTTTACAGTACCATAGGGTCTAGGCTGAGAGTTAGATAAAGTCAATTTTTCACATGATTAAGAAATAATAACTTAATACGTGTTGTCCTGGCGCATATCATTCACTAGAATGGAGCCGCCACAAAATAAACAACCAACCAACTTTATCGGTATACTCGTAAATTTGACTTTTAAAATCTATCAAAAATCAGCAAAAATTGTAGGAATAAACTGCATACTTCTAGCGAAAGCTATTGATTGGCTCAATTTAGTGAATAAACACGTTTGGCTAGATTTTCTTCCCTTTTAAGCAAAGCATTTTACACATAACCAGTTATCTAATACAAAACACTTGGCTGTCACATTGATATGATATCAATATTACACCATTCCCATCTATTATATTGTCAGCGAAGCTTTTACCGCTATGAATAACAATTGTTGGATACGTAAAACGCTCCTTGTTATCCATCATAAATACTATCACACTGCTTCAAAACGTCTTTTCATATAAATTTAGAAATAATGGACGTCCGCTATCAGAAAGTATAGGACTCTGCGCCTGTAGATCATAAGTTCTAGCACAAAATAAATATGTTACCTCAAAGTCTAAAAGAAGTAACAAGAATTTAATATATCGACAGACAAGCTGGATCAGTTGTTAAAAGCATTGATTTCCTGTCACTGTACTGACTGATGAGCCACTTTACGATAACAATGAGTGTATCGAGACAACACTAAGAATGTATGGGTGAGAGAAAACGCCCGGGGCTGTTCTTCACACACGCTATGTTGTATTTGAAGAAAATTCAACCACGCAACCAGATATAACTTTATAAATGGTTTCAAATATTTTATCAATTTTCTAGTATATAACATCTTTTCGAAAATTAAAACCTTGTCTTACAAATGGTGTGTTTCCATGGACATGCGTTAACGCGTGCGTTGACGGATGCGATTTTCCCCAAAGAATGGGAACTACAGAAATACGCTACAGTGTTTCCATGGTCAGTCCGTAAGTTTTTAACGCACGCGTTAACGGACGGAGAATGGAGCCTGGCCCATTTTGAACGCGGCGGACGAGGGATTTCGATAATCATGACGTCATTGAAGGGGTTTTCCGATCCTGATGACATTTTGCTGTCAGATAGAAATCCACAGAAACACCGAGTGAGTTTGTTCACTCATTTTTACTGACTTGTGTTTGTGTTGTAAATGTATTTTGTAAGAAAAAGCTATGTAGATGTCCACTTATTCACATTCTTTCCCCAAACCGAAAAAAAAATGTTATCAATGATATGACCTTGACTTTTGACCGTAACATTATGACAGATCGCACTGTCGATCGCATGCGTTAACACAAGTCCGTGGAAACACTTCATCCTATCCGTTAAACAATCGCATCCGTCAACGCACGCGTTAACGCAAGTCCGTGGAAACACACCATATGTAATACAAGACTACCTTAATTCAATAAGAATTTGCATAAATTTCAACCAAAAATTTAAAAAAAAACTTCAAAACGATAGAAGTCCAATTTAAAAAATTCCACACTTGATAAAGCTTGTTGTTCAGGAGTATTCTGGGACCATACATTTTTCCAAGACAGTGGCAAACTAACCAATTACAAAGTCAAACCAGAAGTTTATGGTACTAAACGTGTGATATACTGTCTGACAGATTGGACATTCTATTGGGGATTTAGCCAGGTTGGTCAGAAGGCTGTCCATTATCATTCCCTTTAACAAAAATAGCTGAGTTAATTGGATATACAGAAACAGACATTCGATCATAAGTAGTAACCAACTCTCCTGTAAGAACTACAGGAGCCAAAAGAGCTGCCATAAACGTGATTCCTTTAATAACAAGCATCTGGGAGCTTCATGGCATCAAAGGCACGCACTGTTCCTATTCGGCCATTGAAGACGTTGTTTTCTATTTCAGTCTATATCTAACAATGTCGATCACATAAGTTGGCACCAAGCAGTTCAAGGAGATGAAACATTCCACGAACTTCCAGACGAATCACTGACACATACTTTGACCTGAAACGACATGGCTGGCAAACATATCCAAGAAGGCAATACTAGTCCCTCGTTTAAATTCATTCAATCGAATGTGCTGCTATTCCCAATATCCGTGCTTTAAAACCCTCTAATAACATGGTGAACTTGGATGGGCTTCAACTAATTTAGTTATAGGGCCGTACATTCAGACAATCTGATAGTACAGATTGCTGGCGTCTTTGCTTGTACAGATATGTTATGTCTTGTACAGATATGTTATGTCTTGGTCTACATTCAAGATTTATGGTTGATGTTTGTGTCCGGCGCAGGGTTCGTTCGCTCTAAAAGCCGAGCAGCTCAATCCAGAAATTTCATTTTCATTTTCCCTCATAAGAGAGAGATAAAACTTAAACTGCCTGTAAAGTTTTCTGCTTTATATTTATTCTGAAAGAAAACACACTTTATTAAAATACTGGACAAAAAGTCGTGAACTTTACTCAATGCGTCTATTTACATTGGTTTCCAGAACATAGATACGTTTAGTTTTAATCTGTAAATGCTACACAACCGATCTTCATAGGTCTATAGCTTCTCGAAGAGATTCTTCATTTTCAATTCTGTTTGTATTGATATATTGAATCTAGTATCTCCTTTTCTGTTCTTTTTTTCTTGTTTCGTTGGTTTATTTTTGTTACTCTGCTGAGCTTTGCACTGCACTGCTAGATGGGATGGTGAACCTCTGGTCGTCATGTTTTTTTCGTTCAGAACTTTTCATCAAAGACAAGCGATTCCAGAACGCAAACACAAGGTTTCTGATGGGTTAGTTGGTTGATGTCATTGAAGCGTCAGCTAAGTTGTAATCTAAGTTTTAATATCCTTTTTTTGATGAAAATATTTGTAAAAAATAGATGTCATATCAACAAAGGATTCGCAAGAAACTGAAAGAAGCTTTACTACTCCTTATTGTTCTCCATACTTTCTTTCCCACAACTGTCGCAATGTAATATTGATTATCTGTCCGAGTTAGGGCGACACCTGGCGACGGAAATCTGACACATGAGACAGGAAGTAAAGCAAGGAAGACTATGACTACCTTTAGAACATCAATGGAGAATTTCTACTAGTTGCCAACAGTATTTTTGTGTTAATAAAGAAAACAATTCAGCTTTATGCTAGGCTGTTAAAATAACACGGTAAGTTTACCCTTGACTCCAATACGAACGGTCACAATTTTTTAAAGTCCATGCAGTATGGCCCACAAAAATGTTCAACCAACCAACCAGCTGATACCGAAAAATAAACGAAAATTAAATTTCTGGATCGAGCTGCTCGGCTTTCGGAGCAAACGAACCATGCGCCGGACACAAACATCGACCATAAATCTTGAATGCAGACTAAGACATAACATATCTATACAAGTAAAGACGCCAGCAATCTGTACTATCAGGTTGTCTGAATGTACGGCCCTATAACTAAATTAGTTGAAGCCCATCCAAGTTCACCATGTTATTAGAGGGTTTTAAAGCACGGATACTGGGAATAGCAGCACATTCGATTGAATGAATTTAAACGAGGGACTAGTATTGCCTTCTTGGATATGTTTGCCAGCCATGTCGTTTCAGGTCAAAGTATGTGTCCGTGACTCGTCTGGAAGTTCGTAGAATGTTTCATCTCCTTAAACTGCTTGGTGCCAACTTATGTGATCAACATTGTTAGATATAGACTGAAATAGAAAACAACGTCTTCAATGGCCGAATAGGAACAGTACGTGTCTTTAATTCCATGAAGCTCCCATATGCTTGTTATTAAAGGAATCACGTTTATGGCAGCTCTTTTGTCTCCTGTAGTTCTCACAGGATAGTCGGTTACTACTTATGATCGAATGCCCGCTGCTGTATATCCAATTAACTCAGCTATTTTTGTTAGAGGGAATGATAATGGACAGCCTTCTGACCAATCTGGATAACTCCCCAATAGAATGTCCAATCTGTCAGGCAGTATATCACACGTTTTGTACCATAACCTTCTGGTTTGACTTTGTAATTGGTTAGTTTGCCCCTGTTTTTGGAAAAAATGTATGGTTCCAGAACACTGCTGAACAATGAGCTTTATCAAGTGTAGATTTCTTAAAACTGAAAAAAAATTCGCTGAAATTTATGCAAATTCTAATTGTATAATTTAGCACGACAAGGTGTTAGTTTTGAGACAGATGAGAAATTAATAAAAAATAGTTCACACCATTTAAGTTTTTGCTGATTGCGTGGTTGAATTTTCTTTAAATACAACATAACGTGTCAAGAACATCCCGTGGTATTTTCTTTCAACCATACATTCTTAGTGTTGGCTCGATACACTCATTGTTATCGTAAAGTGGTCCATCAGTCTTTACAGTACAGTGACATGAAATGAATGCTTTTAACAACTGATCCAGCTTGTCTGACGATATATTAAATTCTTGTTACTTCTTTTAGACTTTGAGGTAACATGTTTATTTTTTAGTAATCTATAGGCGCAAAGGGCCCTACTTTTCAATAGCGGACAATCATTATTTCTAAATTAATATCAAAAGACGATTTCAAGCAATGAGATAGTATTTATGATGGATAACAAGGCGCGTTTACATATCAACCACTCGTTATGTCTCTCCCAACATATGTTGGGTGAACATACTGTGATTGTGCTGTTCGTTGTCCGTCGTCCAGCGTCCGTCATCCGGAATCTGACATCTAGGGCTTGTCTACAAGATATCTCCAGAAATTTGATGAAATTTCAAATACAGCTTATTGATGAGGACGACCAGGGTTGATCAAGTTTTGCCGCCTGTACGTTTGTTTTGTCTTCAGTTAGTCTCCGAATCGAATATTTTCATTGGTTGTCTACAAAATACCTCCAGAACCCCTTGACGAGATTTCATGGAATTTTATTTACAGGTTATTTATGAGGACCTTGAATCGTACAAACTGATACGTGTCGCAGAGATTCCAGAAACCCATCACTCGGTCAAAGTTGGATTTGCGAATTTTTTTTGTGTTCGTATTTTCACTTACTTGGCTAGTGACTTTTCACATGATACCGAGGTATGCTTTGAGGCATGCAGTACGTTTTATCAGTAACATCACTGCAGGGGGGAGACATATGTTTTGATCTCAATACCTTCTAGTTATTCATAACGGTAAAAGCTTCGCTGATAATATAATAGATGGCTATAGTGTCATATTGATATCATATCAATGTGACAGCCAAGCGTTTTGTATTGGACAACTGGTGATGTGTAAAATGCTTTGCTTAAGTTATTTTCTTATCAGTTCGTTCTGATGACCGAGGATTTATTTTCAGTGTTATAAATAACACTATACGCCAACCTAATGAAATACCATAGGTTTAGTTCATTACAGCAATTTATGGGGTATAAATGTCTAAATGATATACCTCTTTTTAACACAATTGGAAACTTGTCTCCATGGTTATTTTAGACAACATTTCCCCTTTGCCTGTGTGTTTTAGTGTTCATAAATATATGTATAAGACTATATGTATAACATAATACGTTTCATATTAGACCCAAGTGTATATCTACGATACAAATCCATATAAAGTGTGTGATATGATATAAAGATGCTGTCTACCAGTTCGGAGAATTGGCCATTTGACTGATTAGGAATGTTAGATTGTAAGGATTGTGAGGATGGTAGATTGTAAAAGATGGTAGATTGTAAAAGATGGCAAAAATCGTCACCCATTTTTTTTTGAAGACCAGCAAATTGTGTGTTTTCCTTTGTTGTCTAATTTGTTTTATATATATGTAATATTGATAGCAAACGAAACCCGAATTATTTTGATCCTTACAGGCTTCAAACATATCTTAAACTTATATAATACTTGTCTATACTGAACTTGCAAAGATATCCTTGAACGTTGGCCTCGGGGCTCAGTCGGTTAGGACAAAGGCCCTCACGTCGATACAGCCATTCCATTGATATGGAGCGGAATCGAATCTCACATGGACCAAATAAAAATTTAAAAAATTCATAGTGGATTTATCACTCTATAGCCATGTGTTGAAGAGTTGCCAGGCACTTGCCTAAGGTTGGGGGTTACCATCGGACAAAGAGCCCGGTTTCCTTCCCTCTAAGCCAAGTAACGCTGCCATATATTTTAAGTGAAATAATCTTTAGTGTGGCGTAAAACATCAATCAATCAACCAAATGCTGTGTTGGGTAGATCATACATCTTTAACAAATTATACACACAACCCTTCAAACAAATAAAATACTCTTAATCTCTTGGCAGAAACTGGCACTTCTGTAATATCAGATACCTCCCATACAGCTTAACAGTCCTTGGCCATAGACGAGTCGATGTTTGCAGGGGAGACAGGCAAGCTGTATAATTAGTTTAGAAGATCTGACATCTCCATCGATATTATCGATACGGTCAGAAATCGTTTGTCATACAAGCATAATAGATTGCACTGGATAGACACAAAGGACTTGACAGGATACAATTAATAACATTAGGAGTTTTGAATCCCATTGTCCGCGGAGACTTGTTAGGTGAAGCGCTTTATCGAGTACGGATTGCACCCTGTAACCTCATTGTACCCTGAGACCAATTCGCTTTTAATTAGGGTCTCCTTTAAGATAAATTCCTGGTGTTGTGGCCCCAATAAAGTTTCCACGATTCCTGACAACATGTTAAACATACATTAATATAATTTGCTCCTTAAATTCATTCAACCAAAAGAAGATGGATTGATTGTTTGGTGTTTTATGCCGCCCTCAAGATTATTTCACTTATATGGCGGCGTTGCCAGTTTTATTGTGGAAGGAAACCGGGCTCTATGCCTCGAGGAAACTCACGACCTTCCGTTGGTAACTGGCAACCATCCCACAAAGACCAAAAGAAGGAACTATGATTCTATGATATGAAGAAAAAACATAAATCAGTTATATTTCATTACTGTAAAGATTTGGGATGCAATAATAATCTAGGCAATTTAGAAGTTCTCTAATTCGAGGGAGACTACACGTTTCACGGTGAGTAAAGCCAGGTCACGTTTTGGTTCTAAAAATCAACTCATTTTATTCCCATTTTGACCAAAAGTCCACCATATAAATGAAACATTTTTGTCACATTACAAACAATTATCCACCAATCAAGACGAGGATTACTTATGGATAAACAACTTCTTAATAAGTTGTTTACCCATAAGTAATCCTCGTCTTGATTTGTACTTCCAACTTCTAAATGCCACTAAAAGATTTGAATTATCCACCAAGCGATCGCTTTTATTTTACAAAACTTCGGTGGCTCGGTCGGTTAGAGTGAATAATGCTTGTCATTGAATAAACATCATCCTTTCAAAGAAAAAAAAAGTGATGTCCCCTCAGTCCAAAAGAGACCTTCCCTTTGATGCGGCTCGGGTTCGAATCCCACTCAGACCAAATAAAATTTCTGAGTAGATTTTTCACTGCATCGCCGTAAGTGGAAGATTTCCCAGGCACTCGTCGAAGGTTTGGGGTTTCCCCCGAACAAAGAGCCCGATTTTCTCTTGGCAACGCCGCCATACAATTGAAAGAATCTTGAGTACGGCGTAAAATATCAATCAATCAATTCATAATGAAGTGATATTCTCCTTTAAATCCATTACATTTAGATTTTAAGGCAATTCCTTTAGGAAATATAAATCCACTTCATACTTCTAAAAACTGATAGAATAGAGACTTTGCCTTATAAAAGATGTTTCAAACAGAAACAGTAATTTGACATACATTGTAGATGTGTTGGTGGTAGATTGTTTAAATATTTTTTTTCATAAAAGATAAACGACTAACCTCATTATCGCTGGATCAGGAAACAATTTCCGGTTGGTTAAATCTCCAGAAAGAAGTAGCACCTGGAAAAGACATGTCTTTTGGAAGAATTATCGGAGAAATCAATCACTCACTGGTTTGAACCCAATTACTTAATGGTTTAAACCCAATCACTCGCTGGTTTGAACCCAATTACTTAATGGTTTAAACCCAATCACTCGCTGGTTTGAACCCAATTACTCGCTGGTTTGAATTCACAATCACTTGCTGGTTTGAACCCAAACACTCGCTGGTTTGAACCAATCACTCACTGGTTTGAACCCAATCACTCGCTGGTTTGAACCCAATCACTCGCTGATTTGAACTCAATTACTCGCTGGTTTGAACCAATCACTCACTTTTGAACCCAATTACTTGCTGGTTTGAACTCATTCACTCGCTGGTTTGAACCTAATTACTCGCTGGTTTGAACCCAATCACTCAATAGTTTGAACCCAATCACTGGCTGTTTTGAACCCAAACACTTACTTTTTAACCCCATCATTCAATTTTAAACCCAATTACTCGCTGATTTGAACCTAATCACTCGCTGGCTTGAACCCAATCACTTACTTTTGAACCCCATCATTTACTTTTAAACCCAATCACTCACTGGTTTGAACCCAATCACTTTATTTTGAACCCAATCACTCACTGGTTTGAACTCATTCACTCACTTTTAAAAACAATCACTTGCTGGTTTGAACCCAATCACTCGCTGGTTTGAACCAATAGCTTGCTGATTTGAACCCAATTACTCGCTGATTTGAACCCAACCACTCGCTGGTTTGAACTCAAGATTATATCAATTATAATAACCAATAGGACATGAATGTGTTTCGGGTAGATTGCATAAATCTTTTTTTCATAAAAGATAATCGACTAACCTCATTATCGCTGGATCAGGAAACAATTTCCGGTTGGTTAAATCTCCAGAAGGAAGTAGCACCTGGAAAAGACATGTCTTTTGGAAGAATTATCGGAGAAATCAATGTTCCAAGGAGTCCAATCACTCGCTGGTTTGAACCCAATTACTTAATGGTTTAAACCCAATCACTCGCTGGTTTGAACCCAATTACTCGCTGGTTTGAATTCACAATCACTTGCTGGTTTGAACCCAAACACTCGCTGGTTTGAACCAAATCACTCGCTGGTTTGACCCAATCACTCGCTGGTTTAAACCAATCACTCACTTTTGAACCCAATCACTTGCTGGTTTGAACTCATTCACTCGCTGGTTTAAACCCAATTACTCGCTGGTTTGAACCCAATCAATCACTGGTTTGAACCCAACCACTCGCTGGCTTGAACCCAATCACTTACTTTTGAACCCAATCACTACCTTTTAAACCCAATCACTCACTGGTTTGAACAAATCACTTAATTTTGAACCCAATCACTCACTGCTTTGAACTTAATCACTCACTTTTAAACCCAATCACCTGCTGGTTTGAACCCAATCACTCGCTGGTTTGAAACAATAGCTTGCTGATTTGAACCCAATCACTCGCTGATTTGAACCAAATCACTCGCTGGTTTGAACCAATAGCTTGCTGATTTGAACCCAATCATGCAATGATTTGAACCCAATCATGCAATGATTTGAACCCAATCCCTCACTTTTGAACCCAATCACTCACTTTTGAACCCAATCACTCACTGGTTTGAACTCATTCACTCGCTGGTTTGAACCCAATTACTCGCTGATTTGAACCCAATCAGTCACTGGTTTGAACCCAATTACCCTCTGATTGGAACCCAATCAGTCGCTGGTTTGAACCAATCACTTAATTTTGAACCCAATCACTCACTGGTTTGAACTCATTCACTCGCTGGTTTGAACCCAATTACTCGCTGGTTTGAACCCAATCACTCACTGGTTTGAACCAAATCACGTGCTGTTTTGAACCCAAACACTCGCTATATTTGCACATTTAAATCTAGCGGAATTCTATTGCTGGCCCTACCAATTACACCATTGTATTTCCTTGCACATAAATCATACTCTACTTCATCACATTTCTGCAAATCACTAAAAGCTTCCGTTGAACTTTCTATAACATCGTTTCTGCTAGAATGCTATCAGAAGTTGTCGGGTCAAGTCATCTCGGAAATAACCTGCTGTCGTTTTCATACCAGACATAGACAGGTTTAATAAATTCAATTATTCTTAATGACTTACGACCTTCTCGTGTAAAATAGGCTGTGGCTTTTCACAATCTCCATCTCAGCTGATTGCTGTTGATGTTCTGTTTCTGCCCAATCCAATTCTGCTATTCTCGGAGATCGCCTTTTCTCTTCGCTATGATATACCTCATACATCGTTCAATATCAGCCATATGTACCACCACATGAAATCGAGGGCAGCAGAACAAACATCAAAATCAACTTACCAGCTGATATATACGAGACATATTGACACCTTCACAAAAGGATAAGATTATTTCTCTTTTCAAACTAGTTTCCACTCTGTCGAAATACTAAACGAATATGCATCTAGGCATTAGATTTGGCATTTATGACACGAACGAAATAACTAACTCATTGAATGAATGTTAAAGAGAAGCTCCACCATGGTGTCTACTTCCCTATCTCATTTAAATGAATGCTTAAGCCCGCCGCAGACGAGAGCTATCGCCTTCGCCAAATTTCATTCGTGCCACTTGGCGTAAGCAGATAGCTCCCGTCTGCGGGCAATTTTGCAAGAGATTTTGGTCATTCGTGGCTGAGAGCCGAATATCTATCGTGTTTGATAATTTTGTCCACGCGTGGACGTTTCCTCCTCGTCTGCGGTGAAGAAAGCAATTAGCTTTCACTTTCCTTCAAGTGCGCAAGCGTGCAGATGAGCAGTCAAAACATGACGTAGCCTACTGTCAAAAAGGCCGTTCTATGCGAAAACTTTACCATGGAATTAGACGAGAAGTTAATTCTTTTCTTGTTGATGTAAAAACGACGTCGAAATCGGCGACGTGCTAAAACTAAAAGAATGATTCGAAGAATGTGGAAAAAAACGTGGATATCTAGAAGAATTGACCAAGGCACTTATTTAAATTTAATACAGGAAATAAGTACCGAAGATCCTGAACAGTTCCATCGTCTTGACAGAAAGTCGATACGCGTTTATTGCGGTCTTTAAATTCAGCTGACCGCACATCATACAGGCATGTATGTGATCATCTGCACGCTTGTGCACATGAAGGAAAGTGAAAGCTAGTTGCTTTCTTCAGCGCAGACGAGGAGGAAACGTCCACGCGTAGCCAAAATTATCAAACACGATAGATATTCGGCGCTCAGTCAGGAATGACAAAAAACTCTTGCAAAATTGCCCGCAGACGGGAGCTATCTGCTTACGCCAAGTGACACGAATGAAACGTGGCGAAGGCGATAGCTCTCGTCTGCGGCGGGCTTAAGGAGAAGATCCGCCATGGTGTCTATTTTCCTATCTCAGTAAATGAATGTTAAAGAGAAGCTTCACCAAAACCATGGTGTCTACTTCCGTTTCTCATTTGAATGAATGTCAAAGAGAAGCTCCGCCTGATTATGAGCCTTCAAAACTGAAGTCCTATCATTACCAAAAGATTTTTATTAAATATTTATTCACTTTGCACAAAGCCATTGTGTAATCATATTTCGTCGTGTCGATTTTCATAAAATTCTTTCACATTTTCCGCGACTTTTAAGGCAGTTAACCTGAGTTCTGTATAAACAAAAATTCATAACCAGTGTAGCACCTTACCACCCCACACTACTTTGGACGCGCCAATAAGCTAAAACAACCAACCAACCAACTCTCACTAATATACAGAGTTCCAGTGGTCGCTTTGAGTTCGAGAGTCGACACACATGAAATACATTCTTATTCGGAAAACAAAACAAGTCTTGAATGTGTTTCTTCAAAAATTGCTTAAACTTTACACCAAACTTTGCCGAATCCCCGAAAAGTTCGAAAAAGTCAAGAAGGACTCATCGGTATTGTTCAAGAAACCGTACTAAGACAAGAATATAATTATTTCTAATCTTTTCCTTTTCTAACCACTTAGCCAAATCAACGAATCTCCCTAAGCCCTTCGTCACACAAACAAAGAATATTAAAGAAGATAAAAATTTACATCTACAATAAAACAAACTTTTTTCTGAAAGCTGTTTTCAAAAACTATTTTGTGTATCTGGAAATACGCCACTATTTGATGATTATAGTTTAGTGTAAAATCCATTGTAGAGTTTGGTCTAGATCCCCTCTGTATTAGCTGTATTGCCAAAGAAGTAAGTCACTTTTTGTTACTTTTCCTCTGTAATAAATTTACTAATCTAATTTACTTTCCCGTGCCTTAACCAGTCAGTTTTGTCAGATGTATTGTGGGGTAATTTGGTAAATATGGAAAAAAGAATTTGTTGTTGCTAACGCCGAGCAATTCATACACGTTGGTTTTGCCAATTTCCAAACAATTTACCCGTTTCAATATCTTTCATGTTAGGATATAGGAGGCTAGAACTGTGGTTATTTTTAGTCACACGCTGCCTTTTTAATCTCTGATAATTTCAATGATGAAAACCGTCCCGAAAAATATCTTATACCGGAAATTAGCTTTCGGTAGCCATTTATTACACAGGCAAAGTCAACACGATGAAGAGGTTCCACAAATACACAATATTTGAAAAAAGGACAGTTATTTCTAGTTTAGATGACTTGGAAGGGTATAACACGTGATCATTATTCTGTTGGTTCTGACAATGTTGTTCACAATCTTAATAAAACTGGAATATCACAAGTATAATATAGGTTATCTTAAAATGTCATGAGTTGCCAAATTTCGCACTTTTTTTTATTAATGTCAATCGTCCAAACAATACGATGAATACGATATTCCAAACAAAACATTAAATCTTTCTACCATGAATCAAACGATTGTGACAGGCTTAACATATACACGTAAAGGCACTATGTGTAATCAGTATTAACTCAGTTGTATTACTGAATTAGGTAGTAATCCCGTCTTGTTATCTGGGAGTTGCTATCTCAACACATTCACGCCCCGACGCAAGTCCAATGCAAGGCCTAACTGTCATGGCAACATATACCTTCAAGATTACGTTACGACCTGGCACAAAGTTAACGGAACGGTTTCCGGAAAATTTAGAACGTTATACGTTGCGATAAATAACTATTGGAGCTGTGTCCTGGCGCCATAAGAATTCTAACATATATACCCATTGTCTGAGAAGTTGTAAGAACACTATCTAAATGTAATCCATTACACGGACAGATCCTTTATGGACAGCATTATCTTTACTTCCCAAGAAATCTTCCAGGGAGGGCGTGTGGAAAATAGTTTTTGTTGGGTGACGTCTTTGGAAATCATTTTAACCGGACCTGCGGTAGACGTGTTGAATTGGTCGATATAAAGGTATCAATGTATTTGACGAAAACTTTCAATATTTATCTGACCACTATCACGTTTTCAATCATCACAATTGTCCATAAACATGGGAATTTACAGACTAAGGCTTTCGCCGTTATTATGTTTTATTCTTAACTACTTACAAGTTTTACGGTATCACGTGCATGTCGCTAAACTTCAGAGAAAGAAAGTAATAATTTTTGTTTATTATGTGGCATAACAAAAAGTAACATGTTCATTATTATTTGACTTGCTTAGCATTTTATAATTTTCTCATAAATGTTGAAACTTCTTTTACCTCTTTAAAAATCAGAAGTTTATACAGGACATAAATATATTTTTGAAAAGCTCTCGCAGTAATGATGGCGCTGATACTGTAATTGATTTCGTATTTCGTAAAACGACTGGCCTCTTAATATCGTGTTTATCCAGGCCCGTGTTCAAAAGGGCAAAACTTGACCTTTTCTATAAAGATAAATCCAAGCTGAAATTTTGCCTTGTGTTCTACTTTACTATACACCACGTTACCTAATAATTATCACACACGTTCTACCACACGCAAAATCATTTAGTATTAATGAAATCATTTTACATGTAGTTTTAGCATGGTTTAATGAGAATACTGTCTCTGTAAGCTAATATACCCCCCCCCCCCCCCCCCCTTGTCCTTATATCCGGAAACTGGTGGTTGGACCAAAAGAGACATTGACGGTTATTTAACTCTGTAAAATAATATTAATTTAGTATTCTACTAAAATCCTAATTCGTTCGCTTTCGTGGCTAAAAGTATTCTATAATTAATGCAGATTGCTGTACTTTCCATGGGACATTTTTTTTGGGGGGGGGAGGGGGCTTTTTTTATCTGTGTTCCAATCGTAGGAAGGTGGTCCGGTGCAAGTGTTGGTTTTTTTTTTCAAAATATTTAATCAGAGGTAACTTTGCGACTGGTCGTAACTTTATGTCGAAAATATATGTTGCATTAGAATTACGTCGGAGGAAGCCCAGTTTTATAGGAAGTTCAATTGGGATAGTGAACTGACAGCAGGAGTATGACTTCAAAAGGACCTTGAAATATGTTGCTGTCATTACCAGTCTTCAGAGGGTAAATTTGATAGATTTGTTGAGCTTCGAAAACTCTATTCCCTCTAGGTAAAATTATGTGTTGGGCTAAACTGGTTTCTTTTGTGGAATTTAGCATCTCTCCGGGCAAGCAGATGGTCGCTGTCGTGCTTAGTCTGTTAAGAAATGGACCTTGTACCAAACAACATTTAATGGAAGTGAGTCAAGTATAAAACCTTTTTGACAATCTAATTTTGTAGGAGATATTCAATAATGAACCATTTAATTTGACAATTGTTAGCAGCTGTCCCAAACGGAAGTAAGTCATATTGCGATTTAGAGTTTTCGTAGATTGTTTTCTTGCAAGAATAATGTCATCTAGTATGGAGAGGATACAACTTTTACTATATAGGGCAACATTTTGATATCGATGTATTTTGTTGGCTACACAGAATTTTTTGATTTCTGGGATTCTAATTAAGAAAGTGTGCTTATATGTGTCTTCTGTATAGAAATACATGCATTTGACCATTTCCAGTTTTAACGTATTCTGTACAAGTTCTTTGTAAAGGGAAAAAATATACATTTTATAAAAACAAAAGACAAAATCTAACAGTCTGGGAACTGGAAGTAGGAACAAGAAGGGTGACCCAAGAAGATAACTTTACGTTGACATCGTGACATCCAAGTCAACGCCACATATTATCAAATCTGTCTTTGCTGTAGATTTTAATATGACAGGGACTAAGGGGTGTGATAGAAAGGCCTTTTGTTTTAGGCGATACCGAATTTATAACTTGAGTAAGATTTTAATTTTTTTCATAAATTTATAAAAGATTATGTCGACAGTATGAGTGTTTTTAATGTCATCGAAAAACTCGATTTTGACCTTGGAATCGGGGAAAATTTATACCATGATTATGTGTCAGGATTTTTATAAAATTCTGTTTTTAGAGATTTTTTTTTTACATTTTGGCAGCCCATTCATAATGGGCAATTAGGTCTTAAGCCATCAGTTTCAGCTTAAATAGTTTCAGCGCTGTTTTCTGATGGAACATCCGCCAATTAGACTAAAGTCATTCCATTTAAGAAATACAGGACCACCTGTTAATGACATACCCATCACTGTGTTACTCTAACATTGCAAAGAAAGACAGACAAACTCGTTGAATAAAAGATAGGGACCGGAATGTGAATGGACCTATAAAGGAACAGTTGCAATATTTATAGACACTAAAACAAACGGACACAAGGAACATTTTCTTGGCTAAAATAAGCATGGAGACAAGTTTCTAGTTGTGTTGTAAGAGAGTGTGTCATTTAAACCTTTATACTCAGTCATAGGTTGTTGTAATAACCCAAATTCCATGATATTTCATTAGGTTGAAAACAGACAAAAGTTTGGCTATTTATATATATAAGTATGCCATGGTTTACAAAAAGGCAGAAACGGTTGAGAAACTGCCAAAATTGTGTCGAATTTTCATCAATCATTACTAATCCCCATGGTACTGAAACCAGTTCTTGCAGTTTGAACAAAACTTACGTGCTTCCCTTTTTTTAGTAAACAAATGGCACGAACTTGACAGATTGGTTGTTTGTTTTAGCTTAGTGGCGCATCCATTCGTATCTGAGACAGGTTGATAACGGCTTGGTTATGTTAACTACTACAATTGATTGTAAAACTCGAGTCGATGTTAAAACTCTAGTAGTAATTTTCATTTACTCCTCACCAAGGGCTAGGATAAAATGAAAATGACCACTCTCGTTTAATAAATCTGATATCACAGGGTCACTCGATGGAGGTTCTCTATGTATAACTAATTTACTAGTATGTGTTTAAATGATTAACTACCATGTGTACACGTAAATGTGTGTTTAACTGATTTACTAGTATATGTAATGTGTGTTTAATTGATTTACTACTGCGTAAATATGTCTTTAAATGATTTACTATTCTTAATTGATTTACTACTAAGTGTAAATATGTGTTTAACTGATTTACTAGTATATATAACTATGGGTTTAAATGATTTACTTGTATGTGTAAATATGTTTTAATTGATTTACTAGTATATGTAAATATGTGTTTAACTGATTTACCAGTATATGTAAATATGTGTTTAAATGACTTACTGGTATATGTACATAAATATTTCAATTTAAATCGCCCAAATAGTTGAATGATTTTTAACTATCCGAAACCTAGCTCTCACCATGGCAACGAAATATACAAATGGAGTGGATTTCTTAACAGCGCAATTATAAATAGTGGTTTGGGCTTGTGAGATTCGACAGCCGATTTGACCAAAGATGACAGAAGTCTCCAGGGCGTTTTCAATCATAATTATGTTACTATTTATGGTACTGTAAGTGGTTGCCATCATTCCCATAGAAGAGAAGCTTAAGTGGACATTTCTGATGATAAACGGCTCAATCCCACATGGCTATTGTCAGTGGTGTATTTTGACTCCAGTCTTGTGTTAATTTTCTTCATCTTTCCAACAAGTGTCAATGCAATATCCTTGTATCATAGGTGAAAGACACCAAAGGGTCCGATTACCTTAACTATGTATCAACTTTCTTGGTTTGTTTTTGCACAATCCAAAACAATTACAAAGGAGATACAGGACAAATATATGTAAACATAAACATTTTGTGGATAAAGGTTGAGCTATCCTTGTTAAATTGGATTGATTGGTGTTTACGCCATACTCAAGATTGTTTCATTTATGTGTCGGTGTTTGTTAAATTGGAAAGGCGTTTAAAGTGGCGCGGATAAAACATTTGGCTATAAACGTGAAAACGATGCAACGGTTATTTGATAGAGACAGCAGAGATACAAAAAATATATTCAACTAAAGCTGAAAGTTGATGACTCTATGTATAATTGTTTAAAAAATTAAAGCATATATTTTCCCCATGAGAACATATCGGTTGATAATTTTGTCATAACGTTTTAACAGAAAACCAGGCAAGCCATTTTATAATAATCAAACACTGATGGGAAAAGCTAATTTATCACATTTATCTTTGACGTAAGTTACATAATTCATTTGACAAAGTGTTAAAGGTTTTACGAAGTTAATTGCATACAGGCCGTATCCCATCAACAAGTGTTATTTATTGAGCGACTCCGCAATATATTTCAAACTGAGAGATAGAGGTTAACTAACGAGAGCCCGTTTGTTACGATGAATATCTCTCCAGTCTATCAGTTTTTAAAATTAATAGATGAGAGTGATATCCATTGTAACAAACGGACTCGAGTTGGTTTATCTTTTTCTCACAATACACAAAAATACTGAATATTATTCTGAAATGCAGCGCCACATCACATCGTTTAATCCAGCCAACCTTTCTGGATTCTAATGAGACCAGACCGCTTTACCGCGTTGGCATGGAGACTGTATTCATTACGCTACTCAAGAAAAGTCTCTAAAATCAAACAGTTTTGTTGCTCACAATTTTTTTAGAATAAAGAGATAAAATATTTATCCTACAAATGAATGGCACGTCTTAGATTAAAACAAAAATAAACATATCAATAGTTCAATGTCTACGAAATCAGGTTTTGTTGTGACCTTTACATCGACACAAGTACGATAATTAGGTCAATGCAGATGGGTAGATTGATTGATTGAAAGCTTTAATTATCCCGTGTTTAATTATTGATACAGAAAGTGTCATCGTTTGCAATTAGGAGTAAATACGGCTATGATATATTCGTATTCAATCGTAATTTGTTAGTAAAACGGAAGCAAGCGGACGAAGTAGTTTGGTTATGTCAAGAAGTATGTCATGTACATTCGAATGCTTTCCTTATATGGAAGTAGTTATGACGTGATCGTGGGAAAATCATACTATTTTGCATAAATGTGGTCCGTTGTATGTAAACCATAACATGATTGGCTACCGACTGGCATAGTTGTGAGTTATACTGCCAATCACTTGTAATCTAATAAGGATATCTTCAAGTTATTACATAAAAGGAAAACGAATGTATAATCCCTACGATGAGAATGCGTTTTGATTAGTTGAACTTGGAAAATAATGTTTTTTTTAACCAATCAGAAGTAAGTTGGACCATAATTTCAGGTGTTGATTATGAAAAAATAACAAACAGCTTTGGCGTGGAAATACCGGAGGTGTAGTGTGAGAAAGTAAATTAGTCGATTGTTGGAATGATTTTATCAATCCATTTTTGATCAACCAATCAGTAGCCTCTATTAACACGATCAATCTAAAAGTAAAAGTCAAAATATACCTATACTTTCATGACGAGTGCGTAAACGCAAACGGTTATCAGGAAACGAAAGTCTCCTTGTGTAAATCCAATTGGCAAACACTAAGCTGGCTCAGGTGTTCCATCGGCGTGGTTCGGTATCGAATCCTGCTTAGACCAAATAAAAAAACCAATCAACCAATCCTTCAGTAAACGCAGGCGGCTATCAATTTACGCAAGCAGGTATATAAGTAAACAAGACTCCTTAGTAAATGCAAGTGGCTATCAGAAAACGCAAACGTCCTTTGATAAGCCAAAAGGTCCTCAGCAAATAAAGGTTTCCTTAATCTGGGATTACACTTTCTTGAAATTATGGTAGAAATTCTTCGACCGATTTTTGTGTGATGCCCGAAACGGGAATCGAACCCGTGTCCCAGAGTATGGCACCTATCGCCAGCACTAAATGCCGGCTGCCTTATCCATTCAGCCAACCGGCCTACCATAATGTCAAGAAAGTGAAATCCCAAAATACCGAGAATACTGTTATATTCCCTTTCTAAAAGACACTAACTAATTAAACTCAAAAGGTTTCCTTTACTAGATGCAAGCGACCTTCAGTAAACGCAAAACGTTTTTAATAGATACCTGGGAATTTTAGTAAACCTAAGCTGCTATCAGTTAAGACAAGCGGCTATCAGCTAACTCAAATATTTATTACTTAATACGAGGCTATTAATGAACTCAAGCTTCTATCGATGAACCAAGGTAGCTATCAATTAACGCAAGCAGCTATCAATAAACTCAAGTTTTTATTTATGAACTAAAGCAGCTATCAATTCGCATAAGTGGCTATCAATGAACAAAGGTGGTTGTCAGAATCGAAGTAACCCAATTTTATCATAATATGGTGCAAGAAGGGTTCCTGCCCTACTTGAACTAATCATTAGCAATAGAACATTCCCAAACAGTGGCATACCATGGGCACGGTATGGTTATACTGTTGAATGCAGTTACTTAGTTACGCCACTGAATTCATCTAAAGCGTCTCGGCTGTACTATTTTGACCTAAACGTTTTCTCCGTCTGATTTTACACGTAGAGGCCTACCAACTTTGACATTAATTAGGAACCCTTTAAATTGATTTACTTGTTTACTTTGTGGCTCCTATATTGCCAATCCAGGAAAACAATATGGCGGACTAGATCAGGGAAAACATGGCAAGTAAGTCAACATTTCACCAAAGAATTATATAGGTCTCTCCAGTTACCAATTTTACTGTGTATATACCTGTACAGAGGGGAACATCCAGGGTGGAGATGGGTTTATTTACTTAGATATATAAACGTGTTGATGGCCAAGTTGATGACCAAGTACGCCAAGAGCAATGTCCATTTGCCCCGTGTTTAGTATAGGCGAATACTGATACAGTAACTGAAATACCTCGTCGATAAAATAGTGTTAATTGAAACCAACTGAATCACCCATTGTACGCCGTTTTAAAAAAAATGATGCAATACGAAATTAGTGGCACATGTCTGGGTACAGAATTATTTGGGGAAAATGTTAACTGGGTTACCATGACTACAGCGAATTGTTCAAGCGTTTTCGTATCAGTTTTTTCTACGGATATTGAAAAAAGCCAAACCGTACGATACAATAACTTCCATTCATAATAAACAATTTCTATAAAGGTATAATCCAAACCCTCTGTTAGTCTAAATAGACCCTCTGTCCGACACAGGTCGGGGAGTGGACTTTTCATTTGCTCTCTCTTCGTACAAACATTGCCTTAACAATCCATACTGTAGAGATATGTTGCTGTGGCAGTTACGTAAAAAATACGTTACGCCGCTTTGTGACCCTGAGCTGTCTAATTTCCCATAAATATCCGATTTGGATCATATTACAACACAGACCTAAGAATTGACGAAATATTGAGTCAGTATGAAGTTTTCGTTTTTCTGAATAACACTACTTGTGTACTATGTTAAACTAATCAGTGGAACTACTGGATTTAAGACTTCAGCGTTCAGCAGATAAATACTCTCGTAAACATTGACAGTTTCCTTTGTAAATACAAGAAGAATAAAATAGAATAATTTAAATGTATGATTAACTCAGAAACATATAATAGTTATATTGGATTCCGCAACAAACTGTATTGCGTTTTTCTCATTGTTTTGATAGCAGCACACATTTCATCACCTGGGTCCTATCGGACCCTATATCTCCAATGTGCAACAAGGTCGGCAACCATTATACTATTTTCACAAGCTTTTATATCGAGAACGAAACGTTCCACTATTCGTTTTCATTTTGTATCTGTTTTATTTACTATCATTAAAGTGGCATGAGCTGCCAAAATATTGAGATGTTCCCATTAAAACAGAATGTGGCAATTATCTGCTATTTTTCTCAAGATGTGCAATTCAGACACTTTTTAGTGTTACTAGTCTCGAGAATGTTCGTTGCAGTAGTATTTTGAGCTAATTTGAAGGTTTAGAACGTTCGTTCCGGTTTTTCTTAATTTTATTTACCTTTTAGGTGACAATTTCAGCTTGTACAGTACACTGAATATGTGGATTTTCTCATCAGGATTTATGAGAAAAGTTAGAATTTTGATTTGAACTTCTATCCGATGACCCCTGAAAGAATCAAGGGAAGTAATCCAGTGACGATTTCCGAATGGTCAATTATTTGAACAGGGTTGGACCATGCGCGTGGAGCAAGTTTTCTTCCGATTTGCACATGCGTAGTAGTAATAGCTACATTTTGGAAACTAATGGAATCACCCAAGGTGTGCAATTGGAATGATGAAGCGATATTAACATAGTGATACAAAATGCAGCTTGGAAAAATGTACTCGGGTGGTCATGATTACAGTTTATATGAAGATTGTTATGGAGGACACACACTTGGTCAACTGTTTAGGGGTATTCGAATCATTTTTATATTTTTTGAACACTATAACACACGGGCACAAGGAAAATCTTCTTGTCTAAAATAACCATGGAGACAAGTTTCTTATTGTGTTAAAAAGGAGCATATCTTTTAGACGTTTATACCCAATCATAATTTGTTATAATAAACCACATCCCATGATATTTCATTATGTAGACGACAGACAGGAGTTTGGCCAGTAGAATTTTCTGGAAAAGATAATTAGGCAACAAATCTTCAGTATTTTTGGTAAAGCTACCACGCCGATTTGCTATAGGTTTTAGATAGTAATCAATTAGCTGTGATATTCTTTAATGTTCACCACCAAAATCCGAGATAATAGGACGCCCTGGGGCATTTGAGGCCTCCTTAAAGTGAAACACTCTTGAATCCGGCGTATATCACTCAATGTATTCTTAGTTAGGGCCTGGAAACTAGCCTAATTTGTCCAGTTTCAATAATAATCAGATTATAGGATCAAATTTCAAGACAAACATGGTACTCGACGGATTCATCAAATTATATAAATATATTATAAAGTCTCGACTGACTGTTTTCTTTGTAAACACAGGAAGGATAAAAATAGATATACACTTTATTTTTAGCCCAGATATGGGCAACGTTTATGTTGGACTGTACAATAAACTATATCGTGTTTTGAGTGGGTACCTTAAGTCAACCCATATTTCATCACGCTATTCTGACACTAGCATGTATTTTAATATTGTGAAAACATGAACAATAATGTAGTATTTTTATTGCGTCAAGAACAATGACGGGGTTAACGGTATTAATTGTAGTCCCAAATACGATATGGCGGACAGAATATTTGAAGGAACATAGGACTTTTACAAGAAAATTTCAAAATCTCAAATAAACGACTGCAGGCCTACAAGCGAATCAGATAAACAAAGAGTACAGAAAAAATTACCAGAGAATGAAATTTTGCGTGGAATAGGGTTATATTATACAACACTTGTTCCCGTTCTTGTTCTCCGCTCATTTTGTAGTCAGAATTGTCATACAAAATGCTATCCATATAGGTCTTTAATTTAGGCACCTTGCTGGAATACTTTTATAACAGAATGGCTGCTCTATAAAAAAAACTCAGAACTCGTATGAAGATAAAAAATATACTTACCATCAAAAGAAGGAAGCTTTGTTGCCATTGGGCAAATAGCTTATTGGGTCGCCGTGTTTTATTTTCCGACAGTTAATCGAGAAACAATAAGGCGTATAGAGCTAGAACACCCAACTATAATGACGTTTATCAATTGTTGTTTACTGCAAATGGTAGTCATTCTTGTTTAAATCCTTGATCATTGATTATCAAAGCCAATACAAATGGAATAGAATATAACATCACTAATCAGGTTTTCTATTTGCCAATGGTGGGACACGCCATGGGTGGTAACTTATTACACTCTTTTGCAGAGTGACCAAATTATATAGTGAGAAAATATACTAATTTATTAATATCGTTGGGCATGCTTACGATGCAGGCGTTATTGGGTTCAATAGATTGATTGATTGATTGATTGTTTGGTGTTTTACGCCGCACTCAAGATTATTTCACTTATATGGCGGCGTTGCCAGTTTTATTGTGGGAGGAAACCGGGCTCTATGCCCGGAGGAAACCCACGACCTTCCGCTGGTAACTGGCAACCATCCCACATAGGTCGTTCGAGTGAAAACCCAGTCAGAAAATTTTCCAATTTTTGGACTGAGTGGGATTCGAACCCGCGACCCATTGGTGGAAGGCTAGGGTTCAATAGAGAAACGGATACAAATCTGTATACAATTCAGCGGTTTATGAATAAACCAAACAGAGTTTAGTTCCCTAGTTATAGAATTGTTGGACATGTATGGTTGGTTTTGCAACACAGAAGAATATTTCACGTATATGGCTGTTTACTCGGGTTGTTTTGGATAGAACTGAATCACATAGATGTTATACTCCGACCTAAGGGATTCTATCATCGTCCTATATATGTATTCGCTTAGCAATAAGGTATATCTACTGGATTTTATTCTTTCTCTAAAATAAAGCTTTTTAAAATGATAAGATGTAAACTGTTTCCAGTGTTAAATGTCGAAAAAAACATTTTATCACACAGAAAAAATCTAACATATGAAAAAGCCCTTGTGTAAATTGTTTGTTTACAGTTTTTATGTACAGGAAAACACAATGCAAACAGTGGAAATAAAACAATGTTCTAACAGTTCCAGGGGCCTAGGTGACTCAGTCCGTTAGAGTTGTAGTCCTTCAGTCCGACACACGCCTTTTATCGATGCGGCACTGGGTTGAATTATACTCAGACCAAATAAAAAATGAAATATTTCTGAGTGGATTTTTCTCTCGATCGCCGTTTGTGGGAGAGTTGCCAGGTACTCATCGAAGGTCGGGGGTTTCCTCTTGGCAAAGAACCCGGTTTTCTCCCCCCACTAAACCTGTTAAAAACATCTAAAGCGTAAAACATAAATTAATCTAGTAGTTCAAAAGGTTCACTCATCAATAGCAATAGATTTGATGCTTTTCAAGTAAAAATCCCAGATAAAATCCAGAAAGCCCACTGGTTTACTCTTTGTCTAAATAGTACATTTATAAGAGCACCTAAACTAATGTAATACTGTAAAAAGTTCGCCAGCTGAATAGATAATTTAACACTCCATATAAGAAGAAACAGGCAACATGCCCATCGGCGACAAGTTAAGATATGCCCGTTCTCACTGTGCGATTTGTCGTACCGACTCGTATGATGCGATTAAAATAGATGCTCTTAATTGGTCAAAATGATTCATCAACCAATCAAATGCATCCATTTTAATGACACCCTACAAGTCGGTACGACAAATCGCACAGTGAGAACGGGCTTTACCTGTCCAAAGCTGACTATACAGGGTACAAGAGTACGTCACTTAAGCAATGGAGAACTGAAAGACTAATTTCAAATATTACAGCCTTTAAATAGATCTCCTTCACCCGTGTCAAAAATCGTATTACTTTATAATTACAGTTTATTTACAAGAAACATCGAGAATCTTGTTGGCAAAAATCTCACTGGCTTAAATCCAGTTCCACAACACTGCAACGGCCAGGGCAAGAGATTCTTGAAAACTCCAATAAACCAGTACGTGTAATAAACGGAAAATAGACTGTGTATACCAGATCGGTGACGAAGAAAACGAAATCATGATGTTGTGGAAACTATCGCTATAATATACTTACTTTGATTGTACAAATGGCTTTATAGGCTATCACAATATTATTTGCACACTCACTTTGCCCTATTCATCTTCCCTAAACATGATGGGGGAAAAAATCATGTTTGTCTAAAATGTACCAATTGATATTCCAGCCATGTCAAGCAATGTACCTCCTCTAAATCTACCGTGAAGGAATAGTTCGATAAAGTGAAAAATACCCGCTAAACGGCAATTCATCAATTTAACATGCCACGACCTAACCCAAGAGACAAGCTGTAATTTCTTAAATGAAGTACTTGATTTTAATTACCATGGGGGCTAATCAGTGTGAGACCAATCGATTTACTCGTGACTGTTACTCTTTGATAATTGCAATTATTGTGGTTATCGACCTTTAATTAGAATGTATTCGAGTTATAACAACTTATCTAATTCGAACAGGTGTTTTTACAGGTGTTTCTTATTTCTTAGACGAGTTTATCAATGAAATTGAATCCACTGATTTTAAGAGGTACTGATCTGATTGATACATGAATGTTTGGATATTATGGATAATTTGTTTTGCCAAGAACGATAAATGATACATTTTACTGTACATAAGTTAGGCAATATCTTCATGTGAAAACACTGTTAAATAAAGCCATAAATACTTGTTTAACGGGAATGTATCAAGCAAACATGTCACGATAATAAAACCCCATGAGACAAAATGTGATTTCTTAAGTGAAACAGCTGATTTTAAATTCCATGTAATGAACGTCAGGCATATCGATTTTCACTCATTCATTTCCTAAAATTAGGTACAGAAAAGAGGGGCCCATCATTTGATCACGTGCCGTAATATTTTATAGACTTTTATTACTAACAGATACTCGATTGCTTGATCCATAGATGTTTAAGCCGTACTCAAGACATTTCACTTATTTCGCTGGGTGTCAGTTTTAATCGGTAACTCCTGACCTTCGGCGAATACCTGACAACTCTTCCACATGTAGCGATCTAGTGAGAAAAGTGTATTTCGACTGAATGGGATTCAGGGACCATCTCTCTGCTGAATGAGAAGCCAGATGACCGATTGAACAAAAATTGACATATCAGTTATTACTTTCTGCAATAATTTCACTATAAGTTCCTTGTGATCTAGCCAAGCTCAAGGTCACATCCTCTTTGTAATAGTCAATATATTAAGACATATAGCTAACCTATATTCCAAGTCCATATGTAACGGCTCTTCATTAAAATACTTTCAGGTGTAAGAACAGGTATTCTACTTAAACTTTCGATTCGTTGATTGGTATTATGTATCATACTGAGTTACCGCTTTAGCAAATAACTTCGGCGTCACACAACAAGAGAAGCTTTTGACTTGGCTGATTCCCCATAACAGTTAAACAAAATGTTCAATAGAAGATAACTAAGCTGAAAACGATCGTGATAAACTGTCTTGGAAAATGAGTAAAATGAGCAGTAAAAGACGTATCTTTGTGTTCACGAGTGCCCATCAGCCAAACGTGAATGTTTATATAGGTCAATGCACTTGGATGATCCGGAACTTGCCTCAACCGAGGGTTCAACGTCTTCGCTGAAGTTTGGTGCAGCTCCCCCAGCACGCGAACCTTGCAACGAAGGGGAATCCGCTCGTCTGGGCTCTAACGCACACGGGGAATTATAGATGCGCCCTCGGTCACTCGTGACAGGCGTGTGCTGCGAGCTTTCGGTGTGATTTTGGCCACAAATGGCAGTGTGGAAAATATCTATCGTGTTTGATATTCTGTGATACGAGTGGCTGATGGCACACCGTGTGCGGATAGCCTGTGCCAAAGGCGCGGCTGGAAAATGTGTCTGACCAAAAGAATTAGTTTGCAGGGATACGTGATTGGAAACGCAATAACATCATTGCAGCGGATGATACTACTCAATGAACTATGGAATGCGTGGAATTGAGGTCACGTGGTATTAGATTTGCATCGAATGCCGCCATTACTAGGAGATGGTGCAATTTCGATTCAAATCGGTTATGCACGTGCGCTTCAACTATCAATGGCGGCACATTTTACAAAGTCATATCCAAACCATCCAATGAGACGTGTCCATTTCACGCATAACGTTCATTGATAATAAAAATAAGAGAGCTTGCTCATCACGCTTTTGTAAGTCGGCCATTTTGATCTGTCACGTGGGTACTAGAAGTCACATGGCAAACATGTATGAGGTCGAGTTCGATTATGCGTTCGGCGTACGCGGAAGACGGGAAACTGTAAATCGAACGACTTTCTTCGGTGGGATATTTGTGTATCACGTGACCGATTTATCCGCGACACGTAATCCCCAAGTAGCCAGGGTGCACTCGGATTTCAAGATGGCGTCCATGTTATTCATATGTAGATAAACAAGTAGTCATGGCAACCATGACGTTTCTTACTTCCGTTAGTGCCTGCACGTTCGATTTTACCACTGAAGACCAAACTGATTCTGCTTACGTCAGATATTAATCTCAGCGTACGCCGAACACATAATCGAACTCGACCCGAGAGTGGAAAAGGATACCGTGTACTCTGAAATTTTCGGCTGCGCTGCCTGCCACGGGTGAGCGAGAGCGCCGCTATAATTCTCCGTGTGCGCTAGGCTACCTTTACGTATTCTGTCCATTCTGCTTGTGTATAACAACAGCTAGAAACACTATGGTACTCTTTGTACATTTGCCGTAATACTTTGGTAGAGTCTGTTTAATCCAAACTACAATCAGGACAATCGGATTTAATCATTGTACTGATTCGACCGACAAACTATATGGCGTAGTAATATCAAGCTTGGGAACCTGTCAAAACGCCTTTATTTAATCGCTCTTGTGTTAATGATCGTTATTGTCAACGAACCTATATTGCATTTGCCAATTGTGAAACACACTATGGGTCTGTAGTTAATTACGACTTGCTGCGGATATGAACAACAATATATAATGAAATAAAATGTACATGTATTATTGATATAATTAATGTTGCTGGTATGCAATAGTGTTCTTATTATGTTTTTCTTTAATCGCCCCTTAAAAATATATTTATTTATGAACACCAAAACACACGGGCACAGGGCAAATCTTCTTTTCCAAAATAACCATGGTTAGTTTCTAATTGTGTTAAGGGATATATCATTTAGACCTTTATACCCCATAATAAGTTGTTGTAATAAACTAAAACCCATCATATTTCATTAGGATGACAGGAGCTTGACCTTGGTCAGTAGTTTCTATAGAACACATAGACAATGCTTACGCATCTTCAGCTATGGCAAGAACATCGGAAGACTAAGATCGAACCTCACAGGATCATGGGAAAAGGGAAAATTTGGGTTTGACGGAAGTTAAAAAAGGGATTTGTTTAACGGGCATGATTTCAAAATGGCCAAAATGGTATCATATCACAATTTATACATGGCCAGCGTGAACTGATGTATGCTTGGCTATTGCTATAGGAATAGGGTTCCACTTGAAATCGAATATCATCATTCTTAAGAAATATTTGTGTGGTGAAATCTATAGATAAGTGGGGCGGAGCCTAATGACGTCCTTCGGAAAATTATGGGATCTTGAGCTGCTTTGTGACCCTTGTAACGACACACATGGCTGTACAACTACATGCACTAGTCTCCACGGTTATTTACTATTTACAATGTTTGAACTTTGACCCGGGAAGATGTCGTGAAAAACTATAATACCAATCGAGTTTCAGTATAACTAGGCCAACATCGTTATGGCCAAGATTATAGTAGAAAAATACAAACTACTTCAAAGTAAAATGGCTCGATCTCTGACCCAAAGACCAGTCATTGCTAATAGAAAGAACACGTGTTTGAAAGATACACCGGTCAGGGCTAAACTCCCTGTCTGTCTTCTACCTAGGTTTTTCTAGGGGGAACCAACATTTTCACTATCTTTTCCCATGATCCTACCCATATTTTGCCATAGCTGAAGATGCGTAAGCATTGTCAATCTATTACAAAGTGTTTCAGAAAATTCTACTGACTGAGGCCAAGCTCCTGTCAGTCGTCAACCTAATGAAATATCATAGGTTTAGTTTATTGCAATAACTTATCTGGCAGGTATAAATGTCTAAATGATATACCTCTTTTAACACAATTAGAAACTTGTCTCTATGGTTATTTTAGACAAGAAGATTTTCCCTGTGCCTGTGTGTTTTAGTGCTAATAAATACAAACAACACTAGTGTCCAAAAGTAACAATACCAACTTGTTTTCAATACGTTTTTGTTAGAAATGGATTTTGTATTATGAAAACATGCCAATTCGTATTGCAGATCCCAAACATAGCGCATCAACCAAAAATACCGGGAACACTTGATCACTTTCGGGAGATTATGTAAATTTTGTGCAAGTGACATTGTTCTCTTTAGCATGTTCTGCACCTGCAGAAAAGCTGCTTAAAAGGGCTGAGCATACACGTTGATATCACAGCAACAAAAAGATCACACGGCATGCCACGTTTGACAGCCATCGAGAGAGGAAGCCCTTGGAGCGATACGTCGATGTAGCCAGATGGTTGGGCTGTGCAGACCGTCTACAGGAAACTGCGACAGTATGGTATCCGGCCACGTCATCCCTCCCTGACGCCTCGGCACCGGAACGACAGATTGATATGGGCCAGGTGAGTTCGACGTCCAACGTACAGAGTTTGCCAAGGCTCGCATGTTCACCGGACATTAATCCCATCGAACACTTATGGGACCACCTCGATCGGCAAATCAGACAGCGCCTTGAGCTTCCAGTCAACGTCCTGGACTTGGAACGATGTCTCCTCGAGGCTAGAACATTAACAGTGTTGAGATGCATTGAGCTGGCCGATATACACAGCTTTGCGACCCGACGCGACTGTAACCCACCAGAGTAGGGGTCAATCGGCTGGAGTTGTGTCGCGTCGTAGAACGGTGTATTTACACCGCAAGCAACTGAAATTATCGGGAGACATGAAGTTCGGAAATTTCTAGCAGGATAAGGTAAAAAGGACGTTTGTTTGACGTCACATGACTGTAGTGAAGTTTCTGATTGACCTACATATTCAGACTATCTGTCTGACGAGACCCGACTCCACCCGATTCTTGAACAAAATATCTGACACATCCAGATCACACCCGACCCGACACATCTGAAGCCAACTGACACCGATTTGCGTCGTAGTGTTGTATACACCACACCTTTTCTCGGCGATGCGACGCGATTTTCCAGTCGAGTTGAGTCAGGTCGCTGCAAAACTATCAGTGTATATCGGCATTTACATGGACACATTCTACATGTAAAATTGTATACGGTCAACCAAAGCCAGTTGAACAGAGACATTCTCGCTGTGGTACCTCAGCCAAGCTGATATTCCTGATAAACGTCAGTCATGCCATATAAACCTGTAGATTAAAATCGGATAGGACAGAGTTTATTACCTCTAAGACGTTAGAACATTTGATTAGCTTTCGTTTATTTAGACATTCTACTTGGTTGATTTGCGTTTTGTGTGACTTTCCCCGAATTAATCCTCATCTTCACACGTAAACAAACTGTCACAGTAGACGAAGCTAAAGGCATCTTCATTGTGCTTGAACTATTTATGGCTTCATAACGCCATGGAGATCTCAAAACAGACACAATCCCATATACAATCCTTCTCTAACCCACATGCTTGGCTTTTCCACCAATTGTTTCTCACTATTTCAGAGTTGACGATTTTTTACAAAATGACACCAGCAGTTGGACCCTCAAGACAGTATATAGGTCTTACTGTACATGTACGTCGCTTTCCATTAGCCAGTCAAGCCAGCAATGCCTTTTTTATAACCATATCGTAAACAAAACGATCACGAATTGCACTTCATCCACGTGCCATCAGATTCATCGTTCAACAATTGACTATAAAGCAGAACTCATAAACAACAATATATTAAAATTAACTTGAGCATCGCCGGCATTGCCGAGTAATGGAAAGCCACAGCAGATTTGAGAAAATGACGCAGGTCTACGTTTCGTATGCACTCTGAAAGTGAATTCAATGGATGATCTTGATAACCACGTCATCGACTTTTAATCTTGTTTATCAAAACATATCAAATTTTTCGTTGATAATCCAATAATAGTACTGATAATTTTGACGCAACTTCGAAAACGTGAGACTCGATTCGGAGCGGCACAAAAGTCCTACGTGTTTTCAGTTACCCTTCGTATACTATTTTATTGATAATACTTTATATTGTGTTTTTTTTTTTGTTTTTTTTTCAAACTTGAAGTGTGAAGATGAGTTCGGAATATGTAGGTCAGTGCTGCAACGACACGTCATTTCTTAGTTAAGCCATTGGCTAAGTTGCATCACATGACTACTCTATCAGGCACCTAAATTTTATTCAACAATGATTGGATAAAACTCATAAAAAAACCTGTGGCGGCCTTGTGAATGGCCCATAGAGCTTATTCTCTGTTATACCGACACTCACGACATTCAAATTTCAATTATTCTCTTACGAGGGAATAAAACATACATTGGACAGTTATTTTAGACTAAATGAACTCTTTCCATCTAAACTAGTCTAACGTTATAATTTTCTTTCCCTTTAAGTTTATCCTTTGAATTCTATTCTGAGTTAATGTGATGTACTAAAGAAATCGTATAAAGGTAAACCATTCACCAAGCCAAGGTCCTAATTAGTGCTTGCTGTCCTTGGCCCTAACGGCAGGTCGTATACCGTCCTTATACAGGGAATTAGTCTCGTCTGATTAATGAATAGTCATTTAATTCTCTTTGCATAAACTCTTGTGAAATTGCACTTTTAGATGGTGGTTAGATATCCCCAGGAAACCCTGCAACAAAATTAATTTGCCCCTTCAATGAAATTAATTACAACACACATAATTTGTTCCTTCAATGAAATTAATTACAACACAAATAATTTGTTCCTTCAATGAAATTAATTACAACACAAATAATTTGCTCCTTCAATGAAAAATACAGCGGCGTTTGACAAAATATTAACAACTCAATTTGTTAAGCGGATCGTGTTAGTTAGAACTAATACAATGGCTACCAATGCCTTTGAAGCAGTCCATGTTTTCATCTGGTGAGCTACATTGTATGAGCATTTGCACGTATAGTGACAGTTAAAGAAATTTTGGACAAAGACGTTACATCGATTGACTGATTAAAGTTTTACGCCGCACTCAAGTGTATTTGGCTTAAATGGCGGCGTTGCCAGGTTTAGCGGAGGAGGAAACCGGAATCATTGCCCAGAGGAAACCCCAGACCATCGTCGAGTACCTGGCATCTCTTCCACATATCGGCAACCGGGTGAAAAATGTGAGGCGTTACAAGATACACAATCTAAATAAAAGATCAACAAATAAGCTTAGCCCATTTCACAAATGCGTCGCTCTTTGAAACTGACTCTCTTGGAGTTCGATTTTCTTGACATTAATGTCGGTATATTAATTATTAGACATACTAATTAACAGAGATGGCTCATTGGCGTTACTGTTTAGACCTATATCTGTCATCCATTCAAAAACCAGGCTGGGGTTATGGTCGAGTTTTAGGGCATGGTTCTAAGGAAAAAGCCCATACAAATAAGAATCTGATTTCCTTTCTATTTTGTGAACTCCCTCTAATCCTCTGAGATTATCCAACTCACGTTTCACTGGTAGCCCATGGGGTTAGCGGATAAACTAAAAGGGCAATTTGTATCAAAATGCGGGATTTTCGATTAATCCATACCAGTTGACCACATCAGTAGATTTTCGAAAGGTATTCCACATGAAATGTTTCCACGGGGAAATGTATTAAAGAGGTCAGTTAACTGACCCAGTTTAATAAAAACTGACCAACAAAATTCGCCGTCTTTGTTGGCGTTTTGATGTAATGGTGTGTTTCCACGGACCTGCGTTAACGCGCGAGTTGAAGGGTGTGATTGTTTCACAGATAGGATTAAGTGTTTCCACGGACATGTGTTAACGCATCGAGAGTGCGATCTGTCATAAGGATACGGTCAAAAGTCAAGGTCATATCACTGACAACAATTTTTTTCGGTTTGGGGAAAGAATGTGAATAAGTGGACATCTACATAGCCTTTTCATACAAAATACATTTACAACGTAAAGTTCATAGCATCTAGTCACAACACAACTATACTTGAGTTCATAAAATCACTACACGTATGATGGCAAATCGTTCACCAAAACCATATGTTTATTATGACGATCAGTCAGGCGGTATCAGATTGAAAACAATGATTGAATCCGAACAAAATAATCGGCTAACTCAACAGAAAAGATTTTCACCTTTTACAAGCATGCGGGAATAACAAGACAAAGATATGAGACGTCACACTGACGTCGTACGTCACACTGACGTCGTACACAAACTTCTCAGAGGTATTGGAATCATGGTCATCTGATGACAGACTGTTGTTTTATGGGTATGGTTGTACTGTTTCATTTTTCTCAATGTCAGGTAAATACTGAGGGATATTGGTTTACATGTAAATTGCCCGAGTTCGTCCGATGAATCAATCGATCTACTAAACAACCACTATTAATCATTTGATCAAGAATCAATCAATAAAGATCACTTAAATATCAATTTTGGCCAATGAATGAACTTATTTCGTAGCCACAGTATTTAATTGCATTTTCTGCCCCGTCTTACTTCATTAAATGAAATTTTAACGAAATTGGGTTTCCGTACGGTCTTTTCTAATAGATTGCCTCAGACATATTCGATAGACAAACTCTAATCGATAAATTGTAAGAGGCTTATTCGTGATTTTGGCATGTTGTCGAGGTTTTCACCTGTGCGGGTTCAGAAGAAATGGAATAGATAGAGTAATTAGACCGATTACGTCTGGGAATTGTCCATTAGATAAGTTTAATTAAACTTGAGCTTCCCTTCACTTCCCGTCTCCATGGAAACGGACAATAAAAGTCATGTTTACCATTGGTTGTTGGTAAATGTGATTAAATTCACGTGGCTTAATTGTACAAACACACTGTCTGGGAAGCAGTTACCATTTGAAGAATCTTCTTAATTAAAGCGCAAGTGGAAACACGTGCACAGGGGAACACGGAGGATGCGTGAGTGCCACCAGAAAGTTTTGAAAGTAAAGTAACTTTTGACTCCAATTCCCAGTGACAATATCCACATAAACTTCCCAGGTTCTTATATGCCGTGCATTTTACTTGAAATGCAATTTTCCCTGATCGTAATTTAAAAAAAATTAGAATTCGAACAATGAGAAGGTTAGATCTTCACTGATTTATCTCTGTATCCATTATAGTATAAAAATTCTATCTAAAATGTATTTCTACATGTATAATTGTAAGCTCCTGTCAGTCGTCAACCTAATGAAAAAGGTCTGAATGATATACCTCTTTTCAACACAATCAGAAACTTGTCTCCATTGTTATTTTAGACAAGAAGACTTTCCCTGTGCCCGTGTGTTTTAGTGATCATAAATATAATATAAATTCTGGAATGGTTAAAATCTGAATAGAGGTATAGTCGTCGAGAAGACGGTGCGGAGTTTTGTCTTACAAGAACAGTATACACGTTAGACAATAGTTTTCAAAGAATAACGCAGAACCATTGTTTACTATAGTTTTAAAAAATGTAGGAAATACATGTACGAAATGAGTATGTTTAATATGAGGATGGCTATATTTTGTATTTTCGTCGCATTGGAATCTTCCATCGCATTTCACATTGCATTATTCAATTTATGTTATGCTTCTTGGTAATGAGTATTTTCTGTATTGATTTGTGTTTTTCACCGCACTCAAAATTGTTTCACTTCAGTGGGGAGGAAACCGGGCTCTTGGTAAAGGAAGTGGCGTTTCCCACGACACACGCCTCGGATGAAATCTGTAGAATATGCTATAAGCCATTCCATAATTAACGGAATACCGACTACATGCATGCGGTTTATCACGTTCTGTTGAGAAGATGTTGTTAAAGTGACCAAAGCTGTCAAAACCGTTCTATCGCCTCATCGAAAAACTGAATATTACATAGCTTACACGAAGCTTTTGCAATTTAACCACGTTTGGGAGAAAAATCGACTTTGGCGCTTTAGTAGAAAGAAAAACAGCATTTTTCACATTAATTTGTTCAAATTTGGGCTGCTAATACTTTTTCAACTGACTCAACCAGGATACCATTTTAATTTAGTACATAGCTTGATTGGAGCTCATATTTGTTGCATGTGAGTAGTATGGACAATGTCGCTTAGCTAACCCAGATACGGAAACCTATTTAAACAGGTAACGAGGTACACCTAATATGTTGTCGAAAAAAACTGGGCGCTACAAACAGTATGTTTAGTGTACCATATATAAACACTTCCCACAGCTGGTGAAGATCGTATCTCAACAGAAGCAAAGGATGCCGGGTAGGATACCGATGTATGTGAAGGCAAGTGGCTGAAACTTAAACGGTCAATTACCGTTAGGTTCAACAGTTATCAGGTGTCGGGGGAAACACCCAGCCGACAATACACACCTGTTTGCTTTCTCCTCTTTGTAGCGTATATGAATAACGAAATAACACAGGATCTTTACTTTACGGGCTTTGTTTCTTTTTTTTTTTTCTTTTTTTTTTTGGGGGGGGGGAGGGGCGGGGCGACAAAATATTTCGGATTACGCTTTCTTGAAAAATGGTAGAAATTCAGGGTCCCAGCGTATGACACCTAACGCCAGCTATAAATGCCAGTTGTCTTATCCATTCAGACAACCGGCCCCCTCTAAGGTCTCATTCATGTCTCCTACTAGTAGGTAGTAACCAAGGCGGATTGATTGATTAATGCTTTTCGTCGCACCCAAGATTATTTCCCTTATAGCAGGTAACAATTGGAGATTGTGAGATTCGAACCAGAAACCCAGCGGCGGAAGGCTTGTGTCGACGCAGTGTCCATCGCTGTGTGAGCCATCAACACTCGTATAAAAAAAGTCCCACTGTATACTGGAAAACTGGAGAGACAAGCTTTTAGTCTCATGAACTGGTGATTTTACTTTAAGACTTTCTAGCTTCTTGAGAAAACAAAATCTGAGGTGTTAGTTGTCTCAGTTTTGTAAATAAGCGGCATTTGGTTAAGGAGAATAATGAAAGACACATTTATAACAGAGCGTCGGTTCTAACCGGTTAAGTTTGACAGTGTTTGATTATAGCATCGTCTTCAAGCAAGACTAATGGACGACCTGTTGCCTCTCATTACAACTCCGGCGGGGATACATTATAAATAATAGATATTGATTCCAATAAATTAAGAAAACAATCAATTAAGTTTTTTGTGAAATGTTACGGATAATAATGTTTACAGCCTGATAGCTTAAAAGCAGACGACAACTTACATCGGTTTAATGATGTAATTTGATATAACAAAACAGGGACATTACCAAGCAGTCTAAGCTTCTTCTGGAGCGCGTGGTTCTAAAAATAGCCTGGCCAGCAGGAGAGTGTCTCGTGCAGGAAGTTCGAGTGACTGACAGCTATGTCCGCATCCACAGCGCTTTCTTCCAGTCGAGGACGACAAGGCCAGTACAGCAGAACGCTTTCTGGCTGATAGAAGGGAAAAAAGTCTCGACTCAGAGGCAAATAGGATAACTTGGCAAAGGAGTGAGACTTAAGTAATATCTTTCACCCATGAGTAGATGGCACTTCACGGTCGATTTGCAAGAGGCTCTAACGGGTTAAATTTGGCACTCTCTGATTATACCATTGTGCTCAAGACTAATGAAATCCAGCTGAAGTACGGGATCCTAATTTAAAGTTCTGTGACTGCACTTGGCACGATTCAATATTTAACGGGAACGTTACTATACAGTGTGAAATCTCGATGTTTCACATCTTCAATGAACTGAGTTGTTAACACTTACCAACGGAGTCATTACCACTGTTATTAAGTCATAACTGCGAAAGAACAACCAAGTGTATGGACTGGTTGTGTATATAACTGTTTGTCTGTGATAGGAACTAACGTTTGTTTCTGACGCTTTGTGTGTATTTGTTTGAAAATCTGCCTGTGAACATAACCTTTGTTAGATTTCTTTGCTGATGGATTACGTTTTTTCCTCTCCAAAACAACAACCAAAGAAGAAAGAAAAATATTTTTGACTTACCGTTGGATTACAAGACGCCAATCTCGGAATCATCCTTGCTTTATCTGTGTTAGATTTGAAAATCAATCCAATTTAAATCGCGTGTTCCTGGTTCGGAGGCTAACGACTTACGCCAGTTGATTTATACTCTTCGTGTGTAATTTTTCGGAAACCAATCAGAGGTTTTTATTATGAATATAGTATTGTGATAGCAGTTTACAGTAAAATATTTGGAGACATGTTGTGAAATTATGGGATATGTGCTCAACGATTCGGTGCGGTATTTGAACGGATATACATATCATAATGCAACATTAGAAGAGGACGTCCTAACATGGGGACAAGGAAATGTTTACCTCGTTCGTGGAATCTTTACAATTATATGTGTTGTGTGTGGCATTTTGTTCAATTTGTTTATCTTAGTGGCAATCGTCTCGAACAGAAAACTGCGATCAGCCCGAAACATTTTTCTTGCTCATCTTGGGATAGTTGGCTTGATGTCGTCATGCAGCACTCTGTTCATCAGCGGTGTCAGTTTACTTCGTCGCTCTTGGCTTGGAGGAGCAGCCTTGTGTCACGTTTATGGATTTATGTTTTCTGTTTTCTACTTAGTGTCGGTTTGGATAATAACTGCATTGAGCTGGGATAAATATCAGACAATCGTCAACCCTCTGCACCATTCCCATACTGCGTCCTTCCATAAAATGTTGATTTGTTTTCTGGCTTGTTGGATAGTAGGATTTGTGATAGCCTTGCCTCCTTTGATAGGTGGTAATACATTTGTCTTTCATCCTGCCATGGCGTTATGTACTATTCAATTTTCTAGCAAGTCCGGACTTTGGTATTCCATAGCCTTTTTATTAGTAGGCGCCGTCATTCCATTTGTTATATTAACCTACTGTTATGCTCATATATTTAAAATTGCTCGGACTCAAAGCAGTAAAATTGCTGCAAGCATGATGAAAATGGTGAGCATTATTCAGGCGCCAATAACCAACACCCCTGTCCGTTCTCTCTCTATTAAAGGTAGAAGGGCCATCGGAACTATTTTACATATTGTTGGAGCTTTTTTTATTACTTATATTCCCTTTGCCCTTGTGGCCACTGCAGAGATCATTGCACAAACTATATCGAGTGAAATACTGGGCGGGGTATCTGCCTCTCTTGTGCTCTCCGCTCCTGTGATTAACGGAGCCGTCTATGGACTTCGGAACAGAATTCTGAGAGAGTCTTTCTCGAGCTTTGTGCGGAAAAAATACAAACGTTTCGTTGAACGCGGTCTTATGTTGGACAATGGCTTGTCTCGTCGGGGCAGTCTAAGATCTCTACCAAGGAGAAATTCCTCTAATTTACGTCTGTCTGTTTTTGTACGGAAAGGTATCTACGACAGTCCTAATAGAGTGCTCAGTCGCACGGCATCGCTGCGAACCCGGAACCAAACGGCGCCACCTTCCCCCGCATTCACAGTCATTTATAACGGATTAGAAGTTCGTCCACCCCCAATACATCGTGTCCATTCTATGCCAATACAGCATTCAACGGAAATAGACTTTCGAGGCTAGAAACCTTAGGTGTAAACTGTGATAATTACATTTAGACGATTAGTTTTTCAGTTTTACAAACAAGTCACATAGCTTTGAGTAAATCGATTTCCACAGGAATCCTCAGCTTGTGATTTAAATCCCAGATTCCATCAGACAACTTCCAGCTTGTCCCTAGGGTTATGACTTAATCTGATAACCTGATCGTCGCTTAATGTTTTCTAGAAGCTTTAGCACTTGTAGTTTTATCTGTGATTATATTTTTACACAATATTTAAAATGGACATTTTTTTTACGGCGACAGATTTGAAACTGTGCTTGTCCGAAGTGCACAAGTAGCATCTTAGTAGATTTGATGTGATTACGTATTGCAGACGCTACCATGAGATCAAGACGAAAATGTGTAAAAGTTATTTTTAGGAGTTTGGCTACAAAGGAGACTCCGTTGTTGCCCGTTTGAAAAGTTAATATATTTTCACTGTTCTATTTTTACAGTTTGTTTGTTTTGTTTGTTGGGTTTTGTTTTTTTTGCATTTTGTTTACCGTTGTATCGATGTGATTTTTCAGTTTTTGTTATTTTGATATATTAAAGTGAACACGTGTCGGAGATAATGTAATTTATTTTCAGAAATTAGAATAGAGTAAAATAATTTTATATGATATTTACACCCCGTATTAAGTTGAGGCATCAACATTTTGTGGATAACATTTGGTCCTTTAGTGTACATCGTGGATAGCTTTATATCCCCAAACGTCTTCCGCTCAATTGTTATTTTCTACTTTCAAAAACACAGATTGTAATAACGATTCTATACATGGGTCCAATTGTTATATGCTCAGAGAGAATCTATTTATATGGCTCACATGTCTTCTTTTTAATTATATACCTGAGTATGTGTTGTTTTTATCTTTTCGTCTATACATCCATCCTTATTTTTCTATCTTTTTCTCTAGTATATCTCCTTGTATGTTGAATATCAGGGTTTCTAGTTATTATAAAATTACATCGAATGTGCTTCAATAACCCGTGAGAGTTACGCTTTACTCTTTGTGATAAATTATTCTTTAGTTAAATGGGAAGGTCGTGGGTTTCCTCTGGGCATAGAGCCCGGTTTTTTCCCACAATAAAACTGACAAAGCCGCCATATAAGCGAAATAATCTTGAACGCGGCGTAAAACAACAATCAATCAATTTAGTTAAATGCTACATCTCAAATCTCCGCTTTGATAATTGAATGGTTATGTTACCTTACATGCAAGGCATGTCACCTTGGACCGCTAGGATCGCTGTTTTATAGAGCATAAAATGGCGTCAGATGTATTAACGAAATCCATTATCACAAGTTCCCTTTCAGTTCAACAAGGAATGAGTTGGTGAGAAAAAATAAACTCCTTCCAACTGCACGAACCGAAAACGTTTGCGAAAGGCAATGTAAACAAAGTTTTCTTAGCCTACGTTTGTTCAAAACAATACTTCACCTTACGTTCTCGAGACGAGAATCACTAAAAAGCTTCTGAGCTGTACGTCTTGAGAAAAATGGCCGATAATTTCAACATTCTGCTTGAAATGCAAAATATCAACATTTTGGCAGCTCGCGCAACTTTAAGCTTCGAAATGATCACATTATTTGCGTATTGCTTGCGACATTTTTGCACATGATAATATACACGATGTTAGAAGAGTCGCAATTAAGGGTCTCTACCATTTGATAAAACGACACGCAAGACAAACAACATGTATGTAACCAACACTTATTCAATACACGCCCAGTTTTTAGTAGAAAACTGTAAACAACTTAAGAGTAAAATGACTCGACCTCTGAGCCAAAGGTCAGACATTGCTCATAGAAAACAATGTTTGAAAGATCTACCAATCGGGCTAAGCTCCCTTGTCTGTCTTCTACCTAAGAATTTCTTTCCTTTCCCATTAATATATATTTTTCCTTGAATCTCAGTTTACTGCACTTCTTGTCATATACAGTTGATGATCAGTAAAACTTAATTGTCAATATATTACAAAATATTCCAGAAAATTCTACTAATTGAGACCAAACTCTTGTCTATCTTAAACCTATTGAAATATCATGGGTTTTGTTTATTACAACAACCTATGATTTAGTATAAAGGTCTAAATGACATACCCCCTTTTTAACACAATAAGAAACTTGTCTCCTTGGTTATTATAGTCAAGAAGATTTTCCGTGTGCCCGTGTGTTTTGATATTCATAAATATTAAAGATGTATATAGCTATGGTCTAAATCAAGATCCGTGTAGATTTAATTAAAATTGTCTCTTGAATAAACATTTGAGACGGAAGTTATGATATGGGCCCACGATTTGTGTTTTTCCAACTCGCAATTTCCATTTCCTACATAAACATATTGCTAGATATAAGAGACTTGGTTGGCGTTGTACCGAAGTTCTAAGTAGCCAGCCATCTCGTTTTGATATTGGCATAAGACGGTTTCATGCTGTCATTGGACGGCGAAAAATAATATTATTCCGTTTTATAACGATATGAAGGAGAATGTTAATGCTGCATACTGAGCTGTTAAATTGACTCCATGCTGAGAGAAATATTTGTTACCCTTAAAACTTCTTAAATGAGAATCCGAACCATTTATTACTGCGGGTGTTTTTGCGTGGTAGGTTGGAATGTTTCTAAGATACATAATATTTATATTAAACCAAATTATCTTATATAATGCTAATGGAGACAGCAGAATAATTTAATTGTTTTCACATTTTTTCTAAACCAAAGCCCAGCCAGGATTGACTTTTTTGCTGTTAATATTATTTGATCAACTATTTGCCAATAACGGTATATTGTGTCCCGAAATAGTTTACGAAGCAAATTGACAAATGCCAGTTTGTTAATGTTTTGTTTTAACCATTCTTTGGCATAACATAAATAAACGTTCGTTCCGCTTTACTTTTCGAACACTACTTCGGTTCCTACAGTACACAGACTGTGTTGATGTAACTTATTCCAAAGTCGATCAATCCGTTTTTTCATGAACTTTAAACCCTGTTATCGTCTTTACAATTGTTGATCAGAGCTCGTGAAAATAATATTTTTTTCCTTTTCTGCCATTTTTTTTTCTCTCCATTTTCGAGACATTAAAGCCCATTACATAACACGGTCTCAGAAACACCGTCCTTTTACCTAAACCGTGTTAACCATCAACATATTTATGATCACTAAAACACACGGGCACAGGGAAAATCTTCTTGTCTAAAATACCCATGGAGACAAGTTTATAATTGTGTTAAAAAGACGTAAATCATTTAGACCTTCATACCCCATGAATTGCTGTAACAAACCAAACCTATGATATTTCATTAGGTTGACGACTGACAGGAGATTAGCCTTGGTCAGTAGAATTTTCTGGAATCCTTTTGTAACACTTTGACAATGGTTACACATCTTAACTATGGCAACTAAAAGTATGTGTGCAAAAGCTGCAATCAACCATCAGGGAAATTATTGAAGAACTAAATTAACCTAAAAAATATTCGCAAAAAATAAGGGGGGTATGATTTTCAAAATGCTGGGTAAATTTCGTTGAAACAGAATTACCAATATTTTTGTTCATTTCAACTTCAATAGTTTTCCAATGTATTTGAAATAGTCAACCCCTGTTGACAATGACAAAAGTCCGAAAATTGAAATCTCGTACAACTTTAAGGTAGCTTTTAAATATATGTTCTGTTTTTTGTTATTGTTTCTTTTTTTTCTTTCGAAACCCCTTATAAGATTTAGATTTAAACTGGTTCAAGCTAAATGATGACCCAGATTAAAATGATTATGTTAAACGAAAAATATTTGATATTTTTTTAAAAATCATTAGAGAACAGATTGTTGAAGTGCTATATAGAACAGTGCTTGTTCTCTGGCGATGAAATACTCTTATATTAGGTTACAAAATAAGTATTATAATGGAAAACTTATATTCGTGTGCAACACAATGAAAACACTGTCTATGAATTGAGCTAAAAATAGATAGAATTTCTATTAATATCTTATTTCTATTTGCAAAGAAAACAACTAATTCTATTACAGTTTGTTATATTATTTATATACACTCGTTATCTGTTCTGGCCAATTGTTTCACTTTTATGTCAATGTTATGGAAAGAAATAGTTGACCTATTATGATTTTAAAGGATTTATGAGCAACTTTTGGAAATATTTTCATATTTGCGTTAAGTATATATGTTGTTGAACATGTACTTTACAAGCCTGACCAAACGACAATTGAATTTCTAAAGCAAAACATACAAAATTCAATGCTACATTTAGCGGTCTAAGCTTCACGGCATTACACTATTTTCTATATTTGTGTTAAATGAAATAACGGCAATCAAACACCCGGTGAAATTATTATTTATTATTGTATATACATGATGTTATTTATATGTGTTTATTAAAGTGGCATGAGCTGCCGAAATTCACACTTTTTTCATAATTTCTGATCGTCACGACAGTAAGAGGCTTTGAAGGCCATCGAAAAACTAAATGATTGGCGTTGGAATGAGGAAAATCCATACAGTATGTGCCCTGTACGAACCGAAAACGTGTTCGAAAAGTAGCAAAATTTAAATAACCGGGACGACCATTCATTCATTCTAAGTCAAAGTTAGTTCAAAACAATACTTTATCGTACATTTTTGAGACTAGAAGCACTAAAAAGCTTCTGAATTATACGTCTTGAGAAAAATAGCCGATAATTTCAACATTCTGTGTTTACGTCAAAATATCAACATTTTGGCAGCTCATGCCCCTTTAAGTTTTCTATGAATTTATCATTAAGACATAGTTTTATCTAATGTTGATGTCTTGTTGTGACTGTTGTACATGTACAGCGTCTGTAATGTTTTGTTTGTTTTGTTTTTTTTTTACATAGAAACGTATTTTGGTTGAAATATAATAAAATGAAAATATATTCCATTAAATACTTACTCGTTAACTCTTTATATATTCAAACGTTTCTATAAATCTTTCGCAGTTAACACAACAACTGCTATATATTTATGCAAACTTTTTACCTCAAGGACACTGTAAATTACGTACAGCACTATTAAATCTTGCAATGGCATTTAGAAGTTGAAAGGTTACAATAAGGTGAAGAATTACTTATGGAAAACAATTTCTTGGTTTATTGAGTGACGACATTTCGATGTAGTTCTTACATCGTTATCAAAGTCTATGCTATCGAATGTCATTGACTTTGATAACGATGTAAGAACTACATCGAAACTTCGTCACCCAATGAACCAAGAAGTTGTTATCCATCAGTAATTCTTCACCTTACAGCACTATTGATTGCCTGTATTATACGATTGATCTTGATGAATTTAGACCAGAGGCAGTTGTTTTAGATATACACACGCAACTGGAAAAGATAACAAATACATGGTTTTACCTGCATGGTCTACCGAATGTTTGTTGGCAGAGAGACAAATTTGGTGTTATTCGTTAAAGGGGCATGAGCTGCCAAAATGTTGATATTTTGACGTTAAAACAGAATGCTGAAATTATTGGCTATTTTTCTCAAGAGGTAGAATTCAGAAGCTTTTTAATGCTTCAAGTCTCGAAAATGTACGATAAAGTACTGTTTTAAACTAACTTTGGCTTAGAATGAATGAATGGTCGTCCCGGTTATTTAAATTTTGTTTACCTTTGAACACGTTTTCGGTTCATACAGGCCACATACTGTATGGATTTTTCTCATTCCAACGCCAATCATTTAGTTTTTCGATAGCCTTCAAAGTCTCTTACTGTCGTGACGATCAGAAGTTATGAAAAAACTGTGAATTTTGGCAGCTCATGCCCCTTTAAGGCCATAAAGCTATTCTGTGGGATGGTTGCCATTTACCACTGGAAGGTCGTGGGTTTACTCCGGGCACAGAGCCCGGTTTCCTCCCACAATAAAACTGGCACCGCCGCCATATCAGGGAAATAATCTTGAGCGCGGCGTAAAACATCAATCAATCAATCAATAAAGCTATTCAAAATTCCGGTGGTAAATATCTTACCCGTGTATATAGTTGATGGCATGATTAATGAGTAGGGTCAGATAGAGGGTGAAGTGACGACTCATTACCTAATTAGCGAGTGCTTCATTAATAAACAGATTGATTTGTGTAAGGTCTGGAATCACCAAGAAGCGAGATCAATCATAAGGCAACGATCATCGTACTATTCTCCCAAGCATCCATCTGTTAGTTAAATAGAAAGGTGTTGCAACGAGTTTTGTCACAACGTACGAGTTTTATTCCAACTCACGAGTTTTGTCACAAAGTCGACGAGTTTTTTAACAACTCACGAGTTTTGTTCCAATCTTGACCAGTTTTGTTCTAAACACGTCACGTATTTTGATACAAACAGTCGACAGCTTTTGTACCAAATTTTACAGGTCACAAGTTTTGGTACAAACAGTCGACAGGATTTGTAACAAATGTTGGCTGATGTTTATAACCTTTTTTAAAAAGTAGATGGAGTTGGGGCTAAATTAGATTACCATAATTTATTTTGGAAAAGTAGTTAAATCAACACAAAGAAAAAATCAAATGCTGATTATTGATTTTCATGAATGACCAATCAGTTGTATATAACATAGTAGGCCTAATCTGGCACTAGACACTATAAAGTTCGAAATGGCGATGGGTTTTATTATTTTTCGGCTATTTGAATTATCTGGTACCCAATGTAGACAAAAAATGCCGAATTACTAACATGAAGACAACTTATCACCAAAAGAAGAAGAAGAATAATTCATTAGGGTAAAATATCGTCTTCGTTTGGGTAAAGTTCAATCTGAGGCAAAGCTTTTTTTCCCGAGTTATTTGGGTTATTCGACATAATTATACCGGGTAGCAGGTAAACCATATACTAGTAAAACAATCAGTGTTAGTTTGAGAACAAATTATTCGATCTCTTCAAATACTTTGGATTTTTGTTTTGTTTGCAAGGAAACAATGTTACAAATAAGTAGATTGCAATTTACATGACTATCTTATCAAAATGTATCAGTTGAAAGTTACAAAAAAGTTGATGTCAAGTCACTCGGAACACACTTCGGCTATCTTCGCTCGCTACCGGTCGGCTTTGACACGCCTCGGGCAGTCTGCGCCTTTTATACGGTAAATCACCGTATTTTGGGGCTGAATAAAAATGGCGTCGAAAGTACATATCAAAATATTTTCTTACAGACGAAAACAGGAAATAAAAAATAAATATAAATTTATTTAATGCTAATTTCATTTAGAAAGATGTTTGTTTATATATTTTATTTAGCCCTGTAAACCACATGTCGTAGACAGACGCAGTTTCGGTACATAACAGGAATCCTCCAATGCTTCAATTATATAACTGATCGAGGCGGAAAGTTAACAAATTGAGTGTTTTGGTCTCTTACATTACATCGGGTACATGATTGTGGGCACATCAAGAGAATATGGAAATTGTACGTATCACGGCTACCTTTTTGGTCGCCACATTCAAATGGACCTGCAGTCTATCAGTGGGTATTTCACGCACGTAAATCCCCGAAGTTTCAGAGTGGACGTCAAGTAAGCAATCGGAACACACTTCGGCTATCTCCGCTTGCTACCGGTCGGCTTTGACACGCCTCGGACACGGTCCGTCGCGTTCACGTAGTAGCAGGGGATCCACGAGAATGAGATTGGCCTCGGACACAGTCTGATAACTTATGGGATTTACGTGCGTGAAATACCTTCTGATAGATTACAGTTCATTTTGAATGTGGCGACCAAATAGGTACTATAGCCGTGTAACGTACAACTTCCATACCCTATGGAGGGCCCCCCAAAACTGTCCTCGCGATAATGTAAGGGACCGAAATACTCTGCCTGTTAACTTTCAGGCTCGGTCAGTTTTATAATTGAAGCATTGGAGGATTTCTTAAATATACCGAAACTGTAGGGCCCTTGAAGTGGCATGAGCTGCCAAAATTCACAGTTTTTTCATAAATTCTGATCGTCGACGCCAACAGTAAGAGGCTTCGAAGGCCATCGAAAAACTAAATGATTGGCGTTGGAATGAGGAAAATCGATGCAGTATGTGGTCCATATGATCCGAAAACGTGTTCGAAAAGAAAACAAAATTTAAATAACCGGGACGACCATTCATTCATTCTAAGCCAAAGTTAGTTCAAAACAATACTTTATCGTACATTTTCGAGACTTGAAGCACTAAAAAGCTTCTGAATTATACGTCTTGAGAAAAATAGCCAATAATTTCAATATTCCCTTTTAACGTCAAAATATCATAAGAAAACCATCCCACTTATTTGCTGATAGTGAAAATCTCGCTTTTTTCCAATCTACGTCCTGAGTGTTGTATTAGTCGAGTAACAATTTGTTTCAAGAGAAAAGCTCACACAATCTTAAGCCTATTAGGACGAGGATACTCTATCCCATATATACGCAAAAGAAATTTGACAAAATACGAGAAATAATCTAAAATATCAACAACACTGGAACGAGACATGACACAACTACTTGGTAGTTTAGTTTGTACCAGCCAAGTTTCAAAATAATCCTCTAAATATTAAACATAATATACCAAGACAAAAAATAACGGCAGAATGTGACCATTGCCACAAAAAGGGCAAAAGACCAGCCAAAGTTCAAAGCAATCCTCAAAATATTAACCGGGACATGGTCAGGACAAGAAATCATGACGGACGGACTCACGGACGGACAAGCTGGCGACTAAATGTTCCGTCGAAAGTTTTCGGAGAGCAATGCTATCAGCCACTATAAAATTGCCTACAGCTGAGGTTTTGGGACAAAAGCTGTTGACTCTTTGTATCAAAACTCGTGTCCTATTAAAATTGTTACAAAAGCTGTTGACGGTTTGTATCAAAACTCGTAACATTGATTTTGTAACAAAACTCGGTAGGGTTGGAACAAAACTTGGGACATGTAACAAAAGCTGGTGCTCTTGTGACAAAACTCGTAACCTTTTGTGACAAAACTCGTCAACATTGTAACAAATCTCGTGAGTTGGAATAAAACTCGTACGTTGTGACAAAACTCGTTGCAACAAAGGTATTCCACGAAATTCAACACAGGACAGTGCATTCAAATTTCGGCAAATTCATTTTTTCAATAATTTAGTCTACTGACCTCAAAGTATGGAAGACAACATCACTAGAAACAACATCAATTTTGTTGAGAAAACTTAAAGTTAATATCAGAAAGCAATCTCGATTATAGGAAAAAAGTCTGAATGTCGAGTCTATATCCGTTAATAAATCTATTTAAGTCTGGTTCCATTTTCAATAACTTTTTGATGCATCTTTCCCCATGGCTGATATTTCGAAAACTAATAATTTGGCATACCTTATGCTCTACTTTACAGACCTGCCTACCTGTACGATTCTGGCGTATAATGTACGATATTATAGCCAAAATGTACGTCATACGATTTGAGTTCAGGTTTGTACGATCGGCAGACCTGAAAAAATACGTTTTTTTTATTTGGTTGAAAAAGTGATGAAATATAAATATATGGTTGAAAGGAGACCGGTATTATTATTCACAGGTTGTAATTAGTATTATTACGGTTCTTTAACCAGTATAAGCTTGCTCGGCAATAACGAAGAACGCTGGAATGTCAGTGAAACCGAACTGGAAGTGGTAGGCCCTAGTCCTACTTAAAATGTACCGGTCTTGCATTGGACTCGAGGGGACAGCCTGCAGGCAATGTACCAGTCAACGTATAAAATCGCGTTCGTTGTCGTTTCCAGAAACGTTACACTAAAGCCGATTCAAGTATAAAATATTATCTTAAAACATATATTATGTTTACAAATTTGTATTAGAGGATTTTTAATGCTATTTGGGGATGTTTCGTAAAAAATAATGCGCGGTTTAAAAAATTTCAACAGATTTTTTCCGGGATTCCGAAAAGCAACGATTACTACCGAGTCCGCCATTACACAGCAGACACGAGGAAGACTGGTTATGTATTTGTGTATTATATGGATATGTTATGTATGGATTTTAGGCTAGTGCTCATAGTTCACGGTAAGTAGTTCACAGACCACTGGATTTCTCTTTTTTTAGGTTCGTTCGTTAAATTTATGGGTAATTTTGTGTGTGACTTATCGATGTACATTCGATATCTGTCAAGCTGACCGCGTCCGTGGATACAGGCTTTACAGTGGCCCAGGCTTTAGTAATTTTTTGGTCTGCACTCTTTGAACGATTTCTTAAATAGCGGTGATTAAAAAAATTTAAACTTAGTTACTTGTTCCCTGTCTATTATTTAATTCAGAAAAAAAATTTAATTCAGAAAAATGATTTAAATCAAATTATTATTTTAAAAATTTACTATTTTACTTTATTTAATTCAGAAGAAACTGAAAATAGATTAATGACTCATAACATTGCCCCGTTGTTGCTTGACAACCGAATAAAGTAATACTTTGTTGAAATTAGGCATCACGTTTGTCAGATAGATTTATTCTCAGAATACTCATGTTTTCTCTTTTATTTTTGGAAAGATGGTTTTTCTAAATTCTATGTTATGTTGTTTTGACCATCATGCTGGTACTCTATTGGACTATCTAATGCAGTAAACTGTATTATTTCCAAAGCAAATTGGAGAAAAACAAGGCAATAAGATGAATATCTGAATAATTTTAGCTTGATTAAAATTTGGAAATAATTGTTGATGTTTTATTCAATTACAGATATTACATGCAACACTAAAGTAAAAAATCGAATATGTCTTCCGGGTCCAAGAGAAAGTTACCACCAGCTCAAGATGGTTGCTCTGAAACCAGAAAAAAAAAATATGAGCAGACATTTTTAAAGAAATACGAGAGTATACCTGGTATTAAGCCATCTGTTCGTGGCTTATCTTACGCTCATTGTTGTTACTGCAAAGTGGACTTTTCAATTGCTCATTCTGGATCATACGATATTGAAAGGCATGTAGCACGCCAGAAACATGCAGATCTATGTGCAGCTGCAAAGTCAAATCGGAGTATGATAGACTTTGTGCAGACATCCAGAATTACAGACAAGGAACTAAACATAATTAGGGCCGAACTCATGTGTACAGAACTCGTCGTTAAACTCAACTTACCATTGACAACTTCTGATGTATTAACTAAGACATTAAAAATGGCATTTCCAGATTCCTCTATTGCACAGAGCTATGCGTGTGGTCGTTCGAAGGCTACAGTCCTTGTCAAAGAAATTGCAAGGGACATCAAAAAAGACCTGACAGCTCACATGAAGACTGGCCCATTTTCTATTGCTACTGATGGCAGTAATGACCAAAAAGACAAACAGTTCCCAATTGTTGTCACTACATCTTCCAATAATGAAGGAGTTTCCTGTAAGCTGCTGACTGTAGCTTTTCTAACTGGAAAACCTGCAACAGGTTTGTCACATGCTTGTTTTTATACATTTTATTCATGTCTTGCTTTCCTTGTATATGAATCCCTGAAGTTTCACTTTAAATCTAATATCCAGTCATGTATTTGTATATATTTGGAACCGGCATTGACATAGCTATATTAATAATAGACTAAATTATATGGATAAATCATGAAAATTTACCTCCCAAAGCTTAAACATTAATATCTCTAAGACTCGTGCAGAAATAAGAAGACCTTACTGCCAAGGGCAATGGTTGGTGCTGTCTGGCCCTTTTTTAGATTTATTTTGTTTTTTGTCCAGTTTGTGATTTAATCTTATTGAAACATTTATATGAACATTTAGAGAAACAATGTTTACTGTTTCAGGGGAAAACATCTTTAACCTTTTGGCTCACGAGATGGAGGATAGAGAAATACCTTGGCAGAATTGTTTATCCCTTGGATCTGACAATGCCAATGTCATGACTGGAAAGCATAAAGGTGTTTTCGCCTTCATGCTCAAGAAAAACTCTGACATTTACCTAGCCGGATGCCCTATTCATTTGGTACACCACGCAGCCGAGAAAGCTGCAGCCTCACTACCTTTCAACATCGATGATATTCTTGTTTCTACCTATTATTATTTGGATAAATCCAGCAAAAGAATAGCCTCTCTAGATGAATATCAGAAATTGTATGATGTAGAACATCACAAAATCCTCAAGCATGTTAGCACAAGGTGGTTGAGTGTTGGGAAATGCATAGACAGAGTTCTAGAGAATTGGACAGCCTTATTACACTTTTTTAAGGAGGAAGCCACAAAGTCGAAAGTAGCAGATTCGGTTCCACAGAGGATGTTGGCCTTCTACAGATCACCTACAAATCACCTATACTGTCTATTTCTTCAGAACAGTCTGAAGATTTTTGAAAACTTCAACACAAAATTTCAAGCTGAAAGCCCACACATCCACATACTTAGGCGATCTCTACATAAGCTTATGAGGGATATATTAATTCGTTACAAAAGACCAAGTGCACTTGTGGAAAAAAGTGTGCTTGATGTGTCATTAGCTGATGGAGCTGGTGAAAGGAAAGATGAAGACCTTATTATTGGGGATTCTGCTCGTAATTTTTTGGCTAGAAGAAAAGAAGTCAATCTGCAGGAGAAACGAATCACTGAGTTTTTCGCAAATACCAGAAAGTTTTTTCGAGCTGGATGTCGATATATTAAGGAAAAGCTACCCCTTAACGATGAACTTTTGAGACATGCAGAAGTAGCAGATGTTGATTTGCGGACTAATGGAGTGACCTCTTCTGACCTTACCTACTTCATAAACAGATTTCCATGTCTGTTACCTCAAGGTGAGACAATATTTATGTAATTTGTGGATATCATGGTATCAAAATTAAGTTAGTCCACAATTTGTATTTTCTTTTGAGGTTCCCAGACCCAACTGATCACTACATTTGCAATCAATACTAATTCTTGACATTGTTAGTAAAGCAGCTTTTTTTTGTCAAGATAGATTTCTTGACAACAGCACAATCTACCAATAAATTATTTAACCTTTTGCTTTGAGATTAAGGCTTTGAATTTTTTTTTTTTTTTTTTATTTTACATCAGGTGCATCAAAGGAAACTGTGGAGCTGGAATTTGCAGACTTTCAGAGCATGTCAGAGGTGCCAACAGCTAACACGATTGATAAAACATGGGTTGAAATTGCTAAACTTAAGGATACTGAGGAAGAGTTTCGCTTCCATAACTTGTCAAAAGTTATTCTTGGAATTTTAACAATACCCCACAGCAATGCCAGTTGTGAAAGAGTGTTTTCCTGTGTGCGTAAAAATAAGACTGAACAGAGAGCTGGTCTTGGTAGTGAGACTTTAGATGCTCTGTTAGTTGTGAAATCAAATCCAGGAGAGCCTCACCTGAGAACATATTCAACTGAGTGTTTGCGAAAACTGAAATCCTCATATTACAGGTCTTTAAATGAAAAGTAAAGTTACCAGCCTGTTTATTTGTAAGCCTGTTTGAGTTTATTGCTGACATTCTTTAAGACTTTATCAATCTCTGAGACATACATGTAACAGAGTGAGTGAAATCTAGTCATACAGTTGTGTTATAGAACTAGTGGGGGGGGGGGGGGATCGTAATTCACCACTACATGTAGTTTCAATGCATACAATACAAGTTTTTGTTCATTGCTGTTTCCTCTCAGAGGACAAATAAATTAATTATTTTCAATACTTTGTCTTGTGTTTTACATACATTTATAATTTTTGTTATCAGAGGATAGTGATACATGCCAGGAAAAATAATAACTGTTTCAGTTGAGTCCATTGTTATAGGATGGGGAATTCTGCATGCCAAAATTAAACAGGTTTTACTCAGTGATGGGGTTAATAACATCCCCTTTGCTCAATTTAGACGATTCTGTATGAAGTGGGTTGCGAATTCTAGACTCCCTACCAATTTTATCATTTTGTACACCATAATGTAAGATTGTACACTTTTTTAAAGTCATTTGTACACCATGTTGAATATAAGGGTAGGCAGGTCTGACTTTAAATTGGCGTGAGTCGACGCTTTTTTTTATAAATTCTGATAGTCAAGAGAAGTTCATCGCTTGAAGTGCCTTGAAAAACTATAGCATTGACTTACTTGCTTAATAGATCTACAAAATCTTAATAGATTTTCCTGCTTCCTTTTAGAGAATAGACGTTGAAATTAAACAAATATTGATCAAGTCAGTAACCCATTGGGATTGAATAAGGATACTAATAACGCACAAAATCTAAGCAGCAGTATTAAATAATTGGGGGGTGGGGGTGGGGGGGGGGTCTTGTTGCTTATAAATCTACCTCTGCGGGATTGGTATCTACGGGAAGTCCTTCTTTTGTATGTTTTGATAAAACTGACCAACAGTTTAGCTTATTTTGTTTAGGTGTCTCGGCATTTCATTGTGCCAATTGGAAGAAAGTGGTTGTTCGTTGAAGCTATAATGCATATCCATTACATGCAATATTTGCCTTGTTGCCGTTTTGAACCTTGTGGGTGTAAACATTCAGTTATTCGTCTAACAGGGAAAGGGAATATAACTGAGATCCCTTATGTCCAATAATGTATTGCAATAACATACTTCTATATTGATGGAGTTCACGGGAGTGATGAGAAGGATCTAAATATTGTTCAATTCTACGACTGGGGTTGAGGTTTGTCCAGTGGGTTAGAGTGATCGTCCCTATGTCCCACATAGACCTTCCATCGATACGGCGCGGGTTCGAATCACACTCAGACTAAATAAAAGTTGAAAAATTTATGAGTGAATTTTTCATTCGGTCGTCGTATGTGGAAGTATTCGCCGAAGATCGGGGGTTTCCTCCGGACAATAAACCCGGTTTCCTCCTACACTAAATTTGGCAACGCCGCCAAATAAGTTAAATAATCTTAAGTGCGGCTTAAAATATTAATCAATCAACCCATTCTACCAAACTGGCTAGAAATACGCGTTGTACCACAAATGGAGAGGAAGATGTGTCAGTAGTACAGTGTAGTGTAGAATATAGCTGAAAAATATTGTTTCGGTCATGTTTGTGTTAGTTTGAGATATAATGGTAGTATAAATACTAAAGTTGACTTCTTTCCAATCTAAAAAGTTACTGCTTTGCTTTTGAATTTAAATTTGGATTTTTTTTAATTTGAATAATATTAAGCGACCAAAAATTTTTAGCTATAAATTTATTTGTTCAAAACCCTGTAATGCGAACTATCTTAAGATCACAAGATTTTTAATTCAAATCCAAAAGTTATAATCAATAAACCCAGTTGAATATCGAAAATGACGGACACATAAAAGCCCTGGAGAGAATCGAACTTACGACTTCGGGTTACCCAGTTAATGTCATTTGGTCACATTCCGATCCATGTAGGTTCAGACATTATTGATTAGCTCTCTACATTAATATCACGTTATATTTTTCAAATGACAAACCATGGGTGATTCCGGGAGTTTTCAATCAACACCTAATTATTGACCGCGGTATTTCAATTACTGGCCGCGATGTACTTATACTCACCCGTAGTAAACACGCGGTATATAATAAGGCATCTCTTTCGCGCGCGGTGCTGTATAGCGCCCTCGGCTGACAAGAGGTCTAGTAGGATACATAAACAAATCCACATCTCAGTGTATACATTTTTATACAATTACTGCTCTGGTATATATACACTGGTAATAAAGATAGAGAGAGTTGTATAAACGGTCTTTCATCAGGCTCGATACATCGTACTGCTAGAATCGTTTGAGGTATACTGTATATAAGCCTATATCACGAAGAACACAGAGGTTTTTGTAAATCGTGTATCAACAACGTGCAGCCGTATTTGAAATAAACGAGTTTGACACTTGTATCAAGAGACAGATCAACGGATACACGGGTACAAATTAAAGCGAAGTTGTATACAGTAAGTTAAACTGGCACTATACCTGCCAAAATGTTGATATTTTCTGTATTTTCGGCTATTTTTTCTCAAAGTTCAAATTAGAAGTTTTTATTGCTGTTATAGTCTCGAGAAAATACGTTTAAGTAGATTTATGAACTGAGTGAATGTTTTAATGAATGGATGAACGTTCGTTTTTTTATTTCAATTTTGTTTACTTTACGAACACTATTTTCACTAGCCGTAGATTATATGGATTTTCCATATTTCACTGCGAATCATTTACGTTTTTCGAAGGACTTCAAGCCCCCCTTTTGTTTAGATAATGGCAGCGCATGCTACTTAAAAGTGGCATGGGCCGCTAAAAACAAGTTTTCTTTTGAAGTTAATTACACAAAACTGAATTATTCACGTTGGAATAAAAAAAACTAGCCAAATAACTTTTTAGTTATTCAAACCGACCCTTTTCTATTAACCCACAAAAATGAATAGTCGGGTGCATATTTAAATTTTCGATTTTGTTCTTAAAAGTGGTTCTACCCAACTACACGAATTTACTTAGCACTTTTCGAAAAATATTATCGATTATTTCATACGTTTGCTATATAAAATATTACGTTTATTCTTTCACACGAGACAAGCAAATCATAACAATGTTGCTGGTTTTATGTATTGTATTTTATAATAACACGCGGAAAAACACGTTTATGCTACTTTCCACAAACGTGATCAGTGGAGCAGACTTTCAACTGTCTGTCTGTACACTGATGACTTATCAATAGTTGAAAATGTACCAGTGGTGAACTCGGGACAGTATGATATATTTGAAAAAAGTGTAGAAAATGGCCAATCACTTAGCCCGGTCTTCCTCTGTAACTCAGTTTTGACTCCGTCGCTAAATGACGAATTGGAAAATAACTGGCGTATGGGGTTCTAAAATCTAAAGGATAACTTGTATTGCATCCACATGGTTAATGGCTATCTGTAGACACAGTACAGACAACTGGACAATGTTGTTGCAGAACGGGAAAGGTTTAAACTGGGCAAATCTTTGAATATATAGGTATTGGCCTTAGAATATCTCCACATTTGCTGTGCATTCATGATTGGGTTGAACAGTAGGACCTGACAACCATCCTACAAATGTTGATAAGATGAAACGGCAGTCAGATAATTTTTCCATTTGTTTTCCTATAGTCTGCGTAGGGATAGAGCAAACAAAGTATTGGTAAAATACAACAAAATGGGAGACAATCGAACAGAAACATGAATAAAGGTTAAACACATTACAACGAAGTCAGTGATGCTTGTTTACAAATTCATTGGGAAACAATCCCTTTCTTTACAAAGACAAAACAATGAAAAAAAATCTGTGTTTTTTTTTTACCTACCGGTATATGGAGCTGAAAAAGTAGCCAGGTTCTTCTTTAACCCGAAACTCAGTAAAAAAAAAGGTTAAACAAGCCCTAACGAATATCCCTGTGACGTCAATGCATTTGTAACGTCAGACTATGGGTTTTCAAAGGCTGCGTTCGATTAGATTTACAAGAATCCCGAGTAGACTTGGCAACGCGTGCGCAGAAGTACCCATGAATAAAACGTGTCGAGCATGAACTCTCGTAAACATTATCAACATGGACATAACGTAATGCGTGTTGTGATAAAAAGTAGTGATCATAAGAAGTATGTCCGAGTAGGTCCTGTTTTAATAATTGAAATCATAAAATAGCCAGGGACAACATATATTTCGTGTTCAACACAGTATTCAAAGTCATGCTTTGTAGATACTAGGTGCTATTCAGGACAAATTTAAGAATTTCTCCAAAAACAAAGGGAGGTGAAGGAAAAGGGAGGGTTTTACAAACAAAATATATCAGAATTGTAGCTCATTTTGGCTTCTGTAAGCGTGTGTAAATATCGTGACGTGATAGAAACACGGACCCCACTCCCCCACTGAACCGTGAGGGGGGACTTCACCTATTTGTATTGGTGCCTGTTGCAACACTGTACGTTCGATGGGTGTCGAGTTGCAACATGGATCAATTTCTGGTCCCAATCGAACACAGTCATGATGTTTTGGGAGCGTTTGGCCAAAACACGTGGCGCTGGTTTAGAGTTCGATTATATTATACACTTATTAGCTCGCATCGGAGTAATTACAATGAATACCGTAGACCAGGTGAGAAGCTACCAAGCCTGCCGCCTCGGTAAAAGTCAGCTTGGCAGCGTCTCCACGATAGCCCCGAATTCATGGTAATGACACCGATGCGAGTTAATAAGTGTTTTATCATACCGATTTCTGTATAGTGGAAGTATGTTCAGCGTGTTCTAGACACCAACGTTTCTCCTTGTGTTAAGAACGTACTCAATTTAACACCTGTTCAGATGTGTATATTAGACTCTCCATACCAGACGACCGATATCACTTGATCAGACATCTTTATTTCAGACCACGCGTGTAATGACATCATATAAAATATCTGTTTCGAACCCCTCTGCAGGTCATACATCGAAAAATGTTGACCAGGTACTCGCCGAAGGTTGTGGGTTAACTCTGGACAAAGATACCGGTTTCCTCCCCAATAAAGTTGAGAACTGAAACATCAATCAATCGATAGAAGTGGATTCTGAACTTGTGATTACAATACATTTAGGAAACGACTCCACGTGCGTAACAAGGGGTTTTAAATATCTAAAAGGGATGTTGAAATATTTAGTATTATAATAAAATTCAACTTGACGTTTGTTTGTTCAACATCAGTCCCAAATGGTGTCTTCGGCTGTTGAAGACAGCACTTTGAACTTTCTGGAAGATTGAAAGGATCGGTGGACTATTTTGAGAACAAGCTTTAGAAGACACCGTCTCAAGCAGAAATAGAAAATTGGATTTCGACTGACCCTAATTAAATAACTGTAAACATAATACATTTCCAGGATGTTGAGCCGGTTGGGTCGGAGTCCCGTTAAGACATGTTTTTCTTACGTTTAGTAACTGAATATCAAATTATGTAAAGCATGTCTTCAAAATAGCATAAACATTCGTCATGGAAGAAGAACCATTTTGCTGTATGGTCCACCAATACAAGTGACATTTCTTTTATCATCCATACATCTTTCCCCTAATCATAGACACGTTCGTCATGAACGAAGAACCATTTTGCTGTATGGTCCACCAATACAAGTGACATTTCTTTTATCATCCATACATCTTTTCCCTAATCATAGACACGTTCGTCATGGAAGAAGAAGAACCATTTTGCTGTATGGTTTACCAATACAAGTGACATTTCTTTTATCATCCATACATCTTTCCCCTAATCATAGACACGTTCGTCATGAAAGAAGAACCATTTTGCTGTATGGTCCACCAATACAAGTGACATTTCTTTTATCATCCATACATCTTTCCCCTAATCATAGACACGTTCGTCATGGAAGAAGAAGAACCATTTTGCTGTATGGTTTACCAATACAAGTGACATTTCTTTTATCATCCATACATCTTTCCCCTAATCATAGACACGTTCGTCATGGAAGAAGAACCGTACCTTCCAAAAGCCGAAGGTCGGGGGTTTCCATCCGGGCAATGAACCCGGTTTCCTCCCCAACTAAACCTGGCAACGCCGCCATTTAAATGAAATATTATTGAGTGCTGCGTTAAAAATCAATCAATCAATGTTTTGTTTTTTTTGCTATATGTTGTTTACGCTTTTGAGTTGTAACGGGTACAATTTAATATATCACTGTATCGTTTACACTTCTGACCGATCCTGTTTTAGCGTTTTTTAATCGAGCACTGGTCGTTCACTTATACGCACTGAATGGATTATTATGGAAGAATGGGACATAATGAACTGAATAGATTGATTTTTATAACTTGTCAAGGGTTGCAATTATACAGGTTCACTCGCCGATTCCCATTTTCAGCCAAACTAATGAATTCCTCCGTTCTATTCATCTGGTTTGCGATATAATTGATTTTATGATGTTTGCCACTTTAAAGTTGATTTATTACCGATTAAAGCGCCATTAATGCCAAAAAGGGATAAATCATATTCGTACAAACGGAGCCGACAAATCCTACTCTGGTTGCATGTATTATTAACCTAGATGCCTTCTCTGTTGGACTCTTAACATCTTCTAGCGTTTTCCATGTTTAACTTCCGTATTGTATCAAAATGTGGTAAACACTTGTGCGACACCAGCTGTCAAAATGGACCCGCCTTTTTTTTCAAAAGATTAAAATAACATGAGTTGGCAAAATTCATATTTTTTTTCATAAATTCGGATTGTCAAGAGAAGTTCAGCGTTTGAGGTACATGTACCTGGAAAAACTAATGGATTGCCGTCAAAATAAAAAAAATATTAGTAAAGTCAGTAGCCTGTAGAAAACGAAGACGTGTGCTAATAACGGACATCTCGAAGTATGAGTTCCTTTGGAGGTGGGGGAGGGGGGGGGGGCTGCTTCTTAAATAACTATCTTAACATATACATATTCAAAATTCGTATCAGCGGAAAGCTCTTATTTTGTACAACTAGCTAATTTTGTTCTAACGAAAATGTCATTATACTTTGGCAGCTCATATAACTGAAAATCAATTGACTATAACTTTTAAACTCAACGGTTTCGATCGTCATAGAACAATACTTTTCGCAACAGTGTCTTTTTTTACCACTGCGTGTAATAACTTATCATTTCATAAAAAGAAGACTAAAGTGAAGCTAGAAGTTATTCGACATTCTATAATTTTGCCTTTCCTCGAATTTTTTACACGAGTTTAAGACGGTTACTCTATGTCATTTTTTACGTTATGTACTTTTAGCTAAACTCATTTTGGCAATTTGAAACTTTACGTTAACAGAGCCTTCGTGTGTAACGTCTTCTTTGAAGTAAATATCTTGTATCCGTGTACAGGGGTGTGTTTGTAACCGTAACTGTAACACAGTGCACTATATTATTAGCCATTTGGAAGACTGCCAGGCACTACCAATTGCTCATTTGTAGAAGATATATAAATTTAGAAAAGGTATTATTCTTTGTGTAGATGTGGGTTTTTGAATGTAGCCATTCAATAACAATATTTTGTTATTGGTCGTCCGTGTAGCCAATTGATATAAATTTCTGGAAGTAAGATAAAAAATGTGTGATATTCGACTGTTGTTTTCTTATATAGATCAGGTTTACAGAAGGCCATTGGTAACTTTCTTAGCTCCAGCTGACCGCTGAATAGCGATTTTTAATTGGGGAATCCTTTGTTTACTGACTGAGAATGGACCTAAAGCTGGGCGCACACTGCACTTGCGGTCTACCACTCTGATCGGCGCCGTATTCACATTTCCGATAAACTAAAGCCTGCTATACTTCTCATAATTTTAGGAGGGTTGTTAAGTTGTTAAGGCGACACGTTTATGGAGACTATCACAGTCTGCTAAATTAGAGGAAGAAGACATTCAGTCTTACAAGAACTATGTCCGAATGTTGTCCAGCAATCTGTTTATCGTCAAAGACTTCTGGACACGGTCATTGAATTCCGATAAGTTTGTATCATATAAGTTGACATATTTCCGCCACAGGTCAACTAACAAAGTATCTTCGGACCAAAATTCCGACGGTATCGTCTCCTCAAGGGCTGACATTTTCAAACCACGTGGCAGGAAGACCTTTTCTCATTGGTCGAGTGCCTTACGACAAGATAAAAGACGGCGAGGTTCCACGCACACTGCTTGTATTGGGGGACGCCGGTGAATAAGACGCCGGCAAATATCAAATCAGTTTGATGCCTGCGGTCATGGCTGCGCCACAGACCGTAAGCCTCAAATGGCTGCGTCGTTTACGGTCAGACAGTAAACCAAGCAACAGAGAATTCCCTATAGATAACTTTTTAAAAGCATATTTTTGGCGGAAAGTCGAATTATAGTCTTTCATCCTAGATTGATCACTTCTTATTTTTCTACTAATCTGAAGGTCAACGGAGAATCGGGGGCCTCCGTGGCTCAGCGGGCAGAGCGTTGGACGCTCAATCCGAACAGCCTTCCACCAGTGGGTCGCGGGTTCGAATCCCACTCAGTCCAAAAATTGGAAACTGGGTTTTCACTCGAACGACCTAGGTGGGATGGTTGCCAGTTACCAACGGAAGGTCGTGGGTTTCCTCCGGGCATAGAGCCTGGTTTCCTCCCACAATAAAACTGACAACGCCGCCATATAAGTGAAATAATCTTGAGCGCGGCGTAAAACAATCAACGGAGAATCACAATTTTTAAGTGCAAAATGTTTTAAATGTTTCACATGATAACCATAAGACCACTTGATTGAAGTGACCTCTACATCAAAAATGTGATTTCCATTTCCCTCTTTAAAAGAAAGATACGGGAATTTATCACGCATCAGACAAAATACTTGCATTTGATTGGACGTCATCGATCACTTGGAGACGTGATATTTTTCCGTATCAGGCAAGCAGTGTCCGTGTCAGGTTTCCTAGAGTTACTTGCCCCTGAATACAAAGCCATCTCATGCAAACAAACATGTCGTCTGCTAAAACAAAACGATTCGGCGAAGCATCAGAGGAAGAAATCAACTCAGACAATACAATTCGAGCAAATTTGAAAGCAGCGAGGATTTTACGCGATTACCTGAAAGAGAAAGGCGATCAAACAAATTTTGAGGACTTTGACGAAAATAGGCTAGCTGGTACACTGTCACACTTGTACGTCAACATTAGAAAGCCAGATGGAGATCGATATAAAGTGACCTCATTGGAAAATATTAGGCACTCACTGAACCGGTACTTAAAATCACCACCCTTTAATAAGAAATGGGACATCATCAAACGCCCGGCCTTTGCTGAAGCCAACGTAAACTTCAAAGCAGCGATGGTTGAGCTTAAACGTATGGGTTACGGTAACGTAATACATTACCCTGTTATAAATGAACCTGATAGAGCTAAAATGTATACGTCGATGCATATGTCTCCAAAAACGCCGTATGGATTATTCAACAAAGTGCACTTTGACATCAGGCTGTACTTTTTCAGAAGAGGTGCAGAAAATATCACCAAGATGACAAAATCGACATTTGCTGTTGATACTGATATGAAAACTGGTCTGAAGTATGTAAAGAAGAATACAGATGAGCTGACTAAAAATCACAGGGAAAATGACAAGGAAATGTGTAATGGGATCATGCCCGAAACACCCGGTAAGGATGATCCGATTATTATTTAAATTGAAATAGACCTACATTTTATTATACTCATACAAACACAGACTATGGGTATTGTCTTATTCCAACAACAACCACTTAGTTTTTATGATCTTTAAATCCTCCTGTTTTCAGCTGTTAGCAACTTATGCCATGTATTTAAAGTAAATGAATGAAACTATTTCCTTTTCTATAATGTGTCCTAAGTATCACTGAAATCTGCTCAAAGAGTGTATTTGAGAAAATGCTGATTTCTTTGCAACAATAAATGACATGTTGAGCAGACCCCCCCCCCCCCCCGGGCCCTCCCGATAATGTTTAGACCAACAGAAATGATGCATTGCGAATGTAGATGTTGTCAAAATGTTTTAATTGGAGTTTTTATTTTCAGGATCTCCTTTCTGACCAGTCGCCTCATTTGAATCATACCTAAGAAAGCTACATAAGAGCAACGAATTGTTGTGGCAGAGACCCCGGGATAGTTTTTGTGACAAGGACATAACGTGGTACTGCAACGTATCGCTCCGTGAGAAGAAATTGTCCTCTTTCATGCCAGACCTAAGCAAATCCTGCAAACTCTCACAGGTTTATACTAACCATTCGATACGTACCACTGGTGCTACAATATTGTCCAAGGGCTTATACGGACCAGGCCAGATCATGGCTGTTACAGGGCATAAATCGGTTCAATCACTTGGACGGAGTCAACCAGGAAGAACTTTTTTGTGACTTCACAGAAAACAATGTTTCTTTACAAAGCAAGGCTGTTGATTATCAGCGGACACGTCCAAATATCTATAAAGACTGTAAAATAACTGTTATACATAATTTGACAATTAATAAATATACATGGTGATGTTGAGCTAAACTAAATATATTGTTATTGTAAGGTACACTTTTCAATTGGTCGAGTTTATTGTTTGACAAAATTGATAAAAAGTAAATACACTGTCTTTATATTTCAAAATCATAAAATTTATCTCTTTTTATACTTTATTAATGGTCCCTATTTTGATGATTAGTTGTACTAAAAATATTTTAAATGATTGAATCCAGTAATAAAAAAAGAAATGTTAACATTATGGGATATCTCTTCATTCGTTATGTTATATATCGTCGTCTAACTTGGCATGTTGTTTTTTAACCCTGATTCTAAAAGCCAGTTTCCCCTCTAAGTAGACCATAATGGCTGGCAATCCAACGGTAAGTGAAACTCAATCTGAGTTCCCAACTGTAGGTCTTCAGCGGGATAAATTCTGACGCCTCGCCCAATATGGTTTTACTAACCCCATATACATTCTCCCAAAAAAGAAACGCAACATCCAATTTTTGTTCTTCAAAACATGAATTGTCAACATCATTTTTAATACAGAAATAAGCATCACATTACACTGAAATTTGGCAGACTGGTTCTTCAGACTTTAAAGTTAATTCACATGTAAAAATTTATCACATTAAAGTTCATAGCGCTCAGATGGCGTCACTACAACGTCAATATCTGTTGTGCCCACCATTAACCTGTAACACAGCACGGACCCGTCTCGGCATAGATACAATCAATCGACGAATACGGTTTTGCGGAATTCTCCTCCATTCTTGCTCAAGAGCCTGCTGCAGTTCTTGCAGAGTTTGCGGCGCTGGATGACGACTGCGCACGCGTCTATCCAAATCATCCCACAAATGTTCTATTGGCTTCAAATCTGGTGATTTGGACGGCCAGGGGAGCACTGTTACGTTCTGGTTGGCTAGAAATTCAACAGTAGCACGAGGTGTGTGCGGCCGAGCGTTGTCGTGCTGAAAAATTTCTCTACGGAGGTCCATTACAGGCAGCATATGTGGTGTGAAAACCTCATCTGTGTATAGAACGGCGTTATGGTTGGCGGGAATGTGCACCAGTTGAGTTTTTCGGGCACAGGATATGGCACCCCACTCCATCACACTTCCTCCGCCGAAATTGTCGACCTCAAGGACGCAGTTCTTTGCGAACCTCTCATTCCGGCGTCTGTAAACTCGTGTACGACCATCTCTTCTCTGCAGCTGGAATCTTGATTCATCGCTGAACCAGCCTCGCCTCCAGTTTCGCAGATTCCAGTCCCTTAACCTGTTGCACCATCGAACCCTTGCAAGTCGATCCTGGCTTCTCAGTACTACGCCAAAGTAAGGACGTCTGGCGCGTAAGCCGTTTTGACGGAGACGGTTTCTGACTGTCTGTGCCGATATTCGACGGAGACCTGGGATATTTGATGCTGTTTCTGTTGCTGCTTTGGTCCGGTTTTGCAGGTGAAGTAACCGAATGTAGCAATCTTGGGCTGCTGATGTGATCCTAAGTCGGCCAGAACGTTGACGATCAACTGTTGAACCGGATTGCTGGTGCCGTTGCAACAGTCTGAACATTATAAAGTCTAGCGACTGCATTCTGTGATTCGCCGGCCAGGAGACGACCAATGACGACGTTCCGGGTAGCTGCGTCTAGTCTCGGCATATTGTAGCAACTTCGTGAAACAATTTAACGACTGAATTCAATTGAACGGTTGTGTGTCTTTTATACCCATTAAACCCGCATAAAGATAAGACGTCATTCGCACGTGCAACTGTCCTACGTTTTTCCCTACGCCTTCCTCGTGTAGCATTACACAAAGGCTGACCCGAAAGTCACGTGTGATCAACAGCCACTATCAGGGGCTTAAATTCAATTATCGAATATTTACATTATAACATGACCCTGATGTCATGTGTCAATCACGCACATTTTTGGAAAAATTCATGTTTGAAAAAAAATTGGATGTTTCTTTTGGGAGAGTATATTTCCGTATTGGGTCACACAGACTGTGTAACTAATAATTTCTTAGATAATGTCCTATTGTAAAGTGTGACTGATGCGGACTGGATGGTTAATATGTTTTGTTTACAACGACCGGATGAAATAATTATTATGTGTCAAAAAAAATGTAATATCTGTTTAATTTTGTAAACGTTTTATGGTATAGAACAAGCCCTTCGGGGTTTTAATCCCACCATTATTTCCCCCTGTTTAATTGCCATCTTACATTACTGTATATATGACATGGTCAATAAATGAAATGAAATGAAAGTACAAACTCATTTAAAAATCCTCACTGGCAGCAGGTCAATACAGTAAAAACGCAAAAGCCTGTTCACACTCTTTGGCAAACTTTGACGTAGAGCTCCAACATATTCGTGTTCGCTCAATTAAGTAAGTCGAACACGAGTGTTTGTACCGACTGACATTTCTCACGATACATTTTTTTGATATTCCAAAGAACTGCCATAAAACGGGAAAACGTCGAGTTCTGATGACTCCAGATTCTTGAAAGGTAGGGTTAGGAGGGGGGGGGGGGGGCGTATTACAGGAAATCAGTATTAAATCAAAACTTTATCCGTTTAAGATGAAATTTTTGAATTTGACGACGACCAAAATGCAGATTTTAGGTAAAATATACTACTACGAAACACAGCTATAGAAGAGTATGGAATGTCAGTCGGCGGTAAAAACTGCTGTTTATTCATCTATTAGCCCACACGTAGCTGTGCGTGAGTAAGGTCTCGATGGAATGAAAACATGTGTACTCTCTGGAAATCACGGTGCATTTTGTGTAATGGTAAAGCTTGTTTACTTCTGGCTGAGCTTGCTTTTTCGACGAATGCCTTCTGTTCTTATTTATAGGGTAAGCAAGAAAAAGGAAACAAACATAAATATAGATCGTCCCATCCTTTTACAATATAAGAATTACTCACTCGTTTGTTAAATTCAATGATGCCTTCCAGTTAATGATTCGGATAAAATTCCAAACAAACCCTTTAAAAATACTTTTGATCATCCTAACATATATACAGTCCAATAGGCCGATAGCGAGTTCGCTATAGAATCTCGTTGCCCATAAGAATTGCAATTAAGTTGCTGTAAACATATTCTAATTTTGCGTTTCGTTAATCCCACCCCTTACCGGCGACAATGCAATGGCATCGTTTACCTCCAATATAACCAATATAACCTGCCGAAAAGTTAAATCGGACGTAAATGATTTAGGGTATAGTCTAAGCGATATTAAAATACATAGAGATAGTAAACTTTTCCATTTTAAACTTGAGCTTATGTTATTTAGAGTGCGCAGATTCCCAGGCAAAAACATTTGATATGATCATATACATGTAATGTAATATATGACGCATAGCTGAAGATCCGTACAATCTGGCATACCCCCTTTTTAACTTGTCTCCATAGTTATTTTAGTCAAGTAGATTTTCCCTTTGCCCGTGTGTCTTAGTGCTCGTAATGAAGCATGACTAATATCCTAAGACCGAAGATCTCATTGCGCTTCTAAAATTGTTTTCAGTAAAAAATCAACCCACTTACCTTTAACAACGGGCATAATATGTCAGGTAGCAAATTGCAAGGGCCCAGGAAAAAAAACATAACAAAATACATTAAAACACTTTCGTCCCTACCAATGAGCGGCAATGTAGAAAATGTGTGCTGATTCCACAAAAAGAGCCTCGTTTGTTAGAAAAAGAAAATTCTATCAAAAGACAGAAGTTCATTTGATTTGTCCTGATGTTGATTGTCAAGGAAATTAACTCCATGTTATATTTTAAATCTAATATTGTCTAAAACTTGACATGCCTGCCAAATGTTTTTGATTATTACGGCTATTAACCAACACGTCATGTTTACGACTTCTATATCCAAATTTCCGACTGAAGAGGTTTTCCTGAAAAAATATATCTTGGAACGTACTAAATTGCTTATATAACTGATAAGGAATCTTATTTCATTTTGCCATAAACAAATCAAACTGTTCAAGTTTCCAAGCGTACTCAAGTTATGGAGCGAACATTTAGTTCATAGATCTGTCGTAAAATCCTAAAAAGCAAGAATGTCAATAAAAAAACAAATGGCATCTGTCTTTTCATTGGCTCAACACACCTTTCAAGTTTCAAAGTGATACGATAAAGCGTTCTCAAGTGGACAACGAATTGTTCATTGGATACAAGGTAAATTGGCTGGGGCGCTCGGCGCAACATTCGCAGAATCATAATGTTTTAACTGTTTAACATGTGTTGAGTAGATATCAAGCAGCCCGGATGAACGTGTTATGGCAGATTCCACAGTATGCTCTAATGTGTCCATGTGTTGAGCTCATGGAAAACACGACGCATAGGATTGCCTTTTAGAATTCTATGAATTTTATGCCGGGCGCTAGAGCCAATTTACCTTGTTTCCAATGTATGTGTTGTCTGCTTAATAACTTCAGAACGCCTTATTGTATCACTCGAAAGACTTGAAAGGTGTGTTGAACTCGTTTGTACTCTTGTCAGAATTCCATTCCATTCATTCCCCTTCAGGTGGCTGATTCCATGGTTTTCACAGATCCCCCACCTCAGAGATCCGTTATCAAAAAATATATATATTTTTCTTAAAGCGGGAAGGGCCACGAGCTTCAGTAAAGTTATAGGCTTTGTCCAAATCACAATCGTTTTTAGTGGTAAATGAGAGTTGTGGGCAAACTTAACTAATGACCCAATGTTTCATTGATTTAATTAAGTAATTAGAGTAAAAATTAAACTTCCTTCATGAAGTTCATCTGTCAATTATCGAAACGAATTTCTATAGTCTCCGCCTTGACATGCGCAGTAGAGTCTTCCGTCTGCTTGTCATAACAAAGTCACATGTTTGAAAGGAGCTGTTTGAATACAAAGGAATATCAAAGCGTAAGTTGATTTTCACTTGATTTCTTGTTGTTTTGTCGAATAATCGGAATTATGCAACCAACGTAGATTTGCGGCTGACTTATCATTGGATGATTAAATGAAATACCAGCCTCGTAGTGCAAGCTAAGTGTGTGCACATCACAACAACAACGACACGTCGATCGAAATCGAGTGTCGGTGTTATTTCACAGTGGTTTTAGCTTATTAAAAAAAGGCAATTTATATCTGTCCTGTACTTCCTTACTATTGGTGATTTTTTGTTTTATTTGAAGGTGAAATTAGAAGCCAATAGATCTTCCACAAACGTTCTAGTCTCTCGTCGTCTCGATCTGTTTTATTTCTACTCTTGGTCTAACTTCTTTCTAACTCTGAGTCTTAACTAAGCGTGGATTTGTTCTGTGACTGACTGGCATTGTGGGACAGGTAGTAAATGTGGAATGCAAATGGACAAGCATACGAATAGTAAGTACATATACAAGAGGCTTAATTTCGTAAATAGTATAGTAAGTAATAGGTTTGTATATTTACAAATCATCTATATACTTGAAGAATGGTATTTTACTTGTCAAGTCATTCCAATCCACTCCACTTGTGGGTATTTGGTCTACTCTCCAATTAATCAAAAGTCAAACTGTATGTAATACGGAGAACATTTTAAATGATGTACCCCTCTCGATCTAAATTTGCAACAAAGTCATATAAATGAATTCCACCAATAGGTCGTGGGTTCGATTCCCACCCAGTCAAAAAAATTGGAGAATTTTCTGACTGGGTTTTCACTCGAACGACCTATGTGGGATGGTTGCCAGTTACCAACGGAAGATCGTGGGTTTCCTCCGGGCATAGAGCCCGGTTTCCTCCCACAATAAAATTGGCAACGCTGCCATATAAGTGAAATAATCTTGAGTGCGGCGTAAAACACCAAACAATCAATCAATCATATAAATGAAATAACATTGAGTGTGACCTAGAAAACCATTCAGTATAATACTTGGTGTAAAACTGCTCTAAATGCATCTTCAAGGTTTGATTTTCATCATCTAAAATAAAACTTTATAATGTATGTTATAAAAAATTCACTACATAATAATGACAGTGCACTGTTGTTTATTTTTTCAACAGTCTTGAACAACTTGACTGGAGGATAATTCAAAACTAATGCAAGGTTTCAAAGATTTCTCAGTTGCTTCAAGAGCAAGATCAAAGAAAACAAAATTGAATGGAATCCAGTGTACAGATCTGATTATTTATAAACAACACAGACAATTCGGTAAAAGGAATGGGTGAGAAAAGAAAGCCCAATTTCTTATTTGGGCTATTAGGAAGAGACTTTATAATACATTTGCTATGTACGTAAGTTATGATAAGGCTCATCAATGATATGTGGTTTCAAACATAATAAACGAATCAAAAAGTTTGATTCCTGTCCATTTAAAAAAATAAAATATACATGTATAACAAAAAGAAAGATTTTGTTTTCATTTCTACTTTGTTTGATGGATTGATGATTATATCACTAATATGGCAGCCTTGCCAGGTTTAGTGTGAGAGGAAAATCCTGATCCTTCGACAATTGCCTGTCAACTCTTCTACATACGGCGATTGAGGAAAAATCTCACTCAGAAATATTTCAATTTTATTTGGTCGGAGTTGGACTCGAACCTGCAACTCATGACTTGAATGTCTGAATCACTGAGAAACCATCACTGAGCCAGCGAGGTCCCATGTTTGTTAGATAGATCAATGTTTTATGCTGCACAGAAAATTAGTTTAGTGCGGGAGGAAACTGGGCTCTGTCAGAGGAAACCCCTGACCTTTTGAGAGTTCCTCGTAAGTTTTCCACATTGGTCGACAGGGTGAAAAACCCACAGAGATTTTTCAATTTTATTTGACCTGAGGCCGCGAGTCGACACATAGATGGAAGGCCTGGGTCAAACCGAGAATCCATCGCTCTGCCCACTGAGCCATTGAGGTCCTTTCTTTGTTTAATTGATTGGTGTTTTTAGTGACACTCAAGATTATTTCACTTATATAGTGGCGTTGCCAAGTTTACTGGAGAGGGGAATGGAGCTCTTCTCGAAAGAAACACCCAACCTTCAGCGAGTACCTGGTATCTCTTTCACATAGGCAGACAGAGTGAAAAACTTACTCAGAAATTTCGAAATTTTATTTGGTCTGAGTGGGATTCGAACCCACGACCCATGAACGGAAAGTGTTTGTCGGACTGAAAAACTATCACTTAGCCAACTGAGCCACAGAGACCCCTTCTTTCTTTGATTGATTGATGTTTACGCCACACTGAATATTACTTGACTTATATGGCAGCATTGCCAAGTTTAGTGGAGGAGGAAACTGGGCTCTGCCCGGAGCCCAGAGGAAACACCCGACCTTCGGTAAGTACCTAGTAACAAAGAGACTATCACTCTGCCAACTGAGCTGAGGTCCCTTCTTTCTTTGATTGATTGATATTTATGCCACACTGAATAGTATTTCCCTTATATGGTAGCATTGCCAAGTTTAGTGGAGGAGGAAACTGGGCTCTGACCAGAGGAAACACCCAACATTCGGTAAGTACCTAGTAACAAAGAGACTATCACTCTGCCAACTGAGCCGAACGCCTTTCTTTGCTTGATTGATTGATTGTTTGTTGTTTTACGCCGCGCTCAAGATTATTTCGCTTATATGGCGGCGTTGCCAGTTTTATTGTGGGAGGAAACCGGTCTCTACGCCCGGAGGAAACTCACGACCTTCTGCTGGTAACTGGCAACCATCCCACATGGTTCGTTCGAGTGAAAACCCAGTCAGAAAATTTTCCAATTTTTTGGACTGAGTGGGATTCGAACCCGCGACCCATTGGTGGAAGGCTGTTCACATCATCACCAGCTTTCCACAAGTGGGTCCCAAGTTCGAATCCAATTCAGTCCAAATTGAATAGATTTTTAGGTACCTGCCAAAGGGTGAGAGTTTCGGCTTTACTCCAGACATGAATGAATCTATCGAGGTCAGTGGGGTGGTATATGAATGTGTACGCAAGTGTGATTGTTGAGAACTTGCAGGTTTCTAAGATTGATTTATTCATTGTTTTAACTACTCAGGACTATTTTGTTTATAAGGTGGCCTAGCTAGGTTTATTGGGGAGGAAACCCCTTGACTATCCATAACAACATGACAACATAGCACATTGGGCCAGTGATCAAGTTGTAAACCAAGCCAGCATTTTTAAAAGAAAGTGGGAATTGAAATCAAAACCAATTGGTGGAATGTTTCCTAAGAACCTAAAAGATGATTTTAGTTCAGATTATTTGCAGAAGATTTTCAAAATAAAACATATCTGACTAGATTATTTATCGTACATGTTCTTTGTTAAGAACACAGTTTTATTCTGACAATTCCAGCATTTAAATGTGAAGTCAATCACCAAAAAACAAATTTAATATGTGTACACTAAGCATATGCTTTTCCATAACTACCAGTCCACCAAACGTTGGTTTTGACATATTTTAAACATGTCTATATCCAGGTAGAAATCATTTTCAGTTAATGTCACTGAATTTAGCAGTCTAGTCTAGTGGTGATGATTAGAAATTAAACATCATGACCAGTCAAAAATGATTATTTAAAAAACGAATTAATACTCCATCTCGCAAGGTTTTCCATCGCTAATGAGTAAGGTTGAAGTTGTAATGTCAATACGCTTGCACATATTTAAATGTATGTGAGCCACATCTTAATAACTCCTCATTTCTGCCTCAGTCAATTTTTTAGCACTTCCCCAACAGAATACAATCCATAGGCCTACAGCTCCATCTTTTGTTTTCATATCACTGCAAAATATAAAAAATAGGAATAGTACTAAAACAAGGTTTTCTTAGTTACAGTGCTAAAATAAATATCAGATTTACTAGGTGCTTTATGTCATACACAAAAGAATACAACACTGACAGAATGGCAGGATAGTCACCTGGGGATGGGCTAAGGTGTTAACTCTGAACTGAAATAACCATACCATGAAAGTATGTAGTGACAAATTCACAAAACAGAGCTCAAAGTGATGACATTTGCAGCACATAGACTAATATCATTCTGGCAGGCCAGTGAGTAAACACGCAAGGTTGGACATATATATACGGTATACATGTATTGTTTATTGAAACTTTCCTGCAACCACAACAACATTGATTGTACAAGTACTACCACTCACTCTCACTGTCAGCTAGTTTGTCCGAATGAAATATCAATAACTAATGATCTAACCAATACATCACCCTGCATGAAATTGAAAAGAAATAAAGTTAAGCTAAATTTTGTTTGTAACACGAGGCCTACAAAAAATTGTACAAGATAAAATGAAGATTTGACAGACCAGTCCTGAGCGGGGTAGGTCAATAACGGCCCCAAGACGATAACGGCCGCTCGCTTTAGCCTTAGGTGCCTGTAAGCTGTTGGACCGCCTTAAGCGATCATAGCGGGTGTGTTAAGGCACGGTCAGTAATTTTCCTGATTTTTATTTTCTTCTGTTCGGTCGATTCGATAACAAAATAAGGTGCAAATATAGAATAGGTCCGTCGTTTTTAACTTCTCTTCAAATTTGTCTTTTAGATGTTATTTCTTTTAGGGATAGTTTAGTTTTAAGCTTGTAATAAACTAATATTAAATTATTCATAAGTTCTAGAAGAAATGGATAAAAGGGGGGGGGGGGGGGGTTGCAGGGGGGCTTTCCCCCCTGACGATTATAGTGGTTTGAGACTGACGGACCAATTCTATAGTCTGTCCGCGGAAGCCTGCTTTCAATCTCCATTTAACATACACATGACTATAGCCAGTGATAGCGGCCGTTTTAGCCGTGGGGCCGTTCCAGCCGTAGTCCCCTGTACTGAGTGAGAGGCACCGTTGTGTTGACGCCTGAGTGCAGCGAAGAAGGCAAGCCAGATTATCGCCCGATCCTCGTTGTTTCTCTCCTTTTCATATCCACTAATGTCAGTAAAGGTATTCCAAACTGCTTTCGGGTGAAAACTTTGTGGATATTACGGCCTCTGTTTTGTTTTTACCGTCATTAACACTCAACTTCTTCGAGTCATTCTCTCCAACTTTGCTCGGCATGTTTATGCCTTTCAACACTGTTTACAATGAAGTGCGCATGTGCATGTCAGTAACTTCGGGGAGGATCTGGGCGGTTTTTCAAATATTTTGTAATAATTGGTAGGGCCCCCCTTTGAAAAATTAATTCGTACGGGAAAACCTACGTTAGGATTTTCATGAAATTTGGACAGAGGCATCTTCTAGGATTCGTCTTTCCGAGAAAAATAATACCATGTGTGGGAAAATTCGTTTTAGCCAACCTGATGGCCCTTCCCTCTTTAAAGGGCCACTTGCCGCCGTAGCCTGTCGAACATTTGTTAAGAAAACCAATCTACATGAGCTTCCCACAACTAAAACCACTAAAATTAAACATAGGACACATTAAACACGTCCGTCAGTCTGTGTTTCTCAGATGTTATACGAAAAGTTATACTGTGCCGTTAGATCACTCACACGATGTAAACAGTAGGGGAGACCGGGGCGCATTGGGACATGGGTAACCGTGAGACAAGCTCTCTATAGGCTATTTTTATATCAGAATACTTAAAGTGACATCATCAGCTGAGGGAAAACCTCTTTTGTGATGTGACATTCTGTTGTAGACCGATTTAGGAAGCACAGGAAAGTTTTAGGGGTAACATTTTTGTTTTTTCAGACTAAATGTAAATTTTTACTGGTGAAATATTTTTTCAATTTCTAGCATTGTTATATGCCATAGTTTTTATGTGTCTATTTTATCATAATGCGGTAAAACCATAGTTTTTGTCTAAAAGTTTTTGAATGAACCTCCCTGCACTACTTTTACCATGAGAAACAAAATTGCTAAGGGGGTCATTCGGGGTATATTGGGACATAACTGTAGGGGTCCATTGGGCCATAGGATAACGGTATCATAATGCTTACATTTCCACCACAATACAACTATAATGTTGATTTTTCCCTATATTTCATTGACTAAGTCTAGTACAACCATTATTTCAGTTCCATGTGATTTTTCAAGCATCATTTTAATAAAGCTATATTTTGATCAGTCCCATGCTCTTATAGTGCCAACTAAAATTCTTTTAAGGGCCATTTTGTCTAATCGCTTGTATTCAACTTTATCGTTGACAGACACCGTTTGTAGGCTATTATTCATTTGTTAAAACAATAAAGAACCAAAATTCCTTCAAGCAATCAGTTAATTTCATTTTTGCTTTAACGTTGACACTGTCCCAATATACCCCATAGACAATCCCAATTTACCTCACCCAAGGGGTAAATTGGGACACTTTTTTTTAAAATGTAAATGCCGATGTCCTCGTAAATATACATAAAATAGCAAAAATGAAGCAAGGATATTAATCAGATTGACATTGTGTTTCATATAAATGTTTTCCTTTAGTTTTATGTGCATCATTTTTCTGTCAGACTTCAAAAGTTTGCAAAGTGGCCCAATGCGCCCCGGTCTCCCCTATTCTGCATTTACGCGGCAAGTGTGTCTTTGAATACATGTATCTCGAATCTCATTTCCATAATATAATAGTGTACAATAAGATTGCAAACATGGCTCTAATCATTAAGAATATACCCTATGAAATCAAATTTTCAGTGCTGTATATAATTTTATGCTTGCATCTTGACACTGTATTTTTGCTGCTGTTGTATAGTTCGCACAGATGCTTATTGTCAATTTCACACATCACTTTCAACAGGGTCTCTTGGACGTCACACGTTAGCCCATGACTAGGAACTTTTAGACACACATTAGCTTTTTGAGCAGCAATATTCGGATTGACGAAAGCTCGGCTGAAAATCTCTTATACCGGAAATTAACTTTCTGCGAACATTATTAAATCACCCATATCCAATATGATGAATAGGTGCGAAAAATACTCCAAATTGAAAAAAAATTCAACTAAGATGTCCTACATGTGTTAAAAGATGACGAATAAACCTTATGTGAAATCTAAAAGATTCCACAACAAATCTATCAACGTCGATTTTGAATTTTTCTAATATTGAGTATATGTGGCGTAAACAAGAAACACTCGATCTATTACTGTCACCGTGTAGACATGGGTTCCATATTTCAAAGTTGATTGCGGGAACTTCTTTTAGCGATTGACTGACATCGATAAGGTTCAGTCTGTATGGTTACAATCCGGTCTTGTATAAATGTATTAATTCAATTATGATCTTCTTTTCTGCAGCTTTTCCTAAACATGGCTGGCGCATTCAGGAGGATTTATTTACCTGTTATCGTTGGGATCTTCAGTCAAAATACTGTACAGATATCAACCATTCGATACATTCTTTGTTAGATGATTGATGTCATGGTCTTCACCGAGTCCTCATTTCCGAGTGGATTTTTCACCTCCGTATGTGGAAGAGTTGCCAGGTAGTCGCCGAAGGTCGGCATTTCCTCCGGGCAATAAGCCAGTTTTCCTCCCCACTAAACCTGGCAACGCCGCCTTATAATTGAAATCTTAAGTGCGGTGTAAAATATCAATCAATCAATCATTTCAAAGATGCGTTATCAAAAATGAATTTTTCTTAAATACATATATCTCGCCTCGCTATTCTAAAACTCGTATCTCTCCATTCCCAACAAACATATCACCATTGGGCCGGTATTGTTTTTATAGCGGCAGGTACCGTCAATACCGGCAAACAGACATAGTGTTTATACTGAATGTAACCTGTATTGGGCCAATACCGAAAGAACTGTAATGCGCCTGTATATATGTTTGCCAGCATTCCGCCAAGTAGCCCGTATTGGGCCAATACCGAGATAACTGTAATAAGCCTGTGTATATGTTTGCCAGCATTCCCCCCAAGTTACCCGTATTGGGCCAATACCGAAATAACTGTAATACGCCTGTGTATATGTTTGCCAGTATTCCCCCAATATGACCCACTTCTCTCCAATTCTATGTACTGTTTATATATCGGGTATATACAGTTGTTTTTTTCCGGTTACGCGGCATTACGGGATATCGCCACGAGTTTGTCTTTCACTTGCGCTTAAAAGTTTGGCCATATAACTAAAACGTTTTAGCTCTATGGTTTGACCACTACATCCAGGCGGTATTGTCCTAAAAGTGTAAGTTTTTTAACATTTTCAAAAGTATTTAAGTTTTTTGCTTGTAAATATCAGACACTGAAAAAAGGATTTTTATTTTCTGCCTGGCGTATTTTTACTCTTAGTAACAACAACAGCATCAGCCTATTTTTTTTTAGTTTTTATTGTTGTCCTTTTCAAGTTTTATTTGGGTATTATGTCAAGCACAGTCTAATCAGTTTTTATGTGTGTGTGTGACAACGTTTTACGCAACAATCAGCTTGCTTAATCTTGAAGTTTTAATCTGTATATTGTAGTACAGGCCCCATACAGGCGACATACAGGTACATTACATTTAGTACACTTCAAGGCGAAGCAGTAACACTAACAGTATAGGCCCTATTCCAATCCTCTTTTCATTTTCTTCTGCAGTAAACCATAATGCTAAACCACATGTATATTAATTTTAGACAAGAAGATTTTCCCTTTGTCCGTGTGTTATAGTGATTATTATATTTGTTCTGCTTGTAGTAAACTTTGCCAAATAATCAGTCTTTTAAGTTTGTGCATTGTTTTATCAATATTTATAAATATTTATGATCACTAAAACACACGGGCACAGGAAAAATAAGCATGAAGACGAGTTTCTACCTGTGTTAAAAAGAGGTATATCATTTAGACCTTTATACCCCATAAATTGTTGTAACAAACCAAACCTATGATATTTCATTAGGTTGACGACTGACAGGAGCTTAGCCTTGGTCAGTAGAATTGTCTAGAATCCCTTTGTAACACATTGACAATGGTTACGCATCTCAACTATGCCAAGAACATCGGTGGACTGAGAATGAACCCCATATATTTTTGTTCCTCCACCCCCCCCCCCCCCCCCCCCAGGCACAGACCAAACTATGTAACAAACAACAATCAAAACAGCCATAAAATCCATCTCACAACCAGCAAACAACAAAGTTATAAACTCCATCTCATAACCTACTACCAACAAACAACAGGGTTATACACTCCATCTCATAACCTACACCCAACAAACAACAAGGTTATAAACTCCATCTCATAACCTACAACCAACAAGGTTAAAAACTCCATCTCATAACCTACAACCAACAAACAAAACGGCCATAAACTCCATCTTACAACCTACAACCAACAAACAACGAGGTTATAAACTTAATCCCATAACCTACAACCAACAAACAACAAGGTTATAAACTCCATCTTATAACCTACAACCAACAAACAACAAGGTTATAAACTCCATCGCATAACCTACAACTAGCAAACAACAAGGTTATAAACTCCATCTCACAACCTACAACCAACAAACAACAAGGTTATAAACTCCATCTCATAACCAACAAACAAGGTTATAATCTCCATCTCACAATCCACAACCAACAAACAACAAGGTTACAATGTATAACCTGCATCTCACAACCTATAAACAAAAAGGTTATAAACTCCATCTCATAACCTACACCCAACAAACAACAAGGTTATAAACTCCATCTCATAACCTACACCCAACAAACAACAAGGTTGTAAACTCCATCTCATAACCTACAACCGACAAACAACAAGGTTACAAACTCCATCTCACAACCTACAGCCAACAAACAAAACGGCCATAAACTCCATTTCACAACCTACAACCAACAAACAACAAGTTTATAAACTCCATCTCACAACCCACAACCAGCAAACAACAGGGTTATAAACTCCATCTCATGACCTACAACCAACAAGGTTATAAACTCCATCTCATAACCTACACCCAACAAACAACAACATTATAAACTCCAACCCATAACCTACAAACAACAATGTCATAAACTCCATCTCATAACCAACAAACAAGGTTATAATCTCCATCTCATAACCTACAACCAACAAACAACAAGGTTATAAACTCCATCTCATAACATACAAACAACCCATTGTATAAACTCCATCCCATAACCTACAACCAACAAACAAAACGGCCATAAACTCCATCTCACAATCCACAACCAACAAACAACAAGGTTACAATGTATAACCTTCATCTCACAACCTACAAACAAAAAGGTTATAAACTCCATCTCATAACCTATGATTAACAAGCAGCACGGTTATGACAACCCATCTTAGGAATATTGATACTACTATTATTGAAAGTAGCGATACTAATTTAACATTTGGAATTGATGAAAGTAGGCCTACCGAGTTTGATTTAGTAGTTCACTTATACACTTAACACTTAACGGTATGAATGAAGGTAACATCGGCTTCCCTCAAATATAAAAACAATTAAGTCTATCTCTCTCTCTCTCGAAAAATAAAGTAAGAAAGTATCTCTCAGATAATGTCACTGTGTAGGCGGCGGATGATGACTGGTTGGATAATAGCATTTCAATGACCAACCAAAAAAAAAACTTATATCTACGTGTCTATTTATCTATAACGTTATACATAGCAGGCACTATTATTTCCATTATTTAATGTATTATGGGATAGAACAAGCCTTTCGAGGTTTTATTCCCACCATCTTTTGTTATTGGTTTTACACTTCTGTATAAAATTATATGGTCAATAAATGAAATGAAATTTTACAAGTCCCTACACAAGACAATGACTCTGATGTAGACTATGCATTGCATATTGCAGTTAGGGTCAGATGTTGTAGAATCAGAACATGTACGTGTTTGTCATTGCAGGTGCAGTCATGAAATCAACGAAAACGACAACTGTCCATGATGTTGACAGTGAGATCATGGTCCGGCTTAAAAATTCCGTCGATAGAAATGGTGGCCGAAGGAGACGCCATGTCCAGCGTTTGGAGGCTCAGAGAGAATTCACCCCCTCCCCCCCCCCCGCGCCATTTTCCCCTATAACACACTAACTTTCCCTTGATTATTTTAAATAAAATATATCAAGTTTGATCACATATTTCCTTGTTATTTATCGGTTGGCGACAGTATGTGACGTTTTACCGCTTCAGTCCGACGTAAGAGTCATGGAAATTTTTAATAATCTTGGAATGGAATTTTTCATTGTTGTCTGTGAGCATTTTTTTCATACATATACATAAGAGTATTCACCTCCGATTTTGCTGAAATTAGCATGTGAACGTTACTAAAAACCAAGTAAAATTATTGAAACATGTCCAACCTAGCTAATGCAAACAAATTGGCATAAGCTTAGTCTTGCTTAATAATTAAAAAAAAAACATATTTTAAATTCGCTCCAGCTGGCACTATTTAAGATGTACATTTTCACTGAATTCACACTGATTTGATAAATATGACCTACAATCAAGAGTTAAGTCAGAAGATTATGCAAATTTTTAATAGATGTCACTTGTAGGAGTTTTGTTTCGGAGTTCTATTTAAACGAGACTAAGCTTATATCAAATTAATGTATATGTGTTTAAAATAATGCCTACAGACAAATCTAATGACTTTGTGTATTTATCTGAGATTAAGAGCAATTGGAACAATTGGTGTTAAATTGGTACATAACGGTAGCGAAAACAGGGCCAATACAGGTTTGTGTTGGCCCTATGTTGGTATCGTAATGGTTTCGAATGGGTTCATTTAAGGCAACGAAAAAAGCGCCAATACAGAGACATGTGCTGGGCCTATATTGGAATCGTATTGGTATCATGAAGGCAAAGGAAACAGGGTCAATACGGGTACATATATATTGGGCCAATACTGAAATCGTAATGGTACATAAGTGGTTGTATAAAGGCGAAGAAAACAGGGCCAATCCCGTAACGCCAATACAGGGCCAGTACACGTTGATATTGGCGCCATAATGGTCTAATTAAGTTTCCCGGTAATGGCCCAATTAAATGCCAATGTGCAAGAAGAATACAGGGCCTGTAAAGAAATGATGTATCGGGCCAATTAAACAGCTGTTATTGGGCTTGTATTGGCCCAATATGAAAATGTTTGTTGGGTTGGTGTAAAGTTGCGATGGTTGCTTAACTGGTTTATCCTGGTTCCATAAACGACTTGCTCTTTATGAGGCGAAATCTGCTGGGTTTAGTCTCGTTTCGCCTACTTCTGAACAGTATTTATTTTGGGTACCCTGTGGAGACCGCCTAGTGCGGTCCCACTATGCTTGACAAGGAGGGTGGGGTGGAGGGTAGGGGTGAACAGTCATCTGCCATCGATCACTGAGTGGCAGTGAACAGTTATCTTGTTAAAATGAAAAATGTTCACTGTGGCCTATAAATAGCTTCAAATGCAACCATGGCATCCGAGCAGGCAAGACTAGAGTTTATTACAGCTATAAGAGGTGGTGTTAATGTAATGCGGAATGGCTATAAGTACGGTGTAAACCGCAAGAAAGACAACTGGATTGCCTGGAAATGTGCGACTTGCAGGCTGCAAAGCTAGCATTTCTACCTTTGCCGGCATCCTCAGCAATGCTGGGCCACATCAGCACAGCCATGACATTCGATCCTTCAGCAGAGAAGTCGAGAGGGTAAAGGGGGTCATCAGAAAGAGAGCCAGAGAAGAACTGACCCCTGTACCCCAAATATACGACGATGAGCTTATTAAGCTGAATCAGGCCAACCCAACGGAGGCATCAAACTTTCCATCGTACTACTCCGTTCGCTCCGGAGTCTACAGAGAAAGGAAGAAGACCATACCCACAGTTCCTAAGCACAGGCGAGATATTATGTTGGATGGACGTTGGACCTTAACTGACAGAGGAGAATCCTTCCTATTAGCAGATGACGGAGAAGAGAACAAAATACTTTTGTTTTCTACCAGGGAGAAATTTGCCAGTCCAGGGTCGTGTTGTGTGACGGTACATTCTACATCTGCTCAAGCATCTTCAACCAAGTGTATACGCTCCATGGTTTTTACGAAGGCCACACTCTACCATTAGTTTATGCTTTGTTGTCCGATCGACATCAGTCTACCTGTGAACGTATGCTGAGATTACTGAAACAGGCCGCTTCTTCTCTTGGACTGGACTTCTCACCACCAACCATCCAGGCAGACTTTGAGAAAGCATTTCACAATGCTGTTTACACTGTACTGCCCGAAACTACTTTGAAATGTTGCTTCTTCCATTATTCCCAAGCCATCTGGCGCAATGCGCAGAAGCATGGATTACAACAGCCTTACCAAGATGACCCAGAAGTTGCTATCGTTGTCCGTTGTGCTGTCTCCTTACCTTTGGTGCCACCAGCAGAAGTAGAAGAAGTTTGGGTCTATGCCATTAATAAAAAATGTATTATAACTAGATTTTTTCTTGTGGGATCGTGGGGGACGTCAAGTGGATTTTATGGGGGAAATGGGGACCTTAATCCTTAATCCAGGTATTGTTAAAGGATTACCGAGTCTCCTTTCGCCCCGCGGCGTTTTCTAATTAAAATAAAAGGAGTAGGCGAAACGAGACGTCACCATCTGCTTAGTGGTGATGTCTAGAAGTTTGAGTTTCAGGATACCGTTTCCTTAACCTGATGTAGCTTTGTTCGGTACAATGAACAATTTAGACTTTAAAATCTGACGCACTGTCGCAACGTCAAACTGAAAGGATATGCGTAACTTAACGTGACAAGCTTTGTTATAGAAGTACCACACATGGTTGGATTTCCAGTCTCTTTCCTTCAGAAATAAGAAGTCGTCTAACGTTGCTGATGTGTCTTTAATAAAAACGTCTATCATATCGTACCTGAACACACGAAAGCGTTGAGTTTTGTCAGGCTTGGCCGTAGAAATAACCGTCTAGCCTGTCAATTGTTTGGCTGAGACGTCCAGACCTGAGCTAACATTTGCGCAAATCATTAACTGATCACAGTGACACGAACTCACCCTCCACCATCTAGCGTATATCACGCAAGTACGTCATATAAAATGCTGAGATTTTATCGAAGGGTCTATTTTTAGGGGTTTCATATTTAAAATGCTTATCTGCAAAAATAAATTACAATCCGGACTAGTAAGGTTTTATTGAAAATGGGGTCATTGGTTGCGTGAGTAGAGTTTTCTCCAAAGACAACATGCCGTGTATGATGAGCAGCCTGGGGCGGATTGTTACAACTATCTCCCAACAAATGATGAGATACACTCTGTGACATTCTAAAGTCTGTTATCAGTCAGTATATAGTGACATGGAATCGATCCTTTTATCAACTGCCGCATATATACGGGTCGTATATTTCTCATTTATTTTGTCGCTAAATTATTAAAGGCACACTCGCCGTCGTAGCCTTTCCGATATTTGCCAATTTACATGAGCTTACAAGTAAAATCCCTTAAGTTAAACACGGGACACAATATTTGTGTCCAGTGATGTTTAATATGTAGAAATTGGGGCGTAAAAGCATACGTAGAATTCAAGCCCGAACACAACTTCAGGGTTGGGTTACCCTCGCCATTTCAAGGCTTTATGTGTACGTCAACCCATATCCTTTCTGTTTTCTCAAATCAAGTCCATAATCTAATAATGTACAAAAAGATTACTCAGATGGTTCAAATCATCGCGAGTGCCTATCAAATCATTTTCTTTAATTTCAAATAGAAAATGTTATCAAAACTTTCCAATTTTGACCACAAAAAAAGATCTTGTCCGTTTCTGTAATCGACCAATGTAAAAAAAAGTTTGTTGTTTTTAATGTAAATAGTTTTCTGGATTTTGGCGGCGAGTTTTCCTTAAAGGCACACTTGCCGCCGTAGCCTGTTTAAATTTGCTAAGAAAACCAATTTACATGAGCTTACTACGACTAATACCACTAAACTTAAACATAGGACACATAAAACATGTCCAGTTAGCTTTAAACTGTAGAAATGGGGTGAAAAACAAACGAAGAATCGAAGCCTGATAACAACAACAACGATCAGTGTCGGTCAACTTTCGTGTTGGATTACCCTCCTTTCAGGCCTTTGTATCTGTGGTTTACACTCAAACAATTATCAGCAGGCTTTTCCAGTCGCTGTTAACCGATCATCAGTCTGTATTTCTCAAATAAATAGTCCTACGTAAAATTACACTGTGCCGTTAGTTCACTCACTCGACTGAAACATAAAATCGCCAATAGGGGGCAGTTCGGTTTGTTTACGTTCCGGGTACGTAACAATTCAAATTTTCAAATTCAAATTAAAAATACCAAGTGACGTCCAAACTTTTAAATTTTGGTAAAAATAGAAAGTTCCTAACTTATATTGTCTGGGAAAAATACAGAATACGGTCTTTCTTTTTTAATGTAAACAATATTCCTGATTTTCGCGGCAAGTGTGCCTTTAAGAAAACCAATTTACATGAACTTACTACAACTAAAAACACTAAAATTAAACACAGGACACATAAAACATGTCCAGTTAGGTTAAGAATGTAGAAATTGGGGTAAAACAAACGAAGCCTGATTGCAACAACAACGACCAGTGTCGGTTGACTTAAGTGTTGGATTACCCTCATCTCAAGCCTCTGTATCTGTGGTTTTTGCTCAAAAAATTATCGGCAGGCTTTTCGACTCCCTCTTACCCGACCGTCAGTCTGTGTTTCTCAGATGTGTACGTAAAGTTATACTGTGCCGTTATATCACTCACGCGATTCAAAACATTAGGGCGTTTGTGCGCATGTTCAAAACATTAGGGCGCTTGTGCGCATGTTCAGGTTCGGGATATGTTTACACTGCGGTTACTTGATAAATGTACTTTTCAATTTCAAATTAAAAATACTAAATGATGCCAAAACTTTCAATTTTTGGTAAAAATAGAAACTTCCTAACTTCTTCCATTAGGGAAAAATACAGAAAACCGCCGACTGTTTTTTATGTAAACAGTATTCTGCATTTTCGCGGCAAATGTGGCTTTAAATACATGTATCTCGCATCTCTTTCCTTAAATCCATATCTCATCATTTCCATAACATAATAGTGTAAATTAGATTGCTAACATGGCTCGAATCACTACGAATACCCTATGAAATCAAATTTTCAGTACTGTATATAATTTCATGCTTGGATCTTGACACTGTATTTTTGCTGCTGTTGTATAGTTCGCACAGATGCTTATTGTCAATTTCACACATCACTTTCAACAGGGTCTCTTGGACGTCACACGTTAGCCCATGACTCGGAACTTTTAGACACACATTAGCTTTTTTGAGCAGCAATATTCGGATTAACGAAAGCTCGACTGAAAATCTCTTATACCGGAAATTAACTTTCTGCGAACATTATTAAATCACCCATATCCAATATGATGAATAGGTGCGAAAAATACTCCAAATTGAAAAAAAATTCAACTAAGATGTCCTACATGTGTTAAAAGATGACGAATAAACCTTATGTGAAATCTAAAAGATTCCACAACAAATCTATCAACGTCGATTTTGAATGTTTCTAATATTGAGTATATGTGGCGTAAACAAGAAACACTCGATCTATTACTGTCACCGTGTAGACATGGGTTCCATATTTCAAAGTTGATTGCGGGAACTTCTTTTAGCGATTGACTGACATCGATAAGGTTCAGTCTGTATGGTTACAATCCGGTCTTGTATAAATGTATTAATTCAATTATGATCTTCTTTTCTGCAGCTTTTCCAAGACATGGCGGACGCATTCAGAAGAATTTTATTTATTTATCTGTCATCGTTGTGATCTTCAGTCAAAATACTGTACAGATATCAACCATTCGATCCATTCTTTGTTAGATGATTGATGCCATGGTCTTCACAGAGTCCTCATTTCAAAGATGCGAGTGGATTTTTCATTCATTCGCTGTATGTGAAAGAGTTGCCAGGTACGCGCCGAAGGTCGGGGTCGAAGGTCGAAGGTTCTCCGGGCAATGAGCCCGTTTTCCTTCCCCACTAAACCTGGCAACGCCGCCTTATAAGTGAAATAATCCCGAGAGGGGTAAAACATCAACCAATCAATCATTTCAAAGATGCGTTATCAAAAATGAATTTTCCTTAAATACATATCTCGCCTCGCTATCCTCAAACTCGTATGTCTCCATTGGTATAAAGTTGCGATGGTTGGTTGATTGTTTTTTCCTGGTTCCATGAACGACTTGCTCTTTATGAGGCGAAGTCTGCTTGATGATGTCTGTAAGTTTCGAGCCACCGTTTCCTTAACCTGATGTAGCTTCGTTCGGTACAATGAACAATTTAGACTTTAAAATCTGACACACTGTCGCAACAGCAAACTGAAAGGATATGCGTAACTTTAAGTGACAAGCTTTGTTATAGAAACCACCACACACGATTCAATTTCCAGCCTCTTTCCTTCAGATATAAGAAGTCGTCTAACGTGATGATGTGCCCGAGTGTCTTTAATAAAAACGTCTATCATACCGTACCTGCACACAAGAAATCATTGAGTTTTGTCAGGCTTGGCCATAGAAATAACCGTCCAGCCTGTCAATTGTTTTGCTGAGACGTCCAGACCTGGGGGGTATTTCATTAAACCGCTAAGGACTAAGGTTAGCCGGCTATGGGACGTAGTCGGCTAAGTTTTTTGACTACACCGTTTCACCAACAAAAAGTCAGACTACGGGCTTAAACATTTCTGGCTAACTTAGACCGAAATCCTTAGTCACCTACATAGGTGGCTAAATAGTAAAACAAACATGGAAACAGTTTTTGTAAATGCTCAATTTCGAAGGGCAATGCGACCAGAGAGAGTTTTTGTCGATAGAGAGAATCCCCTTAATGTTTAAAATGACCATAAAATAAAAGAGAGAATCCGTTTCAATTGGGCGACGATTTATTATATTTTGAATATGTTAAAGGCTGAGTTGGATTGATTGATTGATTGGTGTTGTACGCCGCGCTCAAGATTATTTCACTCATATGGCGGCGTTGCCAGTTTTATTGTGGAAGGAAACTGTGCTCTATATCCGGAGGAAACCAACGACCTTCCGGTGGTAACTGACAACCATTCCACATAGATCGTTCGAGTGAAAACCCAGTCAGAAAATTTTCCAATGTTTCTTGTGCCATCACAAGGTACCTAGAACGTTTTGTTCGTATGCCTACCGGACAATACCTTGAGCGGGTGAAGTTGTGATATTTCCAACTCGCAGGTAAATAAAACATCCCCGTTCATAAGGTTTGGTTTTAATCATATTGATATTGCTAAGAGTAAGTCAAACTGGTACTTAATCTTTAAATCTAAAAAACCGAAAGTGGCATAACACTGAGGGGTAAAGGGTGTGGGTGCTCCGGGACTCAATAGAGCGTTGTATACTTTCACTGGCGAATCTAACACCTATGGGTCGCCCGTTAGTTCCCACTCATGTCATGAAATTTCCGTGTCCGCTCCCCTCTCCCCAATTACCTTGGCGTAAAACATCCCGGAAAGACTGAAACAAAGCGGTTTTTTTACTATGAACTAGGAATTCCAAATGTGATAGGTTTAGCAGACTACACACATGTCATTGGGTCAACATTTAGTAGGCTATCGTAAGTCGTCGAAGAGCATAGCCTACTTTGGCCTGGTGAAACGATTTAGCCACTTTTTCGGCTAGTCGACTTACGATAGACCAAAAACTACAGCTAGCCGACTATCCGTGTTTAGTCGACTACGAGAGTTTTATGAAATACCCCCCTGAGCTAACATTTGCGTTATTCTCGCAAATCATTAACTAACTGATCACAGTGACACGAACTCACCCTCCACCATCTAGCGTATATCACGCAAGTACGTCAAATAAAAACGTCGCCCGTTAGTTCCCACTCATGTCATGAAATTTCCGTGTCCGCTCCCCTCTCCCCAATTACCTTGGCGTAAAACATCCCGGAAAGACTGAAACAAAGCGGTTTTTTTACTATGAACTAGGAATTCCAAATGTGATAGGTTTAGCAGACTACACACATGTCATTGGGTCAACATTTAGTAGGCTATCGTAAGTCGTCGAAGAGCATAGCCTACTTTGGCCTGGTGAAACGATTTAGCCACTTTTTCGGCTAGTCGACTTACGATAGACCAAAAACTACAGCTAGCCGACTATCCGTGTTTAGTCGACTACGAGAGTTTTATGAAATACCCCCCTGAGCTAACATTTGCGTTATTCTCGCAAATCATTAACTAACTGATCACAGTGACACGAACTCACCCTCCACCATCTAGCGTATATCACGCAAGTACGTCAAATAAAAAGCTGAGATTTTATCGAAAAGTCTATTTTTAGGGGTTTCATATTTAAAATGCTTATCTACAAAAATAAATTACTATCCGGACTAGTAAGGTTTTATTGAAAATGGGGTCATTGGTTGCGTGAGAAGAGTTTTCTCCAAAGACAACATGCCGTGTATGATGAGCAGCCTGGGGAGGTTTGTTACAACTATCTCCCAACAAATGATGAGATACACTCTGTGACATTCTAAAGTCCGTTATCAGTCAGTATATAGTGACATCGAATCGATCCTTTTATCAACTGCCGCATATATAAGGCTCGTATATTTCTCATTTATTTTGTCGCTAAATTATTAAAGGCACACTCTCCGTCGTAGCCTTTCCGATATTTGTCAATTTACATGAGCTTACTACAAGTAAAATCCCTTAAAGTGGCATGAGTTGCCAAAATTCACAGTTTTTTCATAATTTCTGATCGCCACGACAGTTAGAGGCTTTGAAGGCCATCGAAAAACTAAATGATTGGTATTGGAATGAAGAAAATCCATAAAGTCTACTGCCTATCCGAACCGAAATAGTGTCCAAAAAGTAAACAAAATTTAAATAACCGGGATGACCATTCATTCATTCTAAACCAAAGTTGGTTCAAAACAATACGTTATCGTTCATTCTCGAGACTAGAAGCACTAAAAAGCTTCTGAATTATACGTTTTGAGAAAAATAGCCAATAATTTCAACATTCTGTTTTAACGTCAAAATATCAACATTTTGGCAGCTCATGCCACTTTAAGTTAAACACGGGACACAATATTTATGTCCAGTTATGTTTAATATGTAGAAATTGGGGCGTAAAAGTATACGTAGAATTGAAGCTCGAATACAACATCAGGGTTGGGTTACCCTCACCATTTCAAGGCTTTATGTGTACGTCAACCCATATCCTTTCTGTTTTCTCAAATAAAGTCCATAATCTAATAATGTACAAAAAGATTGCTCACATGGTTCGAATCATTGCGGGTGCCTATCAAATCATTTTTTCTTTAATTTCAAATAGAAAATGTTATCAAAACTTTCCCATTTTGGCACAAAAAAAAGAAAGCTCTAGTTTTCCTTTAAGATTTTTATTTTGTGTCCCAGATATATTTTTACTTGTCATACTGAAATCTAAATTGGCGACCGTCCGAGGGGCAGTCGCTCTTGCGCCAAGCATTGAAATACAGTCTATTAAAATCGCCAAAACTGTTGCCAAAACAGTTTCACAAAGCGATCTTAGCTTAAGGTGATCTTAATTACCAATGGCAAAGTATGCCCAACTTTTGTAAAAGCAGATGTTGAAAGGGCCAAAAGGTATGCTGTTAGTCAAGATGAGCCAGAGAGTAATGAAAATGAAACCAATGCAGTGTTTGATGATCCCGATCAACCGGAGTGGATGGATCTTGTTCAGCCTCAAGCAAATTCCACGAGGAGGTAGAGGACTTCATATACCCTCCCGTCACATCATTTCGTGGTACTCATATTTTCGTGGCAATGCGTTAAGTGGCGAGATCTTCGGCACGCGCGGCTATAGGCCCCACCCATTCACGTATTTTTGTTGTCTGGACGCCTGTCACTTCGCTTCGTTCAAAATGTTTCGGATTTCGTCTGCGATCGTAAGTAAATTACTCTTTTTTAAAACAAGAGTGCTTAAGTGTTTTTTCGCTAATGCTATATTTATACCTGCCTAAAACTATGTATATGAAGAGAAAACTCGTCTTGCAGCTCGGTATGAATATTCAATAAGTAGCAGACGTCATTTTTTAGGATTTTTCTGCCAGAAAAAGGAAGCACTATAGGGCTTACAGTCCAACCCAGCCTTATCTGGCATACATGGAGGTGAAAGAGAAAGGGGCCTCTGTTTATAAGGCAGCTAAAATGTAGTGTGCCTGAACAAGGGACCGCACTATTGGAGTAGTCAAACCTGAAACAACACGTTCTGGCCCTGGGCCTTTGTTCATACTGGAAGAAGAAGCACTATTAGAAAACCATATTAACCTCATAGCTTCTGTTGGGTATGGTTATACCAGAGCCCAAGTAGTGGATGTTGCAACAGAGTTTGCCATCCACCTTGGGAAGAAAAGCAGGGATTCTCTCCCGTTGTCGCTGCAGTGGTTTTATGGATTGATGGGTAGATGGCCCGATTTAAAGTTGAGAAAACCAAGAACACTCACACAGCTTCGGACCACAGCGACATCAGCAGAAAATATCACTGCATATTTCGAAGAGCTTGGCAAGATTTTAAACAAATACAACTTAAAGGCAAGCCCAGAGAGGATTTACAATGTTGATGAAAAGGGTATTAACTTGACCCATTCAGCACCTTTTGTTGTGGGCTCTGCAGCGTGCCGTTTGAGATCTGTCCGGAAAAGTCATCAACAACGACTATTCTTGGCTGTGGAAATGCCTTTGGAGGCTGTATCCCACCCTACTTTATCTTTACAGGTGCATGGATGCGGCAAGATCTGCTGGAAGGTAGCTCGACTGGAGCAGATGGCACAGTGACGGCAAGTGGATGGTCGAACTCGGAAGTTTTCCAGCATTGGCTTGTTCATCATTTTTTCTAAATATGCAAAAGTTGACCACGAAAAGAAGACTCTTCTTCTGTATGACGGCCACAGATCGCACATATCTCCACATCTGATTGAGATTGCTATCACCCATGGGATAGTGTTATTTGTTTTACCACCTCATACAAGCCATGTCCTCCAGCCAATGGATGTCGGTTGTTTTGGACCTTTCTCGAAAATTTTCAGTTCTGAGTGTAGAAAGTGGCAACGCGATATATAATGTCGGAACTGTGACCCGATATAACGTGTGTTCCCTGACATGTAAGGCATATGACCTGTCCCTTTCTATTCGAAATTTACAGAGCGCCTTCCGAAAGTGTGGCATATATCTGGCAATAGACCGAAGTTTCCTTCAACCATCCACCTTTAGCAAACAAATGTTAGACACACCCCTTAAAACCTCTGTTCCAGTGACCAATTCAGCGCCTGACGTCCGTAATCCTTCACCATTACAGTCCAACTCAGTTTTTTTTTCAGCCATCATCTACCTGAAGTTAAACTCAAACCGGCTAAACAGCGCCGTTCAATTCATAAAATAGTTGGTGGTAAACCCATTACAGAGCCCAATGTATTAACTGAAATAAATGCCTATGTCAACAGCTCATCCTCAAACAAATCTGCTACTAAGCCATCTACATCAAACATATCAAAACAGAAACCCAGCAAATTCGGCCCGCCTTACAAGCCCCCAGTGCCCTTTGCTGAATCAGAAATTTCAGATTCTGAATCCACACATTCAGATAATGAGACATGCTGTAACTGCAAGCAGTTTCAGCCACAATAATTGAAACATTGTATATCTGTCTTTTCAACAAGTGGGGCCAATGCATGTTCGAAAACTGCCAGCACTGAGTACATTTGAAGTATTGTTGTGATGTTTCCGTTCTGCGTCGCCATGACGTGTTCTACTGCCCATGTCATGGAATGCCCTGCAAACAACAGGAGGAGTAACGACAAAAATCAACAGTCCTATTTTCAAATCACACTGATAAACAATTGAATATTGAATACATGTATAAACATCTGGCAAATCCAACAATAACTCCCAATTACTGTAAATAATGATTAAATTTTACTTTCTTTGTCTATCCTTGAAATAATAATCTATTTAACTTGGTGAATAGAACGTCGAAAGTGCTTGGGGATATGAAGGTGACTTTTTGGGGATATGAACTGAATGGAAACTGTTTGATGAATATGAGCTTCCGTAGAATGACGGCTTTCCCTTTACCACGAAAACATGTGACGTCACTCAGATGACAGACGAAATGGCACACCGTCGTCATAAAGTTGGCCTTTCAGAAACAACAGGTAAGCTGTCTGTTGTTTGAATTTAAAAAAAATTCTGGTTCAAGCGTGTGCTTTCCGTGAGTTAATGCCGAAAACGCTATTGCCACGAAAACCCATGACGCGAGGGTATGACGATGGTTCACCGGGACATGACTGGAGTGTTGACAACTCTTTGCATCCATTAGACAAATGCAAAATTTGGTGGGAAAATCTCAATAAAGAAGAGGAACCAGCAAACTCGGAACTGAAGCTACCCAGTGTTCTTTTCCACACTATGAACAACGGTTCGCTTTTAATCAAACTAGCATATAGAACAGTTTTTATTTTGACGTCAAACGTCCTGACGACGTCATGATTTTTATATTCTGGTGACGTGATGGAACACGACGTCACTGGATGACGTCGCCATCTAAACACGAGTAGGGATGTCAGACTGGTGTGTATGCCAGGCAATTTGCCTTTAAAACTAGCTAATAAACGCATGATGGTGCTATTAAGTGAGGCCAAGACTTTGAAAAAGAAAAACTTAGTGAATGAGGAGCTGCGACTTAAACTTCACCATTATACAGGTTAAGAATTGTGTTACCCTTTAGTTTAATAATCATCAGGTTTTTATTTCAATTATTTTTTCTTTATGTTTTTTGGAAGTAATTTGAAAAAAAAAATGCACCTATTACTATAAGATCAATGAATATTCTACTTCACAAGCACCATCACTTTTCAGACATACCTTTGAGTTATTCCAGCGTAGTGCTGTGGAATACACCTTACAGCAGAGAGAGTTTGCACTGACACTAAACCTGATGTCACCCAAAGCTTATGATTATTTAAGGCTCCAGAGGAAAATATCCCTTCCTCATCCAAGATCTCTACGCAGGTAACTTTGTTAAGTGAATATATGCATTTTTATATCCACAAGCTTCAATATGTAATATGTTAGTAAATGTATATGGTATCTTTATTAGATGTAGTATGGAGTCTGTTGACGGAAGACCTGGTATCAACACACCAATGCTGCAGGTCTTGTGTGAGAAGAAAGAGCAAAATCCTGAAGAGTACACAAGGTAAGTTAAATCTAAATAAATATCTCTTTGAGGCTTACACCAACACTAACAATTATATTTTCTGCTTTTTATTTCATAGACAATTAACCAACATAACAAACATATTTAACCTACTTGTAACCTTTGTTGCTACATATTTTATTGCAGAGTTAATGCTTTCTTTTATTCAGTACACTAAATCTAATATGGTGTTTTTTTATTATTTTTTTAAAACATGATGTATTGAATGAGGAAGGTCAACTGGCTTTCATAGGACACTTGGTAAATTTCCTTACAGAACGGTTTTCTGATCTACCCTTCCTCCTTTTTGTATTTCTCTATGTGTTTTCAGATGTGTCTTGATGATTGACGCTATGGCGATTAGGCAGCATATAGAATATGATTCTGTTAAAGACACTTTTACTGGTTATGTTGGCCTGGGAAATGGGTAGGATTCAGACATTCAAGCCAAGGAAGCCCTCGTGTTCATGCTCGTTGGAATATGTGGCTCCTGGAAGGCTCCAATTGCTTATTTTTTAACAGCTGGCTTGAATGCTGAATCTCAGAAAGAATTGGTGGAACATGTGATAAGCAAACTCCAAGAACTTGGTTTCCGTGTATGTGCCTTAACCATGGATGGTCATGGTACTAATGTTGCCATGGGATACCTTCTAGGAGCTAACTTAGAAATTGGAAGTAGCAAAAGAAAGCCTTATTTTGAAATTGAATGGGGTGGGGAAATTTGTGTCATGTCCGATGCCTGTCATATGGTAAAACTGGCCAGAAATATGCTCCAAGCCTATGGGACCATTGTAGAGCCTTTGGGACAGATTTCGTGGAAATATATTTCTATGCTCCACGAAGTGCAATCTTCAGAAGGTCTCAGTCTTGGGAATAGATTTTCAGCAAGCCATGTTAATTTTCTACCACAGAAAATGAAAGTTTTCCTAGCTGTGCAGACCTTTTCTTCGTAGGTAGCTAAGGTCTTGAGGGTTTTATGTGAGATGGGTCACCCAGATTTTAGTGGTTGTGGTGCAACTGCAGATTTTATTGAGGTGAGTGATTTACCTTAACTTGAGATAAAATACATTGTATTTTATTTTGAAAGGCAGCCAGGTTCCAAAACATATTTGATGATTTTTTTGTTGAGATTTTTATAATATTGAATTAGACAAAATATTCAGCCCAGAATTTGTTTTGTTTTTTGTGTATATACCTCGTTATTTATTTGACGTTTTGAAAAATGTTAAACTCAGTTTGTTTGCAGAGAATTGATCGCTTGTTTGATTTGTTCAACTCGCGTACACCTTTTGGTAAAGGATTCATGAGACCAGTTAAAGAACAGAATGTAGCCAATGTAAGGGCTTTCTTGTATAAAACAAGATCGTATCTCCTTGAACTCAAAATGATTGATGGTCGTCCCCTTTATACTTGTCGCAGGTGATTGTTAAAAGTTGATTTGAATTGGTTGGTGATGATTGTTATCCAATTTTTTGTTCGTTAGTTATGTTTGCCTTTAGTTACTATGTTCTTATAAATATTTTTATTTCTCTTGGGATTTACTAGATTTTTTCAATTTATTCAATTGACTGAAACTCACTGCTGATGATTTGTACCAATTTTTTTTTACTGCAGGTACAATGTTTAATTTTTCAATTTATTCTTCTTGAATTAGGGGCCCCATTTTTTGGCCAACTGGTAATTACTTTGAAACCTGTAATGGGTTAAATTTAACATATATATACACACATGTTTTTTTTTCTCAGAGCATTTGTTCTGCGGATCGACTCAAGACCTTTTGGTTATGCACCAGATAATCCAAATGATCCACAGCCGACTACTCCTAATCATTTTATTTTAGGCAGGGCATCTTCTGAGATTCACTCTGGTCCATTTGAGGAGATCAGGGACCTTTGCAAGCGCTTCGAGCAAGTTCAAATGATAGTCAATCATTTTTGGAAACGTTTTGTGAGAGAGTACGTACCGACGTTACTCGGCGGAATAAATGGCAGGTAAGAGGCGTCAGTTGCAGATGGATGATATTGTTTTACTCGAAGATCCGGACGCTTCTAGAGGTAAGTGGAATTTGGGTCGTATACTTGAGGTATATCCGGGTAAAGGTGGAGTTGTCCATCTGTCCAATGTGTCTCAGAGGGTTTGTTCTGCTGATCGACTCAGCAGATATTTTAATTTCCGAACTGCTTCAGCACCAGAAATACATTTTGTTCTATAAATTCAGCCAAGATTATTTAGAACGGTTTTTAACGCAATTAGAAGATCAGGTAATTCAAGAAAAGAAATCACCAATTACTCTCTTTATATGTTCAAATATTTTGAACAGTGTTCAGTTTCTGGATATTTATCACCAGATGAGTGGGGTCCTACAATACATTGATTACGTAATCGGAGGTATTAAGAGGTAATCAAAATGGCAGACATAAATATAATCATAATGACCTGTAACAAAGCTGTCACTTCAAAGCACTTCCCTTTTATATCCCATAATTTTTTGATTGACGTCATTAGAAAAGCTGCTTATATATATATATATTTTTTTTTTTTTACTTACAAAATTTTCTAATTTTAACCATGACACCAATACAGTTTATAATGGAGTTTTACCGGTGATTAGATTGTTTTTTTTTTCTTTGAGAAATTACTTGTTTTATTTTTTTACAGGTGGCTGGTATAATAATCCTACTACAAAAACTTTACTTTTAAATCATGATGTATTGAATGAGGAAGGTCAACTGACTTTCAAAGGACACTTGGTAGATTTCCTTCCAGAACGGTTTTCTGATCGACCCTTCCTCCTTTTTGTATTTCTCAATGTGTTTTCAGATGTGTCTTGATGATCGATGATATGGCAATTAGGCAGCATATATAATATGATTCTGGTAAAGGCACTTTTACTGGTTATGTTGACCTGGGGAGGATAGGAAGGGGAGGATTCAGACATTCAAGCCAAGGAAGCCCTCGTGTTGGTAGGAATAAGTGGCTCTTGGAAGGCTCCAATTGCTTATTTTATAACAGCTGGCTTGAATGCTGAATCTCAGAAAGATCTGGTGGAACATGTCATAAGCAAACTCCAAGAACTTGGTTTCCGTGTGTGTGCCTTGACCATGGATGGTCATGGTACTAATGTTGCCATGAGATACCTTCTAGGAGCTAACTTAGAAATTGGAAGCAACAAAACAAAGCCTTATTTTGAAATTGAAGTGGGTGGGAAAATTTGTGTCATGTTCGATGCCTGTCATATGGTCAAACTGGCCAGGAATATGCTCCAAGCATATGGAACCATTGTAGGGCCTTTGGGACAGATTTCGTGGAAATATATTTCTATGCTCCACGAAGTGCAATCTTCAGAAGGCCTCAGGCTTGGGAATAGACTTTCAGCAAGCCATGTTAATTTTCTACCACAGAAAATGAAAGTTTTCCTAGCTGTGCAGACCTTTTCTTCGTCAGTAGCTAAGGTCTTGAGGGTTTTATGTGAGATGGGTCACCCAGATTTTAGTGGTTGTGGTGCAACTGCAGATTTTATTGAGGTGAGTGTTTTACCTTAACTTGAGATAAATGTTAAACTCAGTTTGTTTGCAGAGAATTGATCGCTTGTTTGATTTGTTCAACTCGCGTTCACCTTTTGGTAAAGGATTTAAGAGACCAGTTAAACAACAGAATGTAGCCAATGTAAGGGCTTTCTTGTATGAAACAAGATCGTATCTCCTTGACCTCGAAATGAGTGATGGTCGTCCCCTTTATACTTCTCGCAGGTGATTGTTAAAAGTTGATTTGAATTGGTTGGTGATGATTGTTATCCAATTTTTTGTTCGTTTGTTTTCTTTGCCTTTAGTTACTAGGTTCTTATCAATATTTTTGTTTCTCTTCTTGGGATTTTACTAGATTTTTCAATTTATTCAATTGACTGAAACTCACTGCTGATGATTTGTACCAATTGTTTTTACTGCAGGTATATTGTTTAATTTTTTCATTTATTCTTCTTGAATTAGGGAGGGGGGGGGCATTTTTTGGCCCACTGTTAATGACTTTGAAACCTGTAATGGTATAAATTTAACATATATGTATATACACACGTTTTTTTTTCTTCTGATTTTCCAGAGAAATGTGTCTCAGAGGATTTGTTTTGCTGTTCGACTCAGCAGATATTTTAATTTCCGAACTGATTCAGCACCAGAAATACATTTTGTTCTATAAATTCGACCAAGATTATTTGGAACTGTTTTTTAACGCAATTAGAAGATCAGGTAATTCAAGAAAAGAAATGATCAATTACTCTCTTTATATATTCAAGTATTTTGAACACTGATCAGTTTCTGGATATTTATCACCAGATGAGTGGGGTCCTACAATTGACTGATGACGTCATCAGAGGTATTAAGAGGTAATCACAATGGCAGACATAAAATATAATCATAATGACCTGTAACAAAGCTGTCACTTCAAAGCACTTCCCTTTTATATCCCATAATTTTTAAATTGACGTCATTAGAAAAGCTGCTCATATATTTTTTTGGAGTTACAAAAGTTTCTAATTTTAACCATGATGCCACCAATAAAGTTTACAATGGAGTTTTACCGGTGATTAGATTGTATTTTTTTTCTTTGAGAAATTACTTGTTTTATTTTTTTACAGGTGGCTGGTATAATATTCCTACTATAAAGACGTTCGCTGCAGCTTTCAGGAAGAAAATTACACAATGTAGGGCTTTGAAGGTGTTTAAAATTGTTGAGCTCTTATTTTTGCACGCAATGTCTCTTCTTTCCTTCTCCCAATATTTTTTAAACATATCTGTGTAGTACATTATAGTGTGGTCCTCTTTATACTTATATAAACATCGGTCATACAAAATATACACAGTAAATTTTCTTATTTTAGGCATATACAACATGTAATTCATGACACATGTTAGATGTTTAAAATAAATAAATGCTTTGGAATCACTGAAGACAATTTAAATGGAATACTATTACAGTATATAATATAAAGTGGCATGAGCTGCCAAAATGTTGATAGTTTGACGTTAAAACAGAATGTTGAAATTATTGGCTATTTTTCTCAAGACATATAATTCAGAAGCTTTTTAGTGATTCTAGTCTCGAAAATGGACGATATAGTATTGTTTTGAACTAACTTGGGTTTAGAATGAATGAATGATCGTTCCGGTTATTTAAATTTTGTTTACGTTTCGGACACTTTCGGTTCGTACAGGTCACATACTGTATGAATTGTCCTCATTCCAACGCCAATCATGAACTCTATTTTACAAATCTGTTTTCCAACTAGTCTTTGTAATGTAGCTAAGGTTTCCATCCAGAAAATTGCTTGGTTCATGGATGTAAGTGTTGGAAATGGTTGCTGGTAAATACAAAGATAAACCATCGAGTGTCATATGCACATGTAAACCAGGTAACTGATCCCGTGTTTAGTGTATATATTACACATGGGTTTAATCTGTATTTATACTAGGATTTTGTGAACAATTATGAAGGCTTTGCTTAAATAAAGTTTATGTGAGCCAATATTCCACGCCGTGTCTAATGGTGCCTAGTGGAGAGTTTTCTTTGCAAATCAAAATCTCTTTAATTTTTCTGTATTATGTTTTATTCAAATGTAGCATGAGTTGCCAAAATTCTGATTGTCACGACAGTAAGAGGCCCTCGTCCAAAAACAATGGACACTTTCTTTTTTATTGCAGTTATCACAGTGTATACGCAGAGAATCAATCCATTATTTCTTAAATAGAAGTTAATAATTAGAAAGAATTTCCGTCTACTGATGAGTTACACAATGAGTTAACAATATAAAGCCAATGTCGCTAAAAATATTAACCCGTCACATTTATTGCAAACAAAGTATTAAAATACTGAGAAAAAAGATCAGAACATTTCACTCGAGTCCATAAATGGATATGCTCTAATGCGCTGTTGTTTAAACACCTCTTAGTGCCATGTTCCCAACGTCAGCGTGACACCGCATATTTATTATTTCTTCCCCATACCTAAAATGTCAACGAGTTTGTATATTGTATACATGTATCCTATATGTTAAGGGATACTTTTATCGTTATGATATGGCCCTACTAATTGCTAGTACACTGTAACCGTTTACCGTCAATTCTACAGTAGAATATTTTAAAATTAACGGTAAATTGCCGTTTTATACTTCAGTGGAAGCTTTACGGTCGTGTACCGTAAAATAACTTTGAGACAAAGTTGTCGTTTCCGAGCTAACGAGATCTGATCTCCTCGGTTGTTTCCGTGAAGGATTCGTCCAAAATACGTCCCTGCGGATCAAAGGGAGCGAAAAAAAACGGAAGTGCGCATGCGCACACCGAAGCGCTAGTAAGGCATGGAAATATGGCCATCATTCTTTCATATTCGAAGTTAGTGTAGTGGTTTAAGCATACGGTTATGGCTAGTGCGCATGTAGTTCTGCGCATCTCCTGTATGGGAGGTTAGAGGTTCGAATCCCGCCGTAGGCGATTTAATATAAGAAAAATTTGTCATTATAGGCTAAGATAGTTAATTTAACTTAGCTGTACTTGAAAGCGTAGATTGAGATACCTGCTCTAAGTGAGAATTTTCATCAGCATTTTTTCACATTTTTTCAAATAATTATATGTTTGTCAACTTGCAGAAGTAGTCAGTTTTACTATTTGGTTGGGGGTACATAACATTTGAAAATCTACACAGATCCATGCTGGGGTTGACGATTTAAAGTCCTGTATTTCTTAGCCTGCTGATTTCATAATGTTTTTTCACATTCACTGATTAGGAATGTGGCTAGTTGATTTTACGGTCTACCCTTATTTTTACGGCAGAAAGTTGGCAGCCCAGCTGCCAGTATTCTACCGTAAAATTTACGGGTTACATTTTACAGTGTAGAAATCTGTTATTGGCCAGCGATTTGCCTTTATCGGTTTGGGAGTTTGTAGTTTGTTGTTTTGGGTAATCATCAGCTGCAGAGATCGTACGCATAGATGTATTCCTGGAGAGAAAGCTAATGATGAGGCAAACAAATCCAAATCTTCAGTTCTGTGGTTCATTTTTTTTATTTCTTTCATGGCAATTCGATCAGGATATTTGCTATGTTGATCTTCCCACATACTTTATTTTGGTAAATCGATGTGAAAGCCCAGACTTAAAGTTGAACATAACATAACATGTTTGCTATACAAAAAATATTACATTAAATGACCACCATATAACTACTGATAGTTTAACATAAGACTTTTTAAGGGAGTTATTGGATGAAATCATATTACAAATTCTTCGAAAAAAAAAATGGTACGAAGATCACTTACGCTGAAGCATGTTTCCATAGGTAAAGAACTTACTGTTCTCCCTGCTAAGTCTGGAAACACCGCCATTTAAGAGAAATACTCGTGACTGTGGCGTAAAACATCAACCAAGCAATCAAAAGAAGGGAAGCTATAAACGAACTCTCACCAAATCAGATTATTCAAATAATTATTGTCCTCGAAAGTCATATTTCAAGGTGACTTAATACATGCACTTATACCATTTTCAAGAAAAAAATTTTACTGTCTCTCGAAAACACCCAAGCAAAGTTTAAAATCTACTCTTCAATATAATCTGATGGTTATCAGTTGTAATAAAACATGGATTTCTCAATATCATTATTTTATAAACAGATATCGCGTGACCAACAGAATAAACCAGAAAATAATATGCTATTTAAAGTGATCAAAGCACCATGTGTCAGACGTTGACAATTTTGATAGATCAAGAATGGATTCGTTCAAATACACCTCTAACACATTATTTTAACGAATTTTCTCAAACTGACATAATGACATTAATAACTACATGTAGCCTCATGGATTTGTTCCTCGCGTATGCAGTCTGAGATATTTCTATCTTTTTCAGACATTTTCAATGATTAAATTCTCTTTACTCCTAGGCCAATGTCAATCCACACGGTATCTGTATCGAGATCTATAATATCACAGGGAGTTAAGTTATAATAAATATTGTCTGTGTTAAAACATATTTCCTTTCCAGCCAGATTTCTTGGACTTCATAAATAACGTTTAATAGTCCTTTTTCCCCGGATATTCCGAACGAACGAGATATATATTTCGAACAGGAAATTAACTTTCGGCCATCAATAATAAAACAGACGAATAGACGTATACAGAATTTCAAACATTTTTTTCCAGTCGGGGTGTCTTTTTCGTGGGCGCCTATAAATAATATTCTCGTAGCCCTAATAAATATTTCCTATGTCGAATTTAAAACAACAAGCCTATACAGTTCGACTTTTAGAAAATCTGATCTGTTAGTGACTCCCAATTAAACAGGCTTCATCTACTATGGGGTATAGCGTTATGACTTCATTACAGTGACACGAACCTACTAACGTTGGACAGCGGGTTTATTCTAATTAAAATTTGGAAAATTACATTTGTATGGCTGGTCGTTTATGGAATGGTTTACCATGTATCACCGGGAAGGCACAGAGTCAGGGTTCCTTTCCGTTTCGGTACAGAAGTAGATTTCTTTTCCATTTCGGCAAAAACCCAGGTTTCTTTCCCATTTCGGCAAAGATTCAGGTTTCTTTCCCATTTCGGCACAGAGCAAGGTTTCTTTCCCATTTCTGCACAAAACCAGGTTTCTTTCCCATTTCGGCACAGTCAGGTCCCTTTTTCGTTTCGGCACAGAATTACTTTTTTTCCATTTCTGCACAAAACCGAGTGTTTTTCCCATTTTGGCACAGAACCCGATGTCTTTCTCAGTTCGGCAGAAAACCAGGTTTCTTTCCCATTACGGCAAAGATTCAGGTTTCTTTCCCATTTCGGCACAGAGCAAGGTTTCTTTCCCATTTCTGCACAAAACCAGGTTTCTTTCCCATTTCGGCACAGTCAGGTCCCTTTTTCGTTTCGGCACAGAATTACTTTTTTTCCATTTCTGCACAAAACCGAGTGTTTTTCCCATTTTGGCACAGAACCCGATGTCTTTCTCAGTTCGGCAGAAAACCAGGTTTCTTTCCCATTACGGCACAGAAACAGGTGTCTCCTATGTCGACACAGATGCTGGGTTCTTTCCAATTTCTGCACAGGGCCCGGGTTCTTCCTCACTTCAGCTCGGCCATATAAGTGGAATAAGTTATACCCAATCATATTCTCGCGAGATCTCCTTTAGACGTGGCTAAGATAGACCTCGTACGCCTTTCCTATTATAGGCTCCACGGGGCGTTTCCGATAGTTGCTAGTATTTTAAATGTTCGATGTAGCTCTAGCCGAGTGTAAGGGAGTAACAGAAAAGCGGATAGATGCGAGCAAACGCCAGGTAAAATTCCATGATGTTGTTGCTTAGGGCTAATTAGGCGGTGTAAAGAGAGGACAGACGTTTTAGGATTTGGGAAGTGATAGAGGAGGTGGAAAAAATGGGACAGAAGTATTAGATCCAGGGACGGGGGACTGAGCGGGTGAAAATAGGGGATGGGCTAATTGGGACAGAGGTATTAGGTCTAGGGAAGGGTGGCTGAGGTGCGGAAAAGAAGGGACAGAGGTAATAAGTCTAGGGGAAGGTGGCTAAGGGGGCAAAATAGGGGGTGGACTGAGGGGACAGAGGTATTAGGTCTTGGGAAGGGTGCCTGAGGGGTGGAAATTGGGGGGGGGGGGGTAGGTATTAGGCCTAGGGAAAGGTGGAAAAGGGGGGCAGAGTTATTAGGTCTAGGAAAGAGTGACTGAGGGGTGTAAAAGAGGGAGCAGCGGTATTAGGTCTAGGGAAGAGTGACTGAGGGGTGTAAAAGGGGAGGGGGCAGTGGTGCTAGGTCTACCGGTGGGGATCACAGTATGAAAAGGAAAGAAGAAACAGAAGGTCGCGTTACAGGCCTAGGAATCCATGAATGAGGTTGGGAAATGGGCCATGGAATAACCCTCAACATAATTAACAGTGATGGTTTTCTAAATGGCTGTAAACTGAACAATTTGAATTTCGCCATGTATGAAGGCCTGGTCAAACATTTTAGAGAAAGATATCAACCATTATAAAGCTGTCTCTTCAAAAATATACTAAGCTCTGAATAAAACAGATAAAATTATAGTTTTCTGCTGAGAAGTGTACACAAAGTTCTCAAATGAAAAAGTATGTTGCTATTTAAAGGTTTATGACTATCGTTTAATAGTCAAAATGACGTAGCAACAGAGAAGAATTTTGTTTAAAACAAAAGAAATGCAACTCCGAAAACTGAATCCATTATATTCTATATTTCGTCAGGTGTAACGCATCATCAGGAATATAATACAAGTAAGAAAACTATCTACATATGTCTGTAGTTTTCTTCTTATATTCCTGCGTAGGGCTGCGTAGATACGTAATACCGAAATATAGAATATAATTCTACTATGGCTTTCGTTTTCGGAGTTGCATTTCATTTGTGCTATCTTTAGTCACTAAAGAGAGTACCAATAAGGCCAAGGTCCTGTCAGTCGTCAACCTAATGAAATATCATAAGTTGAGTTTATTACAACAATTTATGATTGGGTATAAAGGTCTAAATGATGAACCTCTTTTTAACACAATTAGAAACTTGTCTCTGTGGCTATTTTAGACAAGAAGAATTTCCCTGTGCGCGTGTGTGTTTTAGTGTTCTTAAAAATATTTGGAGAGACAATGATCAGCGCATTGGCCTTAACAGGATTTGGTTTGGTCTAGGTTACTCAGTACATGGTCAGTATACCTACATATATGGTCGCAAAACAACGTGTCGAAATATGGAGAGAGAAAAATTATCAGAGCATATATAGCAATTTAAGACATAACAGTATTTGGTCTCTCGTCGTCATGTTTTAATACATCTGAGACTCTTGTTACCAACAAGTGTGTGATGCCGCATACTTCCGTCTCATTATCCCGCCAGGCTTACAAAGGTCAGTCAATTTGTCCATTAATTGAATGCACATTTTTTCCCTCAAAGGATCACCGTGTTTATCTAAATGATGCTACCAGACTCATTGTTAGTCAAAATCTGTTATTTGATCAAGAATTTAGCATCGTTTATACTGGTGTTGTTTGTAGAAGTTTCAGACGCAAATAGAGCGAAAGGATGACCTTCGATATGCCAGCAAACGAATTTAGGGACCTTGGTTTTTTTATAATGATGATGCTATTTTACCAACCAAATCTGACGTCTTTCCACAGCCTGTGATCAAAAAGTTCAATTCGTTTAGCCTTACGTTCTTCACACTTTTTGTGACTAGCTTCATTCAATATATCTAACTTTACTGGATACATTCTATAGTTTATACAGCGTATTACCTTGAAATATCATAAATTGTCCATGCCCAAGTCTCAGGTTGGAAAAATCCGCCGTAAAATGTCCTCAATTGTCGATACAGGAGTCTATGTAACGTCTGAGCTGCAACAACTCTGTATAAAATGTCAACCGATTGTAGATGCAGGAGTCAGTGTAAAGTCTGAGCAACAAAAATTATGTATAAAATGTCCCCATTTGTAGATGCAGGAGTCAGTGTAAAGTCTGAGCTTCAAAAATTATACATAAAATGTCCTCATTTGTAGTGTCCGTGTAAATTCTGAGCTTACACATTTCTGCATATAATTTCCTCATTTTTAATTACCGTGTAAAGTCTGAGCTTTAAAATTCTGCATAAAATGTCCTCAATCGTAGTTACAGGAGTCCGTGTCAAGTCACACTTGCAAAATTCGAACTTAAAGAATATAGGGAGCCATGGGTTTGACAGAAAACCTCGACATTCCACATGCAGCCATTTCACAACTGTTTGGATATTTCTACAAATAGTATTTTTAATTTTGTTTAAACAATGAAATATCCACATTGTTTGCACTTCGCACCACCTTAATGTGCCAAGTGGATTTCTTGACCACCTCTTGGACCTGTTTCAAAAAAGGTGTAGAGTAAGTATTTACGTAACTGTCATAGCAACGCATCTGGTCAGTATTGGGTGCTGTTTTGTGAAACATGTCAGTGAATATGGTGGCATCCTACTAACCAGTTGATCGTTCCCTAATTTCCAAACGTTCTTTCAATGAGATAAATATTGAGCATGTATTTATTTCGATAAAAAATCGTGACACGCTATACCAATGTGGGGATTCCGAGTTGATAATCGATTTTTCAACCGGTATTGACTCCGATAGTTCGTCCATCTGTTTTATCGGTAAGCTTTAGTGATTGTGTAAAGCTCCAATCAATAAATCAATATATTTCACCCTGTGACCTTGCTTTAATGTAACCCGAATCTGCTAATCCAAGAGAATAGAGAGTGCTAGTATATTGGGCAGGGTGTAGAACTCTTACTTTTAAGGGTTCTGTCAGATGTTAATTCTAAATCCAGTCCCAAAATCCTACCATGAATCTTAGATTGCTTTTTGTATGGTTTAATAGACATACATACTAACATTTAAAGGTACTCATTGCCTCGAACCACCGAAACGAAGATCGTTAAAATGTGTGCTTTTCCACTGCAAATATAAAGATGAGGTTTCCAGATTACTATGGGTAACTTTCTTAGCTCCCATGGACCGCTGGATGGGGGGCTTTATTGGGAAATTCTTTTGTGTTCTGTGTCGTGGCTACGAAATTCAACGTGGGTTAAATAGCAAGTAAACACATTCCAGCTGCGCGTGTGGTGCATTCCAGGCTATTTTATAAGGCTGTCAGACAGTAAACAATACCAACAAGGAATTCCATAAGTGGCTCCTTAAACATACTCTTTGGTGTGCGGTCCTTTATCTAAGATTAAAAACTTCTTATTTTATTACTTATCTGAAGGTCAGCGAAAGAGAACAAACTTTGGCGTTTTGTCCTTTTAAAGGGATTGCTTGTTTGGTGTTTTACGCAGCGCTCAAGATTATTTCACTTATATGGAGGCGTTGGCAGTTTTATTGTGGGAGGAAACCGGGTTTTGTGCCCGGAGGAAACCCACGACCTCCCGCTGGTAACTGGCAACCATCCCACATAGGTCGTTCGAGTGAAAACCCAGTCAGAAAATTTTCCAATTTTTGGACTGAGTGGGATTCGAACCCGCGACCCATTGCTAAAAGGCTGTTCGGATTGAGCGTCCAACGCTCTACCTACTGACCTTTTAAAGGGAGATTAAAAAGAAGATCGTTAAACTGTGCTCTTCGAAAACCCACAGCAAACTTAGGCGGTATATCATTTTAATTGCCGAACACTGTCCGCGGTGCTTAGAAATGCTCTTTTAGTGCTGGGGGTCTTTGAAAAAAAAACGATACTAATATTACTAATAACTTAGAAAAGCAGCCGGGTTTTTCTTTTGAAGAACTTGTCTCAAAACAAATGATTTCATTATCTTATATTCTATCGTCAACCTTTCATATCTAGAAAGCATCTATAGGAAATTGGGCGTACCTATGTTGGCATTGTACTCGTCTGACCTTGATGTAATTAGTTATAAACTCGCTATTATTCACCACGTCTGTGGAACTTCCTCATCGTTTTCGATGAATAATTAATGTCGATGTCGAAACCAAATTGAGTTTTCTTCGGTTCAGCATTCGTGATTTAGCAAGATATAAATGTTGCCGCTGAAGAGATACCTTACTTGGCAATCAGGCTAAAAAGTAAATGCAGTTTTTGGAAACCTTTTTACACTTTTTTAGGTTTAAGCCAGACTAGAAAATCGGTATTCATATGGAACTGCATTCCGAATTTTCGCAGCTCAAATGACTTTAATTATTGTTAATTTAACGCTCTTTTATTCATCGCGATCGACTTTACGCGCTCTATACTGATGTGATTCGGAACTTAAGATAATTCGTTCTTCCATTTTATCTGTGCCCTTGAGCGCGGCGTAAAACCTCAACCAATCAAAGAATCCATTTTATCCGCTGACCTAATTTCGATGTAACTTGAATCGGCCAATCTCAGAGGTTTAGAGAGTGTTAGTAATTTGGGCATGGGATAGGGCTTTTACTTTATACGGATGCTTTTGACACCTAACTAAGCTCAGCCCCAAAATTCGACCATTATTCTTAGATTGGTTCTTGTATGGTTAACGGATATTGTAGCCTTTAATGAATTAACACTGCAAATCTATTTCAACGTATCTAGATTTCGAGAAAAAGACAGTTTGAGTTATATGGGTTTTGAAAAAACTGGCTCTTGATCATTTCTAAGAATGGAGTTCATGGTTCGAACAGTTGTTTCTACAAGTCTGTAAAATCAGTAAGTAAAGGTAAACAACTATTTGCAAACTTGCTGTAAATCTGAAAAGTTACTGCTGATAAAATTCAGCAGCCTGTCAAATATTTTCTAAAAAAAGAAAAATATTCAAATCCTTTTATATAGAATAGAATATTGTTTATTTACTGTCGGATATACAACAATATAAAACATTAGCTGGCTAGCAGCTATTATTACCTACCTGAAATTAAAAATACATACAAAATCGGGCATTTCGTGGACAGGGTGATACCCGCAAATACAAATAACTATTTTTTGTTTTAAAGTTGTTTTGGTAAAGAATGAATAAATATATAAATATATGTGTATGAGTAAATAAAAGATAGATCTATAAATATATTATATTTTTTTTACAATTAAAGATATATATATATATATAAAATAAATAAAATTATGTATATATATATGTGTTTATAAGAAAATTCATCTAATTATATACAGTTTGTAAAAAAAAAAAAAAAAAAAAAATTAAAAATACAATAAAAATGATTTACAATTACATAATCCCATTCCACTTTGATACTAAAGATTTGAAGTTGTTAAGACTTGTAGCTTTCTGAAAAGAGAGTGGAAGAGAATTCCAGAGTTTTGCACCTTGGTAGCGTACTGAGGATAGTCCATATTTTGTGGTCTTACAAAGGGGCAGTTATAGCGGGATGCTTAATCTTACTGTACATTAAATATAAAAAAAAGTCATTATGGTAACGCAAAAAAAATGATCAAAGGATAACCCGTTTTAGTTTTTACGAAATAACAATCTTTTATCTCAGTGCAATCGGTGCAACACAAATGTTTTGTTCTCTATACACAAATGTGTTAGCCTTGTAAAAATATAGACTTTTAAATTAAGTCTGTAGACAGACGTGGTATTAATTTTTAATACTTTCATTGATTGATGTTTTACGCCGCATTTCATATTTTCACTCTGGGGGCCGTCCCACGAAGCCGTCAAAATGTGCGCTCAATCGCAGTTGCTATGACGTCGTATATCTTCACTATACCATCCATTAGCAGCTTCGTTTGCGATGAGACAGCTGTATGAAATGAGCCCAGAGAGAACCCCCTGACCATCAGTAGGTGCGTGATAACCCTTCCCTATCGGGCGGTCGGGCTCAATTTTCTCCATTTTTTTATTCTTGGGAATCGAACTGGCGACCCATCAAAGAGAGACTATTTCTCTTCTGCCTGAGCCACCGATGCCCATAATAGAATTGAATCCTGTGTTTAGAATACGTCTTTTTGGAAAACAGGTGCATTATTAATTTGCCCTAAATGTTGGTAAGGTTTTGCGTTTCTTCATCTCGATATCAATAAATAACCAATGCGACATCCAAACCAAAATTGAATTTTCTTGGGTTTACCATTCATGTCTACTAATAACAAATGCGATTGCCGAAGAAACACCCAAAACTGTTCAAATATTGAACAGTCATTCTAAGAACACATTCCGGTTATTTGACATTTGTTTATTATTAGCACACGTTTTCTGTTCTTACGGGTAAAATGGCTTGACCGATATTTTTTTTATCTCAAGGTTAATTATTAAGTTTTTCAAGTCACTTCAAAACTGCTCAAAGCATCTATATTGTGTAAATACGTCTTCAAATTAATTGGTATACTTTGAAGGTCGAGTAGTTACGAAAAATACGGAAAATATGCAGATTTCCTGATCACTCCTTTTTTTGACTATCAGGAGTCTAAAGCGAAGGTTGTTTGGTTTTCAAATATACATATCCCATATACAAACACAAACCAGCTTGAACTCTTAAAGGGGCATGAGCTGCCAAAATGTTGATATTTTGACGTTAAAACAGAATGTTGAAATTATTGGCTATTTTTCTCAAGACGTACAATTCAGACGCTTTTTAGTGCTTCTACTCTCGAAAATGCACGATAAAGTATTGTTTTGAACTAACTTTCGCTTAGAATGAATGAATGGTCGTCCCGGCTATTTAAATTTTGTTTACTTTTCGAACACGTTTTCGGTTCGTACAGGCCACATACTGTATGGATTTTTAGTTTTTCGATGGCCTTTAAAGTCTCTTGCTGTCGTGACGATCAGAAATTATGAAAAAAGTTCGAATTTTGGCAGCTCATGCCGCTTTAAGAGACATGTCCAAAGGACTGTGTAACGAGCTTGTCTAACGTTCATTGATATATGTTTAGATTACTTTTAAGCCGTGTTTTAATGTACATGAGCGAGGTTTTTTATCACTAACAAGCTTGTAATTTGCAATTGTTCAGAAAAATAGCCAAGAATGTAAAAAAAAAATTGCAGCGTGAGAATATCAACTTTTTGCCAGTTCATACCCCTACAACTAAATACATGTACTACGTGTTATACTCAATGATAGCCTAACGTTTTAATAGATCTACCTCTGGTTGGTATTTGGCTCTGCCAGTGGTTGATTTTGTTCGTAACATATTTCTTTCTTTTGTACAATAAGATATCAACGTTTTCTTTCTTTCTGACGGTGTTTTTGTATTCAAATCCATTAAATCTTTGAAAAATGCACTAAAACAGTTCTGCATGTAAGACTACATAGGCGTAGCCTTCTACATTCGTGCATGTAACTTAAAGGCCCACTCGCCGCGAAAATCCAGACTACTGTTTACAGTGGGCGGTTTTGTGTATTTTTCCAAGACAGAAGAAGTTAGGAACTTTCCATTTTTACCGAAAAGTCTTGGCATCATTTAGTATTTTTAAATTGAAATTGAAAATTAGATTTATCAAGTACCCGCAATGTAAACAAACCCCGAACTTGAACATGCGCACAAGCGCCCAAATGTTTTAGATCGTGTAAGTGATCTAACGGCACAGTATAATGTTACCTACTTTATCTAAGAAATACAGACTGACGGTCTGGTAAGAGGGACTCGAAGAGCCTGCCGATAAATTTTTGAGTGTAAACCACAGATAGAAAGACCTGAAATCCAACACTTTAGTTAACGAACACTGATCGTTGTTGTTGTAATCATGTTTCGATCCTTCGTTTGTTTTTTCGCCCCAATTTCTACGTTCTAAACCTAACTGTGTCCTATGTTTAATTTTAGTGGTTTTAGTTGTAGTGGGTTTCATGTAAATTGGTTTTCTTAACAAATGTTCAACAGGCTACGGCGGCAAGTGGGCCTTTAACATAGATAAATGTATACGCCCCCGGATACAGTGTCAACGAACTCACGCACATGTAATCTCATGCTGGATTTCGATCAATATACATAATGTCAGACTAATAATGATAAACAGGAAAGTCCTTATTGTGCACGCTGTGTCTTTAAGGTATTCTGTTGTGAAAAAAAATGCTTTCGACCATAAAAACCGGAAATTATTTACGTCTTATTAATTTCAATTTTATTGGAAGCAATTAAATAAAGCAGTAGGTGTATTTTACTTGTAGGCGACTTCAGTGGGATTTACCAAATTACCTGACCAACAAGTGAAACAATCATTATGGAGTCGACACACTATGTAGGTGATTCGCCGCAAAAGATCGCAGCCGAATGAACAGGCGAACTTTAAAAGCGGGTTCCATTCCCATGAGAAATAATTAAAGTGGCATGAGCTGCCAAGATGTTGATATTTTTCTGTTAAAACAGAATGTGGAAATTATAGCATATTAATCTCAAGACGTGCAATTCAGTAGCTTTTACACATACAGTGAACCCTCTTGTTCGGACTAGGGAACCTTCGGACTAGTGAAGCTCCGGACTAGTGAACCCTTCTCATAGTTCAGTGTGCAAAACTAAGGGTCGATCAAACTTGAAAAGTCCAACAAGGACTGTTATTAACAAATTTAATTTATAACATATAACAAGAGGCACCAATGGTATACTGTATGGATTTGACACGAGAAAGGGGTCAGACAAGTCCTTTTGCCATCGCCACCTGGGATAAAGGTGAAACCGACGCGTCGTGGAGACATCTCTTTTCAGACCAAATGGCTTGTCAAACCTCGCGGGGTGAAATCGCTATTCATTGTGTTCTAACTAATATCGATTTCATGTATGTCTATTCCGTTACCAACAAACTGATCACGACCAGGTGCAGCCTCCGGTGTATATACAGGAACAGATCTGACACTTGCAATTCTCTCAGGGGAGATTACCGATGCCAATCGAGGTTGATGATTTAGAATGTAAAGCGAAAATTATCTTGCCTTTGACAGTATTGAGAAGTTCGCTGCGTATGTTTCGCGTTTTCTTCTCTCATCTTAAAGTTGCATGAGCTGCCAAAATGTTGATATTTTGACATTAAAACAGACTGTTTAAATTATTGGCTAATTTTCTTAAGATGTATAATTCAGAAGCTTTTTGGTGCTTCTAGTCTCGAAAATGTACGATAAAGTATGGTTTTAAACTAACTTTGGCTAAGAATGAATTATTTAAATTTTGTTTACTTTCGAATACGTTTTCGGTTCGTGCAGGTCACATACTGTATGGATTTTCCTCATCCCAACGCCAAACATTTAGTTTTTCGATGACCTTGAATGCCTCTTACTGTCGTGACGATTAGAATTATGAAAAAAAGTTTGAATTTTGGCAGCTCATGCCACTTTAACAAGGAAAAGATTTTATCAAGTCCGAATTTTTGCATGTACATAGTCACGATCATACCGCATCGTTTTAAAAAAAAACGTGTTAGAAATTGGTTTAAATGACTTAATTAAGCAGCACCTTTATAAGCTGTAACTGAAAACTGCAATTTCTTCTCTAATCAAGAGACCGGGTTAGGCCTGAGAGCACCCGCGGGTTCGAATTCCACTAAGTTAAAACGGTTCTATGTAATCTACTTCTGTGGAAGAGCTGCCAGGTACTAGCGGAAAGTCGTTTCGTTCTTACGCGATTCACAATTCTACCGTCTAAAGACAAAATTCGTCAATTAAAGTGACAATGCCATCAAACAGCTTCAAAGAAAGCTCTCCTATCACTGAATATTGCGAAATATGCTAGGAAACTTGCAGACAATATATATGGCCTTTGTCACGAGGTCATATACACATAAAATAATCTTGAGTTCAGCGTAAACAATTTCACTTTACCCTCTGTATTAGAGCTAATATGATTTTACGAGAATTGTCTGTATGTCAGTTGAGTTAAAATGTCACCTATTTTCTAACATAATGAATCAACTTTATGGCATAACCATACACAAGGATGTATACGAAAACTAAGTGTCCTATAGCAATGCCTTTAGATGGCTCTCGCCTCGAATACGCATGTAAAAAAGTCATATGCCCTCATTTAGTGTAATCATCCAAAAACCTATATTTTTTTCGGTTACTTATCTTGAACAGTTCAAATCTTTTTTTGAGATCAATTTCTGTTATAGGCATACGTACTTGCGATATATTTATTTTTTTATAGAATTTTTGTTTTATTAAATCGGATAGATAATCAATAAACACCATTAGAGATCAAAAACAAGATATCGAAACACGTGTAGCTATTACGCGCTGTATTGAACGTTAATCGACCATCCTCAGTGAAATTTCAACGGTTAACGTTAGTAAGTTTGATACGTGGTTGTGTCAAGAGATAATGGAGTTAACAGAATGTGATGAAAGAAGCGTTACTTAACAGGATTAACGGCATTTTGTGCCTTAATAAAAAGCAAAAAAAAAAAAGGCAGGGAGAACAAGGACGTTTATAAATGTAGCTCGTCCATCCATTTTCTTTTAATATAATTTCTCTTATATAATCAACCAATTTCGTATGCATTTATTATCATTAAACGTCGTAAACATTAAATTATCCTAAACATTAAGCCACTGTTTAGGTAATCATGTCTAAATAACGGTAAATTCCATTAAATCTACTTTTACATAAATGTTGTTAAGCACTTTCGTCAATCAATCATGTTCCCGGGGGGAAGTAGACACTTAATCCTAGTATCGCTGTATTGTCGAGGTAAAAGATGGTGCTTAATCTTGATGAATGGTAACAATTTCAGTTTATAGAGAGGGACATTTTGTTAACAATTTTTCATCATACGCACCACAGTGTTTTGTTCATTACGTTCGCCTAGTGGCCACATTGGATTTCTTGAACAGCATGCCAACCATTATGCGATAGTAATTGTATCAAACTTGTGACGTCGGATCACTTACAGATAACCCACGCAGTGATATTGCTCATATAACAACATTATGTTATTTGGTAATTAGGTTCTTACGGTAATGAACTTAAGCTAATGCTAAACAGTAAACATCCAGCAGATTTAGAACACAATACGTTATCATTCTTTATCACCATGAGATAAGTTTACTCTCATTAACTGAGCTAGTTATCAAGAGTGACCTGACGTCATACATTTACCTTTCCATAAAGGTGTATTAGGTCGTAAATTCTTGTAGAAAATGGGATATTGACATTAAAATAAAACTTAAAAGACACTTTAACATATTTATTTGTTCTAATGTTACAATTCCAGATGATCCGTGCAAAAGTCAATACTTTACGTTTAATGACGTCGGGGACAAAGGATTTTCGTGACCTCTATACTTATATTGCGAATGTTGGGATGTATTTGCAATGGGGGTTGAAATGCCATTTAAGGCACACTCGCTTCGAAAATCCAGAATACTGTTCGCATAAAAAAACAATGGGCGGTTTTCTGTATTTTTGTGAAACAGGCTACATATCCGTAAGACAGGCCCCTGGGTCCACTTGCACAAACGCTGTTAATAAAGAGCAGGCATACACTTAGTGAATGTCTACAGCACACGATTGGCCTTTCCTTCCCCTCAGCTCAGCTGGCAGCTCACGCTGTGCGCACACGATGAGATTCTTGGCACGCGAGGCCGAAAATATAAAACATGCTATATACTTTCCTCGCTGTCCTCTTGTGTGCGCTAGGTAAAAGAGTCCTCTAAGTTAAGCCCAGCGCAGACGGGGGAATTTTAGTTGAGCTACATGGCCCAGGGAGCAGCTACAGATTTCAGCGCAGACGATGAGCTCTCGGCTGAGGCAAGTTTCTGATCACCCAAGTGAGGCAAGTTCTTGGGGACAGTCTATCGTAAATAAGCAAGCATTACACTTCAGCCAAGTTCAAACGGTTGAGGATAAGGTCTGATTTCACTTTGTGAAACCCCCAGACACGATCTCGGTCAAGTTGTTTTTTTTAACCAACAAACGTGAGTGAATCTGGTCCGGATTTCTGACTCAAAAATTACTAATTCTGTATATACTGACGGCTGTACTTTGAGCCGTCAGAATCATTTTGGAGTCAGAACCCCAGGCTAGAATAAATCCTACCAGCATTCTCGTTTTGGTGTTTTTAAATCTTTGAATTGAATTGAACATGTTTTATTGCATAAGTGAAGCAAGGGGATTGGGAACAAGTTCCAAAAATTCTTCTCTTGGTATAGAAAGTTGTTTTTAAACACAACACTCTTTGAAGGCTGATATATTCCATCTTTCAAAGACACCGCAGACAGCAAGTAGGACAGAAATAACGCAAATTCTCAATTGATGTTCTAAAGATAGGAGTCTATTGTAGTTTTGTCTCCTTCCCGTTTCACGTGTCAGATTTCCGACGCCAGGTGTCGCCTAACTCTACCAACGACGGAAAATCGATAGTACATTGTGATAGTTTTGTAGAAGATAATATGACGGAAACAGAACATAGTATTACGTCTGTGGTCGACTTTTGTGAATATTTTATTCACCTTTCATCTATTCTAACCATGTAGTTTTCCAAGAATAACATCTGAACAGAAACATGATTTCAATTGAACGATTGACGTGAAAATTACGCTGCCTTTGCCTCTGGAATAGCCAAGTTTTTAGGAGATAGACAGAACACCACATCATTTGAGGACGATTCCTTTCAGGTTTGAAATATCAGATTACCCTCCAAATAAATCTGGGGCATCGGGTTAGAGGTGGTGTCAAACTCGAGTCCTTAATAACAATAAGAGCATATTCGATGAATCAAATAGTTACAGGAAATGAAAAGCGACAGCCATGTTTATACTCAGATCAATCGCCCTGCAGTTCATAAACAGACCAATGCGAACTCAATAGTTATGCCATAACTCATGTGATGTAGAGCAACTGTCTTCTAAAGTGACACATTAGTATGCAATCAGCTTACTGGACCTTACAGCCATATTGCTAAATTAGCTCAATACCCATGGCCACGTTAAGTCGTCCCTAATAGAATTGAAGGAGTTTGACTGATGGGCATCGAGACTACCTTCCTGTCGTAAGCCTGTTCGGATTCGATTAACACAGATGGCGTATTGCCCTTTAAGATATATATGACACTCATGTTGCCTCAGGTCAGAATCTCCGTCGATGGCTGATACAAAACCTGAAAATGACATGTGGAACTATGACTGAAAGGCCGACAGCTAAAATACTGGATGTAGTTGTTTATCAAGCATAAGAAATTAAATTAATCATTACTTAGATAGCCCTCTAACAATACTATTCAGAGAGGTTCTTTACTCAGTCGCGGTTGTGATACACGCTCGCAGCAATACGATGGATCAGACATTGTACTGGGAGTCAATTTGATAATCAAAATCTTTTTTGATTGATTGATTGATTGATTACTCGCTGGCCCATGCATCGATGTTACCAGGTTAGTGAAGCGAAAACCGAAATATTTGGCTTAATAAAACCACTTGGCTACCATCCACAATAACAAAAGATAAACTTGATCAAATTAATCTCTTAAATCCTGCTACTTTAAATTCAACAGTAATTGAAGTTATACGAAATGTTTGAACCTCTCTTTAAACGCGGGTTCCATACCAAAGGCATCACCACGAAGTAAGTTGTTTGCGAACAACACGAGCTTTTGGCATCTATACCAGTGTCTATACTATACTATACTGGTGTCTTTATCAAACGTAACACTTGATAAAGGCCTAGCCCAAGTGAATTCTTCGGAGATGTTTATATAAGATTCGTCACCAAAGGGTAATGTCAGATCATATATAGTTATCTAACACTTAAATAACCAAATTCTCTGAGCGATTATGACCGTTCAGACACGATTTGAGCAGGTTATAATGTTATTTCATTCTTTAAAGGCCCACTTGCCGCCGTAGCCTGTTTAAATTTGCTAAGGAAACCAATTTACATGAGCTTAGTACGACTAATACCACTAAACTTAAACATAGGACACATAAAACATGTCTAGTTAGCTTTAGAATGTAGAAATAGGGTGAAAAACAAACGAAGAATCGAAGCCTGATTACAACAACAACGATCAGTGTCGGTCAACTTTCGTGTTGGATTACCCTCATTTCTGGCCTTTTTATCTGTGGTTTACACTCAAACAATTATCAGCAGGCTTTTCCAGTCTCTGTTAACCGATCGTCAGTGTGTACTTCTCAGATAAATAGGCCTACGTAAAATTACACTGTGCCGTTAGTTCACTCACTCGACTGAAACATGAAATCGCCAATAGGGGGCAGTTTGGTTTGTTTACGTTACGGGCACCTAACAATTCAAATTTTCAAAATCAAATTAAAAATACAAAGTGACGTCCAAACTTTTACATTTTGGTCAAAATAGAAAGTTCCTAACTTATATTGTCTGGGAAAAATACAGAAAACGGACTTTCTTTTTTAATGTAAACAATATTCCTGATTTTCGCGGCAAGTGTGCCTTTAAATCGGACCACATACTGCCCGCTTCTGAGGGGGCTGTCTACTCCGACTTTTTGAATGCAATGAATCCCGACTCCAAAATATGGCCGTCAACATAAAAAATAGTAATTTTGGAGTCAGAAACTCAGACTAGTCAGATTGATGCTTCGCAGTATTCTATGGCACTTTAATATTTGCGTGTGTCTGTTTTTTGTTGTTTTGTTTGTTTTTTGTTTTTTTTTGGTTTTATTTGTTATTGCGTGTAGATGTTCTCCAGTGTCAACATGGCGTGTATTAAGAACAGCCTACGGCTGTTTGTAACAACTATCTCCCCACAAATGATGAGATACACTCAGTGACGTAATTAGGACTTATGTGTGGGGATTTTTCAAGTTTTTTCTCTTTACCTAGCAAATATTGTTCGGATTTATCATTGGTGACTATAGGCCTACTCTAAAAATAAGTTAGGCCTGTTGAAATACGATTTGAAAGGCAATCACGTTATGAGGGAAGACTTCGATGACAAAGTAGCCCTTATATCTGTTCGTATGTCCGGTGACTCGTGTCGGTAAAAGCACACGGGGAGTGACCAAATAATGGTATTCACATCTTGGCTAGTTACTTTGATCGTTGTAAGCGCAGATCTCGACAGTGCTATTTATGGATGTAATATCTGGAATATACATGTCATGATCTGGTCTGTCGTCTCAACTTGGTGTGTTAGAGAATATCAGTATTTAACGGAACATTGCGAGTAAAACCAATACGAAGGCCAGAATTCGATCTGATGTCAAGGCATAGTTTTATAATTTCAGTATTACTGCCCGTTTCATATATTTATGAACACTAAAACACACGGATACAGGGAGAATCTTCTTGATTAAAATAACCATGGAAACAATTGTGTTAAAAAGAGGTATATGGTACAGAACACGATATTTCATTAGCTTAAAAACAGGCAGGATTTTGACTTTAGTCATTAAAATTCTCTGGAATACTTTGTAATACATTAACAAAGTTGTACGGATCTTCAGTTATGGCAAAAAGTCGTGTAAACTGAAATCAAACAAAATGTGATCATGGGAAACAAAAGTGAAAATCCATTTCATATAATAAGTCGCAAGTTTAATAGAAGCTGATTAGAAATCTGTTTTCAAGTCAAACCTTTCTTTCTTACGCTATAGAATGTTGACAATGGAATTTGACAGTCAAACTCTGTAGTCTGGTAGCACGGCACCAATCATAGTAAAGCAATAAGGAAAGTGTTCACACGAGTGCCACGGAGCATTGTTTTCCTAGTATTCTCCAATTACAGTTTCCCCACAGCTTAAGAGGATTCTCAGAGATGGAAGATATACAGGTGATAATGTACCTACATCTACGATAAACATAGGATTTCACAAGAGCTTTTTTCTATGTTTTTGTCCCCTGTCCGATCATCAACAAAAAACAATGTAATTCCTATGTTCGGTCCGTTTCGGCAATTTGAATTAATAATGGAAATATCCAACTGTTGGCAGCTTATTCCATATCTCTATAGCGACATTTCAGTATTTATTTTAGTATTCACGAGATTGATTGTAACAGTGTTTCCCTAATGAGAATCGTAATTAGAAGTGACATAAACTTTGCTCTTTGCCTGTGTTAATTTGTTGTAGTTGTCTTATTACATTAGAAAACCCTGCAAGAAGACACCAAAAAATTACTATGATGCATAAGGCTAGATAAAAATAGAAATGGTTACAAAGACGAACTGCTGACAGTGTCATAATAAACTTAAAGACTACAACATAATTTGGTCCTTCTCCAAATTGCAAAACGATGATTATTTACAAAGAGAGTGTAACTTACGACGTTATGCCTAGAGTTACGAGGTGTCAATGTGTTTTACTAAGCATGGCGTAAAGTTTGTCGTAAAGTTACGTGCATCTTTACCACTCTTTGTTTCTGGAAGTGTAAATGTCGATAGCAACGGCGTGATCTTCTGTATTTGGAGGTATGAAATGTAAGCAATAACACACGCGAACTGTCATTTGCCGTCTGCTCAGCTGTCAGTTTTTTTTACGATCGGTAAAGCATGGAAGATAAAAAACGAAAAGAAATTTTTCCTCTGAGGAAATAGAGTTGCTAGTCAGAGAGGTTGAAGAAGATATTTATCGACAACAAAAGGAAAAGTGCTAAATGGCAAGAGATTACAAGGAAATAAGTACATATGATTATATTATTATTATTATTATTATTATTACTGTCTGGGGATAAACTAAACGCTGTGATTCTAGTACTGTAGAAGAACATGTAGAACATGCGACTATAGTATTATATGTATTATGTCAACACAGGGTAAATACAGGACCAGGCTATATCTATAGGCTATAACTCAACTTTAGCATCAATCCATCATAATTCATATATACACCAAAAAAAAAAGATAAGCACCCTCCTGTAAAGTCTGCACCGACCGATAAAATCATTAGTGTAGGGAGATTGTTGGCAAACTCATGTTGCCGAAACGATTGTGGTCATAAAGGGCAACGTTCTGGCGATAAGAAATCCCCATTAATGGCAATAAGCTATACAATTTATTCAAGATATCGTATACCCAAATCATAAGTGCAATTTAACAAAATAAAAAGATGCTTGTAAGTATGAAACTTCAGAGTCCATCTGGCTTTACAGGGCGGACATATTGAAGTAAAAATGTCACTTTGACAGTGTAGAACACATCTCTCGAGCAGAAGGTCAATAGTATTGTGAAACTTCTTCAGTTCTTGTACCGAATCCGTGAAGTCCTTACCTCCTTGTGTTGTAAAATATAAATATAATGTGCTGACATTCATATTGTCGCCAGGGAGGACCAGCAAATACATCAGAATGGAAAACGAGTCAGGTTTAACATGTTGATTTTAACCCAAGGTGACTATCCAGCCAGATTGCTGTATATAGGCCTACCGTAGTAAGCTTTGTTTCCCAGTGGACGTTATTTCTGAAACAGAAGCAAAGAGTAACTATTATTCCCACGAGAGGGTTTATATCAACCAGGACTATATAAAAAATGGCTGCCTGATATTTCAGGGCGTTAATCATCGATAACCGAGAGCATTTTTTAGTTGAGAGACAATTCTGTGAAAAAAGAGATTAGTTCGGCGTGTAGGCTACTGAGTAAGAACTTAGTGGAAGTCAACGTATTTAGGAACAAACTGAGAGAACTGTCTGTAGGCAAACTGCTTCACCAGGGAATCACAGCAGCGAAAAGATGAAGACAAAACTTTGCATAAGCAAATATCCAAAGCCCAAAAGTAATGAAAAAGAGCAACACTGCATACGATCAAAATAGCATTGCTTAGGGGGAAAGGACATTTCTCTGATTAAGTTATTTTGCTGTAAGAGGTACAGAAAAAAGCAGATGTTTTATTTGACGCCCTATTACTTTAACCGTCGCTGATGTCGTCTTCTGTTTTAAAACAATTTTCCTAGTCGTTATGTCCACTAAATTTTATTTCAGGGTGTGAAAGAGTTCCATCTATCTGAACTTTCCGGGTTGAAAATTGGAAGAGCTCTGAAGTTGGTCAACTCAAATCATCGGTAACCCAGAACATCGTTTTAGTTGAGTGACATTTCGGTGATAAAAGAGGCTAGTTCGTATGTGACTGAGTGAGACTTTTTCATTGAAACGAATTTGGGAACAAACTGAGCGTGCAGTCTGTGAGCGAACTACTTCATAAGGGAATCACAGCAGCGATAAAACTCAAAGATGCAGACAAAGCCTTGCACATGCAAATATCCGTAGCCCAATAGAAGAAAGGTATTACAAATTGTAAACTCCTGAATATGATCAAGATAGCAATTGAAAATTGAAGCGTTTCAGTCAGTCAAATAGACCTTACAGGGATTTTAATCGACTTAAAATGAAATACAGCAGCATAAAATCAGACGGTAAGAATATTTTATTATTCTATTGTTGATAAATTTTCTAACTTCATGTAAGAAAGAGGCTTCACAGTATTCTGTTGCATTTTTAAGTGTCTCTAACGACAACATGACGTGTACCAAGAAGAATATGGGGCGGTTTATATCAACTATCTTCCTACTGGCCACGTGATACAATCGCTGACATCGTAAAGTGGACTCTCAATTAGTACACTGACACGAAATCGATGCCTTTAACAAATATAGGGATTTGTTGGGGGTTTGGGAAGCGTTCTAAATGCCTAGCACCAAGTACAACATTTTGAATTCTGTGTCTTTTCTCTTTGGGTTTTTTTTTCTTGATGCAAAAAAAGATAAATCAACGCAGTTCTTTTCTACAATACAGATTTCAAAGGATTTCTATAGGAACAACTGCTTGGTAGTGGGCTTTTAGCAGTCTAATCTCACAAGTATGAATCCTCAAAATATGAGAGAAATATTTGAAACCGTTAAAATAGAATATGTATTCTTTACTTGCCAACAAGTGTTTAACTTTGTCTCTATTGTTTATGGAAAGAAGAGGAAAAGAAGAGTAAACAAGATCAGAGGCCATTGAAAATAAGTTAAAGGACCAGGCACAACTGAAACTATGCCAAAAGAAGTTAAAACTGGAAATCATAGCATAGACAAAAAAAGAGAGAGACTGTTTATATTAACCAGGACTATATAAAAATGTTTGTCTATTATTTATAGAAAAAAAGAGGCGAGTACACAAGGACGGAGGCAAGGCAAAACTTGTTCGAGGACACAGAGAGGATCAAACTATGCCAAAAGAAATCAAAATTAGAAATTGTTTGTTTAGAAAAACAGAGAAGAAATGCACAGAAAAATGTATTTACAAAATATTTACTAACAATTTAAGCTACAAATAAGTTTGATATGATTTAAGTATGCAAAATTCGTAATCATTAAAACTCAACGCTCTTCTGACGATACGTTACTTAATATGCATTGCTCTGTATGTAAGAAATGGTTGAAACTCTCCTCTCTTTAAAAGTGGGTTCCGTACTAAGGTGGGTTACACTTGATGAAGATACCGGTAAAGGTGTTGAAAGCTCGTGTTGTTCACAAACAACTAACTTTGTGGTGACGCCTCAATTATTTCTCATTAGTGACGAACAATGTGAATCTTGTTGTGACGCGTTGTATGCGTCGGTTGTTCAGACGTTTATACTGAAGCAGAAGCAAAGATGAATCAATAGAGAGTTTTTATTAACCAGGGGGCCAGTTTTACGAAACCTCCTTAAGCGAAAAGGGGAAACTTAAGTGAAGTTTTAAGATGGTCTTACGTCCCATTTACGAAGCCCCTTATCTCTCCGTTACGGTCGTCCACTTAGCGATTACTTAAGGTGGAACTCTTCTTCAATGGAGGAGTGAAACCCCACGGATACCGCTCTTCATCTGCTGGCCTATAGAAAAAGGTCAATATCTGCGTCACAACCACTTGTTTCTGCGCGTGGATTTTGACAGATCGCAGACGACTTTCTCATTCTGATCGCCCGAATAGCCTATTTTCAATATGAAACATGGAAACCGAAAAACTTCGAAAGAGGAAGGACAATTTTTCGGAAACAGAACTAAACATTATTGCGGAGGAGGTAAAAATAAATGATGACATCCTGTTTTCAAGCTAAGAAAAAAATCTGGAAGAATATGTGTGACAAGTAAATCGATCTTGTTTTACTTTTATACTTTAATATAGGCCTATAAAGTATCATAAACACACAGATAATCATATGATAATATATACAGTAGACTGTATTTTACTCGAATATTACTGAAAATATACCAGCAAATATCAGAAGGAAATAAGGAGTAGGTTTTACCGGGTTGAATTAGTAGGCCCCTATCATCTTATATAATTTTCTTCTATATTGTTATTCACCCTAATACTGATAGTCATTATTTCGTATGTCAGATTTCAACTCCAATAACTATTCATGACAATACACTTACAGAGTAAATGCCTGTTCTTCCGAATTTAAAACCGTGGACGAAATTCGAAAAAAGTACCAAGATTACAGGTGAGAATTAAAGACTTTTAAGTTATGGCTTAAAAATTGTATGTTACTTATTTGGGTGCCCAATTTCGATTATAAAGTTTTTTTGTTAAAATACACTTTTGATTTGGCTAACGATATCCTGAATAAATTGTTTAGCTTATTGCCATTAATGGTGATTTCCTATCGCCAGAATGTTACCCTTTATGATCACAATCGTTTCTGCAATATCAGTTTGCCAACGATTTCCCTACACCGATGATTTTATCAGCCATTGCAGACTTTGTAGTGGAAAGGGGGGGGGGGTGCTTAACTTTTTTCTTTGTGTAAATGTCGCAAGTTTAGAAAATCTGTTTTTAAGTCAAATCTTTTTCTTTCTTACGCTATATAATGTTGACAATGGAATTTGACAGTCAAACCCTGTAGTCTGGTAGCATTTATAGTAAATTAGTAAGTAAAGTGTTCATGTGAGTGCCGCGGAGCATTGTTTTCCTAGTATTCTCCCGTTGCAGTTTCCCACAGCTTTAGATGACTCTCAGAGATGGAAGGTGATAGTGTACCTACATCTACGATAAACATGGGATTTCACAAAAGCTTTGAATTGGAATTCAGACTTCGATGGCGCCGCTTTTTTTTCTATGTTTTCGTCTCCTGTCCGATCATCAACAAAAAACAATGTAATTCCTATGCTCCGTCTGTTTCGACAATTTGAATTAATAATGGGAAGCTTATTCCACATTTCCATATGGACATTTCAGTATTTAATTTAGTATCCAATAGATTGGCTTTGGGAGGGTTTTTCTAATGAGAATCGTAATTAGAAGTGACATAAACTCTGTTCTTTGCCTGTGTTAATCTGTTGTAGTTGTCTATTAGTAAAGCCTGCAAGGAGACACCAAACAATTACTAAGATTCACAGAGCTAGATAAAAATAGAAATGGTAACAAAGACGAACTGCTGGCAGTGTCATAATAACAAACTTAAAGACTACAACATAATTTGGCCTTCCTCCAAATTGCAAAAAGTGGCATGAGCGAGTAAATTCCGATAGTTTTTCTTATATTATGTTTTTCGTTCTCAGCTATTTTTGCCTAAGACGTGCAAAAAAGGATCTTAGTCATACTAGTCCTAAAAATTCCAGAATATAGTGCAAAACTACATACACCACTTTATGTTGAGATTTTGACTTTGTTTGCTTTGCTCTCAATATCCCAACAAATCGTGGTGACCATACCCGTTTTTGTGTTCATTCCGGACCTTACGAGTACAGTGCCGGCAATTCTGAATTAGTTTGGGTTGACTTTCAGACCATTTGAATTGTTTCTTTACGGATATGCTATATACAATCATAAATAAGCCGAAATGTCGTGTATTTTTCAAAATACAGGGATGACATAAGCAACAACAGATCCTTCTCAAACATTATTATTAGTTTTGATATATTTTCATCACTTCACAAAACTGCAGTTTTGACCTAAATGCCTAGTCGTTGTATTTTGGCAGTTAGTTTCAAACTGCACTCAATAATGTTACTTGGATGCCATTACCCTGTTGATTGTTATTTGGAGAAGTATTATATTCGGCTTGTGATACAGTCATTTATTTGATCTGTGAATTCTTTATCTGGGCAAAGAGTTTACCAGTGTGTTTCCGGGATTTTATTCTGAGGATTTATATTTCGCGATCGTGGGATCTATACTGATATACCAATGATTTGAGTTCTTGGATTACAGTTTTCTTTCTCAGAACTCTTCCTTCTTAGTTTGTAAAAGTAAGTCAGTTTGATTTATGTTTTCTTTCCACTGTTTAGTATAATATCTGCCTGTAAATACGTTACTGTTTTTTTATATGAATCAATTTTTTTTCATAAAATCTGATGGTCTTTTGATACTTCCCAGTAACCCAAGCAATAATTAACAATATTCATTTGTAAAACTGAGTTTTTGCGGTATGGTTTATGTTGTTATTATTAGCAGTGTACGTCTGATTCAAATTGAGAAAGACATTTCGAAAGCACCCAAAAACTGGATACAATGGCTCATTTGCCCTTTTTTCGCGCAACAATGACATGAAGTCGTGACACCAATCCTAGACCGGCGTCCAATTAGGCTTCAGTTATATTAAGTCGAGCTCCTGTTTCATGCAAGATATTTTCGGAATACTTGATTAGTTCAGACATGAACTATCACAATATCGGGTTTCTTTTCTGAAATATGACGTAAATCACTGAAAATTGTGAGTTTATAAAAACCGGTCTTAGATTTAGGGCTGTAATTGTGACGTTTCTAAATTACGTCATTTGAAAGTAATTGGCAAATCACATATTGATCAATACGGCCTGAAGTGGTTCGATGTCGATGAGTTGGTGTAGTGATATGTTTATGAATGAAATTAGTCCAATATCTATTGGAAAAGTTGCAAAAATTTACTTGCGCGAGGCGGTTTTCTCGCTAACCAGGTGTCCACGGGTAAGAGGTCATTTTTGTAATTTGGCGGTTGTTAATAATTGTGACGTAGAAAACGACTCTATGACGTTTTTTAGACGCAGGTTATTGAGACGACTGCGTCACAGAAGAGCGGTATACTTACACCTAGTTTACTAAGTTACACCCAGAGATACGAGGAAGGTGTAAATGCTTTTTACAAAGCATGGCGTAAAGTTCGTCGTAAAGTTTTGTTTCTGGAGGTTTAAATGTCGATAGCAACGTCTTGGTCTTTTGTGTTTGGAGGTATGAAATGTAAGCAATAAGATGTGCGAACTGTCATTTGCCGTCTGCGTCAGCTGTCAATTTTTTTTTACGATTGGCTCGGCTCGTACAACTGCAACTTGTTGCCTTTTCTTTCTGAATAAAAGCATGGAAAGCTAAGAACGAAAAGACATTTTTTCCTCTCAGAAAATAGAGTTGCTAATCAGACAGGTTAAAGAAAATAAAAATGTTCTATTTAGCAAGTTTGACAAATTTGTCGACTACAAAAGGAAAGTTCTAAATGATACACGGAAATAAGTACATATGATTATATTATTATTATTATTAATGCCTGGGCATAAAGTAAACGCTACAATTCTAGTACTGTAGAAGAACATGTGTGCGACTGAAGTATTATATGTATACACAAAGAAAAAAGTTAAGCACCCCCCTGGAAAGTCTGCACCGACCGATAAAATCATTGGTGTAGGGAAATTGTTGGCAAACTGATGTTGCAGAAACGATTGTGATCATGAAGGGCAACATTCTGGCGAAAAAATCCCCATTAATGGCAATAAGCTATACAATTTATTCAGGATATCGGTAGCCAAATCAAAAGTGTATTTTAACAAAATAAAAAGATGCTTGCAGTGTTCTGTCATAAACACGAACACGTTATGACGTCGTTTCTTTGTTCTGTCATAAACATAAACACGACGTCGTTCCATTGTTCTGTCATAAACACGAACACCTTATGACGTCGTTTCATTGTTCTGTCGTCCCCTTGACATTTCGTTAGAAAGACGTACATCGATACAGACTTCCATCGACATGGATCAATCGCCAAAGGCAAAATGTTTGAAGGCAAAATACCGAAAACTAGCCAAGAGAAATGAATGGTATTCGAGGATGATCCAGTGGATCAGAAAGCTAACTTGTTGTGTACAACCATCGGGAAAATGTAAGCATGGAATCCCAGATATTTCAACTGATATCCTGGACCCGACAGGAGACCTAGATGAAGTCCCACCCGAGTTACAAAGTATACCCTCACCAGAACAACCAAAAACAGAAGCAGAAAACGAACTCGAAGTACTTTATAACCCACCATCCCTTGCAGAACTTTCCGCTAAGGTGTACTTGAAAGTATACGACGAGCGGCGCAGGCGGCGTCATCCCTTCTCTCAGATTCCATATTGTCGACGGTTCAATGACGAGGGGTTCTCCGCCTTCTGTGAAATACAGGCTGGTTATCAGAAAGTTCAGAGGCCATACTACTAACTGACGAACCCATTTGACACTCGAATACACACAACTGTTTACAATAACTTAACTTTTAACCGTCTTTTTTGTACAGTCACGAAATAGATCCATTGTATGTTTTATCTAAAATATTATAGTTTGTCAATTATGCGGACCCTGTACTGCTTTCCCGTTTCTGTACACCAACTCGTGTGTGCAAGTTTATTTGTGCTCTGTCTTTTGTATAGGTGATCTACATTTTCATCACATGTTGAGGTTTGCACTTTTGTGAACAATAACAAGTCTTGCGTCGATTTGTATGTGTCTTTTGCATAGTTAATTTGACAGCATACTCATGATGTTCGGGATTTTTGGTGAAACCACAAGAACGAAAGCCCTGTCAACGGGGCAGATCCATGTTGCAGGGACCCAAGTCTCAGGCAGTCCCAAAACCAAGTGCACATTTTATGATAAAACTGATCGCCTTATTAATAACCGATTTTCGAATAAAAAATAAGGAAATGTGACCATTTGTGGACTGGTTGGACAAGACCATTTAGCTTCTCCAAAATGGAATCGAGAGATTTATATAAAGAAGCCTTAGGATGCTTCTCTGGCAATCTTTAGAGTCAATAAGTTTCTAGGCCAATGCATCCCCTGGACACTCGCCTATTTGGTCCGGATAGCCGCCCCCCCCCCCCCCCACCCCCCAATCTTCTTACACTATACTGATATATGTCTACATCGAAAAAAAACTACAGGCGTCCCCAGTATATCTCCTTGACTGAATTCCAAAAATCATGGACAGTTTTCTTTCCAGAACAACCCGCAGAAAGCTCTAGGGGTTTGGGGGCGGAGACTGCCCGTTGAGTTGATTTAAGTTATTCTGATGAGTTAAGACTGAGTTTAAAATCGATGGTGTTGGAAGCCATGTTGTTTGTAGCAGCTAACGAGACGATTGCTGGAATAAACAACGACAGAGCCCCTTAAAGTCATAGGATCTACATATTTAAAAACATTTTTTCACATAAAGTGCAAAACATTGAAAGAGATCTAAGACGTTTTAATCGCCAGTATGTATACACTATTTTCTACTGTACGCCTTGATCGAGAAAGTCTATAGTTGCACACTTTCTCTCTTTAGGAGCGTCTCCATAACATCTCATAATTCGTTGGCACAAAGGAAAAGCTTTTTCTCCTACAAAAAAGTAAGGCATGGGTCCATACTGTGGAGCTCCTGGTAGGAAGTCATTAATGGGTAGGTACATTTTTTCGTGCAAAAGGGGTTTGCCAAAAGTGGATGCTCTGAACATACCCGCATCATTATTCATGCCGTATACCCCAACATCAATCGTAACAAATTTGCCAGTTGCATCAACTACAGCCAAAAAAATCAGAGTATCTATGTGCATTGGTAGTTAAAGAACAACGCACTTTTTGGTGGGGCGAGCATACCAATGTGTTTGCCATCTATGACACCAAGACAATGTGGAAAGTTCCTCCTTCTCTCTTGCACGGAATCTGAAATAGAATAAATCAAAAGATACTGTATTACTTACTTCCATAAAAAGAAAAAAATATTATAAATTGTGTGTATGAAGTTCTAGCATTAATTAAAAATGGTTTCATTTTGTTATAGTTTGACTCTAAACAAATCTATAGATGAGATTGCATGTCCCGTTCCTTGCAAAAAGACAAAGATTTGTCTCAGAGTTGGCAAAAACCTGACAACGCGAGAGTTGCTACAAAGTTTCATTAAAAAAACAGAAGAGTCAAAAAAAGAAAGAAATGCATTTTTGCAGGAGTTAACACAGAAACAGCAGCAAGCCCCAGATGAACTCCTGTTTTTAGCGTACGGAAGACTTCAATGATTCGCAGAAGGCCGAAATAAGGACGAGGGTCGCACAAATATTTTACAGTTAGGAGAGCTAGACAGCAGGATAGAAGTACTAATAGTCTTTATACCAATAATTTGTGGCCAAATTATACATGTAGTTACACAAACCTGTGAGTAAACAGAGATGTTTTTTGTTTTGTCCATTTGATTTCAAAAGTTTGATGTGTGCTTCATATATCTGTTTAATATTCAGGACTAGAATTTAAGGAGTGTTTGTCACTAGCCAGACACGGCTAGCGAATGTCATATTTCACTAGCCTTGAGAATTTCCACAAGCCCACTTTAAGTGATAATACTAATATAGGTTCATTGGCTAGTAAAAATGGTCTTTGCAATAAATACTTTACCCTTTTGATTATTCTGAAAGTGTGAAATGGTTGAATAAATCACTGTTTGAACATCTTTATCAACTAAAAAAAATAATTAAAACTTAATATCAATTTTTAACCTAGAAAGATATTCTATGTCTTGACAAAACTGAACAATAAAATTCAAAATGTTTGAATTTTTGGGAGTTTATAGCTATGTCATTGTTTCCTTGCTTTCTTTTGTGCAACAATCACAAAGACTCATAAACTGTATTTCTTTCTATGTTATCTAATAGTAACGTTACATGCGCCTTTTAACGTTGCACACAATAACGTTGTCATTCTAACGTAAGAATTTTTACTTTATAACGTCTTTCTATTCGAACTATATATATATTAAATGACGTGAGATCATTTACTTTTGTAACGCTCTCTTCCAACGATACTCTAACGAGAAAAATGTTTTGAATTTCAAATAATGAGCACAGTTCTATGACGTTAATGGTTCTTATACTAACATAATCATTTCTATCCATGAAGTTTTCTACTCCAATCAATAACCTAATTATTCTTTTATGATGTTCACAATTCTACGATAATTCTAATCATCTGTATTTATAACCTGTTGATATTTTAATTTCATTAGCTTGAGAACGACCTTAGAAACTGGGTCGAAACGTCGCGACTACATGTATATATGTATTGTATATATATAATAAGAAGTTGTCTTACCATACGAAAGATGATTTGTGTTTCATAACTCAACTTCTAAATGCCTATTAAGCAAGTAGTACGTCATTGATTGCCGTCATTGAACAACGACACACTTGTAGCGAGTTTTGTATTCTAGCGGACGTTATTTCTGAAACAGAAATAAAGATGATTGAATATTCCGACAAGAGGGTTTATATTAACCAGGATTTCATAAAAAAATGGCGCCTCTGTATTTCGGGGCGTTGGAGAGTTCTTTCTATCAGAACTTGCAAGAAAATGTATCGAAAGATTCAGGAAGGTGGTCAGTTGCATCAGCGGTAACAGTGGCTCTCGGGACAAATCGGTTGTAACTAATTAATTACTCATTGGAAGCAAACAGGAGTCAACATTCAGACGAGATTGTTTTATTTCTGAAAGAGAAATAAAGATGAATGAATCTTCCTACAAGAGGGTTTATATTAACCAGGATTTCATTGAGAATAGTGTCATGGTATTCCGGGGCGCTAGAGAGTTTCTTCTGTCGAAACTTGCAGGAAACCGGATGGAAGGAGCACTGAAAGAGGTCAATCCTATCATCGGTTACCGTGGACCTCTTTCAGTTGAGAGACGATTCGGTGTTACTGAGTAAGAACTCAGTAGAAGTAAACACATTCATGATCAAAGTGAACTGGCAGTCTGTAGGCGAATTACTTCGTCCGGGAATCACCGCAGCGAAAGAACTCAAAGCTGCAGACAAAGCTCTACATAAGCAAATACCCAAAGCCCATAATTGAGAGGACAGCACATTGTAGATCAATGTAGCCGGGAAAACGGATGGAAGGAGCCCTGAAAGAGGTCAATTCTATCATCGGTTAACGTGGACCTCTTTGAGTTGAGAGACGATTAGGTGTAGTAAAAAAACAGGTTAGTTCGGCGGTTACTAAATAAGAACAGAGTGGAAGTAAACATAAACAATAGCAAACTGAGCGAGCAGCCAGCAGGGGAACTACTTCGTCCGGGAATCATCACAGCGAAAAAACCCAGAGATGCAGACAAAGCTCTACATAGTTAAATATCCAAGGCCCAAAGGTGGGAAGACAGTGATTTTATTGCACATGGGGTAGAAGATCGAGTGAGAAGCATCCCTGTACAGCCAACTAAAGGACTACAAAGCTCCTGTTTAAAAGCACATCATCTCAATTATCCCCTTCGATCTGAAACTGAGTAAGAGTTAAGCCGTAAAAATGTGGTCTTCTGGTTAAATTTCTTAAGTCCAAAAAATTGGTGACGCTAATACGTAATAATCTTCTTTTTTCCTGTGTGTGTAGTTTAACAGTGGTGGCTAATCGAGACGATTAACGTGAGTCTATTTGCTAATAAAGAAGGGTCTGTTTAAATTAAAATGCTTCCATGCTCTATATTATACTAGTTAATTATATATCCGTGTGAAAACCTAATGCTAATTTTTTTTTTTTTTTGTAATTGTTTCTGTTGTGAAGTATGTTTGTTGTTTTTTGCCCTCGCCAGACGGGTTTTGAGTAAAATGAAATTTGAACGTAGGTTGTTATAAAGACGATTGCCAGACGAACGACTTCGTCCGGGAATCACCACAGCGAAAGAACTCAAAGCTGCAGACAAAGCTCTACATAAGCAAATACCCAAAGCCCATAATTGAGAGGACAGCACATTGTAGATCAATGTAGCCGGGAAAACGGATGGAAGGAGCCCTGAAAGAGGTCAATTCTATCATCGGTTAACGTGGACCTCTTTGAGTTGAGAGACGATTAGGTGTAGTAAAAAAACAGGTTAGTTCGGCGGTTACTAAATAAGAACAGAGTGGAAGTAAACATAAACAATAGCAAACTGAGCGAGCAGCCAGCAGGGGAACTACTTCGTCCGGGAATCATCACAGCGAAAAAACCCAGAGATGCAGACAAAGCTCTACATAGTTAAATATCCAAGGCCCAAAGGTGGGAAGACAGTGATTTTATTGCACATGGGGTAGAAGATCGAGTGAGAAGCATCCCTGTACAGCCAACTAAAGGACTACAAAGCTCCTGTTTAAAAGCACATCATCTCAATTATCCCCTTCGATCTGAAACTGAGTAAGAGTTAAGCCGTAAAAATGTGGTCTTCTGGTTAAATTTCTTAAGTCCAAAAAATTGGTGACGCTAATACGTAATAATCTTCTTTTTTCCTGTGTGTGTAGTTTAACAGTGGTGGCTAATCGAGACGATTCACGTGAGTCTATTTGCTAAAAAAAGGAGGGTCTGTTTAAATTAAAATGCTTCCATGCTCTATATTATACTAGTTAATTATATATCCGTGTGAAAACCTAATGCTAATTTTTTTTTTTTTGTAATTGTTTCTGTTGTGAAGTATGTTTGTTGTTTTTTGCCCTCGCCAGACGGGTTTTGAGTAAAATGAAATTTGAACGTAGGTTGTTATAAAGACGATTGCCAGACGAACGACTTCGTCCGGGAATCACCACAGCGAAAAAACTCAAAGCTGCAGACAAAGCTCTACATAAGCAAATACCCTAAGCCCATAATTGAGAGGACAGTGGTTACGAAGCTTCTCTTAAAAAGCCCCCCTGCCCCCCCCCCCCCCCCCTCGATCAGAAAGTGAGTAACTACGCGTCGACCAAAAATAGACTGTCATAAAAAGATGATAATTCTGCTTGGATTAGAAACAGAGATTGAAGTTAAAAGTGATGGCTACTAGAGGGACAGAGAGCGAAAGCCCTATTAAAGAAAATTCGAATATAGGCTGCTAAAGAAACACGAAGCTTCTATTAAAACAAGAGAATGTCACATCTGTTGGCACTCGGATAAACTACCAGATTAATACAGCTTCCACCAAAAAGATTGTAGATGAATGTAACCGAAAACGTCTAAAAGAAAGACTTCGTGCAGCTTATAGGACTCTTGATATCTTGCAACACCAAGAGGAGGAGATCCGAAGCAATATTAAAAATGAATGTTCTGCTGAAGATTTTCAACGCATCTTAGAAGGATGTGGTAAGTCATTTGACAAACTATTTACAAAAAATAAATAAAGCAACACTAGTCAATAAATTTCAGAAACTTTGTTCTAATTCATGTAAAAACTAAGGCACCGGTATCTAAACAAAGCTCCAACAATACACATACTGTTAATTTAACTAATCTTAATGTTACGAAAACACAAGAAAATTTATTAAGTAGAGTTTTTAAACACTTACCACATAATAATAAACATATTTCTTATTTAGATATAGTTACTGCCGTGGAAAATTCTGTTTAAAGACGCCTTTAAGAAGCATAAACCCAGGATAAAAAAGAGGTGTTAGTTACAGTGTAACGGACACTTGACGAAGACACCGGCACATGTGTCGAAAGCTCGTGTTGTTAAAAAACAACTGAGGACGTGGTGATGTCTTAATTTTTTTATCATTATCTTTAAAATTGTTATCGTTTTGTTATATATTTTTATTTTTATATGTTTTAATAATTATTATTTAATTATTATTATTATATATATTGTTACGATACCGAATGATAATGAAAAGAAGTAACAACAAACCAGCAGATTTTATGTACAAATTTTGATTTATATTAAAAAGCAAACGGACTAACTTATTTACAGGCAAATATTACATAAACGTTGGAAAGAAAACATATATCAAAATGACTTACTTATACAAGTTAAGTAATTACAGTTCCTAAAGATCTGTATCCTTCACAAAGTTCACTGGTTTAAATCCGATGACCACGAATCGACGAAATATAGATTCCCAGAATGAATCTTGAAGACACAATGGTAAATCCGCAGGATAGAATATTGAAAACACACTGGTTTAGCACACTGGTGGTATATCCACAGAATAAATTCTTGACAGAATTCACAAGTCAGGTATCACTGACAAAGCAGGCTGAATATCCACAGAGTTAATAATATCAAAGAGAACAGTTCACAACTGACTCTCTCACTCACAAGTCAGAACAATCTGACTTTCGTATCCAAAATAGTAAACTGAACTATATTATAGTTCTCCGAGTCCAGATAGAAACTAAACTCTATCAACTCCAGTAAAGCAGGAAATACTCACTGACAGTATCCAAAATATATCGAGACCAGTTCAAAACTGACTGACTCTGTCATAAGACGAATATCGTATTCAAGATAGCAGCTTACTAGCTGTATCATACAGAGTCCAGATATAAATCTGAACTATAACAAAATATAGCTTTATAGACTGAGACCAGCTGGAAACTGACTGACTAATAACGATAAAACAACGTCTTATATACTCTCTCAGTACTTCCAGAAAGATCTGAGCATTTGCATACAAAGAGAGTATTTCGAGAATCTTCTCGGATCTACGCATTATTTACTACAGGTTATGAATTAAACAATATAGGCTTGAGATTACCTCACTACAGAGACTAGAACTTTCCAAGGAGTCGTCATAGTAACAGTTGGGAATATAGGTCAAAATTGAAACATTTCGTAAACAGACATTACGTCACAATCGAGAAAATTCTAAGACAATCGAAATAGATACATATGTTAACAGTTCAGCTGTACGTAACAATATAATATATATATATTGTACCTGTCCCACTGTGGGCTTTAATTTCTGTACAATAAAGTAAGTTGATGTCGTTGTTTTCTGGATTTCGACGATAGAATATTATTTACATAGTTACTCTCGTAAACAATTTCACTGATTGGCCACGTCATATTTGCTCTTTTCTTATTTAAAGTATTTATGTCAATGTTTGGAAATATAAAATTCAATTACACTAGATGAAGACATTGGTACAGGTGTCGAAGGCTTGTGTTGTTCACAAACAACTAACTTCGTGGTGATGCCTTAAACATTTCTCATAAGTACTTGGCAGAAGTGGATTATTGTGACGAACAACGCAAGTCTATTTGTGACGCCAACTGCCTCGTTGGGAAAACCCAGAAAAGACGCAGACAAAAGGACTGTAACCCAAAAGCGAGTTAGAAGCATCATCACACACTCAAGGACCACGAAGTTTCACTTAAAAACCACATCTTCATGTTCACCTCCCTCGATCAAAAACTGGGTAAGATCAACTAAAAAATCTGCCGTAAAACACTGGTACTTCGATCGTCGTAGAGTTAGGTGACGAAGTTTGAAGATGGAAATAATGGCTACCAGAGGGAGACATCGGACGATAAAAACATAAAGAGAAAATTGTGTTGGCGACAACTCGAATAGAAACGACATGGATACTACTTGGATGCTGACGATTCAACCGATGTTAGCAATTATGAGCACGATGATGGTGAAAGTTTCTCTGAAAGAAGACGGTCTCAAAAAGAAACTGAAGGATATTACGTTGAGAAACATAAAGAAGATGGCCTGTGCAAAGGTGGCGCCATACCCTGCGAAAGATGCAGAAGAAGAGTCTCGGGAACTGCTCACTAGTCCGAAGGTTCACTAGTTCGAAGGTCCACTAGTCCGAAGGTTCACTAGTCCGAAGGTTCACCAGTCCGAAGGTTCACTAGTCCGAAGGTCCACTGGTCCGAAGGTTCACTAGTCCGAAGATTCACTAGTCCGAAGGTCCACTGGTCCGAAGGTTCACTAGTCCGAACACCCCAGACATAATGCGCTATATCTCAAATAAGACCATGAGAAAAACTAAACAGTGGTACTGATAGACATTTTATTGAAGCAATTAAAAAAATCTCAGTAGCAGTACGTATACTTGAACAGATATGAAAAATAAAAAGTACTCTTCACGGTTTGTTTACAACAATCTATAAAGGTCTAAATGATATACCTCTTTTTAACACAAGTAGAAACTTGTCTCCATGGTTATTTTAGACAAGAAGATTTTCCCTGTGCCCGTGTGTTTTAGTGATCATAAATATATATATATGAACGCTTACTAAGTCGACACCACGTGTCTTTCTAGATATAAGTATAATGTCATCTTTTTAATAATATTTTCCCAACTTGCATAAAATCGTCGAATTATATATTTCCTTTTTTTTTGGATGGATCATAAATTCCTAACTGCACACTGTCTCGACTACAGACCAGCAAAGGCTAAGGGATACTGTCTCGTGGGAAAATGATGCTGAGGAAATTATCCTTGGGTCTGGGTAGGCCTATGCCCTATATTATCGTTTGGAGGATGATATCGGTGCTGTTCTTCGGACTAGTGGACCTTCGAACCAGTGAACCCTCGCGTTCGGACTAGTGAACCTTCGGACTAGTGAACCTTCGGACTAGTGAACCCATTTTTCGGAAAAGTGAACCTTCGGACTAGTGAACCTTCGGACTAGTGAACCCTTCTCAGAGTCTCGACGGAAAATGGAAAGCAGTGGATCTGCTCAATAGGGAATATAGAAGTCTTACGCTTGCCGTCACGAAAACTATCAAAATTACAGAGTCTGTCAATGATAGGAAAACCGCCAGTGGACAGATGGGTGTTTTGTCCTACCCAGACGGGTGTGGAGTAAAATAAATTTGAATTGAATGTATACCGTAATAGAATCGCCAAATCAATGAAGTACCCAAGCCCTTACCCTTAATCACAGCCTGTCAGGAATAATTCCGTTTCACACATGGTGAAAGTAAAGACAACGGGCAGGAAGACAGGAAACGAAAATGAACTTTCCTTGAACTTAGGACAAGTGCAGCATAGACTGGCAGCCAACGTCTATTCTACGGCATTTGGATGTGGCCGGTTTAACAAGATATGAAGGAGTTAGTTAATAGTCTATAATGGTACAGACGCATGAAATATATCGAAAATTCCACAAATTTGTCTGCCTAAAGCTGGATTGTACAAGATTGTTTTGAGGCAGGGGTACCAGACTTGTATACATTGTAGATATTCCCTAGCTCACAGTACCGAAATGACGTGCCATCATCCCATTGACGTCACAGTAAATACACGATTGATATACTTTGTTGCTACATCAACAAATTATCAAAAAGTGAAACATTTACCCTTGAATGTTTAGGCCAAGATCTAGGTATGTTAAACTTGTTACGGGTCATACGCATTTTGTAGTGACATTAACTTACCCTCGTGTCATCCGTTTCGGAGCCCTTAGAGACTGGAACGCTACTTCACGAAATACAAATTGTTATTCATAGAAGTTTATCTAGCCCCAGGTGACTATCCTGCCATTCTATTGTATAGTCACAGATCGGTGTCATTTGGCTCTGTAGGACGGTTCAAAATTTTGGTCTTGTAGCTTTATTATACCTTTCTATAAACTAATAACATACTTTATTAACTGTTTGGGTGTCCTGCTTGCATTCCCAATGGTAACAAGAGTTTCGGGAAACCCAAAATACGCCCGGAAAGGCACAGTAACTGCAGCCATACCAAAACAAATCCTTCCATATTTATTTAAATTTAATTTTCAAAATTCAGAGGAAGGAAGTTGAAGCTTGGTAAAAGGTGATGTAATGTCAACAAAATGAAAGGTTACCACTAAAACCTTTAAAATCCATCTGTATCAAATTTAAAATGGGCTATTTGGATCAAAGATTATTAACAAGATTTGTACTCCGTACAAGTCATCAATTCTCGCTGCTCGGTAAATCGTGATGTTAAACATTGCTTGTTGTCAATATAGTTTTGACTAAAATGTTTCAATTTTTTAGAAGAGTAGTTTATAATTTACTAATCATACTTAAACAAATGCAATTAATTGGCAATTTTGCAGCTCACACCAATTCAAGTAGATTTGAAAATTTTTCTCATAATATCATTTCTCTATATTATTTGGCTACAACAAAAAAACAGTTGAGCATGGCATGGCCATGTGGTATAGAGGAGTCAAGACCATAAAACTGTCAACACTTGTAGTGATAAGAGACTTAGAGCTTTAGAATATGTTTAAATAGAGTATCACTATGTAAATAGAACAAGGCTGGGTTACTTATCTCTTTGTCTGTAGATAAAACTTTAATCCTTATATGCATTTTTCATTTGATTAAAACGTTATATATTGATTTAAGAATAGTTTTAATCAATTTAGAAACATTATTGCAATTTGAAAAAATCCTTTTTTGATGAGAATCGGAAAAGTAGAAGCCATTTTATAATTTAAAGGTTATTTTCATGAAAATGAAAGTAAGAATAAAAGGGAATGTACATAATCCAATAATTTGCAATAATTGATATCATAAACAATGTTTTTACACACTGTCTGTTAATATGGTATGTAACATGAAAGATTTGAAAACATCTTACGCAATGTATGATGTCAAAAATAGTTCGCGACACACCTTCCACCCATAAGGTATATATACTTAGAAAAAATTGTGCAGATGGAATCAAAACTTTGGAAGTTATGGAGCGGAAGGGAATATTACATAATCCAATATAACTCCCATATTATGTAACCAGTGATGTTAAAAATAGTTTGCGACACACCTTCTACCCATAAGGTATATACTTAGAAAAAATTGTGCAGATGGAATCAAAACTTTAGAAGTTATGGAGCGGAAGGGAAAGCGGACTGCCGGAGATGATACCATAATACAGCCCGCTTTTCAAACCGGGCGTATAAAAATCCAAATAAAATTCTAAATACTCTTTTCATGGTCCATTTTGACCTACGATATCGTTTAAAACAGTTTTGTCAAACAAATATGGCGACCGCTAGTTCTGTATTACGTACTGTTGTTTCGTATACAATTTGGCACAATACACATACGCACGCATGCGCTCCACTGTAAATTTTCAGTCTGAGATACGAAACGGTGACAATTTCCAGAAATTAGCGGTCGCCATATTTGTTTGACAAAACTGTTTTAAACTATATCGTGGGTCAAAATGGACCATGAAAAGAGTATTTAGAATTTTATTTGGATTTTTACCATTTTGAATGCAAGCAGGACACCCAAACAGTTAATAAAGTATGTTATTTGTTTATAGAAAGGTATAATAAAGCTACAAGACCAAAATTTTGAACCGTCCTACAGAGCCAAATGACACCGATATGTGACTATACAACAGAATGGCAGGATAGTCACCTGGGGCTAAAGTTTATCGGCAGTTTATTACTGTATATATTCTCAATAAAATGCAACCACACTTCATTCTGTAAAATGAGGAACAACGCATTTTAGGACTAAAATGAACGAGTATGTTCGACACATTCAACTGCTTTTCAAGCCGAAATCTCTTTTGGAGCGGTATGTTGACAGCGCACCTTACCGGCTGTAGTCATCCACAGACTCGCTATGGTGGGTGAAACGAGCCAAAATGTCAACACAGTCACAAAACTTAAATAGCAGTAACTTTATAAAACTCAAGGTATGTACACATGAAAAGATGGTCTTTATTCCTGAAGGACACCCTTTCTTGGCAACCCAGGATGACATGGGCAATTCAAAATGCCATGTCTCCTTAAAACCCTTACATTTGGTAATATTATATTTCAGATGGACCCAGTGAGTCCACTGCACCCATTCACACAACACTCCCCGCACATAACAAATTCCACATAATCAAGGTTTTCATGCCTTCTGGTTGCCACTTCTTACAAACGCAACATCAAACGTATCACCATCGTCGACTAAATCTGACTCCAGAGTTGCTGGAGATGGTTAACTGGGACGTTGGGCGTCCGGCAACTGGACTAGCAGGATTACAAATTGGGGGCTTGAAAAATGAAATAAATGGTTTGGATTTTTTGTTGTTGATGTTTTTGGCCTGGGAGTTTCTGTTTGCCTCCTTTGCTGCCTGTTCTATATGTATATGGTCCTGCACATGTCGCACGGTCTAACACAGTGTTCCTCTGTGATTGGTTTTCCGCAGACAAATGCAGAGAGTACTTTCCGTTTCTTGGTTTTGGATTGTAAACCATAAACTTTCTTCAAGAAAAACAGACGTTCGGCTACTTGTGCTCGCTATTGAAACCGGGGTCGTGCGATCTGGGCTATTTCCATCATTCTGTTGCACGCTTTTTACTGAAGGAACTGGTGTTGAAGGGGATCTAGAATAAAAGTGTGGAATTTCAACCTTTATGTTGTTGTTTTTTCTGGGACATTTGTTGGCTTATTAAATACTCTAGCTGGCATAAAAGATTCACAGTTCACTGTCGATCGGATGGATCAAATAGATATATGCCATATTTGCGAAAGGATGAACGCAAATTCGCTGCGGTCAAACTTAAATTGTAAGCCCGACAAGCAATCTCACATAAGGCATCCTATGATATGGCAGAAGACGAGTTCTCCCTCATGAATTTGGCTGTTCTAAATCTTCTGAAAAGTTCCGCAACAAATCGTGGCTTGTGTGGGGTAGAAGGACAAAGAGAATGACGTTATTTTCCGTGGCCCAGTCAATAATATCCAGTGTGACATGAGTTTTATGACCATCATATAGCAGGTAGTGTCTGGGAGGGATCACGTCCCTGGGTGTATTTCAGGAAATGATCTTTGAGATACTTTCGGAAAATGTCAGTATTTGACCATCCACTTTCACTCAGTGATCGTGCGACACCAGTTGTTCAGCCCTCATCCTCTTACCAGGAAACACGAAATATGGCGGTGAAGATGATCCCAAAGTATTTCTGGCTCCTAAAGCAGTGACATTTTTAGATTTCCCACTAGTGGTCGCAACTGTTTTTGGCCTTCTTATCTGCCACAACAAAAGGAGGGGTATGGTCCGATGAAATAGCCTTTTCGTCAACTTTGTAAATGGATTGTGGCTTGTCTGTTAAGTTATATTTCCTCAGAATTTTTCCCATTTCCTCGAAGTAAAAAGCAACGGTTTCTTTCCAGGTCCCTTTGGCATGGGCTATCTCAAGAAGAGATCTTGTCTTTTTCACTCCTAAGTTTGGCCATCTTGACATAAAATTCTGAAACCATTGAAGGGAGAGAGGCTTCTGCTTATGAAGTAGAACAAGGACGGCTGCCAATTCTGTGGCAAGATTACAAAAGTCTGTGTGAGTGAACCCATAACCCACTTTAGCCAAAAGGGCAATGTGTTCCGCGAGCCTTGCCTCTTGTTCAATTGGAATTAGCGGGGCATGGCCTGACGATGTCTCGATATTTAAAGCTTCATAATGAGGTGTAGGTTGAATTGGTTTATTCGATCTCGCGCTGCTACATACATGTAATCCGCTGACATAGTGCCTAAATAGCCTTTGTAGTTAAAAAGAGCATACTTGTCGTTAAGGCTTCTGTTGTCCAAAGCTTATTTACACTGTTCTAACCTTTTCTTCCTCACTGGCCTAACCTTCACCTCCTCACACACAGACTCAAGATTACTCGTCCTCAGTCTTAAATGCCAATGCTCGAGCTTTACTATAATTGTCTAAATTAGAGAGAAAATATACGGAAGTTCCAAAATGTTAAAATGACATTCAAATAAGTATTTTTAAGATAAACTAAGGTTTGGGTAATAATATTTGTACAATTTTTAAAGGGCTTATGATATTTTTCCAATAAAAAGTAAAACTAATAACAATTGCTAATGTTTCAGTTTCACACAGGTTTTTTTTTAATTTAATGAATAATTAATGTATGCCAGTACTGCCAAAATGCGCGGTTTTCATCCCAAGTACTTGATTCAAATGGGCTACAGGTCTCAATGGAAAACTGAGAAATTATTGACAAGATCTATGTGGAAAATGATAAAACAATAGGTCTGTTTGAGATATCCAGTAGATATGTAGAACTGTCACTTGTCTAACACTCGCACACTATATAATTTCCAATTCTCTTCTGGTTTTTTTTTGTTTCAAAACCACTGCTTTTGTAACCTTTCGGAAGGTCGGTCAAAAGCACTGGTCCATTCCTGTAAGCCGTTCACTCGGGACAACATCAACACTTTTGTCGTTTACAAACTCGACGATATTAAAACATCTAGTAAACAGTACACCACGATGTACAAGCTTTCTGATGCCAATGCTGAATCAACTAAGTGGCCACAGTCCTAAATAAATGAAAATATACAACTGGTGGTCCTTCCCTCATCTTTCTCATGCCAAGGGTTGAAATAATATTCAATTAAATCATGCTATTGAACATCAATCGTACATTAGAAACGTGAATAACGTAATCCACCTCGTGTATGTAGTGGTTGTTTTTATTCCTTTATTCTTCCGGGAAGACAAATCTAATAACACGTATGTGTTTAAAGTGGCATGAGCTGCCAAAATTCGCAGTTTTTTCATAACTTCTGATCGTCACGACAGTAAGAAACTTTGAAGGCTATCGAAAAACTAAATGATGCGTTGGAATGAGAAAAATCCATACAGTATGTGGCCTGTATGAACCGAAAACGTGTTCAAAAGTAAACAAAATTTAAATAACCGGGACGACCATTCATTCATTCTAAGCCAAAGTTAGTTCAAAACAGTACTTTATCGTACATTTTCGAGACTAGAAGCATTAAAAAGCTTCTGAATTGTACCTCTTGAGAAAAATGTCCAATAATTTCAGCATTCTGTTTTAACGTCAAAATATCAACATTTTGGCAGCTCATGCCCTTTTAATTAAGAATATAGAATTGTTTGTGGACACAGTTTCAAGTGACATTCAATACGACTTATATTATAATAAAAATATCTATAACAGTCACAGTAACATTATAAACAATACGAACAACACCCAATTACCTTATCAAATGCATTGTTAAATCAGTACTTAATAGAAGAAGCATGGAGAAGTGGAATGGCAACATGATAGCCGTTGTATGGGAGTAAAACGTTTTTTGATTGAATTTCATTCAATGGTATAATTTTTAGATTTTCGCTAAGTTGACTGACCAGATGTATCCCTGACATAGATGATTGTATTTGGGTATGTAAAAAATATGCTGTGTTTTGAAAATCTTTGATAAACTACAAATATCCTGGCAGTATCAGAGATGATATTCCGTATCAAAATAACTTGCCCATCAGCACAAGGGAAACAATTGTCACCCTCAGAATCCGAAATGATGTAAAGTTGAAAAACAATTTTCTTAAACTATTTATAACCTGGGCCGACATACTTAAATAAATTACGTGGTACAGGACCATTGCAACGTTCACTACGTTTGACGGTTCCAGAATTATTGTTATTACCTTCTAAAGGTCCTACGGACAACCTGTTGAAGTTGATGACTAGGCTTTCTTATCAGTTTCACTAATTGTCCCAAGAAGTTCTCAAAGGGAAAAGCTGAAACTATCCAATGGTCCATATCTCTTTCCATCTTGTGGTAAATGAATTAAATTGTGAATATTGTAAACATCCTTTTCTTGTCCATAAATTCGAGTATAGTTCATTACAAACACAACAAGCAACTGGTTGGCAAACCCACTGTAATGTCTACACAACTCCCAATGCAACGAAATAAGAATCCCTACAGAGAGTAGCATAACATTTTTGTACATATGAGGCAAGGGTTTTAAAAGCACAACTGGACCAGTGTACACCAAAAAGGCGAAATTTGGTGGCTTTCCATCTTGTAACCTCTTCTAAGGCCCTTAGTTTTCTCGAGGACTCGCCAGGTATATACTTAATCATTTATATCCATTCTTAGGGTTAGGGTTAACCTAACCCTTATCCTAACCCTAACATTTTAGGTTCCGTATACCGAGTCTGCTAGAAAATTGTCCTTTCCACCACAGAAGAATTAAACGACGTGCAGTCCCCAAGAAAACCAAGTGCATATAATCTAAAACAAATGTGGAAACCATACCTATCCCTGCATTTACTAGAGGAGATAAACGCTCAGAAAGGTAGTGGCCTTCTTCCAACATTCCGTTAAACCGAATAGCGTGCGTAAAGGAGCATCTGTCTCTGGAAATGTCATTTTCCCCGCCCATACTCCCTTCGGTTTACACCTTTCACATCCACTGTATCCTGAATGACCTTTAACGTTTTTGATGGATGCTCTCGCCGGAGCATTGCGCACAAATGCTCTCTACTCACATTTACTTTATATGTCCTTTCCTTAAAGTAGTAAGGAAACTCCGAAAATATTCATGGTGTAATCTCAATATTTCGACTTTAATTAAGTCATCGTCAGGAGAATTATGAGTACATCAAAAGACAGTGCGCATTTATATAGAAAAACAGAATACAATGATGGTTGACACTAAGAAGGCATGGGAGATTAAAATTTTAGTTACAATAGAGCAGGGTTCTAAAGGGCAGTCATAAGACCTAGCCAGGCTAATAAATTAAGTAAACATCTGTCACTGAAAACATTACTAGGTCATAAGCATACATTCAAAATAATAATTGGTAAAGTTTGAGAAAAATAAAATACATGTTTGTAAGTATATCAAATTGAATTTTACAATCAGCCGCATTAATTAAAATCATATATTTATTATGTATACGCAATAGAAAGGGTAATAGGTCTTGAAAATTTAATAAAACAAAGGAATTATTAAAAAAAAATTCACTTCTGGCGATAGATGGCGTATTAGAAAAAAAAAAAAAAAAAAAAAAAAAAAATTACATGGGTTATAACAGAGATTAACGAAATAAAGAGAGTTCTTTTGAAGCCATAATTCCGTGATTGAGGGGCGGTTTTAATCTCCTGATGGAGAGGGCTTCCTTAAATAATAATTCATTCCAGTTGTTTGATGAGTCAATTACTTTGGTATGATGGGCTAAGAATGATTCAATTGGAATGGGTTTCAGATTGTCTATGTTAGAAGGCTTCAAAAGAACTCTCTTTATTTCGTTAATCTCTGTTATAACCCATGTAATTTTTTTTTTTTTTTTTTTTTTTTTTTTTTTTCTAATACGCCATCTATCGCCAGAAGTGAATTTTTTTTTAATAATTCCTTTGTTTTATTAAATTTTCAAGACCTATTACCCTTTCTATTGCGTATACATAATAAATATATGATTTTAATTAATGCGGCTGATTGTAAAATTCAATTTGATATACTTACAAACATGTATTTTATTTTTCTCAAACTTTACCAATTATTATTTTGAATGTATGCTTATGACCTAGTAATGTTTTCAGTGACAGATGTTTACTTAATTTATTAGCCTGGCTAGGTCTTATGACTGCCCTTTAGAACCCTGCTCTATTGTAACTAAAATTTTAATCTCCCATGCCTTCTTAGTGTCAACCATCATTGTATTCTGTTTTTCTATATAAATGCGCACTGTCTTTTGATGTACTCATAATTCTCCTGACGATGACTTAATTAAAGTCGAAATATTGAGATTACACCATGAATATTTTCGGAGTTTCCTTACTACTTTATTATGTTAAGTTGTTCAGTGGATCAAATAGATGTCCTTTCCTTATATACAACTCTGTTGCAAATCCTGAACTAAGTCCCTCAACAAAATTAAATCGCTTGGCCTCGCCTTTCCATAAAAGAAACCAATAATAAAAGGGTCATAATATATACCTATATAATAAATATGTGCTAAAATAGGCCAGAATGGATATTTGAGTTCCATGACACTTTCATTGGACATGCTTCTGTCTAGAAGAAAACATGTTTTCCCGAAAAGAAACGCTCTTTATATCTGCATTGATAAGATCTGTTTGTAGCGTTTGGAATAATGAGTTTGGGTCCTTGGGGAGAGTGGGAAATTTAGTTTTTATTAATTCCAATAGAGAGGATAAACAGGAATATGAAACGTTATATCTAATCTAAGATTATTCTCAAGGATATTGTGGAACGATGTGTTGATTGAGTAGTCAAAGTGGCGGATGAAAGTAGCACTTGATCTGCTTCATTATTGTCATTTGCGAGCATTCGAATTAATCTCCAATATCCACATGTGTTGGAAGAGGGAAGCTTATCTAGGCACAAAAATGTGCTCACGAGTTTCAGAAGTCGCTTGTATGTTGTTGTTTTTTTTTTTTAGCTTGTAGTAGGACATCAAATAAGATTTCATTGCACTTGTTATTGCTTTAAACATGAATCTTTATCGTACCAACAACGTTTTGAGGTTTTAGTTGCGGTAGACTGCAGTATTTGCTGGATATCTCCATAAGGCCTTCATATATGTTTGTATCGCGTGTGTCGGCTTCGGCATGACCAAAATACGCTGGTCGGAAAATACGCTGGTCGGAACAGATATAATGTATCGAAAAACAGCTACGTAATTACGTCATAGATAATGTTTAATTTATATACTTTGTTGCTTTTGTTCTGTTTTGAACCCGTTGACGTCACAGTTAATATTCAATTTATATACTTTGTTGCTTTTGACCGTAAAAATCTGGCCTATATAACATATATCATTTTTAGTCCCCTACCGGCGAAGCCCGGCATGTCAGTTTTCCGGACTGTTTTTCTATACGCTTTCAGATTTTTTTGTTTGTTGGTCCGCCATGGTGGGTTACAGATCAGGTTTATGTTTTCTTCCGCTCGTTCGTTTTTACCGAAGTTATGGCTGATTACAAAGATGTAAAGAAAAAGGGCGATATATGGACGGAAATCGCACAACGCGTTGTATGAAAATTGTACTTCTCTTCAAGCTATATAACCAGAATAATTTCAGGAAAGGTAAACATGAGTGGAAAGTTTTATTTAATTACTGAATTTATTTTGAAGTAGAATCATCTCTCTTTTCGCTTCATCATTATCGAGGTTTAATGGAATGTAAAAAGGCCTTGTCTCGTTTAACATCAAACTTTGTTATCCTTTTCAGGAGAAGCAGCATTCAAATAATGGACGAATTTAAAAGATATGTAGCGTACACCAGAAAACTCAAAACCCGAAGTGGACATGGCCTACCAGGGAAAATAACTAAGTACAAGTGGGCAGATCAGCTACGTTTCCTGAATGACTACACTACACCACGACGGTAAATATCATACGGCTGCACCTTAATAATAACCCAAATCTAACCAGCCATTGTTCATTTGTTTTATAATGATTATTGAATGAGAAACTGTATGCAAATCTGAAAAGGTGTATTACATAATTACGCAACTTCAGATACACTCAGAAACTTGCATTAAATAGTCTATATATTGTTTGGTTTTTCACATAAGATCGTTTGATCAGTATGAGCCCTGTTCTTTTTTGTGTTTGTGTGTGTTTTTACAGCTGAATGCTCTATTACTTTTAGATATCACTAATTATAGCATCGATATATTTTTTCATCAGGAGTAGCAGTAATCTGGACACAGCCTCTCTCCTCAGGCGCATTGCAGATGGGGAGGTTTCAGGTGAAGAGGCAGATGTTTCAGTGGACCTATCAGATAGTGAATTGGCACTGGCTGTGGGTGAATCTTCGAAAGAAACTGAAGACACAACAGTTTCGCCAGTAACTTCTCCTAAAAGAAAAGGAATATAAAGGACAGCGATGTCAATAACAAAATTATAGAATATTTAAATTCCAAAAAAGTAAAGAGGAAACTAGGGACCCATTGTCATTGTTTTTTCAATCCAGTTTAGCAGCCATCCTCCAGCTCGACAATTGGAAGCTAAAAGAAAAATTAGCAGTGTAACTCTTAGCATTGAAGAGGAATTGATGGGTAAATCGAATTAAAATCAAGTATTCAATTGTCACCATAAAATAATAGCGGCATGAGCTGTCAAAATAATAATATATTTAAAATGTTCCATTGTTTTACTCAAGCAGTAAAAATTAGAAGATTGTTAGTGCTACTAGTATTGAGAAAGTATGTTAAAACTTAAAATGATATTTTGAACTACTTGGGCATTCGTCCAGGTTACTTAAATTTTGTTGACTTTTCGCACATATTATTCCAACGTCAATTCAGTTTTTCAAACCTGTTGGTTATTAGAATTAAGGGAAAAATGGCAGCAATAGTGCAAAACTTATATACCTTAGTATTTGTTTTTCCATTTATTACATTTTGAAAATTAAGTTAAAAAATAAGGGGTCGATCTGTATATGGACATAAAGCAGGTAGCCGTTGGCCAAATGTTTTTCATGATTCATGATTATTCAAGATTCACTCTGATGATTTTTTTATTCAGTTCAACTCCTACATATGTGATTTGAAGTCTTTACTATGCTCATCAAACATACGAAAATATGCTTTCATTTGTCTCGTTAATGGTCCTACAGTTGTATAAGAGAAATCTGAACATGACTGTTATGAAACTATATATAGGTTCTTTTTGTTTTTCAATCGAAACCTCCGCCATTCTGATAGGTTCCGTCCAAAACATACCCCCAGTGGTCTGTCTTACAAAGCTGGCGTAAACTGTGCATATACAACATACGACCAGAGCGTCCGGTTTTATAGTTTTTTTAACAACGCGTATAAATCGTTACAGTTCTTCTATATGGACCAAACTGGCACCCGTAATTTACTATCACCTCGGGGTAGTTTTACTAGTAGTAAAGTTTACTAAGTTGGACTGACCCGTAACTTATATTTACTTTTTGTAAGTTAACCCGTGATTATTTATTCAAGGTGGTGTATCTGTAGACTCTGTTCAGGGCTAGGCTGTTGGATAGGTATAGTTACCTCTGCTCTGTTTCTTCTAGTCCGGGTTTCTGACTCCAAAATTACTATTTTTTATACTGACGGTCGTATTTTGGAGTCAGGGTTCATTGCAATTAAAAAGTCGGAGTTGGCTGCCCGCTCAGAAGCGGGCAGTATGTGGTCTGATTTAGACAAAGAAATAGCAATATAACCTACTCAGATCGTGTCTAAACGGTCATAATCACGTTCATGGATAATTTCGCTACCTACCAGTGCCTGATATGGACGAGTAGCATCCGTCAGTAAACATTATTCCTCCCCTGAATTTACTTTTGCCTTCCCCAAGTCTCAAACTCTCCGCCATTGATGACGTAACACTGTTTAGCGGTTTTTCAGTTTTTAAACGTTAAATTCACTTTAAAAAATGCTAAATTATTAATGAATGTCGTACTGTCGTACACTATTTGAGTTAGTTATGTTGTGATTTATTATCTAAATCAGACCGCAAACTGCCCGATCAGAAGCGGGCAGCCAACTCCGACTTTTTTATTGCAATGAGCCCTGACTCCAAAATACGGCCGTCAGTATAAAAAAAATATTTTGGAGTCAGAAACCCGGACTATGTTTCTTCTAACTCAAGTTTGACTCGTTGAGGACGCGATTCCCGATCTCTCGTTTGTCGTCTGCTTTTATAGGCTTTAAATCACGCGCCGAACACTTTAGCTCACTCTGGTGACAAAGAATGTCAACAACATAATACTCTCCAAACCGGAATAGAATACATAAGTACATCTCTTCTTCAACGATTTTGTAGTATTAAAATTCGCTAACAATTGTAGGAAATAAGTATAATATCAGCTGCATAGGTAATTATTTACGATGGCCTCTGTGTTACAAGATTTTAGCAAGCGTCTCTGACTAGGTCTACGTTGTGACTTTAAAAATGTCAACAAAGATGTCAGCGCACAGGATCGCGTGCCTGTTGCTAAGTAGTCATAACTGATCGTGGTATTTCACGTAGTAGAAACTGGATAAATGACGAGAGAGTCAGTAAATGAGGTAAATATGAAACATGAAGAATTTAATACGAAGAAGGAAATATTTACAGGAAATCGGAAAAAGCTAAAGTAACAGGCCAAACCAATAACAACGACAACACTGTACAAAAAAGTAATTTTGTCACATTGCCCACCTTCTCTCTTATAGCTGTCCTCAGCTATTAGGGCAGTCAAAATTTCACAGTTATCTTTGAATTTTTAGGGTCCTTTTTTCTCCTGAGGGAGTCCATCTTCTTCTTAAAGAACTGTGAGCCCTATGTTGTCTATATGGCACATGTAGTCTTCGGAAATCGTCTGTTCTTCGGTTTCCTCTCATGTCTGTCTCTCTTATTCGTTTTCTGTCTGTGCCTCGGTCCTTTGTTATTAATCGATCTTTAGGGTTGTCTCTGCTTGTTTGTTTGTTCAGCTGTGTGTGTCTGTTGTCACTGTTAGTCTTTAAGTCGATTATTCTATCAGTGGTCTCGGTCTTGTTATAGTCGCCGTCTTCAAGTTTTAGTATTTTCTTTACAATTGATGGTACTTGTCCTTTTAGGCTGGTCTGTCTTCAGTATTGTGGTCAGTCTATTCTGTACTGTCTTAAAGGATTCAGTCTGAGCTTTAAGAGTCTCCGTCAGTGCTGTGTTAGAGTTTATTGTCCCCTGGCAAATTGCCGTAATTATCCCGGTGGTTGTCGATTCTGTTAGCTACCTCAGTGAAGGTACTGGGTGCTCGTGTCATCCGGGATATCTGAGATGTCATTCCTGTTGTCGCTTTGATTAATTCGTTTATCCCCAAATTCAGTTCCCCCTGTCTCATGTTCTTTGAAGTCATAATACCTGTTACCTGTGAGAAGTTTGAATTGAGAGTCATCAGTTGATTTGTTATGGGTCTTATGTCTTGTTCAGGTGGAAGGGGTTGATTTTGGGCAGCAGCCACGATGAGAGAGGCTACTGCTCCCATCGCATTCTTTATCGAGTTTTCCACCAACTCTCCTACTGCTGAAAGTGGTATTACGTCGGGTTCCGTCTGGTTGTCATCTTTGCTTTGTCGTTTGGCTTGTGACGTGCTACTTAGACGTTTTCTTTTAGCCTGTCTGTTTGGCTTGGTTGGGGATGTTTTTATTGGCGTCATTGGGTCAGGTACTTTCAGAAGGTCACTAATTTCTGTCTTGTATGAAGTTGAACTTCAATGTTCGTCTCAGTGTCTGTCAGTTGTCCTACAGGTGTGAGAACATAACCACTGACCTCAGTATTCTCTATAGTTCCATACTTTTCCGTCAGGTCTAGTTTGCTTGCTTAATAGGCATTTAGAAGTTGAGTTATGAAACACAAATCATCTTTCGTATGGTAAGACAACTTCTTATTATATATATACAATACATATATACATGTAGTCGCGACGTTTCGACCCAGTTTCTAAGGTCGTTCTCAAGCTAATGAAATTAAAATATCAACAGGTTATAAATACAGATGATTAGAATTATCGTAGAATTGTGAACATCATAAAAGAATAATTAGGTTATTGATTGGAGTAGAGAACATCATGGATAGAAATGATTATGTTAGTATAAGAACCATTAACGTCATAGAACTGCGCTCATTATTTGAAATTCAAAACATTTTTCTCGTTAGAGTATCGTTGGAAGAGAGCGTTACAAAAGTAAATAAACTCACGTCATTTAATATATATATATATAGTTCGAATAGAAAGACGTTATAAAGTAAAAATTATTACGTTAGAATGACAACGTTATTGTGTGCAACGTTATAAGGCGCATGTAACGTTACTATTAGATAACATAGAAAGAAATACAGTTTATGAGTCTTTGTGATTACATTAATTATAGAAGGTTGTCATACGCGGATGGAATGAATACTCCATTGTCCCTGTTGATTTTTGGACTGTGTCTTTTTATGTGGATGGCTTCTTATAGTTTGCGTTTCTTCCAATGCTTGAAATTAACGTCCAACACTTTGGTCTCCTCCCACTTGATTTTATGATTAGGAAAATTATTGATATGTTCTGAAATTGCTGATTTGTTGTCCAATTTAGTAACTGATGTTTTGTGTTCCTTAATTCTTATATTAAGATTGGTTACAATTGCATTCGATTTGGTAGATTACTCCTTTTGGTTGGTCTAAACTAGATTTCTCCTTTTTTCCCGAAGCTCTCAGTAGAGTTTTGAGGTTTGGTCCAGTTGTGAAAGCTGTTCTTATGGGAGTTTTTGATTCTATGAGTCGAGCGATGTGATGGCTTGTTTGCCAATATATGGAAGCGTGATTAAGATGGGTGATTTGTCCTGATTTATTATTTCATCAGACTTATTTCTTCTATGGTTTGGATGAGTGGTTTTGTAGATAGTTTTGTTAACTAACTGTTCTGGATATTGGTTGTAGATTGTGAATGTGTGCTTTAGATGGTGCAATTCTTGTTGTAAATGATTGGTTGTCGATGAAATGTTGGCTGCTCTTTTCGCTGCTGTGTTTCAGGTCTAGTTTGGTCTCTAATATTTCGTCTTCAGTAGTCCTTTTTTTGGTTGGAGTGGCGTTGGTTGTGTCCTGCTTTGTGTTATTGTCGTTTAAACAAGGTCTTTCCTTGTCGGAGTTCTTTCTGGGCGTCTTGTAAACCTAAGTTGTAGGGAATAACATGACTCGAAGCCTTCCTCCACTGTAATGCTTTTGATAGCTTGCTTCAATTCTATGAGGTCTTGTATCTCCTTCAACAGATTTGGATGCTCGGTCAAAATGTCCATAACATCTGCAGAGTTGCTGGCAGTTGCTGGAACTGATGGCTTGATTTTCCAAGACTTGTAGAATTTCTAGGGAATATTCTTTCGACATGACATCAGCTTCTGAATCCAAAAGAGGTCGAAGAATTCCATAACCTGTCACGTTTCCTCTCATTATTTGGCCCTGGTGTTTAATGTCGAAATGTTTTCTCATATCCATTCCTTGATTGCGACTTTATCGCATAGCTTGCAACCACACGGAGCTTCCTCTTTCCTCCAATGATTGATGGCACAATGTCGGGACACTTTCTGCTTATCCCCTTCGTAAGCACAGGACTTACAAGAGTACACGGCCTCTCTCTTGCTGTAGCTTTTGACTGCTTTTGACATGATGATTCTGACGAAACACACACAAAAACAGGTTAGTTCATTTCATTGGTTAGTTTCGTTTAACATACCCCTCTGTTACCGACTTTCTGTTTCCCAGTCACATCACATTGCATAGGGTAGTCCAACTCTTTAAACTTTTGCACTACGAGTTAAGGACCTAAATATGGTATTAGGATTTTCTCTTTAAATAGTGACAATGTTTTGGTGAGTACCATTTTGATTTGTAGTGGACTTTGACAAGTTTTCATTTCCTACAGCCATATAACCCGCGTTAGCCTTTACAACTAAAAAGAAATAAAGGTACAGCATATTTTGCTGTTCTATATGTGGCTATCAGGGACAAGAACTCAACGCCATATTTTCTGAGAGCTTCTTGCTGCCATTAAGTCTCATGAACAAATATGAATTATTCACACTCTCCAGACTCATCGTTCTTCCTTGTCATTCTATAGAACTTGTCATAGGATCTCTCCTTCTTCCAATCGCCCGTTAGTCGTCTTGATCATTTTTTGATTTTCTGTATGACGTTTTTACCCTATTTAAATGGTTCCTCACTTCTGTGATCCTTGGGGAAAAACGCCGGTTTGTCCTGCTCGGAACATCTTTCCTAGCGAAAAGAATGGTTACTACTAGGTACCGTAGATGGCATTTCGCCTCCTCTGCACTGGTTATACTGTGCTACACTGGTTTCCCGAGGTCTTTGTCGATCATTTGGAAATATCCTTTTAGCTGAAAGTGAAAAAAGCAACTATGTACTAGCTGAAATGATTGGAAATACATTTTAAAATTTTATTATGTATTATTTATATTATCCTGTGTGATATCTTACTTAATTTTTTACCTATTCTGTCATATGGTTCTTATGTGCAGTTGCAGGAAACGAGTTATTTTTGTCGCTGAAAATCGTCTATTTGGCCACTTCTTATGGCCTCCCTTAGCTCTTTTGATTTTTCCATCCTTGTCTTTGTACATTCTTCTTCAATCTGAGACGGGGGGGGGGGGGGGGATTTAACCTGTGCGAGGGACAACAATTGCGCAATTCAATTATCGAAAGTGATCAAAGAAACTCAAGAAATTCCATGCGCTTTTAGTAAGTCACTTAGTGTCTGATATAGTATACAATGTTTTGTATTGAAACCTTTGAAATTAATCAAGTTATCCAAGTTACCCACAGGAGATGAACCGTTTATTCAAATAGTTGGCTCCAGATGTACCATCAACTTATGCATACTTCGCCACACCTTCGGTAAATAATAACATAAAATAAATACAAAACAGATACCCGCCAAGTAGGTTCTTACAATGAAAACTCCGGACCAAAAACATTTAGGAAAGAGACATGAACCTTGTAATTTGAAAATAAGGTAACCTCTCTCATGTTTATTTGAGCAGGACATATCCCATTTTCTTACTGTCTAGGATGTGGACTTTTCTCTTTTGAAACCCATGGTCAACTTTTGAAGCAGCCTGAAAAAAAATAATGCATCTAATCATATATCAAGTTTCCTAACTAACTCTATAATGAATTATTAGATCTGATAAAAATCATACAAAGTGTGTTTTAGGCCTTATACTTACAACTTACTCTGTTGGTGATAATTTTCTTTTAATTGTGTTTTCCGGTTTTTACCATGGTGGCAAACAAGGCAGCAATTTCCAGATATTATAAATGGTGTACCATCCGATTCTGGTGCATTTTCCCAATCTTTGTGTAGGGTATTTCCCGTACACTTTGTGTTTCTATATGCCTGGAAAATACATAACTCTATTTTTATTTTAATATAAATCAAAAATTGTGCATAAAATCTGCTTGTGACTGTGTTATTTATTGTTTCTTTGTCTCGTAACAATGTACTTTCATGAGAAAGTTTTCAAACTGTCTTTAAACGTGGGTAGGTACGACACTTCTGAAATGCAATTATGCATGACATAAATTGCATTTCAGGAGGACAAGCTGGTCACCCTCCTCAGGGTGATATTTGCCCGTTGTCATTTCAGGCATACTATGCAAGACATCATTTGCATTACAGGAGGACAAGCTGGTCACCCTTCTCAAGGTGATGCTTGTCCGTTGTCATTTCAGGCATATTGTCAGACAGAATTTACGAGGAGAGGTAGTAACTAAAGGTGTAGGAGACCAATGAATACAGGAAAATAGCAGAGGTAGTAACTAAAGGAGTAGGAGACCAATGAATACAGGAAAATAGCCTACATATTTTTCTACTAATTGTGTGAGAGACCGAGATGGCACACTCCAACACAGACCAACCCAAGGCCAGTACCAGTACTGACGTCCTATTTAGCGAACTCCACTTTGAAGACTCAAGCGACACGGAGTTCATTACACCCACCAACTCTTCAACCAACCTCTCTGATAGGCGACAGAAGAGACCTCGGACAACGATCGGCACAACAGATCAGCCGACCACTGCGAGTGGTTATAAGGGGAGTCCCAGACTCCCCCCAGACGCTATGGGCCCGTATCGACTGGCCAGAAATATACTATGCAGGAGAGAGAAACTAAGCAAACAGCTGGACTTTCTCTCCCCCTGCATAGCTAAAAACAAGCCACCACGCGGCCTTGTACTGAACTGTCAAGCACAGTTAGGCTTAAAAGAGGATGACCTCTTTCGACGAAGACATTCTTCTCAGGGGCTCACACAGACCCTCAAGGAATTTGTGTCCAAAAAAGCGACAACCGCTGAAAAGGACTACTTAAAAGCTCAAAAATAGCTCTATAAACACCTCCCGAAGAAGGCTCATAAAGCAGAAGCCATCGCGGCACTAAGGCACATGGCCACTAAATCCGCGAGGAAAGCCAACCTTATTTTCACTCAGAAACGTGAAAACCTCAACCAGAAGAATTTTTTAGGAGAAAAGCGGCCCCGCCAACCACGACGAGGCCGCCCACAACACCAAAAGAAGGATGGAGGGAAACGGAACTATCTGCATCAACCAATGATCAGACAACTCCTTCAAGCCCTCCTGAAATAAACTTTTTTTCAATCCACTTGTAAAAATAGACCAAAGACATACGCGATGGTCTTGAAACAATTTTTTCGGAGGCTCAAACTTAAACTCTTCTTTTCTAACCCAGAGTTTGGTATTACACCACAACCAACTGATCCGCTCACTAGGAAATTTAAAAACAAAAGCACGTGGGAACCGCCATGTTCCGATGTATCCTTAAATGCGTTCATTAAAAAAGTCCGCCATGACTTTATGCTATCACGCCAACCTAGGAAACACACGTTGAACCTAACACCAGAAGAAATCTCTTCCCTCAATAAACTCAGGTCAAATCCCGAGATAATTATCAAAAAGGCCGACAAAGGTTCGGCTGTTGTAGTTTTAAACACAAAGGACTGTATCAAAGAGGCTAAACGACAGCTCCCAGACACCAAATTCTATATACAGTATGCTCGTAACTTAACTGAAGAGCACACAAATCAAGTCAACTTAGAACTCGACAAAATTTTCCTCAAAGGGGAAATTAATGAACCAATCTACAAAGGATTGTATGTCCGTAAACCAAAAAACGGCACGCTTCTACCTGCTCCCGAAAATACACAAAAATCGAGATAAGGGTGAAGTACCGGGCAGACCAATTATTAGCGGTAATGGCTGCCCAACAGAAAAGATCAGTAGTTTCGTCGACGAACATGTCAAACCATTTGTTCGCCTTATACCATCCTACATTAGAGACACCACCGACTTTATTAAAAAAATCGAAAGCCTCAACCCAGTACCAATTCGACACAGTGTTGGAGCTATAGTCCTGTTCAATATGGGTTGTTATCTCCCCTGGTAAAAATCTTTGCCACCAGGCGGCCCACTTCCGGAGAGCACAATCCAGTTAAAATAGCGACAACGGACGGACTTATAAGGCAGTCCGATTTTGATGTATTCAGCGTTCGCGAACCGCGCGTTTATCTCCGAGAAAGAGGGGTGCAGGTGTCCGACACAAAGCCTGAACTTCTCAAACGGGCAAAAGAAGCATGTAAATTGCGATTTCGATCGCTGGATAAGGTCCGTGCTGACAATCGTGCTTCAGACGTTAAACGAAACGAAGACAGGTTTACCACACCATTAGGAGAAAAGTTGCCCCAGCCACAGGAATTAGTAAATTGGGTGGGTGGTGTGGAGAAAATTCCGTTGGTGAGGTCTTCCGATCCGTACAATTATCTAGTTTTGAACAGAAACCGAACTTTTGACTCCCAATCAATTAAAGCAAAACGTCAGCTTAAAGCCAAAGTATTTTACGAGGATCGACATGTGCACAGCATACTCTTCAATAAAATTACAGATGGCTGTTCACATTGTTATGTGTCCGCTAAAGTAATTCCCTCCCTTCCAACTGGAACAGAAACACAAAAGCCAGACTACAACGTGTGGGTTTGCTTGTCAAAAGTATCAGGTCAAGTTCATTCAGCAGGCTGTGCATGCAGTGCAGGGTAAGTTACCTATGCAAGAGTCTAGTGTCTTACTATTGACGTACATGTATTGTATAATACTAATAGCTTAACCCAAATGAAATCTTGTCTACAGTAACAAATCATTATATATGACTGTTGTGATATAGAGTTTAGTTGTAATCTCTGACCAAAGGCCATATGAGTTGTAACCAATGAAATCTGATATTCTGAAAGGTCTCTTTGGCCTAAATATGGTATTTTCTACTGTCAACTACTGGTTTTTAAATTGACGTGCCTCAAGTTTTAATAAAACTTTTTTCTTTTTACTCCAAAGGGAAGGGGAAGCCTGCAATCACGTAGCAGCATTACTTTATGCAGCTGTAGATATCGGGGAGAAAAGGAAGGACTTCATGCTCCAACATCAAGTAAATGTGCATGAAACCAACCAAGAAAAAGTCCCAAGAAGTCACAGAGTTTGGTTTTTAAATTCAATTGAATTCAGTCGTTAAATTGTTTCACGAAGTTGCTACAATATGCCAAGACTAGACGCAGCTACCCGGAACGTCGTCATTGGTCGTCTCCTGGCCGGCGAATTACAGAATGCAGTCGCTAGACTTTATAATGTTCACCGGGGCACGATTTCCAGACTGTTGCAACGGCACCAGCAATCCGGTTCAACAGCCGATCGTCAACGTTCTGGCGGACCCTAGGATCACATCGGCAGCCCAAGATCGCTACATCTGGTTACTTCACCTGCGAAACCAGACCAAAACAGCAACAGAAACAGCATCAAATATCCCAGGTCTGTGTCGAATATCGGCACAGACAGTCAGAAACCGTCTCCGTCAAAACGGATTACGCGCCAGACGTCCTTACTTTGGCGTAGTAGTGAGACGCCAGCATCGACTTGCAAGGGTCCGATGGTGCAACAGGTTAAGGGACTGGAATCTGCGAAACTGGAGGCGAGTCTGGTTCAGCGATGAATCAAGATTCCAGCTGCAGAGAAGAGATGGTCGTACACGAGTTTACAGACGCCGGAATGAGAGGTTCGCAAGGAACTGCGTCCTTGAGGTCGACAATTTCGGCGGAGGAAGTGTGATGGTGTGGGGTGCCATATCCTGTGCCCGAAAAACTCAACTGGTGCACATTCCCGGCAACCTTAACGCCGTTCGATACACAGATGAGGTTTTGACACCACATATGCTGCCCGTAATGGACCTCCGTAGGGAAATTTTTCAGCACGACAACGCTCGGCCGCACACAGCTCGTGCAACTGTTGAATTTCTAGCCAACCAGAACGTAACAGTGCTCCCCTGGCCGTCCAAATCCCCAGATTTGAACCCAATAGAACATTTGTGGGATGATTTGGATAGACGAGTGCGCAGTCGTCATCCAGCGACGCAAACTCTGCAAGAACTGCAGCAAGCTCTTGAGCAAGAATGAAGGAGAATTCCGCAAAACCGTATTCGTCGATTGATTGTGTCTATGCCGAGACGGGTCCGTGCTGTGTTACAGATTAATGGTGGGTACAACAGGTATTCACGTTGCAGTGACGTCATCTGAGCGCTATGAACTTTAATGTGATACATTTTTACATGTGATGAACTTTAAAGTCTGAACAACCAGTCTGCCAAATTTCAGTGTAGGCCTAATGTGATGCTTAATTCTGTATTAAAAATGATGTTGAAAATTCATATTTTGAAGAACAAAAATTGGATGTTGCGTTTCTTTTTTGGGAGAGTATATGTAACATCAAAGTAGAACTGTATATGTACATGTTTGAACGAATCTGTTAGTCTATGTTACACCTGCCTACTGTTCTCTAACCTTGCTCTTTCCTGCCTGTGCCGCCTTTTTCGGATTTCTCTCATCTGGTTGATGAAATAGGGTCTGAGTGGACTGGCCGCTACCATGGGTTTTGTCTTAACGACGGACCGTAGTGGTACTTTGAATGTTGACAGTTTGGTACTTTGTGAAGTGGGCATAGCTATCCTTCCTGTGGTGTTTTGACCCCTTTGAGTTCTGCTTTATTTAATGAAGAATTCAATGAGAGGAAGTTCTCGCTCTGTTTCGCAAAAACTTCTCTTAAGCTGACGTTTGTCTTCATGCTTTCCTGTGTTATATAGTTTAATGCCGAAAGGTAAGACGTCATTGCAACCACTGTCATATTTGCTGCCCCTCTATTTAAGCGACTCACTTGGCCGCTGAATCACGACATTTTCTTTGTGAGTTGGCTCAGAGTTTCATCTAACTGATTATGTTGTTAAGTTAAGATTTGGAGCTCAGATGACACTTCGCCAAGTTGTTTGTTGGAGACGATGAGTTGGTTTTGACAGGTTGCAAGTCTTGGTCAGGAGGAAGTGGATTTCTCCATGCCTTGTTGATGATTTCTTCAGCCACGGCTTCCATAGAGGCTTGTACAGTGGCCTGAATCAAGCTGGTTAAATTTGGTATGGTTTCTTCACTTCTGTCAGTCTTACTTGGCCCTTCATCTTTCAGACCTCCTCCTCTACCACAAACAGATCAATTGGGGGGTCTTTTTTCTTAACATCTGCAACAGTTTTTCACCCACATGATGTTCTATGGACTCGGGTGCCTTTCATGAAAAACCTCTGGATTGGCTTTGAACAATCCAGCGACTGCTTCATTGGTTTCCTTAGTTTTTGTTTTGGGGGAAGTTTCTCCGACTTCTAAGGTGTCGACCCTTTCTACCGAATTATCCCGGTTGTTAACCTTGCTGCGAGATTCATAGAACTCCAGGGAAACTTCAGTGGAGAAAGTCTTGGCATCTGGTTTTAGTAGGTTAAAAACCTCTAACGTGCCACATACATTACCTTTCGGACTCACTTCGTGCCTTTTCTGGATGTGCGTCTTAACAGCTTCTACCTTATTGGCCCGGAATGGTACATCATCAATGGGCAATTTGGATGCTCGGTCAAAATGTCCATAACATCTGCAGAGTTGCAGGCTGTTGCTGGAACTGATGGCTTGATTTTCCCAGACTCGTAGAGTTCCAGAAAATATTCTTTCGACATGACATCAGCTTCTGAATCCAAAAGAGGTCGAAGAATTCAATTGCCTGTCACGTTACTTCCCATTATTTGGCCCTGGTGTTTAATGTCGAAATGTTTTTTCATATCTTTTTCCTTGATTGCGACTTTATCGCATAGCTTGCAACCATACGGAGCTTCGTCTTTCCCCCAATGCTTGATGGCACAATGTCGGGACACAGGGCTTACATGAGTACACTGCCCCTCTCTTGCTGTAGCTTTTAACTGCTTTTGACATGATGATTCTGAAGAAACACAAAAAAAGTTGGTTAGTTTGATTTCAGTGGTAAGTTTCGTCTAGCATCCCCCTCTGTTTTCTTTAATGCCCCTTTTCCCGAGATAAGTTTTGTTTCCCCTTGAAATTTCTTTAGTTTGTTGTGGTGAACAACTTTCTGTTTCCCATTCCCATCATATTGTATAAGGTAGTCCAGCTCTTTAAACTTTGGCACTACGAGGTAAGGAGCCGAATATGGCATTCGGAGTCTAGGATTTTCTCTTTAAATAGTGAAAATGTTTTGGTGAATATCATTTTGATTTGTAGTGGACTTGACAAGAAGGTCAGTTGACCGTCCCCTGACCTAATGTATAAGTCCCTGGGAGTTTGATGGATGGTAAGTATTCGAATTTCCGGTACCCATCTCCTGGTGGTCGGTAGGTTTAGTATAACGATTATACAGTGCTGTTGGATCACTCACACGACTTAACTGCTATCTGTTTTTTTCATTTTCCGTAACGAAAGACCCTACAACCATGTAACTCGCGTTGGTCTGAACAACTAGAAAGAATAAAGGTACAGCATATTTTGTTGTTCTATATGTGGCATCCAGCGACAAGAACTCCACGCCATATTTTCTGAGAGCGTCTTGCTGCCATTATGTCTGATGAACAAATAGGAATTATTCGCACTCTTCAGACTTCTGCCTTGTCATTCTATAGAAGAACTTGTCATAGGATCTCTCCTTCTTCCAATCGTCAACTTTAGCCCGTAAGTCGTCTTTACCATTTTTTGATTTTCTGTATGACGTTTTTACCCTATTTAAATGGTTCCTCACTTCTGTGAGCGTTGGGGAAAAAACGCAGGTTTTACTAGGTACCGATGATGGCGTTTCGCCTCCTCTGCACTTGTTATACTGTGTTACACTGGTTTCACGAGGTCTTTGTCGATCATTTGGGAATAACCTTCTAGCTGAAAGTGAAAAAAACAACTATGTACTAACTGAAATGATTTGAAATACATTTTAAAATTTTTCCTCGACATTTTATTTATCTCACTTAGTTTCTGATATCATATACAATTTTATGTATTGAAACCTTTGGAATTAATCAAGTTATCCAAGTTACCCACAGGAGATGAACCGTTTATTCAAATATTTGGCTTTACATGTAACAACAACTTAGGCATACTTCGCCACACCTTCAGTAAATAATAACTAAAAATACAAAACGGATGCCCGTAAAGTAGGTCCTTACAATGAAAACCCCGGACCAAAAACATTTAAGAAAGAGACATAAATATACCTTGTACTTTGAAAGAAAAATAACCTCTCTCATGTTTATTTGAGCAGGACGTCCCATTTTCTTACTGTCTTGGATGTGAACTTTTCTCTTTTTAAACCCATGGGCAACTTTTGAAGCAGCCGGAAAAAAATAATGCATCTAATCTTATATCCAGTCTCCTAACTAACTCTAATGAATTATTAAATCTGATAAAAATTTTACAAAGTTTGTTTTAGGGCTTATACTTACATCTCCCTGTTGGTGATAATTTTATTTTAATTTTGTTTTCCGGTCTTTACCATGGTGGCAATCAAGGCAGCAATTTCCAGATATTATAAATGGCGTGCCATCCGATTCTGGTGCATTTTCACAATCCTTTAAAAGATTAAATTTCACAGTTCTCTTTGAGTTTTTAAGCTTCTTTTTTCTCCTGAGGGAGTTCATCTTCTCTTGAAAGAACTGCGAGTCCTATGTTGTCTATATGGCACATGTGGTCTTCGGAAATCGTCTGTTCTTTGGTTTCCCCTCATGTCTGTCTCTCTTGTTGGTTTTCTGTCTGTGTCTCGGTCCTATGTTATCATTTGAGCTTTAGAGTTGTCTCTGCTTGTTTGTTTGATCATCTGTGTGTGTGTTGTCACTGTTAGTCTTTAAGTCGGTTGTTCTATCAGTGGTCTCGACTTGTTATAGTCGACGTCTTAGTATTAGTATTTTTAGTAAGTTTTAGTATTTTCTTTACAATTGATGGTACTTGTCCTGTAGGCTGGTCACGTCAGTGCTGTGTTAGAGTCTATTGTCCCCTGGCAAATTGCCCTAATTATCCCGGTCTGGTTGTCGATTCTGTTAGCTACCTCAGTGAAGCAGCTTAGTGCTCGTGTCATCCGGGATATCTGAGATGTCATTCCTGTAGTCGCTTTGATTAATTCGTTTATCCCCGAATTCAGTCCCCCCTGTCTGATATTGTTTGAAGTTTGAGTTGAGAGTCATCAGTTGATTTGTCATGGGTCTTATGCCTTGTTCAGGTGGGAGGGGTTGATTTTTGGCAGCCGCCACGATGGCAGAGGCTACTGCTCCCATCGCATTCTTTATCGAGTTTTCCACTAACTCTCCTACTGCTGAAAGTGGTATTACGTCGGGTTCCCTAGGGTTGTCATCTTTGCTTTGTCGTTTGGCTTGTGACGTGCTACTTAGTCGTTTTCTTTTAGTCTGTCTGTTTGTCTTGGTTAGGGGTGTTTTTATTAGTGTCATTGGGTCAGGTACGTTCAGAAGATCACTAATTTCTGTCTCTGTTGGATGAAGTCGAACTTCAATGTCTGTCTCAGTGTCTGTCAGTTGTCCTAAGGTGTGGGAATATAACCACTGTCCTCTTCTTTGTATTTGCATATTTTTCCGTCAGTTCTAGTTTGGTCTATAATATTTCGTCTTCAGTAGTACTTTCTTTGTTTGGAGTGGCGTTGGTTGTGTCCTGTTTTGTGTTATTGTCGTTGTTTAAAGAATGTGTTTCCTTGTCTGTGTTGTTTCTGGGCGTCTTGTAATACGAAGTTGTAGGGAATACGCTTGACTCGGAGCCTTAATGCTTTTGATAGCCTGCTTCAATTCTATGAGGTCTTGTATCTCCTTCAACAAACTTGGATGCTCGGTAAAAAATGTCCATAACATCTGTAGGCTGTTGCTGGAACTGATGGCTTGATTTTCCCAGACTTGTAGAATTCTAGGGAATATTCTTTCGACATGACATCAGCTTCTGAATCCAAAAGAGGTCGAAGAATTCCATTGCCTGTCACGTTGCCTCCCATTATTTGGCCCTGGTGTTTAATGTCGAAATGTTTTCACATATCTTTTTCCTTGATTGCGACTTTATTGCATAGCTTGCGACCATACGGACCTGACCTAGTGTATCAGTCCCTGTGAGTTTGATGGATGGTAAGTATTCGAATTTCCGGTACCCATCTCCTGGTGGTCAGTAGCTTTAGTATAACGATTATACAGTGCCGTTGGATCACTCGCACGACCGTCTGGTATCTGTTTTTTTCCGTAACGAAAGACCCTACATGCATGTAACCCGCGTTAGCCTTAAAGACCTTATGAATTGAAAAAAGCAAACCTTTGTTCTCCCCAAATAACATAAGTATATATTATGAAAAATTATTCTGACACATTTCCCACCCCAAAAAATATTTAATTTATCTTTAATTTTGAGTGATAAACCTGCATCAAAAATGCGAACTTTTCTGCTTCATGATTTGTGTTTGTATGACGTCATAGTGATGACCGAATATGGCGGGAAGTTAAATCATTGCGGTTTACAGATAGCTGTTGCTGGGTACCACGATGTCGTGTGGTTGATATTGCGTTGAAACGGGGACACAATATGCATCAGACATTAAAAAGGGCAATTCACCGATGGAATATTTATGCAAGGACATGGATTTCATTCGTGTGCAGACTCCTGTGTGATTGTGTACCCTCTCGTTCTTCCTCGAGTCTCGCCTGCACTCAGTCAGTCTCACTCGGTATCTTCGGCAAGTTCGGGGACGATTGGTTTCAGTCTCAGATCTCAATGACATAAGAAATTTGCGGCAGTAGGAAGCTGTTGCCAACAACAGTCCCCACAATAGATGCTAAATATCGGCAGTTTGTTTAATTGTGAATCAACATAACCGGAGACAAGTAAGTTCAACTTTCGTTCAAACTTTTAACAACAACAACAACCAGCGCCTAACGCCAAACAGTAACAGCGACGTGACAGAATATTTTGACATTTGATGTGTAACTCTAAGTTTTGATGTGCAGCCCAAGTTCAACAAGATATACGGTCTATACCTCTGTATTTGTGTTCAGATTTCTACTGCCAGACTTAAAAAAATATAAAAAAAATAAGATTATTTTACTCTTTGTCATTCACTCATTGTCAAATTCTTGTAAGCTGGACTATATGTGATGTAAAATAGGGAGGAGCATCCGAATATATTGCGGGAGGAGGGCTCATTTCGCAAATTCAGCAATATTACATTTACCGGTGTGTGTATTTATTTATTTATCGGTTGGTCATGACAAACTCTTTGATCTGACAGAGTTCTTATTGGCTCGCAATTAGCATTACTGTTCTGAAATAGTATTATACGAATCTTATGTTTTGTTTGCTATTTAGGTAACTTGGGACAGGGGTCAGATCATTTATATTTTGTTTTGTTTATATTTTGTTACATAGATTGTCATTTGGTGGTAATGATTATCATAATATTTATTTTGTAGGTTTTTGAGCACTACTTCAAATGTGGAAGGGCATTTCAGGGAAGTAAAAGTGGTGACAATATTAACCTGAACAGCTGCATCTGTGTTGCCACCCTGGACTCATTGTTCATGTTTTAAAAGTCACGTGTCAACTGTGTTGAAATGCACCAAATACAGTCAGAACCTCAAAAAGCCAACATTTGTATTTTTGTGGCTATGGTGATCCAGCTTTTTAATTTCTTTTTTTTCTGCAAGTCAAAATGGATCAATAGACACTGTGACACAAATTTGTCTCTTATAAGAGACACAGAGTGAGATAACTTTTTATTTACGGTAAATACTTGATGGGAAATATCCTGTATCTCTGTGGTGTTCTTGCATAAATTCGATCAGTAAAGCCCTGCTCCTTACACACAGGAGTGTAAACTGCACCAAGGGCAAACTTCAACAACTAACAGATATTTATTCCATGGCTTCTCAATTACCGGTACTGAGAAAACACAGCACAGCACACTCAAAGAGCAACGCAGAGGTCATTCTGTGAGAAGGCACATGGTTTGGCGATTGGTGGTTTACTTCCATGGGACGCTAATTTGAAACAAAATGACCATATAACTAAGCCTTTTTCAAAGCCTTTAGTTTATTGTATAATAAGTTATAACTCCCACCCACATCTCCAACACATAAAGACGAATTTACTGACTGCATTGCCAGTAGATCTTCTTAAGTGGAACATTTAAACCTTTGAAGTTGAACCCAATAAATCAACATCTTATTTAAACATGTTATTCTTGTGTAAATAAAATTTACTTATCCTTTATTATGTTTTGTTTCAAAGTTATCATGTAAGAAAACATAATCATTTACCCATGACCTGCTTTCCTGCTTAACCACTTTCCATCCGTCTACTAGTACCTAGAGTAAGTGGACCAACTTGTTATAACACAACTGGGTATATCAGAGCCAGGTAATCCTTGTGCGAGTCCCAATGTTGACCAAACTTTACTTCCCTTGTATATGCTCTTATTTAGACATGCCGATTCAATGGTAATAATTAAACCTCATCCACTTCATGAATAAAATGTTAAAGTGACATGAGCTGCCAAAATTTGCAGTTTTTTCATAACTTCTGATCGCCACGACAGGAAGAGGCTTTGAAGGCTATCGAAAAACTAAATGATTGGCGTTAGAATGAGGAAAATCCATACAGTATGTGGCCTGTATGCATCGAAAACGTGTTCAAAAGTAAACAAAATTTAAATAACCGGGACGACCATTCATTCATTCTAAGCCAAAGTTAGTTCAAAACAGTACTTTATCGTACATTTTCGAGACTATAAGCATTAAAAAGCTATCTGAATTATACGTCTTGAGAAAAATAGCCAATAATTTCAGCATTCTGTTTTAACGTCAAAATATCAACATTTTGGCAGCTCATGCCACTTTAAGCTTTAGGCTCTTCGATAATTATGATATAATAAATTCGTAATTAAATTGTTCAGACTTCTCTATTTGGCCTAAGGCTGATACATGGTGTCTACCGGACGCGTTTTTCACGGCTATGGCCTTAAAAAGTATAATACACACAATCGACCACATATTAGCCTGTGCAACCGCTCAAACATTTTACATATATGGTAAATAGTTGGTGTTGCTACATTCCTGATCAAATTGCTCTTAAAATCCTATCAGTATAATAATCATTCTTCTTAGTGTGAGCAATTGAAGCATGCAGGCATACTTTTTTTTTTCTTCAAAATAATAGATTGTTTGGGCCTTAATGGATTATGTAGCTCTTAACAAATACAAAAGGTTAAATCTTAGATCGATTGATATTTTTCGCAGGACTTTCGCAAAGATTATTTCACATATATGTCAACGTTGCCAGGTTTATTGGGGAGAGGAAACCGCCGACCTTTAGCAATTAACAAGCACCTTGGCAACTATACATAGGGCGATCGAGTTAAAAAAAGCCCACTCAGAAATTTGTCTTACGTTTTTTCTTTGAACTGAGTTGGATTCAAACATTCGAGCGCTTTATATCATCTGAGATTCTACAAGCCACTCATCCAGTTAAACGGGTCCAAACCCCTCTGAAGTGAATAGCATTACATTTAGATAGTACGGACATGTCAATGTCAGTGTACCATGGTTGATTGAGGCAAATGCCATGACATTTTGGTCATGAAAATTTTCGTGTGTTTTAGTGTTCATAAATACATGTATGAACAACAGCCATGGCAGTAAATAGTACCATAGTTCTAAAAGTAATGAGGCAAAAAAGAAAGCATCGGTACTAATTAATTTATTTCCAGTGCACTTGCCTAACATAAGCGTTGTTGTTGTTACGCTGTAACTAGTGTAAGCGTGGCTCGTAAAAATGACAGTTGTAAACATGTATTTACTAGTAAGATTTTTTAATGACAACGGACTCTCTGTAATTTCGAAGATTTGAAGGCTTAACCCCACTAATATCCCTAATTAAACCGTTCGTCAGATATACGCTACGGGACTCTCAGCATGGAAACGGCATTCCGAAACTCGGACACGCTTGTTACGAGCTTCCAGAACGGCTGGGTTTACACCGTCGCTGTTTATCACCAGTTGCTCCATACGGTCTGCTCATCTCCACTATCTTTCGCTAACATTTCGAAGTCGTACAGGTTGTAAATATCGGTCGTTTCTCCCCCCGTATCCTCCAATTCTTCTAACCACAAATCGGTAGATTTAATACTGACAGCCATGTTATACTTATACTTATAGCTGTCAATGCTCTGTTTGGTCATCACTATGACGTCATCGCTACAGCGATGGCCGAGGGTTTTGTTCGCACAATTTACGGCTGCACAAGCATTTTCCAGACGCAAATACTCGGAAACAGAGCTGACGACCACCAATGAAAAAAAGTTTTACAATTGCTGAACATCCAGACTTTTGAACCATAGTTAAATTATCTATATCCTCAGTTATGTTTCATAAGTACTTTAACAACTAGAAAGAAATAAAGGTACAGCATATTTTGTTGTCCTATATGTGGCATCCGGTGACAAGAACTCCACGCCATATTTTCTGAGGGCTTCTTTTTGCCATTAGGTCTGATGAACAAATAGGAATTATTCACACTCTCCAGACTCATCGTTCTGCCTTGTCATTCAATTGAAGAACTTGTCATAGGATCTCTCCTTCTTCCTATCGCCAAGTTAAGCCCGTAAGTCTGCATGGCGTTTTAACCCTATTTAAATGGTTCCTCACTTCTGTGAGCGTTGGGGGAAAACGCCGGTTTGTCCGGCTCGGGACATCTTTGCCAGCAAAAAGAATGGTTTTACTAGGTACCGTAGATGGCGTTTCGCCTCCTCTGGTTACACTGGTTTCCCGAGGTCTTCGTCGATCATTTGGGAATAACATTCTAGCTGAAAGTGAAAAAAGCAAGTATGGACTAACTGAAATGATTTGAAATTCATTTTCAAATCTTTCCTCGACATTTTATTTATCTCAATTCAAACAAAACATTATTTATGTATTATTTATATTATTAGTGTCATATCTTATGTATTTTTTTTACCTATTCTGTCATATGGTTCTTATGTGCAGTTGCAGGAAACGAGTTATTTTTGTCGCTGAAAATCGTCTATTTGGCCACTTCTTATGGCCTCCCTTAGCTCTTTTGATTTATTCCATCCTTGTATTTGTACATTCTTCTTCAATCTGAGAGGGGGGGGGGGGGATTTCAGCTATGTGAGGGACAATAATTACGCGATTAAATTATCTAAAATGATCAAAGAAACTCAAGAAATTCCATGCGCTTTTAGTAAGCCACTTAGTGTATGATTTAGTATACATTTTTTTGTATTGAACTTTTGGAATTAATCAAGTTATCCAAATTACCCACAGGAGATGAACCGTTTATTCAAATATTTGGCTTTACATGTAACATCATCTTATGCATACTTCGCCACATGAATATAACACCTTCGGTAAATAATAACTAGAAATACAAAAAGGATGCCCGCCAAGTAGGTCCTTACAATAAAACCCTAAAACATTTAGGAAATAGACATGAACCCGGTTCAGTACATTAAAAGGATAATCTGAAACAACTTCGTCTTTTTTTTAACCCAAAGCAAGACATACAGTACGTGTTATTGAAATATTGAGTAGGCCTACCTTGTTTGTTTCTTCCTCCATCCAAGCTTGTGCAATTTAAGTCGTACAGATTCTACACTCACATCAACGTTGAAAACATCAGAAAGCTTCTGATGTAGCTTTGCAGAAGTAACTTCTCCGTCACAAGGAATCACAGGCGGCGGGAGACAACTTCACTGGGCGGCCACTCCGGCGACTATCACATAGGCTACGGTCTCTCCTGAAATAAAAACACAGAATAAATCAGAAAATAACAATTTGAATGTTACAATGGTGCCATATATTTAATTAAATTTTAATCCTACATTAAACGAAGAATTGATATTGCATTGGAAATGTAAAATAAGAAATACATTTGTGGTTATGCAACTTAACCTTCATAGAGATAGTTTTCAACTGAATTTATTACATCGGCTCTAGTTAAAAAATATTAGTTACAGGGTTGTTCGAGGGGAGATACGGAAACATATGGGGTCAGTAATCGGTATTTCTTTAATCGACTCGATATATTTTCTAAAAAAAAATTGACAAACAACACAAGCATAATAAAGAGTCCTTCAAGTTTTACTTCTGTAATTTGTGTATTATCGTAACCCCGCGTTTGCCTATAATCGAACTAATATCAATGAAAACGTTCTAATTTACACTCATAGTCATAGACGACAGATATATTTTGTGGATTAAACTAAAGAGGCAAATTCGTCTTACCTGTACCGAGCTATAAACAGCCCTATCGCCTTCAAAGAAGGGATCAACCGGTAACCTTTGTTGATTTAATCGTTGCGAATAGATGTCTGATCCATTCTTGTAAGCCGTTCACTCGGGACAACAACACTTTTGTCGTTTACAAACTCGACGATATAAAACACCTAGCAAACAGTACACCACGATCTACAAGCTTTCTGATGCCAGTGCTGAATCAACTAAGTGACCACAGTCCTAAATAAATGAAAGTATACAACTCGTGATCCTTTCCTCATCTTTCTTATGCCAAGGGTTGAAATAATATTCAATTAAATCGTGCTATAGAATATCAATCGTAAATTAGAGACTTAAATAATGTAATCCACCTTGTGTATGTAATCATTGTTCTGGGAAGACAATTCTTATAACACGTATGTGTTTGCTTAAGAATATGGAATTGTTTGTGAACACAGTATTTCAAGTGACATTCAATAGGACTTATATTACAATAATATCTATAACACTCGCAGTAACATTATAAAAAATACGAACAACACCCAAATACCTTATCAAATACATCGTTAAATCAGTACTTAATAGGAGAAGCATGGAGAAGTGGAATGACAATGATTGCCGTTGTATGGGAGTAAAACGTTTTTTGATTGAATTTCATTCAATGGTATCATTTTTAGATTTTCGCTAAGTTGACTGACCAGATGTACCCATACCAAAGATGATTGTATTGGATTTGTAAAACAAATTGCTGTACTTTGAAAATCTTTGATAAACTACAAATATCCTGGCAGTATCAGAGATGATGTTCCGTATCAAAATAACTTGCCCATCAGCACAAAGAGAAACAATTGTCACCCACAGAATACGAAATTATGTAAAGTTTCAACCTGTTGAAGTGAATGACAAGGCTTTCTTATCAGTTTCAATAGTCCATATCTCTTTCCATCTTGTGGTAAAGCAATTAAATTGTAAACAGCATTTTCTTGTCCATAAATTTCGGTAAAGTTCTTTACAAACATAACAACTACACAACTCTCAATGCAACGAAATATGAATCCCTACAGGGAGTAGCATACAAATTTTGTACATAGCATTAGGCAAGGGTTTTAAAAGCACAACTGGACCAGTGTACAACAAAAAAGGCGAAATTTGGTGGGTTTCCATCTTGTAACCTCTTCTAAGGCCCTTGGTTTTCTCGCCAGGTATATACTTAATCATTTATATCCATTCTTAGGGTTAGGGTTAACCTAACCCTTATCCTAACCCTAACATTTTAGGTTCCGTATACCGAGTCTGCTAGAAAATTGTCCTTTCCACCACAGAAGAATTAGACGACGTGCAGTCCCCAAGCAAACCAAGTGCATATAATCTAAAACAAATGAGGAAACTACACCTATCCCTGCATTTCCTAGAGGAGATAAACGCTCAGAAAGGTGGTGGCCTTCTTCCAGCATTCCGTTAAACCGAATATTCGTGCGTATAGGAGCATCTGTCTCTGGAAATGTCATTTTCCCGGCCCATACTCCCTTCTGTGTACACCTTGCACATCCACTGTATCCTGAATGACCTTTGACATTTTTTATGAATACTCTCGCCGGAGCAACGCCCACAAATGCCTTAACATTTACTTTATATGTCCTTTCCTTCTATACAAATCTGTTGCAAATCCTGAACTAAGTCCCTAAAAAAATTGAATCGCTTGGCTCGCCTTTCCATAAAGGAAACCAACAACAAAAGGTTCATTATATATACCTATATCATAAATATGTGCTAAAATAGGCCAGAATTGATCGGAAGTGCTCTTAAAAACAGGAACGCCATCGACATTCAGTTTGAGTTCTATGACACTTTCATTGGGCATGCTTCTGTCTAGAAGTAAACAGTTTTTTCCCGAGACTTGTTAATATCCCTTGCTTCAATCCAAAATAATAGTATGATCCAGAAGATACCGTCTTTATATCTGGTCTGATAAGATCTGTTTGTAATAATGTTCTTGGGTCCTTGGGGAGAATGGGAAATTTAGTTTTTAATAATTCCAATAGAGAAGATAAACAGGAATGTGAAACGTTATGTCTAACAGCCCATTCGCGCAAAAATTTCGAATCGTTTGAATTCCACATGCTTTTCTCTGAACTATCCAATGGGTAAGTTTGATTGGATGTTTCGGCTTCGCTTTCAGCAGAATCAGAGGGAAAAAATTAAAACTCCTGATTCGTGTTTTGAGCTACCGTAAGGGAAAGTTCATCGTGTTGGAACTGGAGTTCCAATATTTCATTTTCTTTTTAAGACTGATTGGTAAGATGGTGTTTGTTGGTGTGACTCTCTTCGCCAGTATTAGTTTGATTATCTTTTCCTCCAGTAGGAATACAGTGTGTGGTTTTATCTGTTAGACTATTAAAGAGATCTATTTCGGCCAGTAGGAGCCTTTTGTCGGTACATATATGGTTGAATATTTTGAATATGAAATTAATTTATATAGAGGGATCCCATACATTGGGCGAGATGCCCGTGTTTAAGATTAGAATAATATGTGATCAATTACGGGTAACAATGAATAACGTAACTTCTCCTTAAAGGCCCACTTGCCGCCGTAGCCTGTTTAAATTTGCTAAGAAAATCAATTTACATGAGCTTACTACGACTAATACAACTTAACTTAAACATAAGACACATGAAACAGGTCTAGTTAGCTTTAGAATGTAGAAGTGGGGTGAAAAACAAACGAAGAATCGAAGCCTGATTACAATAACAACGATCAGTGTCGGTCAACTTTCGTGTTGGGTTACCCTCATTTCAGGCCTTTTTATCTGTGGTTTAGCCTACATTCAAACAATTATCAGCAGGCGTTTCCAGTCGCTGTTAACCGATCGTCAGTCTGTATTTCTCAGATAAATAGGCCTACGTAAAATTACACTGTGCCGTTAGTTCACTCACTCGACTGAAACATAAAATCGCCAATAGGGGGCAGTTTGGTTTGTTTACGTTACGGGCACCTAGCAATTCAAATTTTCAAATTCAAATTAAAAATACAAAGTGACGTCCAAACCTTTAAATTTTGGTAAAAATAGAAAGTTCCTAACTTATATTGTCTGGGAAAAATACAGAAAACGGACTTTCTTTTTTAATGTAAACAATATTCCTGATTTTCGCGGCAAGTGTGCCTTTAAGTATACAGTTTGGGCCATTGGCTTATTACGTTTTTAACAGCTTCCCGAAATTCAGAGGCTAGAATTGTTTTATTTATTCCATCGTTTAGGACCAAGGTATCAAGGTCATTCTCAAGGGCATTGTAGAACGATGTGTTGATTGAGTGGTCAAAGTTACGGTCAGTAAAAATAGTTTTCCTAGGATGAAAGTAGCACTTGATCTGCTTCATTATTGTCATTTGCAAGCATTCGAATTAATCTCCAATATTCAAATGTGTTGGAAGAAGGAAGATTATATAGGCTTTCAAAAATGTGCTCTCGAGTTTCACAAGTCGCTTGCATGTTTTTTTTTTTTTTTAGCTTGAAGTAGGATATTAAATCAGATTTCATTGCACTTTTTATTGCTTTAAACCTCTCAGAATGTAACTTTTTGCAATCTTTATCGTACCGACAACATTTTGAGGTATCAGTTGCGGTAGACTGCAGTATTTGCTGGATATCTCCATCAGACCTTCATGTATGTTTGCATCAATTAATTAAGCGGAAGGGGCCGTCAGTTTGAACCTTCTTAACCATTCGGTTGACGGCGCACACATTCAACAGAATGGAGCCGCCAAATAATCAAATTATTTATGTATGTTGACCATTCGATCACTTGATGATACTCGGCCTCAATAATTAGGAATGTCCATCTAAAATATTAGGAATGATTATTCCCGGTACAGCTTCTTAATTTAAATGGAGGCTAATTTTATTTATAATTTAAAGGCTTACACATACAATTAATTAAACTACTATTATTCTGCAGTTATCTGTCTATATCTACAGATCAGTGATCACCAGAAGTCGACATGCAAGATGACCAAATCACACTGGACGGAACAGATACAATGTATCGAAAAACAGCTACGAAATTACGTGTCAACCTCTCGTTGACGTCATAGTTAATGGTTAATTTATATACTTTGTTGCTTTTGTTTTGAGCCCGTTGACGTCACAGTTAATGTTTAATTTATATACTTTGTTGTTTTTGACAGTAAAAGTCTAGGCCCATATAACATTATCATTTTTAGGTCATAGTTAATTTATATACTTTGTTGCTTTTGTTCTGTTTTGAGCCCGTTGACGTCACAGTTAAAGGCACACTTGCCGCCGTAGCCTGTTTAAATTTGCTAAGAAAACCAATTTACATGAGCTTACTACGACTAATACCACTAAACTTAAACATAGGACACATAAAACATGTCTAGTTAGCTTTAGACTGTAAAAATGGGGTGAAAAACAAACGAAGAATCGAAGCCTGATTACAACAACAACGATCAGTGTCAGTCAACTTTCGTGTTGGATTACCATCCTTTCAGGCCTTTGTATCTGTGGTTTACACTCAAACAGGCTTTTCCAGTCGCTGTTAACCGATCGTCAGTCTGTATTTCTCAGATAAATAGGCCTACGTAAAATTACACTGTGCCGTTAGTTCACTCACTCGACTGAAACATAAAATCGCCAATAGGGGGCAGATCGGTTTGTTTATGTTCCGGGTACGTAACAATTCAAATTTTCAAATTCAAATTAAAAATACAAAGTGACGTCCAAACTTTTAAATTTTGGTATAAATAGAAAGTTCCTAACTTATATTGTCTGGGAAAAATACAGAATACGGTCTTTCTTTTTTAATGTAAACAATATTCCTGATTTTCGCGGCAAGTGTGCCTTTAATGTTTAATTTATTTACTTTGTTGCTTTTGACAGTAAAAGTCTAGGCCCATATAACATTTATCATTTTTAGGTTTGCTCCGTCAGTTCGGCAAGTCAGTTTTCCCGACTTTTTTTCTATATGCTTTCAGATATTCAATAGATTGTTGGTATGTGGGTCCAACATGGTGGCAATCTCATTATCGCAAGATACCCTGCCACTACGTGAACGCGACGAACCTCTCAGGCCGTCCCAAGCCATTTTACCCAAAATTTGGGTAATCAAACTTACTTCCAAAATTTATTTGTGCGTGATCTTTACCTGATTCTACATGTATATGTTGGCTTGTATTTAGTTTTTGGTACACGCCCTTAAGTTTTGAATTATAGTTGAGGAAATACAGGGACTATATTTCTACCCTCCGCCATTGTGAACAGGCCAGCGTACAACATGGTATTTTGTATGTCTACGGCACGCGATTGTAGTGAGAGTATTCCTCCGCAACACTGGCAAAAGGGGATTCCTCTTAGCAGACTAAGGCAAATGGCTTGAGGCGGCCTGAGAGGTCCGTCGCGTTCACGTAGTAGCAAGGGATCTCGCGAGAATGAGATTGCCATGGAGGGTTACAGATCAAGTTTTTCGTTCTGTTCCGCTCCGTGCATTTTTACCGAAGTTATCACCCTTGAACTTTAGAAATTTCACAAAAATACCAGTTTTGCCTGACTTTTTTCTCGATGTTTAAAGCTGTTCAATTCTTTTTTTTTTGTATTTGGGTACACCATGGTGGATTACTGATCAAGTTTGAGTTTTATACAGCTCCGCGCTTTTTTTTATCCCCCCCCCCCTCCCGCGCCCCGGCATATAATGCGGGGGGGGGGGGGGGTATAGCGATCAGCGTGCCTGTATGTCTGCCCGTAATCATTTCTTGTCATCGCATCTCCTCCCAGGGTTTTCATAAATTTTTTTCAAAACTTTGTGGACACATAGGCCAGCTTTTAAGACAAAAGCCATGATATTTTGATTGGATCTCAGTCTATCTGGCGGGGTATGCGGATGGTATTTACTTGTAAATGTTTATATTACTGTCCATACACACAAGTAAAGTCATAGGTTCAACATATTTTATTTTCCATTTTATACCGAGTCTCCGTGCACTGTGCTCACTGGGCGTGGCCGAAGCATCTTGATCTTGATCTTGCCAATCAACAACCCCACTAGCGCTGTTAACATACTTATTAAGGGCCTCTGACTCCCAGACCATCCTTGGAACTGTGGTATCCCGTCTTTAAATTCTTCAACTTCTTCGATGTTATCCCAAAGTAACTGGATAGAGGGACTTGTCTTCCTAATGAAGTTGTGCAGGACACAAGTAGCTAAAACAACCCTGTCTGCGTTGTCAGGACACGGTTTCCGATGATAAAGCCGGATAGAAAACGCTTTTTCAGATATCCTTCTTGTTCTGCAGTGTCGATAGTTATATATCCGTTGGCGCTTCTGGAGGTTTCTCCCTGTAAATAAAAGAATGGAAAAAATACCCAGAATTATAAACATAATATTGTAACGATATCCGCTCAGTCAAATAAGATATTCAACTGGAAACGGTATACCGGTCAGGATGCGCCGGGTTATATCAATTATAAAAAATATATATCCCGTAACAAATTATCAGTTCTGACACCACAGGGTTCGATCCGGAAATTGTAAGCTTTTTTAGCTAACTTTACTGATTAGTGATTTATTATTAGTCTAACTTACATTCGTAGGAAATCACATCAAGTAAGTATTAAAGAATAATGATTTAAACACCATTTATTTGCAACACACAACAATGTACTACGAAACCGTAGACTAGAGGGCCCATGCAAAAGAAAAAGCTCTCAAAAGATTTCGTTCCACGAATTATTATTTCGTTCCACAAATTACTATTTCGTTCCACGAATTACTATAATATTTCGTTCCACGAATTACTAATTCGTTCCATGATTTAGGATTTCGTTCCACGAATTATGATAACCAATGGCTAATGGCTTTATAACTTTCCAGCTAACCAATGAGGATGGGCATTGCATATTTCTTGGCTGGCCCTCGTCGATGTAAACATTGGTGCAAAAGGTAGAATAAGTCTAATTCCAGGTCTATGTTGTGAATTTAAAAATGTTAACAAAGATGTCAGCGCACAGGATCGTGTGCCTGTTGCTAAGTAGTCATAACTGATCGTGGTATTTCACGTAGTAGAAACTGGATAAATGACGAGACTTCGAGTCAGTAAATGAGGTAAATATGAAACATGAATAATTTAATACGTAGAAGGAAATATTTACAGGAAATCGGAAAAAGCTAAAGTGACAGGCCAAACCAATAACAACAACAACACTGTACAAAAAACGTAATTTTGTCACATTGCCCACCTTCTCTCTTATAGCTGTCCTCAGCCGTCAAAATTTTACAGTTCTCTTTGAGTTTTCAGGGTCCTTTTTTCTCCTGAGGGAGTCCATCTTCTCCTGAAAGAACTGTGAGCCCTATGTTGTCTACATGACACATGTCGTCTTCGGAAATCGTCTGTTCTTCGGTTTCCCCTCATGTCTGTCTCTTTTGTTGGTTTTCTGTCTGTGTCTCGGTCCTTTGTTATTATTCGATCTTTACGGTTATCTCTGCTTGTTTGTTTGTTCAGCTGTGTGTGTCTGTTGTCACTGTTAGTCTTTAAGTCGATTATTCTATCAGTGGTCTCGGTCTTGTTATAGTCGCCGTCTACAAGTTTTAGTATTTTCTTTACAATTGATGGTACTTGTCCTTTTAGGCTGGTCTGTCTTAAGTATTGTGGTCAGTCTATTCTGTACTGTCTTAAAGGATTCCGTCTGAGCTTTAAGAGTCTCCGTCAGTGCTGTGTTAGAGTGTATTGTCCCCTGGCAAATTGCCGTAATTATCCCGGTGGTTGTCGATTCTGTTAGCTACCTCAGTGAAGCAGCTGAGTGCTAGTGTCATCCGGGATATCGGAGATGTCATTCCTGTTGTCGCTTTGATTTATTCGTTTATCCCCAAATTCACTTCCCCTGTCTGATTTTGTTGGAGGTCATAATACCTGTTACCTGTGAGAAGTTTGAGTTGAGAGTCATCAGTTGGTTTGTCATGCGTCTTATGTCTTGTTCAGGTGGGAGGGGTTGATTTTTGGCAGCAGCCACGATGGCAGAGGCAACTGCTCCCATCGCATTCTTTATCGAGTTTTCCACTAACTCTTCTACTGCTTTCCTTTGTCGTTTGGTATGTGACGTGCTACTTTCCGTCAGGTCTAGTTTGGTCTCTAATATTTCTTCTTCAGTAGTACTTTCTTTAGTTGGAGTGGCGTTGGTTGTGTCCTGTTTTGTGTTATTGTCGTGGTTTAAAGGTATTTCCTTGTCTGAGTTGTAGGGAAGATGCTTGACCCGGAGCCTTCATCCTCTGTAATGCTTTTGATGGCCTGCTTCAATTCTATGAGGTCTTGTATCTCCTTCAACAGATTTGGATGCTCGGTCAAAATGTCCATAACATCTGCAGAGTTGCTAGCTGTTGCTGGAACTGATGGCTTGATTTTCACAGACTCGTAGAATTCTAGGGAATATTCTTTCGACATGACATCAGCTTCTGAATCCAAAAGAGGTCGAAGAATTCCATTGCCTGTCACGTTGCCTCCCATTATTTGGCCCTGGTGTTTAGTTTTCTCATATCTGTTTCCTTGATTGCGACTTTATCGCATAGCTTGCAACCATACGGAGCTTCTTTCCTCCAATGCTTGATGGCACAATGTCGGGACACTTGCTGCTTATCCCCTTATCCCCAAGATGAACCGTTTATTCAAATATTTGGCTCCACATGTACCATCAACGTATGCATACTTCGCTACATGAATATAACAATAATAACTAAAAATACAAAAAGGATGCCCGCCAAGTAGGGGCTGGGCCTTACAATAAAACCCCGGACCAAAGATATTTAGGAAACAGACATGAACCCGGTTCAGTATATTAAAGGGATAAACTAAAACGTCATTTTGTAACCCAAAGCAAGACATACGTGATATTGAAATATTGAGTAGGCCTACCTTGTTTGTTTCTTCCTCCATCCAAGCTTGCGGAATTTAAGCCATACAGATTATACACTCACATCAACGTTGAAAACATACTGCCCCTCTCTTGCTGTAGCTTTTGACATGATGATTCTGAGGAAACAGGTTAGTTGATTTCATTGGTTAGTTTCGTTTAACATCCCCCTCTGTTTTCTTTAATACCCATCTTTCCCAGATAAGTTTTGTTTCCCCTTGAAATTTCTTTAGTTTGTTGTGGTGAACAACTTTTTCCCATTCACATCATATTGTATAGGGTAGTCCAACTCTTTAAACTTTTGCACTACGAGGTAAGGACCCGAATATGGCATTAGGAGTCTAGGATTTTCTCTTTAAATAGTGAAAATGTTCTGGTGAGTACCATTTTGATTTGTAGTGGACTTGACAAGAAAGTCAGTTGACCGTCCCCTGGCGTAATGTATCAGCCCTGGGAGTTTGATGGATGATAAGTATTCGAATTTCCCGTACCCATCTCCTGGTGGTCGGTAGGTTTAGTATAAAGATTATACAGTGCCGTTGGCTCACTCACACGACTTACTGCTACTCCTACAGCCATGTAACCCGCGTTAGCCTTAACAACTAGAAAGAAATAAAGGTACAGCATATTTTGTTGTTCTATATGTGGCAATCAGTGACAAAAACTCCACGCCATATTTTCTGAGAGCTTCTTGCTGCCATTAAGTCTGATGAACAAATAGGAATTATTCACACTCTCCAGACTCATCGTTGTGTCTTGTCATGCTATAGAAGAACTTGTCATAGGATCTCTCCTTCTTCCAATCGTCAACTTTAGCCCGTAAGTCGTCTTGATCATTTTTTTTATTTTCTGTATGACGTTTTTACCCTATTTAAATGGTTCCTCACTTCTGTGATCGTTGAGGAAAAACGCCGGTTTGTCCTGCTCGGAACATCTTTCACAGCGAAAATAATGTTTTTTACTAGGTACCGTAGATGGCATTTCGCCTCCTCTGCACTGGTTATACTGTGTTACACTGGTTTCCCGAGGTCTT